>NW_024121266.1:6041026-6756934 GCF_016745375.1 Pimephales promelas | reverse complement strand
AAACGACAGTGGTACCCCTTACGTTTTTTTTTTTGGGCGAAAAATTAAGTTTCTCCAATCTTCCCAAAACTCTGGATTCTGATAGAGGGCCATGAGACTTAGACCTGAGTGCAAAAATGGAGGCTCTAGCCCCTTCCAGAGCTGAGATATCGAAACTCAAAAATTCGGCCCGAAAAAAACGACAGTGGTACCCCTTACGTTTTTTTTTTTGGGCGAAAAATTAAGTTTCTCCAATCTTCCCAAAACTCTGGATTCTGATAGAGGGCCATGAGACTTAGACCTGAGTGCAAAAATGGAGGCTCTAGCCCCTTCCAGAGCTGAGATATCGAAACTCAAAAATTCGGCCCGAAAAAAAAAACGACAGTGGTACCCCTTACGTTTTTTTTTTTGGGCGAAAAATTAAGTTTCTCCAATCTTCCCAAAACTCTGGATTCTGATAGAGGGCCATGAGACTTAGACCTGAGTGCAAAAATGGAGGCTCTAGCCCCTTCCAGAGCTGAGATATCGAAACTCAAAAATTCGGCCCGAAAAAAAAACGACAGTGGTACCCCTTACGTTTTTTTTTTTTGGGCGAAAAATTAAGTTTCTCCAATCTTCCCAAAACTCTGGATTCTGATAGAGGGCCATGAGACTTAGACCTGAGTGCAAAAATGGAGGCTCTAGCCCCTTCCAGAGCTGAGATATCGAAACTCAAAAATTCGGCCCGAAAAAAAAAACGACAGTGGTACCCCTTACGTTTTTTTTTTTGGGCGAAAAATTAAGTTTCTCCAATCTTCCCAAAACTCTGGATTCTGATAGAGGGCCATGAGACTTAGACCTGAGTGCAAAAATGGAGGCTCTAGCCCCTTCCAGAGCTGAGATATCGAAACTCAAAAATTCGGCCCGAAAAAAAAAACGACAGTGGTACCCCTTACGTTTTTTTTTTTTGGGCGAAAAATTAAGTTTCTCCAATCTTCCCAAAACTCTGGATTCTGATAGAGGGCCATGAGACTTAGACCTGAGTGCAAAAATGGAGGCTCTAGCCCCTTCCAGAGCTGAGATATCGAAACTCAAAAATTCGGCCCGAAAAAAAAACGACAGTGGTACCCCTTACGTTTTTTTTTTTGGGCGAAAAATTAAGTTTCTCCAATCTTCCCAAAACTCTGGATTCTGATAGAGGGCCATGAGACTTAGACCTGAGTGCAAAAATGGAGGCTCTAGCCCCTTCCAGAGCTGAGATATCGAAACTCAAAAATTCGGCCCGAAAAAAAAAACGACAGTGGTACCCCTTACGTTTTTTTTTTTGGGCGAAAAATTAAGTTTCTCCAATCTTCCCAAAACTCTGGATTCTGATAGAGGGCCATGAGACTTAGACCTGAGTGCAAAAATGGAGGCTCTAGCCCCTTCCAGAGCTGAGATATCGAAACTCAAAAATTCGGCCCGAAAAAAAAACGACAGTGGTACCCCTTACGTTTTTTTTTTTGGGCGAAAAATTAAGTTTCTCCAATCTTCCCAAAACTCTGGATTCTGATAGAGGGCCATGAGACTTAGACCTGAGTGCAAAAATGGAGGCTCTAGCCCCTTCCAGAGCTGAGATATCGAAACTCAAAAATTCGGCCCGAAAAAAAAAACGACAGTGGTACCCCTTACGTTTTTTTTTTTGGGCGAAAAATTAAGTTTCTCCAATCTTCCCAAAACTCTGGATTCTGATAGAGGGCCATGAGACTTAGACCTGAGTGCAAAAATGGAGGCTCTAGCCCCTTCCAGAGCTGAGATATCGAAACTCAAAAATTCGGCCCGAAAAAAAAAACGACAGTGGTACCCCTTACGTTTTTTTTTTTGGGCGAAAAATTAAGTTTCTCCAATCTTCCCAAAACTCTGGATTCTGATAGAGGGCCATGAGACTTAGACCTGAGTGCAAAAATGGAGGCTCTAGCCCCTTCCAGAGCTGAGATATCGAAACTCAAAAATTCGGCCCGAAAAAAAAACGACAGTGGTACCCCTTACGTTTTTTTTTTTGGGCGAAAAATTAAGTTTCTCCAATCTTCCCAAAACTCTGGATTCTGATAGAGGGCCATGAGACTTAGACCTGAGTGCAAAAATGGAGGCTCTAGCCCCTTCCAGAGCTGAGATATCGAAACTCAAAAATTCGGCCCGAAAAAAAAACGACAGTGGTACCCCTTACGTTTTTTTTTTTTGGGCGAAAAATTAAGTTTCTCCAATCTTCCCAAAACTCTGGATTCTGATAGAGGGCCATGAGACTTAGACCTGAGTGCAAAAATGGAGGCTCTAGCCCCTTCCAGAGCTGAGATATCGAAACTCAAAAATTCGGCCCGAAAAAAAAAACGACAGTGGTACCCCTTACGTTTTTTTTTTTGGGCGAAAAATTAAGTTTCTCCAATCTTCCCAAAACTCTGGATTCTGATAGAGGGCCATGAGACTTAGACCTGAGTGCAAAAATGGAGGCTCTAGCCCCTTCCAGAGCTGAGATATCGAAACTCAAAAATTCGGCCCGAAAAAAAAACGACAGTGGTACCCCTTACGTTTTTTTTTTTGGGCGAAAAATTAAGTTTCTCCAATCTTCCCAAAACTCTGGATTCTGATAGAGGGCCATGAGACTTAGACCTGAGTGCAAAAATGGAGGCTCTAGCCCCTTCCAGAGCTGAGATATCGAAACTCAAAAATTCGGCCCGAAAAAAAAAACGACAGTGGTACCCCTTACGTTTTTTTTTTTGGGCGAAAAATTAAGTTTCTCCAATCTTCCCAAAACTCTGGATTCTGATAGAGGGCCATGAGACTTAGACCTGAGTGCAAAAATGGAGGCTCTAGCCCCTTCCAGAGCTGAGATATCGAAACTCAAAAATTCGGCCCGAAAAAAAAACGACAGTGGTACCCCTTACGTTTTTTTTTTTGGGCGAAAAATTAAGTTTCTCCAATCTTCCCAAAACTCTGGATTCTGATAGAGGGCCATGAGACTTAGACCTGAGTGCAAAAATGGAGGCTCTAGCCCCTTCCAGAGCTGAGATATCGAAACTCAAAAATTCGGCCCGAAAAAAAAAACGACAGTGGTACCCCTTACGTTTTTTTTTTTTGGGCGAAAAATTAAGTTTCTCCAATCTTCCCAAAACTCTGGATTCTGATAGAGGGCCATGAGACTTAGACCTGAGTGCAAAAATGGAGGCTCTAGCCCCTTCCAGAGCTGAGATATCGAAACTCAAAAATTCGGCCCGAAAAAAAAAACGACAGTGGTACCCCTTACGTTTTTTTTTTTGGGCGAAAAATTAAGTTTCTCCAATCTTCCCAAAACTCTGGATTCTGATAGAGGGCCATGAGACTTAGACCTGAGTGCAAAAATGGAGGCTCTAGCCCCTTCCAGAGCTGAGATATCGAAACTCAAAAATTCGGCCCGAAAAAAAAAACGACAGTGGTACCCCTTACGTTTTTTTTTTTGGGCGAAAAATTAAGTTTCTCCAATCTTCCCAAAACTCTGGATTCTGATAGAGGGCCATGAGACTTAGACCTGAGTGCAAAAATGGAGGCTCTAGCCCCTTCCAGAGCTGAGATATCGAAACTCAAAAATTCGGCCCGAAAAAAAAACGACAGTGGTACCCCTTACGTTTTTTTTTTTGGGCGAAAAATTAAGTTTCTCCAATCTTCCCAAAACTCTGGATTCTGATAGAGGGCCATGAGACTTAGACCTGAGTGCAAAAATGGAGGCTCTAGCCCCTTCCAGAGCTGAGATATCGAAACTCAAAAATTCGGCCCGAAAAAAAAACGACAGTGGTACCCCTTACGTTTTTTTTTTTGGGCGAAAAATTAAGTTTCTCCAATCTTCCCAAAACTCTGGATTCTGATAGAGGGCCATGAGACTTAGACCTGAGTGCAAAAATGGAGGCTCTAGCCCCTTCCAGAGCTGAGATATCGAAACTCAAAAATTCGGCCCGAAAAAAAAACGACAGTGGTACCCCTTACGTTTTTTTTTTTTGGGCGAAAAATTAAGTTTCTCCAATCTTCCCAAAACTCTGGATTCTGATAGAGGGCCATGAGACTTAGACCTGAGTGCAAAAATGGAGGCTCTAGCCCCTTCCAGAGCTGAGATATCGAAACTCAAAAATTCGGCCCGAAAAAAAAACGACAGTGGTACCCCTTACGTTTTTTTTTTTTGGGCGAAAAATTAAGTTTCTCCAATCTTCCCAAAACTCTGGATTCTGATAGAGGGCCATGAGACTTAGACCTGAGTGCAAAAATGGAGGCTCTAGCCCCTTCCAGAGCTGAGATATCGAAACTCAAAAATTCGGCCCGAAAAAAAAACGACAGTGGTACCCCTTACGTTTTTTTTTTTTTGGGCGAAAAATTAAGTTTCTCCAATCTTCCCAAAACTCTGGATTCTGATAGAGGGCCATGAGACTTAGACCTGAGTGCAAAAATGGAGGCTCTAGCCCCTTCCAGAGCTGAGATATCGAAACTCAAAAATTCGGCCCGAAAAAAAAAACGACAGTGGTACCCCTTACGTTTTTTTTTTTGGGCGAAAAATTAAGTTTCTCCAATCTTCCCAAAACTCTGGATTCTGATAGAGGGCCATGATACTTACACCTGAGTGCAAAAATGGAGGCTCTAGCCCCTTCCAGAGCTGAGATATTGAAACTCAAAAATTCGGCCCGAAAAAAAAAAACGACGATTTTGCTGTAAACACATGTTTTATTAGTTAGTTAAACAGGGGAGCTCCAGTAAGTAGGCTACACGTAAGTTTCTAAAATGGATTTACATGACCATCTAACGTTACATCTTAAACACGCTTATTTAAAATGTCTATTTACATCTGAAATGAAAATATTGTTTAAGTATTGCAGATGAGCACACTTGTCTGTATGTTACAAGGACAGAAGAACACGCGTGGGTTTATCCGGTGGAGAGAGGCTCATGATGCTGAATGCTGTCATCAAAGGCTTTGGGTGAGTATACTACAGAAATGGATAACAAAATCTATTCAATCTTAAATTGTAGTTTATTTGAATTATTGTAAATTCAAGTAGAGAAATTACAACACTTTTCTGATTCTTGATTTCTGTGCATTTGCTGCAGAGCTTTTGTGGTGGAGCAGGACCTGCAAGGAAAGATGATGGCAGCATTTGTTTTAGGGATTTTACTCAAATATAAAGTAAGGTTATTTTTAATAGATAAATCAAATGACATTGTGTTAAAATGACTGCTTTTGTATAATGTTTGTGCATTTTTGTAGGATCTGAAATGTCTGCAGACTGGTGTGAGCACTGAGGATGAGGATCCCAGAGCTGCATCCTGGAAGTGGTGCCATGGATGAGTGCCTCCATCTCTCCACCTGCCCTTACGAGACCCTCGATCTCTCCACCTGCCTTTACGAGACCCTCGATCTCTCCACCTGCCCTTATTGCCTCAGATTGTGAAGCGCAGCACAACAACAAGCTCCGGCACGAAGGCACAGTCCCCTCTGGTGAATTCATCAGAATAAAGCTGCAGAATGGGAACCGCTGTGTTGAGTCGGCATGATGTGGTGTTCAGCAGCTGTAAATACATGCTTGTAGTTTGAATAAAGCTTTGTTTCATGTGTTGTTGACTTGTATAATGCATTTGTTTATTGTGATGGTTACTTTTATTTGTTCTTTTACTCATTTATTCATTTTTATTATTGTTGTCAGTATATAAAATTTAATTATTTAATTAATGTGTCCATTAATTCATCGATTGACTGATGATTGAGATGTTTCACTGCATTTATGAATATAAATGTATTCATGCAAAACTGTCATATGACAAAACAAATTACATTTTGCTTGTTATATTAAATTATATTTTTAGTATATAAAAAAGTTATATAATTAAGTATTGGTCAGCATTTAATATTATTATTTTGTTTAAGTTTTGGGGTGGGCTAACAATGCAATTCATTCTGAGGTAATATTAATTTTTAAGGAGTGATACTTACATTTTTCGGGTATAAAATCAACAGTTTTCTACAAAAGAGATCTTAGAGCAGCTGCCCGTCTCCTTTGTGCAGACATTACATACTTAGAGGAAAACTGTTCTAGGTTGTGCTGTCGAGTCACTGATGTTATGAGGTGTTAGTGCACCTGTCGCTCATATAATTTAAACTTATAAACGTATTACATACAAGATCATGGAAAGATACCATGATAGTCATAATGACAAAACAGAAAACATAAAGATCATTGGTTTGTTTACATCATAATACAGGAAAAAGGAACAATAACAAGGCTAAATATCTTTAAATGGTTCTTCATAATACATGAAAAATGTTGTTGTTTTGTTGTTGTTGTTATAGGTCTGAGGGATGAAACGAGGTAAATTCATCAAGAAAAGGAGGAAAACTTAAAGGAGAAACGTTTTGGGTATAAAATAAAGAAATTAACAACATATATTCAAGAGGTGACCATTTGGGGGTTTCTTAATAAAAAAAAATATCATTATAAGAATAACACTGTGGGTCACATTAGTAGGCCTAGGGTTTAAAATATAACAACTTAAATCAACCTTAAATGTATTCACAAAATGAATGGCCAGCTGTTTCTTCAACAATACCACAACAAAATGAGCAAGTTTAATCAATGTCAAGATATTTATAGATAGAAGAATTAAACGCGTCGTTGTTCATTTCTTTTAAGTTTTTGCGCTTGTGATATGATGATAACGCGTCGTAGTAGGTCACATGATAACGTCAACAAGGCAGATGTCCGGTTCTCATTCATACTCAACGAGATTTGGCAATAAAGTACCTACTCTTTTAGCGCTCGATGAGTAAGTACTTAAGTACCTACTCATTGAGTATGCGGTTTTGGACGCAGCCTTAGACCTGAGTGCAAAAATGGAGGCTCTAGCCCCTTCCAGAGCTGAGATATCGAAACTCAAAAATTCGGCCCGAAAAAAAAACGACAGTGGTACCCCTTACGTTTTTTTTTTTTTTTCGGGCGAAAAATTAAGTTTCTCCAAACTTCCCAAAACTCTGGATTCCGATAGAGGGCCATGAGACTTAGACCTGAGTGCAAAAATGGAGGCTCTAGCCCCTTCCAGAGCTGAGATATCGAAACTCAAAAATTTGGCCTGAAAAAAAAAAACGACAGTGGTACCCCTTAAATTTTTTTTTTTCGGGCGAAAAATTAAGTTTCTCCAATCTTCTCAAAACTCTGGATTCTGATAGAGGGCCATGAGACTTAGACCTGAGTGCAAAAATTGAGGCTCTAGCCCCTTCCAGAGCTGAGATATCGAAACTCAAAAATTCGGCCCGAAAAAAAACCCGACAGTGGTGCCCCTTACGGTTTTTTTTTTCAGGCGAAAAATTAAGTTTCTCCAATCTTCCCAAAACTCTGGATTCTGATAGAGGGCCATGAGACTTAGAATTGAGTGCAAAAATGGAGGCTCTAGCCCCTTCCAGAGCTGAGATATCGAAACTCAAAAGTTCGGTCCGAAAAAAAAAAAATTGACATTGGAACCCCTTACATTTTTTTTTTTCGGGCGAAAAATTAAGTTTCTCCAATCTTCCAAAAACTCTGGATTCTGATAGAGGACCATGAGACTTAGACCTGAGTGTAAAAATGGAGGCTCTAGCCCCTTCCAGAGCTGAGATATCGAAACTCAAAAATTCGGCCCGAAAAAAAAAAACGACAGTGGTACCCCTTACGTTTTTTTTTTCGGGCGAAAAATTAAGTTTCTCCAATCTTCTCAAAACTCTGGATTCTGATAGAGGGCCATGATACTTAGACCTGAGTGCAAAAATGGAGGCTCTAGCCCCTTCCAGAGCTGAGATATCGAAACTCCAAAATTCGGCCTGAAAAAAAAAAACGACAGTGGTACCCCTTACGTTTTTTTTTTTTTTTCGGGCGAAAAATTAAGTTTCTCCAATCTTCCCAAAACTCTGGATTCTGATAGAGGGCCATGAGACTTAGACCTGAGTGCAAAAATGGAGGCTCTAGCCCCTTCCAGAGCTGAGATATCGAAACTCAAAAATTCGGCCCGAAAAAAAAACGACAGTGGTACGCCTTAATTTTTTTTTTTTCGGGCAAAAAATTAAGTTTCTCCAATCTTCCCAAAACTCTGGATTCTGATAGAGGGCCATGAGACTTAGACCTGAGTGCAAAAATGGAGGCTCTAGCCCCTTCCAGAGCTGAGATATCGAAACTCAAAAATTCGGCCCGAAAAAAAAACGACAGTGGTACCCCTTACGTTTTTTTTTTTTTTCGGGCGAAAAATTAAGTTTCTCCAATCTTCCCAAAACTCTGGATTCTGATAGAGGGCCATGAGACTTAGACCTGAGTGCAAAAATGGAGGCTCTAGCCCCTTCCAGAGCTGAGATATCGAAACTCAAAAATTCGGCCCGAAAAAAAAAAACGACAGTGGTACCCCTTAATTTTTTTTTTTTTTCGGGCGAAAAATTAAGTTTCTCCAATCTTCTCAAAACTCTGGATTCTGATAGAGGGCCATGAGACTTAGACCTGAGTGCAAAAATGGAGGCTCTACCCCTTCCAGAGCTGAGATATCGAAACTCAAAAATTCGGCCCGAAAAAAAAAACGACAGTGGTGCCCTTACGTTTTTTTTTTTTTTTTTTCGGGCGAAAAATTAAGTTGCTCCAATCTTCCAAAACTCTGGATTCTGATAGAGGGCCATGAGACTTAGACCTGAGAGCAAAAATGGAGGCTCTAGCCCCTTCTAGAGCTGAGATATCGAAACTCAAAAATTCGGCCCGAAAAAAAACCCGACAGTGGTGCCCCTTACGTTTTTTTTTTTCAGGCGAAAAATTAAGTTTCTCCAATCTTCCCAAAACTCTGGATTCTGATAGAGGGCCATGAGACTTAGAATTGAGTGCAAAAATGGAGGCTCTAGCCCCTTCCAGAGCTGAGATATCGAAACTCAAAAATTCGGTCCGAAAAAAAAACCGACAGTGGTACCCCTTACGTTTTTTTTTTTTCTAGCGAAAAATTAAGTTTCTCCAATCTTTCCAAAACTCTGGATTCTGATAGAGGGCCATGAGACTTAGACCTGAGTGCAAAAATGGAGGCTCTAGACCCTTCCAGAGTTGAGATATTGAGATCCCACATAGCATTTATTCCATTATAAATAACTCAATATCTCAGCTCTGGAGGGGTGTGGACCCTCCATTTTTGCACTCAGGTGTAAGTCCCATGGCCCTCTATCAGAATCCAGAGTTTCAAGAAGATTGGAGAAACTTTTTTTTCCACACCAAAAAAATAAACGAAAGGGGTACGTACCACTGTCTTTTTTTTGGGTCGAAATTTTGATTTTCTCTGATCTTCTTGAAACTCTGGATTCTGATAGAGGGCCATGAGACTTAGACCTGAGTGCAAAAATGGAGGCTCTAGTCCCTTCCAGAGCTGAGATATCGAAACTCAAAAATTCGGCCCGAAAAAAAAAAACGACAGTGGTACCCCTTAATTTTTTTTTTTTTTTTCGGGCGAAAAATTAAGTTTCTCCAATCTTCTCAAAACTCTGGATTCTGATAGAGGGCCATGAGACTTAGACCTGAGTGCAAAAATGGAGGCTCTACCCCTTCCAGAGCTGAGATATCGAAACTCAAAAATTCGGCCCGAAAAAAAAAAACGACAGTGGTGCCCTTACGTTTTTTTTTTTTTTTCGGGCGAAAAATTAAGTTGCTCCAATCTTCCCAAAACTCTGGATTCTGATAGAGGGCCATGAGACTTAGACCTGAGAGCAAAAATGGAGGCTCTAGCCCCTTCCAGAGCTGAGATATCGAAACTCAAAAATTCGGCCCGAAAAAAAACCCGACAGTGGTACCCCTTACGTTTTTTTTTTTTTTCAGGCGAAAAATGAAGTTTCTCCAATCTTCCCAAAACTCTGGATTCTGATAGAGGGCCATGAGACTTAGACCTGAGAGCAAAAATGGAGGCTCTAGCCCCTTCCAGAGCTGAGATATCGAAACTCAAAAATTCGGCCCGAAAAAAAAACCCGACAGTGGTACCCCTTACGTTTTTTTTTTTTTTTCTAGCGAAAAATTAAGTTTCTCCAATCTTTCCAAAACTCTGGATTCTGATAGAGGGCCATGAGACTTAGACCTGAGTGCAAAAATGGAGGCTCTAGACCCTTCCAGAGTTGAGATATTGAGATCCCACATAGCATTTATTCCATTATAAATAACTCAATATCTCAGCTCTGGAGGGGTGTGGACCCTCCATTTTTGCACTCAGGTGTAAGTCCCATGGCCCTCTATCAGAATCCAGAGTTTCAATAAGATTGGAGAAACTTTTTTTTTCCACACCAAAAAAATAAACGAAAGGGGTACGTACCACTGTCTTTTTTTTTGGGTCGAAATTTTGATTTTTTTTTGCATTTTAAATAATAGACCATTTTTCAGTGATCGTCAATAGAACAAAATTACATTTTTCTTGGTTTAAACATGCGTGAGTATATTTATCTGCAAGAAGAATATGTAAGGCTGTAACGATCGCGACACTCAGATCCACGAACCTGCATGTGTCGCGGTGTGAGAAGACAGAATCACGACACCGACACGTCCCTTCAACTCCCGAAGTTATCCTTCACGTCCAGACCCAATGCTAGCTACAACATATTTAAATTACTGTTAGTATTTAGAGTTAACATTATAAAATACGTAGACTTACACCACAAAACTAGTTAAATTATTACTAAATTGTTTAAAATTGGTCAATTTCAGCGTTATGGAGGAGATCCATAATTCCCAGATTAAATATTTTAATAAATGGCCTATGTGAACAACTGCACAAACCAAAAGTAATACTCACCGGATGAAGAAGGGTTGACTCTCTCCAGAACATAAAATCTTTATTTTATTTTCCGTGTTCGCATTATGAGGAAAAACAATCCGAACGTGACCGTTCTCTAGAAGCAGCTCCCAGCAAACAAGGGACGTCCCCCGGACTTTTGAAACGTCCCCTTAGGTCCGCATTAGGTCCGCTTTATATGAGCTACAATTTGGCTATTCCACATGCACGAGGAGCTCTAAAAGAATGCATCGACTTCAAATTAAAAATATTATTTTTAAATATTATATTACAAAGAGCCAACTAAACCAGTTTACATTTGTACTATAGACATTGTACTGTTTTAAAAATGAATAAAAATATCCGAAGCCATGTAAGGCTAATTGTTTAGCTACATTAAATAATTTCCCACACCATTATGATTTTTAAAAACTGTCTATTTAATGTGTGATTAATGTAAATCACAGTGAACATATTCATGCAATAGTTAAAAGAATCCACCATATAAATATCTTTGCATCCTCCTCCCAAATATGAAGTGCTGTGAAAAATAATTGTCACAGCAAATCTCCACACAAGCACATTAAATCAAGATCAAGAACAAACTTGACTGTACAACTATAACCAAAATGGAAAACACTTTTATTATCGCTAAGGGTTCAAAATGTAAGCAGAGTAATGCAAACAGAAATGCAGATGGACAGCTGCTGAATCAGATGAAAGCAATGACTTCAAATGCAGGAGACGCCAAAAAGGATGGAAACGAGTCCAATTGCTGAAAGAAAAAAAAAAAGGAAAAATGCAGGTAAGATATATACATTCTTCTGTAATCTTGGCCTATATCATATTCCACAACCATAATATAAATTTAATCTGACAGACTGTTGGGGCCCGTTTCAATAAGGAGGTTCAACCAACTCTGAGTTAAAGCTTGAACTCAGAGTTGACTTACCCTGAGATGGGAAACTCTGAGTTTTCGGTTACAGAACAGCTGAAATGAGTTAGTTCGATCAACTCTGAGTTGACTGACTCTGAGTTAAGCGCGTGCACCACAGCTATAAAAAGCCATTATCAATGGAGCGCAGATATTATGAGTCACCATGGCAACAGCGCAAACAGACCAGACTCTTTTCGTCAAACCAGACAAAAAGAGGTGAGGGATTACTCTTAATTCTTCTTTAATTTAAAATAAAATATGATGCAAATAGGCTACTGCATAAACTATAGACCAATTCAGTATAAAACAATAGTAGTGGATTTAGCATACATTTTTAAAAGGTATATTTTTATATAACCTTCTCCCTCTACAGACTTTGATAAATTCAAGAATAATTCCTGCAATTGTATTGTTAATTTGAAAGCATTAAAAGTGCAGTTTCTTGTCTCTCCTCCTTGTATTAATCAAGTGGTTGAGGTTGATATAGGATTTAGTAATATGTAGACCAATACTTTCTAGAGATAGTAATTATTACATTAATCTAACTACACCGTTGAAGATGTCATTTGTAGTTAATAATTCATAACTATTTTAGAGTAACTGTTATAATATCAGAGGTGAAACTGGAAGAATGTTATTCAACCTAAAGTAGTCTACTATTACTTTGATACATTTTTACTTAAGTAAAAGTAAAAATACCAGTCTAAAAAATCTACTCAAGTAAAAAGTAGTTAATTTAAAACATGAGTAAAAGTTGCTGAGTAACTTGTTTAACAGCGGGGGTGGGGGACTCCCCCATGTGGGGTTGTAACGTATGAGAGTTTCACAGTATGAGAACCGTCTCAGAAAATATCACGGTTTATGGTATTAAACAATTGTTAAATATATAAACTGCATTATTAAATTACGGTTATTATTTTCATCAGTTAAAATGACAGTTAAATAAATTAAACATTTATTCAATAAAACATAATATCAACTAACTTCAATAATTGATTATGATTATGATTGACATCTTATTTTTTATCATTAATAACTTATTAAATTTTATTACAATTTTTTCAATGATTTAATAGAAATATTATCCAAAACAGTGGTAATCAAATAAAAGTTTAGCAAATGTTTTAATCCTTTTATTTTTTGGCAAAGTGCTGCAAAACAGATTTAGTCAATTAAACCATGGACAAACAATATATATATATTCCTAAAGAATGTGTAAATACATTTTAGTATTATTGTTGGTGTTTAAACAGCACTTCTTCCTTGTTCCTCTTTAAAAAAGGGGAGGAGACCGCAAGAAACTCTGGGTTTACTGAAGAAAACCTGCTCCCGACCAGGTTAGGTTCACAGAGTAAGTTACCATGGCTGTAGTTAGTTATGTCATTATTTTCAAAACAAATTCTGAACAGAAATATACAAGTTATTTGAGAATTTGGAGAGGAGAATCATACTGAAACTAGACGCAATCGAGGAAAACATCACATCAGCATTCAGAATGCAGAATATGAGGCAGCCAAGCACCTCTGTCTCTGATCTCACAGAGGTGCTAGAGGAACCCTGTGAGACTGTGGAGGAATTAGAAGAGCTCTGTGAGAAGCTAAAGGATGCTGACCTTCGAAAGAAGATAGTAGTACTAGTAACATAACAACACAATTAACATTACTAACCTGAAATACTAAAAACAATCCACTCTTGTGATTAATTGCTGTTCTTTGTTTGTAGATTCGTTATCTGTGTCTTCAGAGTGGAGGCACCTTGGGAGATGGAATAAGGAGAATGTTAAAAAAATTGGAGATAACTCTTTATGGACACATTATAGCTACAAAGGGAGAAAGGGAAAGCTTAAATTTCAGCAGCTCCTAATTAATGATGTGATCATACGTACGTTTCAAAACTTGCCACTTATAATGACTAATAATGCGTCAATCCCCAAAATGTAAATAAATTAATCTTAAATGTATAAATGTAAAATTTGTTAGTTCTCAGGTCTTAGCGTTCAGACTCATAGCACTCATTTTGAAAACAAGATTTAATTTTGAAGCGTTTTACTAGAACTTTCAACATCTATCTGAGTGCAAGTTTTAATAACTGTAATCTAATCAAGGTGCATGCAGTAAGGCATATCCACACCAAAAAAGCCATGGTGTGGAGGAAATGATTGCTGTGACCCTGAAACATGCCCCAGATCGTGCAAAAACAGCAAATCAGGCAAGTCAAGTGCATAACATTTAATTCTAGCAATTATAATAGGTTAGATTACATTAGAGTTACATTATTTAGGTACAATGTAACATGACCATATTGACCATGATCATGACCATGACAGATTAAAATTATTTGATCTAATAAAAAATATGCACGCTGCAATGCAAAACTATACTATTTTGTCAATAAAATACAACTATTACATTTTTCATATAAAATGCAAGTTCAAGACATTTGAAGGATAAGAAAAAGCTTTAAAACCATGTCATATTCATTCTTTGCATAGAGCTGAACTTTTTTAATTTACTGATGGCTACAAATTTTACTATATTAATTCTCAATATGTAAACATTCATTTTTAATCTTTTGCCTATGATGAAAACGGCTTCATGTTTCTTGACCACTTCACAAGATGTAAACAACACTGGTCCAGAAGCACTTGCTGTTTCAGTTTTTTAACACTAAAGCTGGGATAAAATACAACCAACAGAACATTTAAAACTGAATCAAAAAGTTAAACAAACATCTTTAAGATGTTTTCTTTAGGCTACATGTGAAATAAAAGAAAACAGTTACAAACTGAAACATGAAGTGTTTCTGGACCAGTGTTGTTTACATCTTGTGAAATGGTCATGAATCAAGTTACAATAAAGGCCCATTTTCAGTTCAAAATGTTATAACGTTAACATTTATAATATAAAACAGTTGTCAAATATGAAATGTTTAGTTTAGGTACTTACATCTCATCACGCACTTGACCCGTAAAAACGTGTCGACTTTGGTAAAATTCGCGCTCAGCGTCTGTGAATATAAAAGCCCTCCTACTTTGATTTGATTGGTCATCTCAAATATTTCTGACATTGACGAGCAGTGACGACAGATGAAGCTGAAAACGCACACACAAACACACTCTGTCCTCTGTATCTGACGTGCGATTGAATAACACGCTGATTATAAGATGGGGCTTTTTTCTTTGAAAAAACAAGTGTAATAATTTGAATCAGAAACATTTTAATAATAAAAATATCTAACATTTCATAGGAATATTGGTGTATAATTTATTTCCATATGGGTCTCCCAAAATGGCTGATAAACATGATTTAAATTTTGATCTCCTTTACAGTGGACATATGAAATCAATGCCCTTTGATATTCTGTAACAAAGTCTTTATCCCAATAATATCAAAGATCATAATAACAAAAATCTATAAATATCATTAGATAGCCTAAGTTACATAGCCTACTTATGATGTCATAAGTAAAACAATAATAGAGTATTTGGCCTAATGAATACAGTATAGGTATAGCTGTCTGAATTGCGTGCGACAAAGTCGCCATGCAAGCTATGAGTTACATTATGAACTTATATGTAGAGATCAAGCTGCCTGATGTTTGCATTTTCACATAAATGCACAACGATAACATATATTCAGATAATAGTTGCTCATTTCTTTATTTCAGGTTAGAAGCCAACAGGAAGAATTTCCATCGGAGTAACCCCGGCCACAGCTGACAACCAGGTCCAGAGACCATGCAGACCCCCCCCCCCCACCCACCCCAGACACACAACGCACCAACGCACGCACGTTCACACACGCGCTTTTTTATGTATATTTAGTTTTTATTTTGTTGTTGTTGTTGTTGTTTGTTCTTCCTCTCCTTTGTTTTTGTTATCCCTGTTTATTTGTTAAAACATGTTTCAATATGTGATATCTGTCAATATGATATCTGTCATGCGAAGCATTCCTGTTATACTGTATTTTATACTTGGATTTATTTCTCAATAAAAAAAAAAAAAACCGTTCACACACGCGCGCACTACAATTGTTCAAAATAAATGTACTTTGTTCCTTAAATTTTTCACGTGTCTTCTTTGGCTCTTTTCTGGTAAAAAGTAAAATAAAACGAATTAAGCAAAAGTCCCCTAAACGTCCCGAATGACCGCAGGTGGTCCTGTAAACGTCCTCTTGAACGTCCGGAGGACGTCCTCGTGAAGGTCCGCGGGACATCAAGCGGACTCCACATGGGGACGTTCGCGGGGACGTTCGCACAGGCCATTTAGGGGACGTTATGGGGACCTTTTTTTGTTAGCTGGGAGCACTAAAACTTTCACAGAACTTAAACATGCAAGCACAAAGCCTTTCTTTAAAGTGAATTTCGTTTTAAAATAATTATCTTAATTTAAATCAATGGTTCATCAACCAATTACTAGGATTTAATAATAAGAAATAAATTGCAGACAATGGATAGGCTAGGCCTAATCACGACGCGGAGACGCGCGGCACGTGAACTGAAGCTTGTCTCATGAACCGAAAGTCAGCGTATAAGGTATCCTCACAGATATTGAAATGTCTACTTTTAAACACAACCATTCAAAATGAAAGAAAACAGACTGCTCTCTGCTTATGTGGGCTGTACTACGGAAGCCCTGAACCGCAACCTAAAAAAAAAAAAAAAAAAAAAAATCTGTAAAAAAAAAAAAAAAAATCTGTAAAAAAAAAAAAAAAAAATCTGTAAAATAAAAAATCTAGCATTTCGAGATTAAAGTCGAAATGTTTCGAGATTAAAGTCGAAATGTTTCGAGATTAAAGTCGGAATGTTTCGAGATTAAAGTCGAAATGTTTCGAGATTAAAGTCGAAATGTTTCGAGATTAAAGTCGAAATGTTTCGAGATTAAAGTCGAAACATTGTGCATTCATAACAGTGCGCGTCCACTGGCTCAGAGCGCGCGCGCGTGTGTGTGTGTATGTGTGAAGTCGAACTGCCATGGATAAACCCAAAATAGTAGCTTTTTACTTTTATCTGGGCTTTCAACAAAATTCTACACACGTCACACGTGCTAGTGGCAGTGTTTCTGATGTGTTTTCGTGCTCGTCTAGTCAACACTATCTGGGTCGAGAACACAACAGTAACTGTTCGGTCTCCCTCTTCAACGTAAATACGCTCTGGATACATTTTAAGTGCATCATTCTGTATCCAATCATTTGGCCGGATCCTGTGATTTCCTAAGATTTAATAACCACTTATGGTTGAGGAGAGATTCTCTGATATAATTGTAAAGCACTTCGAGTGTAGGCATATATGAAAGCGCTATATAAATGCCCTATTCATTCATTCATTCATTCATTCATAAAGCTGGATTTCTCCATCCAGTCTGAAAAGTGTTTTCCGTGTTGGTTTTCCTATAGGCTAGTCTATTCCGGCGCATTATATTTTATAACGATAAAGTAAGATAAGTAATTCAGATAAAAGTAAAAAGCTACTATTTTGTGTTTATCCATGGCAGTTCGACTTCACGCGCGCGCTCTGAGCCAGTGGACGCTCACTGTTATGAATGCACAATGTTTCGACTTTAATCTCGAAACATTCCGACTTTAATCTCGAAACATTTCGACTTTAATCTCGAAACATTTCGACTTTAATCTCGAAATGCTAGATTTTTTTTTTTTACCTTTTTTTTTTTTTTTTTTACTGACTTTTTTTTTTTAGGTTGCGGTTCAGGGCTTCCGTACTAATCCGTATGAAAACTGAATTTCTTTCTGACTCCTCTTCAATCTTTCTGATTTTAGAACATTTTTGTAAAAGTGACTTTTTTAATTATTTATTCCAAAAAACTTAAAAATAAGTTGAGCTTCAGCCTCGTTAAATTGCATTTATATATATGTTAATCTATTTGGTCAAATTAAGCTATATAAAATAAATAGTTTATCCTTTAAAATGCTATGGATTTTGAAAGATATCAACAAAAAAAAAAAAAGGGCAAAAAAACGTTAAAAGCGATTTTCTCAGGTTTTCAATTGGGAAAAAAGGGCAGACGACCAGAATTCAAATGTGTATATCTTTACAACGATTCAAGGTATGACTTTGACCAAGGTATCATTTGAAAGCTTACAGTGTCCTCTTTCTATTAATATCAAAATCTCAATTTTTAAATTTGGGTCACTGTGACTAATTTTGCTGTTAAACCGTGACATCTACACGTTTTCCAAAGTGGACCAACATGATTATTTCACGTCTTGTTGTGATACCGGGTTGGGCACTTGAAGTTACAGGAGTTTCTTCACGTTGCTAAACAACGGAACTAGGTCGAGTATTTAAAAGGTCATGGTTAACAAGGTTAACGCGGCTTAACGTCGATGTAATACGTTGTTTTAGCGTACCTTTTGCTCAAACGAGGAGCTGGGGGACGCCGGAAAAATAGACAGTCACATTTTACTCATTAAGCTGCTTCATTAAAAACGTGACATTTAGACGTTTTATTCGGCGTGGATCGAGGCAAATGAATCCTTTTCACCTTGAAAATAATAAATGTTTTTTTTTTTTTTTTTTTTTTTGCATTTTAAACTATAGACCATTTCTCAGTGATCGTCAATAAAACAAAATCCCATTTTTCTCGGTTTAATGAAAACCAATAGGTCGTTATGGTAAGTTTAAGTTTCACGTTTGAGGGGGTGAAACCGTGACATCTAAACATTTTCCAAAGTGGACCAACGTGGTTAGTCTTGTCGGCTGGAGAAATGTTGTTTTGGCCACTTTGTTTGATATAATCACAACAATTTAACGTAATAAGCAAGAATGGGATTTAAACTCAGGTCTTTTTGATTAAAGCCCAACGCTTTATCAACTGAGCCACTGAGTCTGTTGACTTCAAGGGTTTATTGGATGGTTTTTATTGCAGGTTTGGTTTTATTTGTTGGAAAATAATAAATATATAAATATTATTTGACACAAGAAGGCAGTATAGCCCTATTGTTTTGAGTTTAGACCCTTCTAGAGCTGAGACATTGAGATCCCACCTAGCATTTATTTTTGAATTTAAATTTTGAGTTTCTCTGATCTTCTTGAAACTCTGGATTCTTATAGAGGGCCATGTGACTTAGACCTGAGTGCAAAAATGGAGGCTCTAGACCCTTCCTGAGCTGAGATATTGAGATCCCACGTAGCATTTATGCCATTATAAATATCTCAAAAAATTATATTAGCCCATGATTTAATCACCCTGGCCTCTAGCCATCCTTGGTATTCTTCTGTCAGACGAAAACAATCAGAGTCATATTAAACAATGTCCTGGCCCTTCCAAGCTTTATTTTGGCTGTAAATGGTTGTTTCTGTTTTGAAAGTCCATAAAAGTGCATCTATCCATGATACAAGTGCATCTATCTATCATAAAAGTGCACCTATCCATTATAAAAGTGCATCTATCCATCATAAAAGTGCCATCTTCCTCATTACTCCACATAAACTCAACATCTGAGATATTTTCATCAGCTACATGTTCAAGCACTTGAAAGAGTTTAAAAAATGTATCGGTACTTTGATATATATATTGTTTTTGTAAAAGAAATTTCAATCAGCATCACTGAAAATATGACTTCAGTAACAGGCTTTCAAACCAGCGGAGTCTCATCCCAAGTCACATAACTGACATCCTGGGACGTCTTTTGACCATATGTCAACATCTGCCTTTTTAGGGTACCCTTAAACGTCAGTTAGATGATGTTATCGGATCCTAACCCTACCCCAGACCTAAACCTACCCCATCACCTAACCATCGTTAAAGGTAAAGCATCAGTTGTATGACAGCCCGGGATCGTCATGTTATCGACGTTTAAGGGTACCCTTAAAAGGCGGATGTTGACGTATGGTCAAAAGACGTCAGTTATAGGACTTCTTGGTATGAGACTGTGTTATTCAAACCTACTGTCCTTTCTAATGAACAGACACAGTTTTAAAAAATCCTGATTTAAAACGTGCAATTCTACAGTCGATTTTTAACTTTAAGAAGTTAAATCTTTCTATTTTACGTACAGTACAAACTATGAACTACTGGAAAAAATATATACAAAACGAAAATACATCTTAGAAAATATTGCTTGTTTCTGTGTGTTGTGGATGCAGGTGATGAACCCAAATGCAGGCAGAGTGCGATGAACACAAGGTTTATTGGTGACAAACAGGAAAACAAAACCCACGAGGGGGCAAAACAAATGGGAGATAACTAAACTAGAACACTTGACAAGACTATAAACTAACAGCAAATACAAGATCAAGACGTTCTTCAAAGACAAGGTATTCATGGGTAGATACTCCCAAAGAGAAACAATGAACCAACACAGGACAGCAAACACAAGGGGATTATAAAGGGAGAAACTAATGAGGGGAACAGGTGACAGACTAGGCAATAATGACAGGATGAGGATAACAAGGGGGCGGGGTATAAAATGAGACAACACAAGCACATGGCCCAAACAGGCCATGCGCTTGCACACAAAACATGGTTCTGCCATGATCCTGGCACAAGACTAGAAAAATCAAAGACATGATGGCAGAATCAAGCCAGAACCTCAACCTTAAGGAGCGGCTTCCAGACGCTCCTCAAGGGGACAGTAAACACGACACATGACGTCAGTTATAGGACTGACGTCTGTCGACTGTGTTAGTTTTTGTCATGTATTGTTGGTTTGTGTCTTTGTCAAAGGCATACAATAGAAAACAATAACAGGGTTGGGATGGAACAATAAACATGGCAGAGGAGGAATAACAGAGTTAATGGGGTCTGGTCCAGGGTAGATGGGTGTGCTGGGGGTCCTAGGTCCATGGCATAATGGCAAGGAACAAGGAATCCGGGCAGGTTTGGATGAAGACACACTAGGACAGGACAGGGGGAACAGTCCGGGGAAGAGACATGACATAGGAGACAGGCGAAACAAACGGATGACCTGAAGACAGTGGGGATTGCAGCAGCAGGTAGTGGAAAGGAGAGAAGGGATTATCAGGTGGTAAGGGGGCTGGGACAGGAACAGAGCTCCCAGAGGTAGAGCCAGAATCAACGCTCCACAACTCTGAGTCGGTGACTGCCATAGGCTCTAAAACTGCATCCCTCTCGGCTGCAGGCTCGAGTGCAGCGCTCTCTGCGGCAGGCTCGGCGGCAACGCTCTCGGCGGCAGCGCTTGGGGACTGAGGACAAGACAGGGACTTCGAGGATTTTTGCTAGACATGACAAATAATCAGACAGGGTCCTGGCAGCAATGATGACAGGCATTTCATGTTGTGACGAAACAGACTGCAAAACCGCATCAGCCGCAGCACTCACGGCAGGGATCACTGCATCAGATCTTGCCCTCTCAACCGCAGGCTCAGGAATCACGCTTCCAGCAGAAGATACAGGACAAGCGTTCACAGATGCCACCTCAGTAACAGCGATCGTGGCTGCCAACTCTGGAACAGCACTTACTGTTGCAGCCTCAGGAACAGCGGTCACGGCTGCAGATTCAGGAACAGCACTTACTGTTGCAGCCTCAGGAACAGCGGTCACGGCTGCAGATTCAGGAACAGCGCTTACAGTTGCAGCCTCAAGAACAGCGGTCTTGGCTGCAGATTCAGGAACAGTGCTTACAATCGCAGCTTCATTAACAGCACTTGCGGCAGCAGACTCAGGAGAAGATGGTGATTGGAAACAGGAAGCTCCCCTCTTTCTCTTTGGCCGCAGGGCAATGGTCACGACAGGGCTCGCGATCGGCTGGCCAGGCTCAACGGAAGACGAAACGGGGACAGGGAAGACCACTTCTGGTTGGGTGAGCTCAGATGACGAGGAGTCCGAGGGGGAATCCCAAGAAATACGTCTCCCTCGTTTACCACGGAGGTCTGCGGGTGTGGAAGACGCCTCTTGAGTCGAAAAGAGGGGAGCCTGGTTCACTTGCGTGACCACCGCTAATACACGACCCTCAGGAATCACTGGCAGCGTGCGGGTTGAAGATGACATGGTGGGAGCCTGCAAATCCTTCCTCGACAAGCAGGCCACCATATCCAGGAACGGGCGGTGAACCAGACTCTCCCGTTCAGCCAGAGGAGGCAGAACGTTTATACCCACGATGAGGTAGCGATTTACCAGAATCTCAAGCAAGAAGAACCGCCTCTCCTCCACCACCCGGGCCTACTGTCTCAAGGTCCGCTCATCCTGTGAGGGAAACGGAAGCTTTCCATTCCTGGAATTGGAAATCGCCTCCTGCCACCAATGTACAAGATCGTCAGGCATACTGTCTGCTGTAGTTGTGGTTGGTTCATTCTGTTATGTGGATGCAGGTGATGAACCCAAATGCAGGCAGAGTGCGATGAACACAAGGTTTATTGGTAACAAACAGGAAAACAAAACCCACGAGGGGGTAAAACAAACAGGAGATAACTAAACTAGAAAACGCTTGAAAAGATTAAAAACTAACAGCAAATACAAGATCAAGACGTTCTTCAAAGACAAGGTATTCACGGATAGATACTCACAAAGAGAACCACGCAATGAGAAACAATGAACCAACACAGGACAGCAAACACAAGGGGATTATAAAGGGAGAAACTAATGAGGGGAACAGGTGACACAGACTAGGTAATAATGACAGGATGAGGATAACAAGGGGGGGGGGTATTAAACGAGACAACACAAGCACATGGCCCAAACAACAGGCAAGCACACAAAACATGGTTCTGCCATGATCCTGCCACAAGACTAGAAAAATCAGTGACATGATGGCAGAATCATGACACTGTGTTTGGAGTGGAGTGCTGCCATGCTTCTCTTCAATGTAGAGTTTATATATATATATATATATATATATATATATATAAAGAGTTCAGATGCAAAAGCCTCTAAGTGCCATTTGAAATTTTCTTCTAGAATGATCATTTTTATCAAGCCTGTATATTTAAGTTCAGTAATTTCACTTAAATTGCAATGAAGATTACCTACTAATTGTCATTTAAGTGAAATTACTGAACTTAAATATACAAGCTTGATAAAAATGATCATTCTAGGAGAAAATTTCAAATGGCACTTAGAGGCTTTTGCATCTGAACTCTTCATATATATATATATATATATATATATACATATATATATATATATACATATATATATATATATATATATATATATATATATATATATATATATATATACAATTACTACATGCAGAGCTTTACTGGCATTTGATTGGATGACAAATGTCCAATCTCATGGACTGCAGGCTTTAAACTGGGTGAAATGCTCCAGAAGTTAAAAAAGGGGGCTGACATGTGATGTCCATTGTAATGGACATAGGGTCTGAATGGGTTAAAAGAAAATCACAAAAATTTTGATTTAGTGAGACTTGTTATTGTCAAGATAATCCTTGTCAACTGGCTTGATATCGGTCTCAAAGGCTTTTTCAGGCATCTCCTCTTCCTAGTATCCATCGACCAAGCTGAGGACTGTGGTCAATAGCAAGCAATCCCATAGGGAAGCCACATGAATACGTGCTTCACATGTCTGATGGCACTAAGGGGGATAAACACTGACCCTAACACAAAATACTGTCAATTTACGGAATCAGTGCTCTCTGAGGACTTCCTGCTGTTTTTAAACAAGATGAACGTTCACTGGTTGGTTCAATAGCAGTTTAAATGGAAATAAACCAATCTAAGAATTCTGAGACTTCCCACACCATGACATGCTTTTATGTAATCACACAAGTTGTGTATCCAACTACTAGTCATTGAGTATATAATGCCTATCCATAAAACATCAGCACAAGATAAAAGCAAATCAGAGATATGATTGTCCTTTCTTTGGCACCTTAAAGGGATAGTTCACGCAAAAATGAAAATTCTATCATCGTTTACTTATCCTTTTACTCACCCAAAGTTTTTCCAAACCTCTATGTGTTTATTTGTTCTGCTGTAAAGGAAGATATTTGGAAGAATGTTTTAATCAAACATATCTCAATCCCCATTGACTACCAAATGAGAACAATAAAAGCAGTTAAAGGTACAATATGTAACAATTGTGTAATAAAATATCCCAAAATAACTTGCTCAGTGTGATATATTTCCTGTGTACTTACAATATCTCAAAAGTCTCCAAAGATTTTTTTATTTTTTTATTTCAGATAAATTCCAATTTTAAATAAGTCGCCCTCCCGGAAAAAATAAATAAAAATGTTGCATGTCAATGATACAATATCCACGCTTTCCTCAGTCTCTGTTCATACTGCCATAGCCATGACGTAACCATGGCGACAGATATGGACAACTAGTGTGTAACGTTTAGTGGCTCGCAGTTCTTGATTCTTTCAAACATAGACAATGGCAAGCAGACTTTGGGACAAACATTGAGAATTAAAATCACCCTCTTGTGGTGAGAAAAAAAGAAAAAAAAAACTTTAAAAGCCTTTAAACTAACAATAGGACAACAATACCTGAATGCTATGACCTTTCCCAGTATAATCTAATGCAATACAAAAAAAAAAAAAAAAATACATTATAAATATAATAGATATAGGATAAAGTATTAGTATGGATCAAGTGTTGACGAAAAAGATGTGTCTTCAGCCATTTCTTGAAAATGGCCATGGACTCTGCAGCTCTGGTTGAGTTGGCCAGGACATTCCACCAGCATGGAACATACCTGGAAAAGGTCAGAGAAAGAGATTTTGTGCCTCTGAGATGGCACCACAAGACGGCGTTCACTTGCAGAGTGCAAGTTTCTGTAAGTAAGTCTGAAGCAATGAGTTTAGGTAGGAGGGAGCAGAGCCAGTGGTTGTTCTGTAGGCATTATTATTATAGTAGGCATATTATATAAACACGGACATTTATTTTAGAATCGATTAATCGATTTGACAGCAAATATAAAGAAATATCAGCATTTAGTATATAAATATGGTAACACTACAATAAGATTCATTAATTAACATGAACTAAGAATGAACAATACTTCTACAGGATTTATTAATCTTAGTTAATATTAACTCCAACATTTACTAATACATTATTCAAATCAAAGGTTGTATTTGTTAACATTACTTAATGCACTGTGAACTAACATAAACAATGAAAAGCTGTATTTTTATTAACCAACATTAACAGATTAACTAATACAGTAACAAATGTATTGATCATTGTTAGTTCATGTTAGTTAATACATTACCTAATGTTAACTAATGAACCCTGTTGTAAAGTGTTACCATATATTAGCAGCATTTATTGTTTGAGTCTTGAGTTCAATTTTTTTTTTTTTTTTAATAAACCAATAAAAAAAACTGCAACTATGTGAGTGGATGTATATTAGAAACAGTGACGCATGTGGTCCCATTATATTTTACCGGAGTGGGCCACGGATGAATGACAGTTGTTGCGAGCACATGTGAGAGCTGTCAGTTGTTGGAGAGATATGTGCAATTCTACACGAATGCCTGCGCTGCAGGGTCTGACACTGAGGAAAGGGATGGAAACTAGTAACATTCATTGTTCTGCTGCTGAATAAGTAAAACAACTGCATAAAGCCGGAATGTATTGTATTATCACAAATGTAGGCTATTTAAATGTTTAATTTAGATTTGCAATACAATAGTATTTTATATTGAGAAAGTTTATTAATGAGACCAGGAAATCTCTACCATCTGTCTCATCGGGTGAAGACTCATGCTGAGCAAGTTTGAGCATCTTTTATTACTGAGACCATTTATCTTGGAGTTCTTTTCTCAGTATGAGAAGTCCTGCACCGTCCTATTCTCATGTCTCATGCTGAGCAGTTTCCAAAACCTGTATACCTCATTTACATTTGCTTTGTTTCAGTGTTTCCACCTCTGTGTAACACCCCCCCCCCCCCGAAAGGTATATCAACTAAAATGTAAACTGCTTTAGTTAGACTTGACTTGACTCAAGTAGCAGCAATGCAACAGCAATAAAGAATCCTGCTTAAACGATACAACCGAGTCTCCTGCAGTTCCTACACTTTAGAAGAAAAAGTTCACTACAGTGTGAACCAGAAAAAAAAAAAAAAAATGACTTGAGCCAACAATAAAATTAATTAGATTGACAAATTTAATTGTCAATCATAGCTTGTGGTTTACCTCTGTAACTCTCTAAGTAGTGCTAGAAGTATAAGTGGTTTAGTGTACAGAAAAGAATATCTTTAAATGGTCCTCCATAACTGTACTAATTTACAAAACTTTGATGACAGCTCTTCTGGAAACAGTTTATGTATCTACTGTATGAGAACTGGAACTTACATTTATTACAACCGTGAAACAAGTATCCATTTTAAACTCTGCTTTCATTTATTCTTCTCACATGGTTGTTGCTGATTTAAATATTTATGTTGTGTTAAAATCAGATGATATTTCTGTTTGTCCTGGTTAGAAGAACTCAAGCTGCTTTTGCAAACCAAGATAAATATGCAGGCTGATAGCAGTGTTCTTCTACCCCTGATTAAATTCGGAGCTTAGGGGCATGACAAAAAATAATGTCCATGCAATCAGAATGGGTCACCTGAGAGAGAAGTCACACATCCCACAACCGAGCTCTCTGCCTCGTTCCCTCAAAACACTGCTGTCCGCTGTGTTAAAGACTAAGCCTAGTTTTTGTTTCTAGCTTAAAAATTAAGCATCTTTCATGTTCTTCAGGGTGAGCACACATCATATTGAATAGAAAAGAAAAAAGAAAGAGTTAACTTACTTGACAGTTTAATTAGTGTGGCATTCAGTTTTGCCTGCAAAAACACCCTGAATGTGGCAATGAAATGTCATTTCTGGATGGGATTTTAATTAATTAGACTCCCAGCTATGCATTTAATTAGAGAAACAACAGTTAACAGTTCTAATGGATCAGCAATGCAACTTTTGCTTTGATCAAAGCTGCGAAGAAAGTATTATAATAGGTTTTAATTAGCATGTTTATCCTGTAGCTATTACATGCTAAATAAATGCACATATAAGCACATCTAAAACAAGGACTCTGTTTACTTAGTGCATGTTCTTATTGAGCAACATGCATTGATGCATATTGTTCTAAATGTCTTCAAAATCTTTCATTATAATGTACTCTCCACTTTTCTATTCAATAACACAAGTTTGGTGAATTTGACAGAAAACATAATTATTAAATAAAATTAATAATAAAATTGCTATATTTACTCAAAAATGGCTTGCAAAAACACTAAAATATCAGAACATTTTTAACATGGAATTTTAAGAAATGTTAACTAAGAAACCTTGAGGTTTGAGGATCATTGCTGAGACGTCTACTAATTACATGTTTCTTATACAAGGGGGTGCTAATATATTGATCAAACTGACACTGGTTAGGATAGAATCATACACTGTAAAAAATGATTTTTTGGTTAAGTAAATACTAGTGAAAAAACCCAATGTAATTTACTTGAAAAAGTTAGTTCAGGCAAGAATTTAAAAAACTAAGTAAATTCCATATCAGTACTTATTTCAAGCGAGTATAAATGAAAGTGTAATATCAACTCAATAAAATTAAGTAAAAATTACTCAACTTTTCTGATACTGGGGTTCCCATCATGCACTGGACCTTGAATAATTAATGAGGTTCATTTTTCACTGGTTTCCAGCTGTATTTACACTGTTTTATCATTGATTTTTGTTTTCAGTATTAGTAAATTGCCATTTTGTGAGATTTCGAGTAAATTTTTTGCTTAAAACGACACATTCAAACACAAAAACGATCCATCAAATGTTAGCACCATTGTGTATTGTCTACCAAGTATTGAGGTGTTTGCATTCACATAAGGCTTAAAGTCTGACATTATGTATAAATTACTTAGATGATCTAAGTAAAGAACATACTATAAATGACTAATAACAACGCATTCTCACCCCAAGGCGTCACCTTTGACCATGCTTCAATATTTGACGTTTTAGGCGCCCTTTAGCGTCACTTACATGACGCGATCCTACGGCGTCATCTAACTGACGCTAAAGGAAAGCGTCTGTTAGAGGACGCGGTTAGGTTTAGGTGTGGGGTGGGGGTAGGGTACACGCGATCCTAGGGCGTCATCTAACTGACGCTAAAGGGCGCCTAAAGCGTCAGATATTGAAGCATGTCCAAATGCTTCCCAAGGCGTCAGTTAGGTGACGCCTTGGG
This sequence comes from Pimephales promelas, assembly GCF_016745375.1. The sequence continues at coordinate 6,729,129 of NW_024121266.1, read as the reverse complement.
AGTGAGAATGGGCTGCTAATAAAATTCAAGATAATTGTTTTAGTGAAATGTAATACAAAGGCAAAGGAAATCGGTATTAATCAACCTTTTACAAGCCGAGTTAAAATTACTTATTTTTTGTAAAGTTTACTTAATTCCACATTCCAAGTAAATTTAACTTAAAGATTTCTAATTAAAGCTACAAATATGTTTAGGTTTTTTACTAGCATTTTCTGAGTGAGATCGTTTAGCAAGGTTTTTTCAAGTAAATCCTACTCCAAATTTTTTACGGTGTACACAATCATACACCTACACACACAACACACCATCACATTTCTATAAATTCAAATTCGATAAAGATTGATGTTTTTTTTGTTATTCTCCATTCTGTCACTAATGGATTTTTGACACTGTTGCCTCTGGCTTACTTAGTTTGGGACTGAAAAGGTCTGAACTGAGCTAAGCTAAATAACAGCCTAATGATGATCACTATTTTCTGAAGCTGAATTTAATATAACAAAGGAACTGCATGTGTATATTATATTTATATCTTTAGTGTTAGACATAATGTGCTTAATCTGCATGAAAAGTTCTGGATGGAGATCTGGATGAAAAAATGATGCCTTGCTGGCCGTGCTGAGTCGGAATGCACGCAGGCTGATTACGAGCTACAGACAAAACAAGTGAATTAAGCCAATTTTTGGTTGAATTTGTGGTTTTCACAAAAATAAGGTTAATTAAGCCTTGTCTAGCAATCACAATGTTCTAAATATGAATTAAACATCCAAAATGATCTTTATTTGAATGTTTTCTGAGAGGAGTACGCACCTTTCCTTTGTATTAATAATCCACATAAAATGCTGTTTTTCTCTGCTTGCTTCTCAACGACTGGTGCTTCCCCTCAGCACAAGTTTGAAAATCTTGTAATTTAAATCGTGTGAATATTCATAGCAAATTCTTGATGGCAAGTTCAAACCAATTAAATGATTTTCAAACCCATGCTGATGTAAACAAAACCAGGGTGTTGCCAACAAGTCATTTTATTGAAATATACTTGTTTTGTAATGGATATGGATGATAGCCAATTGCTAATGCTTTAAATTCAGCAAATCTTGTCAGAACTGACAGGGAACATTTTGCTCAACTTATCAATGACTACCTACTTCATTGATCAAGTGCCACCACCTAAACAAGATGGCTGTAGACCTTAATGTAGAAAATCTTGAACAAAGGTTGGGCATGGACATATAAAACAATCACGACTTATGTTGTGGGTCAATTTAACCCATTACATTTTCTAGTAGTTGAAAATACTGGGTAACATTTTTTTTTTCTTGATATTTTGTGACTTTTTCTCATTTATCATGATGAACATGCATGCAAAGTTTCAACATGCTGATGTGTTTTGACATATACAAAAAAAAAAAAAAATACTGTTATGTTTGTGATGTTCGCGGGTCAATTTGACCCACACTCTAAAAAACCATTTGTTGGCTGAACAACCATTACTTATAAAAGTAATTAGATTAAACACACAAAAAATTAACCTCTACCTCAACCTCTACTTAACATGTGTAACACAGAAATATAAGTTACAAGGTGAACTTAAATCAATGTTTAAATAAAATGAAAAAGTCATGTCAACTACTATAATAATTACTTCAAAATTAAGTAAATCGAGCATAACAACTACGAGTCACATGATATGCAATTTCCCATGATGCCTTTCCACCCAAAAACTGGAGCAATTTTGTGAAGCACATATGTGCACACATATTTTTTATGCTGAAAAAATGTAAGCTTAACTTTTTTAACGTTGATTGCATTTTGGTCAATAAATTAACTTTTAAACTGAATTTCAGAATTGGAAACATGTTACTTACAAACATGAAAACATTTGTAGTCTACAGACATGTATGAAATGAGTGACTTTTTTAACGATTTGACATGTAGCTTATTCTCAAGTATTTTTTAAGTTGGCCTAAATGTAGTTGTCATTTGTCTCTTTTCAGACTTTTCAAAATTTTTAGCTCTATATAATTTAAGGGCTCAAAGGGGGGCCTCTGAAGCGCTCTCAGCACTAGGGCTAAGTCCCAAGAGGGTACAGGATGCAAATTACGAGGGGGATTAAACTCCTAGCACCCTTAAGGAATCTATGATCAGGTCGTGCTTCCGAAACGACTTCCCGTCAATCATATCGTGATGGGCGGCTATTGCGGCAACATACACTTTGAGGGTGGAGGGAGACAGCCTTCACTCCAACCCAAGCACGAGACTGATCTAATGCACAGATAGTCATGAGTTAATGTATGACTCATGAAGAACTAAACCATTAATTATTACTGCATTAGCAACTAATAAAGAGTCTATATGATTAATAGATTAAGTAATACATGTATTTCTATTAATTCAATGTGTCATTGTATAATTCCTTAATAACAAAGCTATGCACATCAACTTCCAGCTTTAATGAATCATTAGCTAATGATTTGCAAAGGTATCATTATGACTTTACTTGAGGCACATTTAACTAATTGTTAAGCACTTGTACATCATTTTCTAAATAAAAACTCGCACTTTGCTGCCTGGAGCCCTGAACCACTGTAAAAAAGCATGTATTAAAACCATTGCTTTCAGCCACAATCTGCAGCATTCTGCACATGTCTGAATGCAGATGCTGTGACTTCCATTTCCTTCTCAGTAATCCATATGACCCGCTCAGGGCTGAGGATAATCACAGCGAGGGTAAAGACGCCTCCCCCAGCTCTCATCTCCACAACAGGCAGCGCTGTTAAAACGGTGTAGACACATTATTAAATATGTAATCAACACTATAATTGTTAATAAACTAAAAGACATTCATTTTTTACACTTAACTGCCACCATTTAAAGTATTAAAAAGTACAAGACTAAAATATAATATCAGATTCTTTTAGATTATTAGATAAACAGTCAGACACTCATACACCAGCTATTAAATAATAAATCATTTAATAAAGGTCAATGCCAATGAGCCACTGCAGCACATTTTAGCATTCATTTAAATGCCAAAATTAATCTGAAAACTTGAATTATTAAACTATTCCAGATATTCAGAATATTCATTAAAATAGAAGAACAGGGCATCTCAAACTTAACCTATAAACATAGGCAGTGACAAATTGCTTCACGCAGCATTCTTCTCCACAGTGACCCATTCTGCTCTCCCGGGTTTCTCTGCATAGCTCATTGATCCAAAACACATGAGTCAACAGAGTGATTTATTAAAAATGTAGAGGTTAGCCAATGGTTGCCCTCAGGCACACAGTCTGGCAAACCAAGCGGTGCCAATCACAGAGACAGGGACAGAATCACATCATCTGTCAGCATATTGCACTGAAAGATGAGGGACATGGCAGATGTACTGCTAAAATACTGAGCCAAGGACCCGAAGCAACATCCGCAATGATGTGATGAAATGAGTTTCACCACACAGATATGCATTTACACCTAATGTGTCTTTGGAACCGAGCCAAGCAAACAAGGAAATCATGGCTACTGAAAGAAAATGACTGGAAAGAAAGATGATTTGTACTCATTTGCTAATCATGTTATACAGTGTGAAGGTGAGAAAGAAAAAAAAAAACCTAGCTTGTGTTTACTTAAAATATATTCATTTGTACACATGAATACTGGAATCACTTGAATTAGGGGTGAAAATGATGCACCTGCGCAAATGTTGACAGGGATACAACTCTACATCAATTCCAGCTCCATCGTGAGCAATCTAAATACTGCTATGAGATACAGATCCGAACCTCCGCTAATGCTGACAACCACGGTGGCACTCCAGTCTCCAAAAATAGTCGTCGACTCCATTATCCGAGCTCGCCTGCAGAGAGACTGCAAAAAGAGCTGGCAAACGGGGGGAATTGAAATCAAGACAGCTTTATCAGCAGTGACTGCCAGTGCAGATAACTATGAAAGAGTTTCAGTGAGACGAGGGGCTCATAAGCGCACTCATCTCCACTACTGCAGATTTAATGAGGTGATACAGCATAGATTTCACTAACGCACACACACACACACACACACGGTTTTTGGCCCACTAATTTTTGGTACAAAGCTAGAGCACAATTGCTAAGGTGATTTTGTAAATGATAGGTTGATGCAACCAAGATACTGGCCTTCATTAGACCTACCGGTTTAACTTTTTTAAATAATAGCTCAAACAGAGTCCTGAGCCTTGAGATCAGACAGATGAAAGGACATTTGGAATAAAAATGACTCCACTTCCCCCCTCTCTATAACACACAGGTTTAAGGTAACACAAAGGCTCTTTATAGACCCCTTTTTAGTTACATTGTGCATTGTATTTTTTTGGTGTGTGGGCGGGGCTTGGGTGGAGGCAGAACGATCCCCCTGTCCGCGTCACTAAAGCTAGTTAGCAAGTTTGCTAGTTTTTTTTAACAATGACTCTAGAAAATCCTTTTGGTCACTCACTGTCCAGGACAGCGTCCTCAGTGGATGGACAAACTGACAGGATTAACGGTAACGCTATCCCCGGGTGAGTGGCCTGACATCTACACCTCATAGAGAAACCAAGCGTAAAGAGAACCTGGGAGTATAATTCTTTAGATGCCTATAACTATGTGCTGAATGGTCAAGTACAAGACTTGTGTAGTACAATCCACAGTTTTGCATAGCCAGTGCCAATCCCAGAAGACGACCAACATAGTCAAAAAGACGAGTGACATTACAGTGCAATTTTAAAAATGGGAATGTTTTCTAGAAATGAAAATTCTAAATACAGCAAATTGTTCTTTTTTTACTTTATGTATTTGATTACACTCTAAAAAATGCTGGGTTGTTTTGACCCAATTTTGGGTAAAATATGGACAAACCCAGCCATTGGGTTACATTTTTAAATTACATTTTTAACCCAATGGCTGAGTTTTGTCCATATTTTACCCAAAATTGGGTTAAAACAACCCAGCATTTTTTAGAGTGCATTTAATCTTTCAAAAAGTCTAGTCGCAAATAATCACAATAATGTAAATACAATCTGTGATGCCGATGCCGTGGAGTAGCAGAAACACAGGAAGGAGGCTGGATCCAAACGCAGTGTATAGGCTTTATTTAGACAAACTACATATTGAACAAAGACTCAGGAACAGGGCTCAGGAACAGGACTCAGATACAGGAGTGACTCACATCGACCTCACACGTACAACAACTCACAAACTAAGACAAAAACACAGGGCTTAAATAATCAGACAAGCAAACTTAACAAGGTAACAAGGGGGCGTGGACAATAGGAAACACCTGGAAAACTCAATAGACAGGGAACCACTAATAATACAAAGACAAAGACACAAAACCACATCATAACAGAGCCCCTCCCCTATGGGCGGCTCCTGACGCCCATAAAGACACCAAAAAGTTCAGGTGGGCGGTGAAGCAAAGGCGGTCTGGGGGAGGGACGGAGGGCCAGGCCCGTGCAGGGGAACGGGACCAGGAGGTAGCCAAGACGAGCCTGGGCCGCAGAGCGTGGGCGGAGCAGAACCAGGCGAAGGCCAGGGCGGAGCAGGACCAGGCGAAGGCCAGGGCGGAGCAGGACCAGGCGAAGGCCAGGGCGGAGCAGGACCAGGCGACGCTGTGGGACCCTCGGGCGTCCACAACAGTGAAGGTCCCTCAGACGGCCACGGCGGTGAAGCCCCCTCGGGAGACCACGGCGGTGAAGACCCCTCGGGCGGCCACGGCGGTGAAGACCCCTCGGGCGGCCACGGCGGTGAAGACCCCTCGGGCGGCCACGGCGGAGAAGACCCCTCGGGCGGCCACGGCGGAGAAGACCCCTCGGGCGGCCACGGCGGAGAAGACCCCTCGGGCGGCCACGGCGGTGAAGACCTCTCGGGCGGCCACGGCGGTGAAGACCCCTCGGGCGGCCACGGCGGTGAAGACCTCTCGGGCGGCCACGGCGGAGAAGACCCCTCGGGCGGCCACGGCGGAGAAGACCCCTCGGGCGGCCACGGCGGAGAAGACCCCTCGGGTGGCCACGGCGGAGACCTACTGCCCCCCCCCAAAATTTTCTTGGGGGTAGCTACGGGGACATAGGCTGGAGCAAGCACCGGCTCAGAAACAGTCTCCAGCTGGACGTGGCTGACGTGCAGCGCAGGCTCTGGAAGCTCTGCTGAGACGTGACGAGGCTCTGGAGGCTCTGCTGAGACGTGACGAGGCTCTGGAGGCTCTGCTGAGACGTGACGAGGCTCTGGAAGCTCTGCTGAGACGTGACGAGGCTCTGGAGGCTCTGCTGAGACGTGACGAGGCTCTGGAGCCTCTGCTGAGACGTGACGAGGCTCTGGAGCCTCTGCTGAGACGTGACGAGGCTCTGGAAGCTCTGCTGAGACGTGACGAGGCTCTGGAAGCTCTGCTGAGACGTGACGAGGCTCTGGAAGCTCTGCTGAGACGTGACGAGGCTCTGGAAGCTCTGCTGAGACGTGACGAGGCTCTGGAAGCTCTGCTGAGACGTGACGAGGCTCTGGAAGCTCTGCTGAGACGTGGAACAGCGGTGCGGGCTCAGCGGGCATGATGGTAGTGATAACATCCCTCTCTACCTCTCCAACAGTGAAGGGAGATCCACAAAACTGCAGGACAAAATCAATGAACTGCTCCAGGGTCCAACTGGGGTCCTCCTCTGGTAAATTTAAACCAATGTCCAGATCCAGACCACTCCAGAAACAGTCCTTCAATGCATCTTCTCCACCCGGAACGAGATGGCTATACAAAAGGAATTCCTCCACATAATCCTCGATGCAGCGATTGTTCTGATAAAGAGAGCAAAGTTTGCTCAGTGAGCTCTGGCTACTACCTGCTGGATCCATGTAGTTGGTGAGTTGTTCTGTGATGCCGATGCCGTGGAGTAGCAGAAACACAGGAAGGAGGCTGGATCCAAACGCAGTGTATAGGCTTTATTTAGACAAACTACATATTGAACAAAGACTCAGGAACAGGGCTCAGGAACAGGACTCAGATACAGGAGTGACTCACATCGACCTCACACGTACAACAACTCACAAACTAAGACAAAAACACAGGGCTTAAATAATCAGACAAGCAAACTTAACAAGGTAACAAGGGGGCGTGGACAATAGGAAACACCTGGAAAACTCAATAGACAGGGAACCACTAATAATACAAAGACAAAGACACAAAACCACATCATAACACAATCACAGATGATTCACAAATAATCACAATAGTTTAGAAAACATTATACAATAAAATTTCAAATTGGAGCCTGTACTCCATCGATCCTGGCACCCCAACAACACAACAAGGTGACAATTTGAGCTCTTTGTGTAGCAGAATCTGTGCTGGTTTGTACTGGGTGCCTCTAGTTTTCCCTTAGTTTTGCCTCCAGCTATTTTTTTTTAAACCAATGGATTTGCTGAGAGTAATCCACTGTTCCTGCAGCACTACATCAAATAAAATGAATGATGTTGAAATACATTAACATTTCATTTCAAGAACATTTAAAGCTTAATATTCTTTTCTTACACAAAAATGAATCGTTTTGCTTCAGAAGGCCTTTATTAACCCCCTGGAGCTGTTTGAAGTTTGTTTATGATGGATGGTTGCACATTTTTGAGCTTCAATCTGTTGGTTGCGATCCACTGCCATTATAAATCTTGGAAGAGCCAGGACATTTTTTTTTTTATAACTCAGTTTATATAAATCATTGTATTTGTCTAAAAGAAGAAAAGTCAGAGAGTGACTTGAGGGTGGGTAAATCATGGGCTAATTTTCATTTGGAAGTGAACTACTGCTTTCAGGCAATAGTCATACTTCACAAAAAGTCAACACAAATATTTTTAAAAACATGTGATTTGTTCCACATGGAAAAGAAAAAACAAACAAACAAACAAAAAAAAAACATTGTAACATTGTAAACACTCACATTGTAAACATTCTGCCATAAACTCACCCACATAATGTGTATAGTCTCTGAATTTTCTGTCACATTTTGCAACGCCAACAAATCGTCATCAAGGCAAGTTCACATTAACATTAGTTAATATCAATCTAATTGTTCATTATTTGTTCATGTTAGTTCACATTACATTAACTAATGTTAACAAATACAATTTTGGATTTTAAAAAAATGTATTGGTAAATGTTGAAATTACCATTGACTACAACTAATAAATTCTGCAGAAGTATTGTTCATTGTTCATTTTTTACAATTTCTAAGAATATATGCTTCTTGCCCATTTCATGGGTGGTTGCCATCCATTAAACAGGGTGGTTAATGTAGCAAAGTTTGATTGCTACATTACATTTACATTTATTCATTTAGCAGACGCTTTTATCCAAAGCGACTTACAAATGTGAACAATAGAAACAGTTAGACTAACACTAGGACAACAATATGTAAGTGCTATGACCCCTCTGTTTAATTTAACAGTTGTTGTTGTTTTTAAGAATAGAATAGAAGAGAAAAGAGAAAGTGTTAGTATTACTGAATCAAGTGCTGTCGAAAAAGATACGTCTTCACCAGTTTCTTGAAAGTGACTACGGACTCAGTAGCTCCAACACTATCTCACAACCAATTCGTACGAATTCGACGCATGATTAAAAAGTGGCTAATTCGTACTAATTCGTACGACCTCCCTCGTACTAATTCGTACGATTTGTCTAAACCCACGTGATGGTTAGGTTTAGGGGCGGGGTAAGGGGTAGGTCATTCGTACGAATTCATACGAATTGGCCAATTCGTAAAATATGTACGATTTAGCAAAATCGTATTAATTCGTACGAGTGAGGTCGTATGAATTGTTACGAATTAGCCACTTTTTAATCATTCGTCGAATTCGTACGACTTGGTCGTGAGATCGGGTTGGTAGCTCTGGTCAAATTGGGCAGATCATTCCACCAATTGGGAACAGTCATGGTTATGGTCCAAGAAAGAGATTTTGTGTCTCTTTGAGATGGTACCACAAGATGACATTCGCTATCAGAGCGCAAGCTTCTGGATTGCACATAAGTCTGAAGTAGTGAGTTTAGGTAAGAGGGAACATTGCCAGTAGTTGTTCTGTAGGCAAACGTCAGTGACTTGAATTTAATGCACACAGCAACTGGCAACCAGTGCAATTTTGTGAGGAGAGGAGTGACGTGTGCTCTCTTTGGCTCATTAAAGGCTACTCTGGCTGCAGCATTCTGGATCAGTTGTAGAGGTTTGACAAAGCAAGATGGAAGACCAGCCAAGAGAGCATTACAATTAGTCCAGTCTGGAAAGAACAAGCACTTGGACAAGGAGTTGTGTAGAATGCTCTGTTAGGAAGGGTCTGATCTGTTAGGAAGGCAAATCTGCAGGACTCGCCAGTTCTAGCAATGTGGTCTGTGAATTTCATTTGATCATCAATTACAACCCCATGGTTTCTAGCTGACCTTGATGGAGTTATGGATGATGAGCATAGCTGAAGGAAGAAGTTGTGATGAATGTTGGGTTGGGAGGGATCACAAGTTGCTCTGTCTTCGGAAGGTTTTTTTGAAGGTGGTGGTCCTTCATCCAGCCAGAAATGTCAGTCAGAAAAGCTGAGACACGAGTAGCTACCATCGGATCATCAGCCTGGAATGAGAGGAGGAGTTGTGTGTCATCAGCGTAGCAAAGATAGGAAAAGCCATGTTTCTGAATCACAGATCCAAGTGATGCTGTGTAGATGAAGAAAATGAGTGGTCCAAGCACTGAGCCCTGAGGCACCCCAGTAGCTGGATGTTGGGTCTTAGATGCCACGCCTCTCCACAACACCCTAAAGGACCTACCTGAGAGGTAAGACTTGCACCTGGCGCAAATGACTTTGTACACTGACGCATGTCTCATTCGCAATGCGCATACACTTTGATTCTCTCATCAACACAAATGCAGTTTTTATTTTTGCAAATCATACATTATAACAAGGAAAAATATTAACAGATGAGGGAAATCATTGTGGTTTCCATGAAGATGAAAATCACCCAATTACCCAATTTTTTTTAAGGCTAATTGCAGTATTGAGGATCAGGCTTGTTTGCCCAATAGAGGAAAGAAACATATGTATATAATGTTTAACCAACAGTGATTTGGGTGGGTTTCTCCCAACTCCATATAACGTCACTTCTGTCTTTCACTGCCCTAACAAGAACATCAATCTCATCGGCTTTTGTGCTTCTGGCGCGCACCTGGTAAACCCGCCATTTTAATAACAATCCGCCATGCAATGTGCACCTGCTCTTAAAGGGTATTTTGGATGACTCTCTGATTGGTTTATTTCACGTTACGCCCAAACCACGCCTATGAATAATGAAGCTACTTCAGACCAACCCCTTTTAAACTTGCGTCGGGCGCAAGAGTCATTTATCCTGCCGGTTAAATAGCAACAGCGCTCGAGACCCGCCCACAAAGTAACTTGCGCTTCACGCTTGATACTTGCGTTTCAGATCATTAAAATAGGGCCCTTGGAGTGCAGTTCCCAAGATGCCCGTTATCTTTAGGATTGACAGGAAGATCTGGTGGTTAACTGTGTCAAAGGCAGCAGACAAATCCAGTAGGACGAGAACTGAAGATTTGAAAGCTGCTCTTGCCAGTCTCAGAGCTTCAATTACTGAAAGCAGGGCAATCTCAGTTGAGTTTCCACTTTTGAAACCAGACTGATTGCTGATCTCAACTAGAGATATTAGCAGAGAAGGAAAAGAGAAGGGATTGATAAAGACACAGGTCTGTAGGATCTTTCGAGTTGCGCCACTTCCTCTCTGCACCCCTGAGTTTAGAACGATGTTCGCGGAGAATACCAGATAACCAGGGGGCAGAGGGTGTGGCACGGGCTGGCCTGGAGGAAAGGGGGCAGTTGCACTGTTACTATCTAATGTTAAGAGCTGATCAGGTGGAGGAAGTGAGGATGAGACCAAAGAGGATAGGTGAGAGGGTGAAAGTGAGCGAAGGTTCTGCCGAAAGGTGACCTTTGGAGGAGTGTGTGTTGTGTTCTGATGCAGGTTGAGGTTGAGAGTGATGAGGAAGTGATCTGAGGTGTGCAGTGAAGTGACCAGTGTATTGTCCGTGGAGCAGTACCGTGTGTAGATAAGGCCCAATTGGTTACCTGATTTGTAAGTAGCCACAGTAGATACTAAATTTGCGGTCGAATGAGGCAAGAGGGGTTTGGAAATTGGCAGACTGAGGTTTTTACTAGGTGGATGTTGAAGTCACCAAGAATAATGAGAGGAGTACCATCTTCAGGGAAGGATGAGAGTAGCTCAAGCCCCTCCTAGAAACTGCCAAGTTGACCTGGGGGACGATATACAACTACAAAATGGATTCTAGTAGGACTAGTGATGGTAATTGAATGTGATTCAAATGAGCTGTTGTCACACAGAGGCGGTAAAGGAGAAAATTTCCAGTCATTTGAGATGAGCAGACCAGTACCTCCACCCCTTACGGTCAGACGAGGGGTGTGTGAGAAAGTGAAGTTAGTGGAGAGGGCAGCAGGTGTGACAGTGTCCTCTGGTCTGATCCAGGTCTCAGTCAGGGCCAGTAGTAGATGTAATGAAATCAGCTTTTTTATAGCAGACTGGCAGTTCCAGAGACCACTAGGAAAAGAGAGTAAAGTATTAGAAGACATCGGAACGGTACGGAGATTGTTGGGATTGTACCGCCTCCGATGTGTGACATTTGATTTGCAAATGTTAGTAATAGTAGGGATTTGAAGACACATAGTGTAAAGAAGCTAACAAATAGAAAGATCAGAAGAAAAGTTGTACAAGAGAAAGGAAACAACAATAAACAAGAAGAATTTAATACTCAAGTGCCTTGTTAGTGTCCTTGCTCAGTGGAGTCGCACAGCCGCTGGTCTTTACACTCTTCAGTCTTCACACGATGAGGGCTTCACACGAGGGCAGCCGCGACCGCTGCCACAGTGCACTAATCAGTTTAATATGCCTAATACCCAGTTAATGAATGAATACAGCAGGCCACGCCCAACTATTTAACCAGGCGAAACCCGGAACAAACAAACGCCAGGTTGACGCATGTTTTTACTAGGGTAAACATAGTAACAAGAGCCGCGCTAAAATCTAAATGAGAAAAAGTAAACGCTCACAGACTGATGTTCTCTCCTGTTGTTCTACTGCCTCTTCTAACAAGTACTAGATTGGTAGAATAAGTACTTTAACTGGCTTTGGCCACGCCCAATTATTTAGCCAAGCGAAAATTAACAGTCACACACAAACAAACAAACACCAGGTCAACGCGTGTTTGCACTTTATGAAACACTCACAGACTGATGTTTTCTCCTGCTGTTCTCCTGCTTCTTCTGGGATTGCTAAGGTAACAGCACCAAGGTACTCTAAGGATTGCTAAGGTAACAGCACACATCTTCTCATCTCAGGAAATCATAGCTAATTTTCTCCTTCACTGACTATTTCTTCCCACTCCCCACCCAAGGACTGAGCTTTCTGTATTTCTCCATGGTGTACAACTCTATAACAAGCTCTGCCCATGCAGGGAACTGAACAAGCAGATCAGGGCAGTGACTCAAGATGATATTCCATGAAATAAGAATTCAGAGGAGTAAATAGTAATTGTACTCCTGCAATAGCTGATAATAAAGCATGTGTAAGTCAACAAGCCCTTACAAATCTATTTTTTAATTCAGATTTTTAAGCATCATCATTTATTTATAACATCTTTGAGAGTAATCTCATGGAACACTGCATGTACATAGCATGTCTGCGGCTCCACTGATGCAGCCAAAAGATAATAATTTCAATCATTTTAATTATCAATTGTAATTACCCAGCAATATTTTAATGTTTTTAAAGTGCATGCAATCACATTGAGTTGCAATTATCCATTTTTATTTCACCATGATCATCAGCAGTTTATTAGCTGATGATGGACAGGTTAAGGGAAGGTAAAAATATTCCTTAATTAGATGCCCATTAACTTTCACGATGGCCTAATGAGCCACAGTTATTCTAACAGCTCTTTTTACTACCCACATTCCCTGCCTTTGATGGGGATACGACAGTGCAGAGGGCTAATTAACCTTGATGTATAGTCAGACACCTCAGATGCAACTGAACCACTAAACCGCTCACATGAATCATGGCTGATTCAGAGAACGGGGAGCTTTAAGTATTGATAAGCAGACACTTTTGCAGAGTAAATGTGCAATTAGTGAAGTGCAGCAAATGGATCAGGAGACAGGTCACTGTAATGGGAGGAACCTCAGAGGTTAACATGGCAGCTGTAGGAAGTTGAATTCTCACGTTTAAATCAAAAGAGCCAATGGTCTTATTGGTAAAGGCGTCACCGTTCTTTTACAGGGGACCAACCAGAAAAATTTAATTTTGTTGCCGTATTTGTCATTTTTATGATATAGAGCATCAGTGTCTGATATTTAAGATTTGCCACATTCTATGAACATTTATGGTGCATCCCAATCTGCATAATTATGCACTATTCTGTGCCATTGTGTAATCTAAACTGTGCAAGTAGTGTTCACACTGCAAAATCTAAGAGGAAAAAAATCACTTCAAATACCCAGATGATGTACTTAATTGAAAGCACCAACCAACCCTGTGTCTCAATGTCCATACTTTCCATCCTAAACAGTAAGTGAGATTAAAATAAGTGTGTCCCAAAGCATAGTATGTTGAAAAAAAGTATACCAGAAGTCCCATAAACAAAAACTAAAAAAAAAAAAAAAACTAAAAAAAAAAAACTATAGCCATTCCAACAGTCAGCATGGAAAACAGCTTCTCCCCTCTGACTCCATATACTTAGGTCTGTGACACAGTTCAGCTTAGTTTTAATAGCATTAGCATACAAACAAATGAAATTGCTCTCCTTTAAACTGCATCAGTCATTCAGTTCAAATGTGCGGGCAGCAGATGTGCTGTGCTAAAAAGCCTTAAAAGGCTTTTTTTTCCCCTTTTTTTTTAACTACCCAGAGAGAGACCTTTTCAGATGTGAGACTGAGAGCCATGAACATCCTTCTGAATGACATTTCCAGCACAATCCTTCACTGCACAAATTTTTGGTGATCAATTTGTGGTGATCAAGAGTAATAAAAATGGTTATAGTGCATTCAACACTTAAATGAAACCTGACTTAAGTGAACAGTGTAATTAATATTTAATCAGCAGATTAAAGGCTTGACTCAATTACAGTAGAGCTAATATGCTACTTTAGTTACAGGTACATCCAACTACCAGAGCATGAGCTGATGATAGTAGAATTTTTTTAATAAATTAAAACAGCATCTGCCACTAACAATCTCTAAAATCTGCTTGATTATTATTCCTCTTGCCTTTAAGAGCATTCGGGGACAGCCTTTTGTGGTCTGTCAATTAACTGCACCGTCAGCTCTTCCTGAGTCAGGTTTCAGATCGGTTCAAAGGCTTGTATTGAGTCACCTCTGTCATATCTTCTGACACCTCACATTACCTTCATCTCACTGATCCTGACTTCTGACTATCCTCTTTGCTATCAGTGGAACAGTATGCTCATCTTTCGTCTGTCAGCAGCACAACAACTTTTGATCTTCACCTCCTCTGACTTTTCAAACTAAATTCACTCTCTTTACCAACTACTGTAGCAAATGTTTCCATAAATGTGGAATTATCATAAAATCTGCATTTAAGATTAGATTGTTTAATATAATAATTCTTGGTAATAACAAGTCTATAGCTTTCACTTTAAATTAATTAGTAATTTAACATGTTCACATTATGCCACACATATTAACTTTCAAGATTAATGGTGCTCTTTAAGACACATTGCACCCTCTGTAAATCCATAGAGCAGTAAACAGTACAATTTATTGACTAACTGGCATTAATAGGCTTCATAAAGTCAGCAATAAATGTATTGACAACTGCACTGGGTGACAGCAAGACCAATAGCCCTCTTGATCAAAATCCACCGATCAATCATAATAACCTGAGATCTCAGATAAGATCGATGGTTTACAGCCAAAGGCAGTGCGAACAGGATTGCACCAATTCCACTGGCATTGAGTGCTACACAAAACTCATTCCTTTGGCAAATTGAACACCACTGTGTTATACAATAAAGTGCATTACCCCGTCTACAGGGAACGAGCGAAGTGACAAAGCTAAAATGCTGCCATAATAATCAACAAACCTGTCTAAAGCAGAAGGGTTACATGCTTGAAGACAATTCTGCTGTTGGTGTATTAATCCCCTCATCCCCTCAAAGACAATTTATGTACAGTTTTCACAGATAAAGTAAGTTGCTCATTGAATGAAGCAACATTGACGATACATGCAGTTATAACCTAACCATAGCTCTACACTCTAAAAAATGCTGGGTTGTTTTAACCCAACTATGGGTCAAATATGGACTAACCCAGCCGTTGGGTTAAATTTTTACATTACATTTTTAACCCAACATTTCGGGTTTGTCCATATTTGACACAAAATTGGGTTAAAACAACCCAGCATTTTTTAGAGTGTACTCTTTAGCATGTGGCTCCTTAGCACAACAACTTGACAGACACTCTTTTGAATGTCAAACTGAACATTAAACACTAACAAGACTTTCCTTCACTAAAAACATAAAATAACACTTAATTTCAAATTCACTCTGTTTCAACCAAATGCAAAACATGCTATGAACTAACAATCCAACAATGTTTATGTAGCCCCCAAAACAAATGGATTAAGTAAACGTCAATTTCAAATATATTTAATTGGATTGAAGACAATAAAATTAAATAGAGTTAAGACAAAATGCATAGCAATTGTTATGGTTTAGCTCATTTTAACGAATGACATTTTACAAATTACATTTTAAAGTAATTTGAACAAGCAGCAAAAATCTTTTGTTCCCTGTGTATTGAGATAAACAGCTTCACTGTTATTACTCTGTACAACATATGGTGATTTTGTACTGCACACTAGGGTTCAGACAATGAACCCAGAAAAAACAAAAGTAACACTTTACCTTTTTTTTTTTTCCTCAGTTTTCATTGGCCAAAATGTTTAAACAATGTTGTATTTGTTCAGGACAGTGAGTCACCAGGTATGTATTAAAAGATAAATGCCACCCAACTATGTTTTGTAAAAAGAGAAAGCGAGTGTGCAAAACATATATAATCAAACAACCTGTGTAAATAAAATGAGCACATTTCTCATTGTTACAGTCGCCAACAGGGACGCATTCCAGTGGGCTCCATCCAGACCATCCAGAACAGACCATTCTGAACAGACTGATTATGATATCAGAGCCATTTGTTGTAAATTATCTGGCAACTGCATTAAAATCTATGAAATCCATTAAAGAGTGGCTAAATCAAATGGAAATGAGAGGTAATGCATAATATAAAGTCAATGGGTTAACTGTAATCAGCCATCTGCCACAGAAAACGTGTAAATATATAGAAGCAAGCCAAGAATTTAAAGCATGATGAGAAAAAAAAAAAAGAAAAAAGAAAAAAAAAACACAGGAAAGAATTCTGCTGAATTATATGCCTGGTGTATAATTATTTTTTTTAAATCTCTATATGACAATTCTGTCACCATTTATTCACCCTCATGTCATTCCAAAATTGCATGTCTTTCTTTTTTCTTTGGAACATAATAGAAGATAAGAAAAAGCAAAGAAAAAAAATGTTGGGTAACACTTTATAAGATCAGTTTACATAAGATCATATTTATTAGAAAGTGTAAGTAAATGATTAATAAACTATTTAAATGCACATTCATACATGTTATTATTCATACATATAATAATAGTTACTTGGTGTTAATATGCTTGCGTAACATGTATTTCAACTGCAATTCATGATTAATTCATGTAGTTATAAAGCATTTAGTCGTGGTCAGTTAACTGTTTTTTTGTGAGCTCATCTAAAGTATTTAAGCATTTGCAAAGGAGATTTAAAGGCTAATTTATCTCATAAACAGAAGAAAGCAAACACAACACAGGAAACAAACACAAAGGAAACAAACACAACATACAGATTTACATTTACATTTATCCATTTAGCTGACGCTTTTATCCAAAGCGACTTACAATTGCTATATATGTCAGAGGTCACACGCCTCTGGCGCAACTAGTGGGTTAAGGTTAAGTGTCTTGCTCAGGGACATTGGTGTGTCTCACAGTGGATTCGAAACCAGGGGCCCTCACACCAAAGACATGTGTCTTATCCACTGCGCCATCACCACCCAATAGATACAGACAGACACTGTACATGTATTGAATGTAGATTTAAATCGTTTATTATTAATTTATTGCACTTTCTAAGTGATCTTATAAACGACTGATAACTTCTAAATAACTGGTTTGTAAATAATGCAATACTTTATTTAGAAATGATAAATTGATCATTGGTAAAGTATGAAAATACAATTATTAAACACATTATAGATATGCTTATAAATCAAGAATAAAACATTTATAGTTGTTTTTATGAATTTTATATTTTTTTAATTGCTTAATTAATGCTTTATAAAATGAATTAATGCATAACTGATTAATAGTACGCAGTTATTATAAAGTGTTACCAAATGGAGAAATTATTTCATTTCTGTATTATTCATTCAAAATTGATTTTTCTTCTGAAATTTCTAAACCCACCCAAGTGCATCACACACAGTTTTAAGAAGAATTTAAAGAAAGGGGTTGACATGGGTGGATCTTAATCCTCACAATTTAAAATGAAGTTACAAAAGTTTATTAATTTATGATGTTATGAAAAACTATGTTTTGCTCAGAGCTGCTTATGCTCGTCTATTTCATTGACAGCCCATTCTCACCCCCAAGGTGTCACTTAACTGACGCCTTGGGAAGCATTTGGACATGCTTCAATATCTGACGCTTTAGGCGCCCTTTAGCGTCAGTTAGATGACGTCCTAGGATCGCGTGTACCCTACCCCCACCCCACACCTAAACCTAACCGCGTCCTCTAACTGACGCTTTCCTTTAGCGTCAGTTAGATGACGCCGTAGGATCGCGTCATGTAAGTGACGCTAAAGGGCGCCTAAAACGTCAAATATTGAAGCATGGTCAAAGGTGACGCCTTGGGGTGAGAATGCGTTGTCATTGAACATATGCTTTTTAAAGGCTCACTGAAGTGCTTTGCACCGGCAGCTTTGTATTATGCGTTGACGTAATTTCCACTGAAATAGGAAGCTATGGCGGTATATATTGAATGGCTTGTCCCCCTTTTCAAACAGCCAATAGCGTTAAGTTTACCTCACAGACTGCAAGTGGTACTTGACCAAGGGGGTAATCCATCAGCCGGAAGTTGACGCCTCGCGGGAGCAGCTATTGTAGCAGAACTTCAACTGCTGTTAGCATTCTGACTCCCATTCATTTTGGCGTCACTTTGACAGCGAATAACTTTACATCTGAGGTGTCCAAAGACTGTCCATTATTTATTTATAAAGAAACATGACAATGTATAAAAGGCTCCATTACTTTGTCTCTTAAGTTACGGCCCCATAGAAGCCATTTTTGTAAAAATAGGCTAACGATTGCATCATAACCACGCGACTATCTGTCACACAATAGAGATACCGTATAGACAGGAGGAGAAGCTCGCAGGCAATCTTTTACTGTCTATGAGATAGAGAGTATAGATAGAGAGTCGATAAAAGCAATGGGACAAAATATTTCAACATCGTTTTTTTAGGAATTAGGTGATTCAGATTTGTCTTGGCACAGCTACTAGAAGATTTTGAACTGTCAGACTGTCGTCAAGCTCAGTTTGATCCTGCGCAGTCACTCATACATCAGGCATGAAGAGCAATAATTGGGCTTCAGTCTTCTCCATTGAAATCAATGGGGTCGCTGTGTCCATTTATTTTTCTATCATGTACTTGACAGCACCATGGAAGCGAATCAGAGCGCTTATGATACATTGGATTCAATAGTAGAGGTGTGAATAAATTCTAGCCATTTTATTCTTAACCAAAATACAGTTGGAAAATGGAATAAAACTTGAGCGTTTGAGCCACCAAACATACATCTCCAAACCATATTGCTCTGTGATGTCGTCCCCTTGGAATTATAAGGTTCTATCTGTCATTTTTGTCAAAATTGAGTTATTCATATATTCTTATTCTGTGACAATTTATTTACATTATGTGATGTGTTTTGTACATTTAGGGTCCCTATTATTTTTATGTTTGAAAGAAACTTGTTCCCCATACACATTTTCCTATATGGAATGCAAAAACTTTGAAGCTCAATATCTCAAAACTGTTCAGAACGCAGATAGAACCTTATAATTCCAAGGGGACGATGTGTCAACGGACGTTTTGGCCAGGTTGTATTTAGCATAGTGGGCGGGAAGCTTTAGATTCTAGAGAGCATTTGATTGGAAAGAAGATGTGATGAGAAGCTGAAGTCCGCATTGATGTCATAAGGTGATCCAGAGGAAATGAGAGACTAAATTTTGAATGCTTATCTCCTAAATGTGAATATGTCATTGTTTTGGAACATGCCAGCTTATTCATAACCTTAAGGCTAACATATTTATATGAAAAGCTAAAAACTTACATTTTTATTTCAGGGGGCCTTTAACATGAGGTAATCTAAATTTCTCTCTGCATTACAGATCATTTGGCACAGTCAAGACAAGACTTGGTTAAGAACCGCAGTGACTACTAAAGTATAAGCACAGCGTTCAATGCAACCCAAACCGCTGCAATGATTGGCTGTAGCCGAGCTAACAGCTGTGAGGATCCCCGGCGAGGATACAGAAAGAAATGGAAGTGACTGCATTGGCAAGAGTAATGGTGATCCAGCTCTCATGTGTAGCTCGCTGTGTTGACTTGGCAAAGGTAGTGGATCAACTCAAATTTACATGATGATGGTGTATGTCTGAAAATAACAGATGGAAAAACAGGATCATAATGGAACCCAAATGTTTGCAGTCACGATCAGCAGAGGGTAGGTACTTCTTTAAAAGGCCACAGAATGGGGGCCAGCAAATTCATCTGCAGTAGTGCTGACCTGAGTGACAGCAACATGGCAATGAAACACGAGTTGCACAAAAAAGGAGAGGAAATTCCTTTTTTAGCTTCTGGAAATAAGAAAGGAAACCCTGGACTAAAGCCTTCAGTTTAGAACTATAAATTAGTAACGCAGCACACATAATCAATCAGCTTTCCACCTGAGCAACGGTGTCATATATCAGAGTTAGAGATAGAGGAGACCAGCGTTGTGATAAATATTCATGTACGTCATCAGGCCAAATACAGGCCAGAGACCTTCGATCGTCTCAAGTATCAACAGGTGCTGCAACTCAAGTCAAGCCTTTTTTAAACATACATTTCATTGAAATTGTCATGTAAATTACTTGCAAAAATGCAACACAAAAACAATGGCCACAAATAAAAAAAAAAAACAGATTATTTATTATTTAGAAATAAATAAATCAAGGACTCAATGCAATGAGAATTTGTGTTCTAATTTGTTCTACTGGCTCAGTCAGGCCAGTTTAGGTTTTTACTTGCCATGTATGTATAAGATATTATACAACAACAAACATTGTTCATTTGAGACCTAACATAATGCAACGTTTTTTGTTGGTAAAACAATATTCATCATTGCGTGTTCATGTATTTTGAGGGTGGAGTAAGAAAGGGAGGGGTTTTGATTCCACTTATCGATTCCTTTGTGTGCATTTCAACATGACTTTAACCATTCAAGCGCAAGAAGAACTTACTGTTTTTCGTGCTGCACACACATTCAAAGCACTCTCACAGAAGGTTGTCTTCCACATCTTTTTGGTATTCCACCAGTGGTTACACCTGGTGGAAAAGGCACAGGAGCTCGGCAGCAGACAGTATTGAGAATTAACAGAGGTTTAGATGTTGATGAATTATTGTTTAATTTAATTTAAACATAAGAACAACACACAAGCGTTGGCTTTATTGGGGCTCTTGCCCTTGACAATTTAAATTAGTTTTTCTCTGGCAGCTTTAACAATGTGTTTAAAAGGCACAATTGCTATAGCGAAGTGACAGCAGCCCAATATTTCTGCTACTGTTCCTATATAAATATGTAAAGCAACAAATAAAACAAGAGAGAAAATGTACTCGCTCGTTCTTGACTGAATAACGTTTGTAATTGTAACTATAATTGTAATGTATATTTTAAATCCTATCTTTGTTCAGTTGTATTTATTTGAGATTGCTAATTTATTTAGTTTATTTTAGTTAGTTTATTTGTTCGTTTATAATTACAGAGTGTTTACTTGTCTTTAATAATGCTTGAAATTTACATGAGTTAGGCAGTTTTGCTACAGTATTTTTAAACCATAGGCAAAAGTTACTCCTGTACTGTAAGTGTTCATTAGTCTGTTGATTTTTGTTCATGGTATTCAGCTACAATGAAATATTTTGCATTAAGACTTAAAATAAATGTGGTTGATATCTGTTTTTTTCCCCTTATTTTAATCTAAATTAGTAATTGACAATTAAGGAATCATTCAAATTCAAGCAATAGCCAACCCTACCTTTCCGTACATGTGCTTTGCGTGTGTGACAACTCCGTCAACTGAGTGCCTTTCACACTGACCCCGGCCAACATGCAGTCCTTATTGTCAATCCCTGAAATAAATAAATAAATCATTCTAATTAACATAGATTAAAACAACATGCTGACTCCACTCTTTTTAGATAAACATATTTTAGATTTTGTCCCCTGACTTTGATGTATACAACAATAAACATTGTTATTTTGAGACCTAAAGACCTCTTAGAAATTATGGTATTTTTTTAGCAATATAAATTAGAAATTACCATGGTGATATTATTTTGGGATATGTAGTCAAGTATATTTATATAGCACTTTTCCAACGCATTCTCACCCCAAGGCGTCACCTTTGACCATGCTTCAATATTTGACGTTTTAGGCGCCCTTTAGCATCACTTACATGACGCGATCCTACGGCGTCATCTAACTGACGCTAAAGGAAAGCGTCAGTTAGAGGACGCGGTTAGGTTTAGGTGTGGGGTGGGGGTAGGGTACACGCGATCCTAGGGCGTCATCTAACTGACGCTAAAGGGCGCCTAAAGCATCAGATATTGAAGCATGTCCAAATTCTTGGTGAGAATGGGCTGGCTTTTCGCATAGATTGCATAGAAAGTTTATATATATACTATATTATATACTATACTATATATATATATATATATATATATATATATATATATATATATATATATATATATATATATATACACACACATCAAAGCAGAATTATGTACTATAATTAATAATTTTTGTATTTTATTTTTTGACAAGTAGACCTACATGGTAAAACAATGACAGTTTGGAACCGGAAGGTGGTAAATGATATCTTTAGCATGGTAAATCAAAGTATCATAAATAATTTTGGCAGATAAATCACTGAACCATGGTACTACCACAGTGCCACTTCTTAGTATAAGATAGTCATGGAACAGTAACCGTAACGCCTCAATGTCAAGTTCAAAGCATCTACCAAATTAATAATTGAATAGTACAAAACATCTGGACTCTAAGGTGTCAAACTCATTTTGAAAATGCAATGACAAACACAATGACCTAAGCTGCTTTGTGGCATATTTACATAACTACGTGAACAGGACACAATACAAAAGACTGTCCAGGTTTTAAACAATGAGTCATTGAAGGTGCACACACATTTCTTTTAATGGATCGTACAGTCATCAAGAACAATCAATGACCTTGTAGTCCTGTCATTTGCACAAGTACGTCCATTTTCCGTAAAGAACAAAAGGGGACTGGAGTGGGAAAAATATGTAAAAACCATTGAAGCTCATTGGTGGGCAAAACATGAGTGCAATACAGAAAGGCTACGTGGCTTCTCCTTGATGAAATAAGAGGTCAAGGATAGTTTTTAGCCTGCAGAACAAGATTTATAAAGGCGAGAGTGCTAGCCGCACAATAAAGTTGCGGGGATATAAAAAAAAAATAATCATTTTAATTTATTCCTGCTTACCTTGTACTAAACATGCAATATTATTTTAATGTAGTTTTAAGTAACATTTTTTCCACACCAACTACACTTAATGATAATTTATTAGCTATGCTAACAAATTCCTAATTCTATTTTATTGATAATTCAGCAAAACCGAGAAATGGTAAAAATAATTCATGGCATATTAATGCATAACTTACGCTAATATATCAACTGAAGCTCATGCATATTAATGTACGGTAGATGTAAAATTCATCACCTTTCGTTCTACTGAAATCTAAATGAGTTGTCTTCCTTTCATTAATTTGTCCTTCTTTGATCAGTAGAATTAAACTTTATATTAAAATTACAGCAACTCTATTAAGCACCAATGGGAGGTCAGCAGAAAAGAAGAGGAAAAAAAAAATGCAACACAAATATGAACTGGAAAAGGGAGAGTGAGAGAAGTTGACAGAGTGATGAGAGTTATCCATTTCCATTCTAGACAGCATCTGTCAGAGACACAATATCACCTAGTGTCTCCTGATTAGCTTCTGCAATACGACACAAGCCTCATCATGAGAGGAGCGATCAACCATGACAGAAACAAACAATAAACTCATATTTGTAGGATGATCTATGTGACCCCTGGCCTTTCTCTTGTGTGTATTTTTAGGCAGGTTGCAGGATCTCATCACATACGTAGTATAGACTATTGACTTTCCACTTGGGTTGGGCTTGGGTTTCTAAATTTTTTACATATTAACATTATCTAAGGGTGGAATAATGTATTGTTGATGGGTTACCTAGCTGGGTTTGTATTGGTCTGTTAAGATGCTGTACTATGATGCAATTTTCACAGAACATTTTGCATGTTGTTGATTTTGTACTATTGCTTTGCATGTCTGACAAAACAAACATAGCATATAAAGGAGCAAATTATGAACACTGTAAAGGCTAGTATAATACTCGAGTTAATCTGCAAAGAAATAAAGCATACATCTTGATTCCACGGGTATCACATAACACCTGATTTGTGCTTTTTATATTTTGCACCTTTTTAAAGAGACACACTTTGAATTGTATTAAATACTCTCACTGATTTTCAGAGCTATTCTTTAACACGGTAGAAAGAAGAAAAAAAAAACTTAAGAACACCACGATTGCTTTGCACCATGCAGCACTGGATCACATCAGCAGCACTGCCGCTAAGCAAACACCACCTGACACCGCTGGTGCCACATTACAGTGCAGGGTTCTCACCCATTACTAGCGCTGACAGTACAGCAAAACGACAGCACTCCCCGAAAGCATTCTGCAGTGACAGCTCTGCAGTCACAGTCCCCAAGTACACTGCATTTAAATGCATGAAATCTCACTGAACCGTTCTGGCAGGTCTTCAGAGACATGTGGGACAGTCTTCCCACTCTGAGGGAACCATAATGATGAGTCTGTGTGCAGGGACCTCAATTATTCATTTGTGGATAGTGAAATAAAAGCAATAGTGCATAAAGAGCTCTTTAAAAGAAAAAAAAGGAATAGTATCAGTGTAGGACTGTCTTTCAGACAGTGTCAAGGTTGTGAACTGACTTTAAATGTATAAATGTTTTTAAAACACATGGGGCCCTATCTTGCACCCAGCGCAATTGACTTGTACACCGATGCATGTATCATTTGTATTTTGCACCCGTGCAAAGTGGACTTTTCCCTCCACAGATGCACGCTGGTAAACTAGGGAATGAAATGAACTTGCGCTCCCTGGGCGGTTCAGCACAAAATAGGAGGCATGTTTGCGCAAACAATCCCTGGAAAACAATTGTGCCACTGACCAGAAACAAAACCACAACAAAAAAACGTTGTCTAAAGTCAGTGGCGCATTGCGTGTACATTCTAATGCTATTTTAAACGCGCCTGCTTGGTGTGAACAACGTGCATACACAGATGATTCTCTCATCTACACAGATGTATTTTACTTTTTTCCTAATGATACATTATTATAAGGAAAAATATTAAAACACAAGGGAAATCATTGTTGTGTCCATGACGATGTGAAAAATAGGCATAAAGCTTACACATTTATCCAAATTATTATTTGCATGTTTAACTGAAGCTAATTTGGGTGGGTTTGTCCCATCCCTAATGTCATTTCTCTCTTTTTTTCTCCCCCAAAGTTAAACCGTTGAGTTTTACTGTTTTTGAATCCATTCAGCCGATCTCTCAGGTTCTCAGGTTCTAATTCAATTTAAAATAAAAGGGTTGCAGAGTGCTGTGCTATTGCAAAATGTGCTAAAACATTAATCCCCATTTGAAGAATCAATTCATCTGTTCGTCCAGTGAACACTCAGTATTGATCATCTATCAACTCTTCAGAAAATATATTTTTACGTGGCCACATGACCGCTTTCCTAGCATGTGTACTGTAGCTGTGATCATAATCGTTAAATTTACATTGATTTACAGTATAAGCAGACCAGAATCAACTCGCATGCACACATGGGTAAGATGGAAAGAGAAAGTGACTGATAACCCAGAACAGAACAGGGGAATGAAGCTATGAAAATAGTAATTTAGCCTAAGCACTGGGAAGAACCATCAGTTCCTTACTACAAAGCTCCTTTGTTAACAAAGGTGTTCATGTTCACAACTTTAGCTAAACGATTTAGTATACAATACTTGCATTTTCCTTAGCTGTTGAAGAGCGTTCGGAAACACAGTTGCAGGAGTAAGTCGTGATAGTTTGTCTGATGGAGCTGAAGTTGCAACTGATTTCTACACACTGAAATCTATGAGAAGATATATGTCCACCAAAGTGTGAGTCATAAACAAACTATATTTTGATATGAGACAACACATGATGGGGATACATAACTAGTAGTTCTGTCATCAGGCATGCATAACACTATTCAATATAAAAAACAGGTAACACTTTGTTTTACGACCCGCAAACAACTGTGTAAGTACACTGAAATTACGGTGTACGTTTCTGTAATTATAGTGTACTTCCGTGAAAGTATAGGGAACAATATGTTAAGTTTGGGGTAATAAAGGGGTAACACAAGCAAATACAAGCAAATTATTTAATTAGTTAAAAAAATAACAGGTACCTATTCTGTTAATATATTCCAGGCAAAAATTGTACGTCTGTTGTTTATAAAATGTATCACATTTCTGGAAAAATATGTTCTTGTGCAATGTTACAGGGTAATTTTGACATCTGTGGGTTATATTATTATACTATGATAAAAATTACATTTATTGGCTTTTCTTACTAGATTGCTTAATGTTAAGTCAAAATAATTTGTTTGTGCTATGATTTTAATTTAGACCGTACCATGTGGTAATTAGTACTTACCTTATACCATTGAATTGCAATAACACTTAAATGTCAGGGCAAATATACTGTGTAATTAAAACGATTTTTTTTTATAACAGTAGCTTTCTCTGCAATTACAGTGCAAATAATGTTGTTTCGTATTGCTACATAGTAAGTAGCTTTGTTACCCCCTTGTTCTGCGTAGTTACAGGGTAAGTGTAACTCCTGCGGGCTGTGAATTAAAGTGGTGTTTGTTACCCCTTTATTACCCCAAACTTAACATATTGTTCCCTTATACCTACACGGAAGTACACTATAATTACAGAAATGTACACCGTAAATTTCAGTGTACTTACACAGTTGTTTGCGGGTCGTAAAATAAAGTGTTACCAAAAAACAATATGAGTAATAATACACAAAATGTACTGGGGAAATGCATGTTCATTCATTAGACAGATGTCAATGAAGTGGAGAGAATTCCATTTGAGACTGCATGTCTGTTGTTGTAGCCTCTTATTTCTCTCATTGAGAACAATCAGTTTCCCAAGTGTCTTTGAAGTGTATGAGTATAGGACAAAAGCATGGTACTTCTCAGTGGGGAAACCAGACATCACAGAGTCTTCATGAGGGGTTATATGCATTATATTTAGTTAATTTTCTGATTAATCTTGCATTATAAAGACATTAATTGTTGGAAAGATCAAACAGAAATAATACAAGATAACTACTTTTAACTAGTACAGCCACTGCCTTTTCAGAGTGTTGGAAGAGGACAGAACTCAAAACAAAACACAAGTCTCATAATTGCGTTAATTCCAACATGACAATTCCGAAATAAACTTTATTCAGGTAGCTTGTTAACTTTTCTTGTCCAGCTAAAAGAATAAATTAATGTACTTGCATATGGAATGTTTCAAGTCTTACAGTAGGTGTGCTTCTGGATGCTGAAAGGAAGGGGTGTAAAAACAAATTACATTTTCTATGGGATGCATATTTTATTCTCTCATCATATTTAGACTAAATGAAGACATGTCACACAGAAAGAAGGCCAGTGACAAAGCCCTGCTGATCCAGCAAACAAAAGAGCAAATTAGACCAACCCCAGTAAAACACTCGAGAGTACAGCAAGAATGCACTTCCTCAGTACACTGCACGATGGGTATGTTATAACAGTACAAATAGATACTCCGTGAAGACAGACATGAAAGGAAAATAGAATGACCTTAGTATTGACAGAAAGCCGAAAGAAAAAATTGAAACAGTGCAACAAACTTTTAGCCTAAACTTCCCTCTAGCCTGCTTTCAAAAAAAAAAAAAAAAAAAAAAAAAAAAAAAAAAAGGGATAATTGGACTATGAACAATATTACTGGTTTTCTGAAGACATGTCTTCAAGATAACATTCATTAAAAGTAGAAGACAGAAAACTCAGTATGACTCAGTATGCTCAGCTAGCCTTAATAACTTCAAATGACAAGAATGTACCATTTTAAAAGCTCTGGGTGTAGTGGGACTTATATGATATATGAAACAAATGAGCAGAATCATTACAGCCCCATTCAGAGAATCTTTCTAAGGCTACATTCACACTGTCAGCCCAAATACGATTATTTGTGTATCAGATTGGAATCTGATGTAAAATTATTGACGTCCACACTGTGTAAAGCAACTGGTTCAGATCCGACTTTGGATTTATGGAATATCTGCATTGGTCTCTATTGCAATAACGTTGCGTTGGTGGGAAAACACCAAATACAATAATAACTCAACACAGAGGATTTTACAATAGAGATGTTGTCTTATATAAATTTTACAACATGACAATGTGTAGCCGCCTCGCTGGTCTTCTGCATCTTCTGAGGCAGTGGCAGAACCGAAAGGAGGCTATGTGTGGCTTTATTCTGTGTTTTCATCTCTGTAACATATCTCCATTATAATGTCATTTTCTGCTTGTCTGGAACAACACAGTCTTGTTTCTGCATTGACTTTCAGCATGTTTCCTTTTACAATGTCTGAAGTTTACGCTTGGGACGAAATCTGATTAGAGCGGTCAGACTGAAATGGATTTCCATAAATGTGATTTGAAAAGGATTTCACCACATATAACTGACGCCTTGGAAAGCATTTGACCATGCTTCAATATCTGACACTTTAGGCGCCCTTTAGCGTCAGTTAGATGACGCCCTAGGATCGCGTGTACCCTACCCTACCCCCACCCCATACCTAAACCTAACCGCGTCCTCTAACTGACGCTTTCCTTTAGCGTCAGTTAGATGACGCCGTAGGATCGCGTCATGTAAGTGACGCTAAAGGGCGCCTAAAACGTCAAATATTGAAGCATGGTCAAAGGTGACGCCTTGGGGTGAAAATGTGTTGAAAAGTCATATAACTGACGTTTTGGGACGTCTTTTGACCCAACGCATTCTCACCCCAAGGCGTCACCTTTGACCATGCTTCAATATTTGACGTTTTAGGCGCCCTTTAGCGTCACTTACATGACGCGATCCTACGGCGTCATCAAACTGACGCTAAAGGAAAGCGTCAGTTAGAGGACGCGGTTAGGTTTAGGTGTGGGGTGGGGGTAGGGTACACACGATCCTAGGGCGTCATCTAACTGACGCTAAAGGGCGCCTAAAGCGTCAGATATTGAAGCATGTCCAAATGCTTCCCAAGGCGTCAGTTAAGTGACGCCTTGGGGGTGAGAATGGGCTGTTTGACCATACGTCAATATTCGCATTTTTAGGGCCCCCTTAAACGTCGGTAGATGAGGTTATGGGATCCTAACTCTACCCCAGACCTAAACCTAACCCTGAACCTAACCCGTCATCTAACTGACGTTAAAGGTAAAGCGTCAGTTGTATGACGGCCCGGGATCGCCATCTACCGATGTTTAAGGGGGCCCTAAAAAGGCGGATATTGACGTATGGTCAAAATACTTCCCAAGACGTCAGTAATATGACTTTTTGGGATGAGAATGTGTTGTTTATACAGACACACAGCAGGCAAGACAAAAGAGTGTGGGAGGGGAGGTGAACACAATCCAACTAAAGGCAAGGAACGAAGCACAAAGACCGACTTGACTCAACTCGACCCACAACTGGAACAATGGGCAAGAAGAAAAAACAGGTACTACAACAAACTGGCCAAATATGAGGGGAAGAGAACACAATAAATAGGGAGCAGAGAACATGAGGAACAGGTGAGCACATTTAGAACAACGAAGATTTAACGAGAACTTAAACAAGGGGTGCGTAGTAACAGGAAACGAAGCTGGACGAGAGGATCACATGGCCAACACAAACAGATACAAAGCCATGTGCTCAAGCACAAAACAAACAAGGAAACGTGGAACCAAGACAAGACAGACAGAACAGACAGAAGAGAACCCTGGCATGTACTGTAGAGTAAATATGTTAGTTTAAGACTAAATAACAATTTCCACTACAAAATACCTTCACCTGAGTAATTTACCAACTGCAAATTAAGATAAATATCTTTGCCGCTATAATCGACGCATTCTCACCCCAAGGCGTCACCTTTGACCATGCTTCAATATTTGACGTTTTAGGCGCCCTTTAGCGTCACTCATATGACGCGATCCTACGGCGTCCTTTAACTGACGCTAAAGGAAAGCGTCAGTTAGAGGACGCGGTTAGGTTTAGGTGTGGGGTGGGGGTAGGGTACACGCGATCCTAGGGCGTCATCATACTGACGCTAAAGGGGGCCTAAAGCGTCAGATATTGAAGCATGTCCAAATGCTTCCCAAGGCGTCAGTTAAGTGACGCCTTGGGGGTGAGAATGGGCTGCTATAATATGGGTTTGGTTGATTCTTTTGTTGATTCTAGGTAAATAGAAAAACATTTCAGACAACAATCTGTTTGTTCTCTGCATTCAGAAGTTGCATCTCTTCACTGCCATTCACAAATCCTCTCCCGTGGCCTCATGGGATAGTAAAGTTAAAAAGAATGATTTTTTTTTTTAATTGCAGTTTTAACAAACAGAAGATACAATGAGACACAAACAAACTTTCAGACAACAAACATGCCATGGCTCAATAGTCAACAAGAAAAACATACAAGAAACTCATTTAACTTATTGAAAAAGACTTCCCAATCAAACAAATTATTCATCCTCGAATCAAAAAACGTCAGAATAAAATTTTGATGACTTGATATATCTCAATGACTTCTGATATATTTCAAGAAAATGTGATTATTCTAAATAATTATTTACTATGTAAAATTGTAATTATACAAAATAAGTAGGTTTTACTTATTAAACTTCACACATGGATATTCACGTATATTTAACATAAAACTGAGTGATGCATATATAGCATATACTATATATTATATTAACATATACTGAGTGAAATCTATAAGATAGGCCTAGATAAATGCATACATTACCTGAGTAAACATAAATGTAATGCAATGTAGATTGCATTATACAGGCTATAAAATATTAGACATTGGATATCATTGGCCTTTTTAAGAGAGCTTTAATCCTCTTTCATCTAAATCCTCATAATCCGACCACTAACAACCGACAAGTAATGTTAAATTCATATATAAGCTAAACGGTAATTAATGAGGTGTGAAGCATGATTTATTCTCCTGTATCCACAATATGCTGATTATACTGGGAGAATCTGCATTAGAGTAAGGATGGCCTCTGATTATGCAAAAAAGGCAGAACTGGAGGAATTACAAAAAGACTTTTGTGTGGATCTCTCAGTGCATTTAAGAGGCTTAGCTTATATCAACATAGGTGAATAGGGTCTGTAAACACCCACTATCAGTTCCAGAGTAATGAAAAATACTTCTGAATTATTCACATTAATCTTAATCAAACAACATTTAGATCCAGTCTACACATTTGACAGGCCAAACTCAAGAATCCACCAACACTGGAACTTTTTGTAATATCTACTCAGTGATTCACTTTTCTGCCAAGTTATTTTCAAGTAAAAATTTTCAAGTATTTTCATTTGGGGGCTTTTCATATAGTTAATTATTTAGAATTTGACTGACATGTCCAAATTTTATTTTTAAAGTCCTCCTGTAGTGAAAAACACTATGTTTAAGTAGTTTATATGTCTATGTGGTGTTTTTAATATGCTTTAAGACCGTGTGCAAAAAGAGTTTTGCTCCTTAAAACTGCAGTGAACCAAACACAGTCTCAAAATCGCTGTGTGAAATTGCTGGTGTTTCTGATGTCACAAAATCCCATGTAACCAATCACATCATTGTCATCGAGTCGATCTCTGAGCTGGTGTGAGTGAGAGGAGGTGGGATTAATTTGCATATTCATAGAACCGTATATACTAAATGAGGCAAGGGTGTTGTTACATTCAAGCTAAGAAGAATTTAATTAAAGCATGAAGCCATTTTTTTCAAGGATTTTTCTTTTTAAAATATCTATAAGTACTTTAAGGAAAAACATTTTTTATACAGGCTAATTATGAACCATGTGGCAGGTGCAATGTGACATCACATCAGTGATATGTGCTGAAACAAAATAATGAATAAATATATATATATATATATATATATATATATATATATATATATATTAGAGGAAATTCTGTCATTAATTCCAGCATTTTTTTTTAGCCTTACTTACCTAACCTTGTTTTGATTTGCTTCACATTTAAATGCATGTTGCCAAAATTCAAAATTCAGGGGGGAAAAGCATTAAAAATAGAAATGCTTATTTACTTCTCGTGTTAGTAGCACATATATTACAAAACATGTTTTAGAAATTCCACAACTCAAGCAAACATTAACACACAACACTGAACACAACATGGCAGCTTACTAAAGCAGAGAAGCCCTTGCTCTGAAACATGCACATTTTGTGGAACTATACACAAGTGAGCCATCCCTCAGTCACCAGGTCCACTGTGCCTCTCAAGACCATTTGAATGTTTGTATTTATGCTGTGAACAATCTCAGCATAAATAATGGTGTAGAAGAACCTGTCACTGCAAAGACCCCTGTGGGAGTTGTCTGTGCTCCAGAGATAATCGCAGACCCTGTTATCCCGAGCCAGCCCCCTGAGTTGAGGTTATGTTTCTGAACTGTAGAGGTGAGCTTTCTAATGTTTTGTTCAATATTCATCAAAAAAACACGAAGTGCTCAGAGCATGCTCTCACATGTTACCCTCTAGCATACATACAAAACATAGGAGAATGGAAAAAAACACTTTAGACAACCAATCAAAATGCATTCTCTACAAATATCCAAGCTAGACTGCAGGCTGAACTTTTAGTGCTCTCTTGGCCAATCCTCAAAGCTAAACGTGAACAGACTTGTGCAGCCGTACGTCTGGACTCACAGGTTTCACTTTATACCAAAGCTATTGATGAAAAACTAAAAAAGTGTTAGAAAATCAAACTGAAATAAAACAATGTTTTAGGAATGGAATATGACTTCTGTGACAGCTTATTCTGCTAATTTAAACTCCAGGAAAATAAACTCTATAAGCTTTACATTGGTGCATATGCTGGTTTGAAAAGTGCAAAAGCGTTATCAGAGAGGATCATTGAAAATTATTTTAAATCAACACTGTACTTTCCACTTCCACAATTTAAATTTATAAAGGACACAATTTTACACATCACAACAATGAATAGTTGTAAAAAGCCATGAAATACATCGTCATTAATCAGCAAAAGTCTCCACATCAAATACACAACAATGAACAATCTAATGATTGAAACATTGGGAATACACTGTCAATAATCAA
The DNA here is from genome assembly GCF_016745375.1 of Pimephales promelas. Next base: position 6,696,135 of record NW_024121266.1, on the reverse strand, counting down.
CATGTGTTAAATTTACAGGAATCAGGAGTTAATCAGAGTATTTATATATTAACATCTCATTATAGAAAAACAGAAATATCTAATTCCTCATTCATGCCATTGGGATCCAGTACTTGCTTCTCGTTTCAATTATTCTTTATTTAGTCAGTTAGCTACTGGAGAAGCTGTGTCCTGCCGTCGAATATTAGATTTGCGTTTGTTAATCCTTAATTTTACTTATCGTGAACGATTTTCCCATATATAATCTTTTGAAATTTTAGCATATAGATCACATTATGAGTACTACAGTAACAAGAGGACATAGGGATTATTTAAATTTGATCAAATTACAGCAAAATTTCAGCATGTCATTTGCACGTACTTTGCTTTCTATCACTTATAAAATGTTGAAAATCAAGAATGTTAACAAAATGTATAACATAATGGCACGTGAACATTGAATAAACATGTAAATGTGGTTTATTTTGTGTATTACACAAACTGTAATTCACAATGAGCAATTTAAAGTAAAATAATAAAAAAAAGATTTTCTGTTGCAAAGATTAAGATTAAATAATTTTATTTCAAAAGATCAACAAAAATTAGATTTTCATCATCCCTTTAAATCTACTTTTCTACTTTTCTTTCCTAAAGTTCTCTCTCTCACCTCACCAGAGTCAGAAAACAAAAATGTTCTCCTTCATTCACAAGTCCATTCAACAGCAGCCAGCTTTTGTCAGCCAGAATGCAACTTTATATCCTTTAAACACGATTTAGGATTTAAATTAAATTTAAATTGCACAGTCTTGTGAAAAGCACAGGCTCAGCGAGGTAGCCTTAAAAAAGTGAATGTTTAGGAGGACGAAAATGATACCCCGGCACAGAGTGCAATGTGAGTTCTAAATATTAAAGCGGTACCTCCTGCTGTGGTGTTTGTTGAAGTGTATAGGGCTCTCCAACATGTGATGGTAAAATTGCTGACTCCAACAGTGAGGAAACTTAGCTGTTCTCACAGTACATGCCACAGGAGATTAAAGATTTCTAAAGAGAAAAATCTAACGTATCGAAACAACCTAAGACTGTCACAAGCAATCTTCTTTAAGCCAAAACACAAAAAAGAATAGAGAGAGTGAGAAAATATATGATTCTTTCTTTCCTACTCGCACGTGGTCCCAAACACAGACCTGAGAGAGGCCTCTGCCGTCCCTAGAAGGGTTCACGTCTGAAATCATCAATCACGTTCAGCTGACGGGATCGTGCCAACATTCTCTCTCAAGCAGGGTCACAAACAACCAACGTTCTTGTCATCTCATGTCAAGTCTAATAACAAGCAGAACAGCAATATTAATGTTGTTAATTAAGCGGAACAATCTTATGGTACATCAACAGCGGTAATTGACTTGTTTTGCAGCAAAATAACAGACTGGAGCAGAAATACAGCTTGAAAACATGTTACACAAACATAAAATAGCATACAATGTCTAATTTTACAATAAAAACAGAGAAAAATTGTGCAAAAACAATGGCCTGTCAACTGACTGAAAAACAGATGCTATAAAAAAAAGAAACATATTACAAAGCTTTTATAAATTATGCTACACCTGGCTGTCTGTAGCAGTGAGATACGGATGCCAGTTTAAATACCATTTCTCATGCAACTCAAAATATAGCTTTAATGAAATAAAATTTCACTTCTGCAATCTATAACAAAAGACAAACACATCCAATTAATCAACTACAAAGCAATTTTCTATTTTTGAGATTCTGTAATTACAAACTGTTATAAATCTTCAAAGTTCAAGTCCAGGTCAATTCAAACTAGCAATTATGACATTCCTATACAAGCTTCATTAAATTATTACACATTGGAAAAATGAGCGGTACTGACTGAACAACTCCACTAGACAGACAAATTAGGCCAATGGACAATGGTAAGTAACTCTTAACAAAAGCTGTATTATCTCTCAACCTGTTTGCTTCCACACAAAAGTTCATGAGCTCACTGGCAAACGGAAAATCCAGCTCATTAACAAAATAAATATCAAGTTCAAAAGTTCACTTTCAAAGCGACAGCAGAACACTTAAGTGTTGGAGGACATGTTTTTGACCATCGCACAATAATGTGTTTGTGTAGTAACGGGTGTGCCATTTACTTCACAATTCTCTCACATCAGACCTTCTGTCTCATCTAGACATTAGACTATTGTTTAAGACCAAAAAAAGGGATCCATAGTCAAAAATTTAGCCTAAAAAAAATGCTATACAAGAGCCAATTAGAGCCATAATTGTAGACAATGCTTTTACAGATTGTCCTAGCCTACTATAAATACCAGAACAGACAACAACATTTTTTTGTTTGTTTAAAATGTGTCAGAATGTTGGGGTCCATCTGCGGTTGAACCTTAGATGAACTTTAGACCAAGTCCTTTTTTCAGACTTCAGCTGGGAGTTCAGTTTAGCCTAATGCATTAATCTTAAAGGCACTGTACACTATGTGATCTTTTAATTACCATAATTTAAATTATTAATTATTACATCATCATTTGTTTTTACAAAATGTGTTTTTGTCTTACCCTGATTCACTATAGTAAAACCAGTATAAGCTTTAATAAGGTGTGTTCATGCAATGTCATAATTGAGGTAATTGTGAGATTTTAACTTGTAAAAAGCATTCACATCCTCATAGCTCGTAATTACAACTTGAAGGTTGGGAATTTGCTAAGAACTTCTACTTGTACCACATGAAGGGTGTACTACCTGACCACTGTAGATTCATTGATAGTCCTGCCATAAATGCAATTCCCAGTCTGAGGACGTTAGAACAGTTCAAAGTAGTATGTCACTTGTCATTATTTAAAAATCACAGGAATTACGACATGGCATGAACACAGCTGTTAGCAAGGTTGGAAACAGACAGGTGAAGATTAGGATAAAGTTGAAACGCAGGGTTTAATAATAATCCAACAGGCAAAATACCAAAATAGTAGCAACACGTTCACAAAAGAGACCAAAGAAACACTGAGTGAAGGTGAGGAACTTAAATACACATTGTGATGAACTAAATGCAAGGGAGGGAAGGTGGGGGCTCTGGAGGTGATAAAAAGATGGCAAGAAGAGCGGGCAAAAGGATGGTGACAGGAGGATGAACACTAAACCCTGGGGAAAATTAAGGAGAATGTCCTATGCAGCAGACCCAGAGCTCCAGCCCATCAAGGTCCAGGTAATGGAAGAGCCAAGATGTTGCAATGGCCGACAACATTGGAGCACGACAGTCGGAGAAGGAGCCGGTGGATCCGACAGAGAGCCGATGGTACTGAGCGAAATTGCTGGCAGTGAATCCCAAGGTGGAGTCATGGAGATAACCATCTGAGGCGGAGCCAGAGTGCCCGAGGGCTGAGGACTGAGGTGTAGCTGGTGTGACAGAGGTGGAGCCGGAGGGAAGGAGGAACCCGTTATGGATTGTCGATGCCGGGGTGGAGGGACTGAGTGCAGCAGAAAGCTCATAAGTCCACGGTGGACGTAGAGTGACGACTGACCAAGGGGGACCCGGTAGAACGAGGGAACCTGGTTGAGTGCAAGGTCGAGGGTCTCTGGTGGGGCAAAGGGTATGAGGAGTCAAGGCGGAGCTGACAGGTCGATGGGCCGAGGTGAATCGAAGGGATCAGAGGCCAGAAGCATAGCCAAAAGATCCTCTTACTCTGGCGAGGCTGGTGATTGCATGACCTGATGCTTCACAACACAGCAGGGCATCACCGGTGAAGACGAAGGGCTGCAGCAGATGACCGGCTGGAGGGTTTGCTGAGCTTTGCATTGAAGGTTTCAGAGGTAACCTTGACATGATCAATAACAGGAATTCTAATTACCAACAGGTCTTGAAACAGTGATGATTCAGAACAGACAGATAATAAATACTGGGTGGGAGGGCAGTACCTCCGTGTATTAACTCTTTCCCCGCCAGCGTTTTAAAAAAAAGTTGCCAGCCACCGCCAGGGTTTTTGACGATTTTCGCTAAATTTGAATGCCCCTGCTGAATATTTTCTTCCATGAATATATGAAGATGATATATATAAAAATAAAGATCTGAGCCTCTGCTTTTAGGCAAAAAAAACGTTTTTATTTTATCTTCATCTGTTCTTTTTTTATTGCCTCTTGAACAGAGGTAGGTTTTGTCAAAAACACAACATTTTGGACAAAAAACTGAGAAAAAGGTGTTTTTATCAAACAAGTGCATTTAAAAGCAGAATACATTCAGATGTTGTTTCCTTCATATATAAAACTTTCCAAAATAAATTAAAAACATAAAATAAATGTAAAATATATCAAATTTCCCAGGATGTAAGGGAAATGTAACTTTTGCAATAAAACTTCTGCCTCTGCCTCTCTGTGTTCTACCTATGAATAATTGGAATTACAATAAACAGGCCTAGACACACACACACACACACACACACACACACACACACACACACACACACACACACACACACACACACACACACACACACACACACACACACACACACACACACACACACACACACACACACACACAAATACATATTACAATGTGGTAAATGTGCACAAAGAGAGAAATAATTTGACAATTACACCTTCATATTTAGACAGCCACACATAAATGCCTGCACACACACATACATAATATAGTGTCATAATATTATACGATCTATCTGCGGCACGTCCATGGCTAGCATGAACATGTGCATCTCTCTCACTGACTACTTCGTCCCGATCAGATTCAGAATTATCAAATAAAGAGTGATCGGACTCCGAGTCCATTAACCTCCAGTACTTCAGCCATATACCTCTGCATTGTCTGTCTGATACATTCTCACTACTCCACTGTTTGAGACGATTGCAATCTGTTTCTCTAAACAAAGAGTTGCGCAATCATTCAGGACATGCGCGCAGGTCTTCCTTACCGTATACCACCTAAAACACGGATACCCGGAAAATTCCGTGTTTGGCGCAGATGCGTTTTTTCATTAAACACGGAAAATTCCGTGTTTGGCGGGGAAAGAGTTAATCAGCCAAGTTTTTGTCCAATTCCACCAGAATTTCCTCTGCCACCGATGTCACTGGGTCACACCCCTGGTCAGAATCCGGCTCCATTAATATTGTCTATTCCTTCTCTGGTTCACTCATTGTGGCGAGTGGTTGCTCTCCATCTGCGGGGAGCTCTAGCGAATTCTCCGCAGTCAATGGTGGTGGTGAGTGGACAACAGTAATGTTTTTTCTAAGGCACTGTCACAAAGGACAGCCTTTGGCAACGCATTCTCACCCCAAGGCGTCACCTTTGACCATGCTTCAATATTTGACGTTTTAGGTGCCCTTTAGCGTCACTTACATGACGCGATCCTACGGCGTCATCTAACTGACGCTAAAGGAAAGCGTCAGTTAGAGGACGCGGTTAGGTTTAGGTGTGGGGTGGGGGTAGGGTACACGCGATCCTAGGGCGTCATCTAACTGACGCTAAAGGGCGCCTAAAGCGTCAGATATTGAAGCATGTCCAAATGCTTCCCAAGGCGTCAGTTAGGTGACTCCTTGGGAGTGAGAATGGGCTGCCTTTGGGGCTGTCCAAAGCCAGGGGCTGTAGTTCGAGGGTTAGAGAAGAACTAGGAAGGCAATGCACGACAAGATAGATGCAATTAGAGATAATTTATCAACAATAATGAATCCATGCAAAGTTCAACTTAATAATAAAAATATATAAACAGTGCTTACAAAACAGCACATTCACTTTGCAAGTCAGACACAAAGGAAAATGGCTAGAGCAGCTAAAACTTATAGTAGCCCTTGCATACTTCTGTGCTCTAGTAAAAGAGCAGGCTACCAATCTTACTTAACCAAATAATCACTTATTTGACTTTCTTTTTTCAGGCCAGTTATTTAAAATTGGATTTGCTCTGCAATAAAAAAAAAAAAAAATCTTTTGGGATATTGTAAGTACACAACTGCAGAAAATATATCAGACTGTGCAAGTTATTTTTGGAAATTTTATTACAAAATTCCTACATATTGTACCTTTAATGGAGGCAGACATGCAGTCTGTGCTAAGGATTTTTGTTTCCATGATGAATTGTTTGTGAGAGGTAGAGTACAGACAAAATTACATTGTACATAACAGGTCAGTTGTAACCAAAGCCTGAGGTCACAACTAGCAGCTATGAGAGACTCGAGAGTGTTTCTAGTTTCACACCCTGCCAGGATATATGAATGTGAGGTCCTGCTACCCATGAGGACAACTGCTCAATCCCCCCCCCCCTCCCACTAAAATAAGAGGTAAATATCAACTCTATAAATATCTCTCATCACATTGAAATTATATGCAGTCATACCCTGCCTGATATTTTCTATTAATATAGCCATATAATAGATCAGGATTAAATGTTTCGATGGATGAATCATAGCTCATGGTTCATGTTGATAATGGAAATATATATTTATGTAAATAAGCAATAGGTTAAAATACGAATTATGAATGTAGCTTCGAAAACTTGATTTCCTATGGCACATCTGTTGATATACAATCTTGAGTCACCTCTGAATAAACCTATTCTCGAATTAATTATTCATGCTTCATACAGCCAGTCAGATTATCCGTCTTGGTTTTACTTCATGAATAAACATAAATAAACTGTTGAGAAGATCCTACCTCTTAAATACTCTCAGACACAGAGAAAGGTCTGTTTTATATTTTTTATGGGGAATCATTATTTTCTTTCTTTGTTTTAACAGATGTTATTGTGTCCCCTGTGTCCTGAGGCTGATGAGGCAGAGATTTTGCGCAGTCATTTAGCATAACTGTCTCCTCTAGCAAATTAAATCAAATAGAGTTCTTTATGAACAACTTAGCCATGTATATTTTTACATGTCTAATGAAGGTCCTTATTTGGGAAGTGGACAAGAACTAGACTAACAGACAGAAAACAAAATCAAAATCAGTGACCTGGACCATTTTGTTTTATGATATTTTCATGAAGCTTTTAGATATTTTTTTAAATTTTACTGTCTCTTGTTTTTTTTTTTTTTTTTTTTTTACAAATTCAATGTCATAGATTATTCTTTATAGTCCTTTTATATTCCAGGGAAGGAATATAATGAATAAATGATTGAAATACATTTCTGGGTGACTTTACAAAAAATATAAAAGGAAGGCCAAATGCCACAGAAAATATTAGAAATTAGAAAACAATATCATAATTTGAAAACATGCAAAGAAGAATGTACCTTAAAAGATTGTTTGCGTAACAGTGCGTCTAGTATTTATGCTATATAACTTTTTGCACTGAAAACACTCAAATTTCAGTGCGAATTACAATTTATTCATTAAATTAACATCTCATGAAAGTTAGAAACAGAATCAGACATGCATTTTTTTCATATCAAAGTCCCATTGCCTATATTATTTTATTAAAATGCGATGTTGAATAAATCAAACAGAGCCACACATACCATTGTCTTTGTTTAATAAAAGTATGTACTCCTTGATTATGAATTTTTGTTTGTCTATTAAAAAAAAAAAAAAAAACATGTTCACTGTGATGTACATGTTTAGGTCTGTCCATAACAATTAATGTTGAAAAAAGAGCAAGTAGTCTATTTTTCACACCGATATGAGAAACCATAGCTCACATTTAGCATGTGAGAGCTCCAGCAGAGGTGAGCCCACAGTGCCCGGTTGCATAATGTCAGACATCACATTTCTTTTCTGTAAGACCTTATTCAGTTACGTAAAAATTTAAATTAACATATATTGATACCGAAAGCTAAGACTGACTGCCCTGACTAACTGCTAGAAGTTCATACTACTTAAGACACTGTCTTAATATAATGGCTATATTTATGCAACTGGCCCCAAGTCTCAGATCCTCTTTGTGCAAAGGGGCAGATGATTCAACATAATTCAACGTCATTCAACAGCTCAGCTGAATATATTTCACAAGGGATTACAATGGTGCATGTGATGGGTCACTATTCAGACACTTCAATGTTGGATAGGGGTGTAGAGGCAAGTAACAATATTTAAGAAGTGTCTAAGTGTTCATTTCAAGAGGATTATGCGATCTGGTAATCATGCAGGGTTGATAATTTTCATATTCTGTACTTGTTGACTGGATTGCAGTTGACTCATGACAATTGTTTTCTTTTGCATACTGTTAAAAACACCTCCTACAGAGGGATTTATAATATTCCAGCTAAAAAGCTATAGGGGCAGAGTTGACTGACACCACAGAAGACTCATCCCTCTAGAAAATTAAGAGAGAGAAAAGTGTTTGCTGCATGGCATTCTAGGGCTGAAAATACAGCCCATAGGCTATGTATTTGGTTACCTTTATTATGCTTTACCAAAATGTGTATTATATTAACATGGAGTAGTTTAAACCAGAAAAAAATTCATGCAATGAACAATCCAGTCAGCATAAAAACATGAACACTGCAACAACAGTTACTGCAAGACTTAGTGGGTTCATACTGTTCAATTTCAGCTAACTATATACACAGATTTCAAATTTTACACACAATACATACTCTCACAGACACGCAGCAAACATTTTTACTTGTTTGAGAAGCCATGTCAACTTCCGTTTCATGCAGAAATATTAGCTGCATTCGAAAATGCATACCAGTCCTTCCCTATAGTATATAGAATGCAGAAAAAGCCTATGTGTGACCAAACAAAAAAGTACATCTGAATTCACTATACTCATTAAAGAGTAGGCAAAATGTACCAGGATGAACTATTTCTGGTGAGATTGTAGCTGTGTCCCAATGTGAAGGCTGCACCCACAAATATCACATTGAGACTAGATGCCCTATTGGCACTGTGGGGAATTTTCCTGTTCTAATCGGCGGACCATCGAAAATAGGGCCGGAGGATTACTTTTCAGAAGTAAGTTTAACATTACCGTACCATTGGTTGTATTTTGTGAATATGCAGCCCATTCTCACCCCCAAGGCGTCACTTAACTGACGCCTTGGGAAGAATTTGGACATGCTTCAATATCTGACGCTTTAGGCGCCCTTTAGCGTCAGTTAGATGATGCCCTAGGATCGCGTGTACCCTACCCCCACCCCACACCTAAACCTAACCGCGTCCTCTAACTGACGCTTTCCTTTAGAGTCAGTTAGATGACGCCGTAGGATCGCGTCATGTAAGTGACGCTAAAGGGCGCCTAAAACGTCAAATATTGAAGCATGGTCAAAGGTGACGCCTTGGGGTGAGAATGCGTTGTATACTGTACTGAAATCGTAACCAGCTAACGTTAGCCTATGTTTACTGCACCAGCTGGTGTTCACCCGGCATGGAGAGGTGGGGTAAAGTAATAATTACAAGAGCTTCTCGGTTATCAGATACAAGCATTCAAATGCCCTGTTGTATGAACATAGGTTATTTGTGTTTGCGCACATGATATCAATAAGCAATGTAAAACACGCATGACAGCGATGCGCACATTGAGTGACCCCTCCAACTTCTTCTAGTTTTATTGATAACCTATCCTGAGCAAATTGGCTGTTAATATTACAGAAGTCCTGTGGTAAAAATTACATTATTAACTACTCCATCTACCCTTGTAAAGTTAAAATCGGCATGAAAGTTGAGATTGTCATTTTTTCCTTGTTGTCACCTATATCCGTGTGAAATGGCTTCTGAAATTAGAAAAAAAAAAATGTAGGACTGAAACAGAACAGAGGTCGTTTCGAGGGGGGAGGGAAGGGTAATGTATTTGTTGAAAGATTATAGGGGTACATGAATTTAAAAAAAAAAAATGTAATGAAGTGCACAGATACATTTATAATAAACAAAACAATATTTCAAGAAGATTTGTCAAATTTGATTTCATGCCGACTTTAATCCGAATGGGCTTTAGATTGCAATTGATGATAATGTACAATAAATTATATGTGGAAATAAAACAATTATTATTGGTATAATAACATTGGCCAGTGAATTTTACACAAGTGTCATAGATTGTATTATCACTGTAGGGCAGTCACTACTTGTAGCTTAGATGGTAATTTAGTATTTTGTTGTTAACTTTTCAGTAGCTTAACTCCTTTGTTATGATGTGTGCCATGGAAGCTTGGTCAGAGAAGCTAGACCAGCTTCATTTGACAAGAACTACCATCGTCTAGTCCTGAAAAGCAATGGTGGCCTAGTGATTCCATCACAGGGCAGTGAAGGTTTGATTCTATTATCTTGTGTTTTTTATATTGTAATCTTTGTAGATTAAGGTTACCTTGTTCTTATTTTCTCTGTTCTGTAAAGTGTATATGAGTAAAGCGATATATGTATTATTTTTATTATTATAAGGTGCTGAGAGCTGCAGAGAGGGTGATCCGCCGAGCTTCAACAACACAAGCTCCTACGGTGTCAACAGTCACACATGTTTTGCGGGAAGAGATTGGCACAGAGGACATTTTCCTTCTTGGAGAGCACATTGAGGAGACCGAGTTTGGCATCGACAACCATCAGTCTGACTTCTTGTCTTTCGTTGTGTCTGTGTTTTTAAAGATAAGGCTCCACCATATTGCCAAAATCGCCTCTCTTGAACTACAGAAAGTAAGCACGAGAAAGAAGCTCTTTAAAACAGTCCTCTTTCAGGGGTTTTAGTGTGTGTGTGTGTGTGTGTGTGTGTGTATGTGTGAGAAAGAGAGAGTCCTACGACCGCAAACCAGAAGAGGCAATGTCCATGCGCTCGATTGTTTACACACAAACACACTCAAACAGTATCGCGCCTCTCTCTCTGACACACATAGTTCGATCGCGCCTCTAATTATTATCATCACACACACTTTGCACTCTAGCTAAGTAGCCTATGATATAGTTCGGATACCAACATCAGGAGGACAATCACTGACAGCGCATTCTCTTTTGTCTTGTCACCATAGGCGTCATTTACGGGGGGGACGGGTGGGACACATCCCCACCACTTTTTGCCAGGGTCGATTTTGTCCCCACCCCTTTTGAAACATCTCGTGGCACAGATGTACCAATACAAATAAAACATTTCCAGTTAACAGCATTCGTTTCATTTGTTTGTTAAATAACAGGCGATCAAGCACTGAAATGTGTTGTCTTCTCTCGGAAACGCGCTTCAATCGGTTGCGGAGATTCGTTCCGGTGAAATCACAATTTAAAATGCACACAAACGTGTCCCTGTTTCTCATGGGTTCTAATCCGCGCTCGTATATCGTATATAAAATATTGTACATTAGCCACCACCTACTGGTTATTACATGCTGGCACATTGGAAACCATGGAGTGGTTTTTCCGTGCACAAGCACAAAGAACAAACAAATCCTGTAAATTGCACGATTTAATCTAAAATTAAATTGGAACAATGTCTTTAAAAATTGACAATGAGCATAAATAAAACACATACACAATTTTATTATTATTTTACATTTTTGAGAATATATGAATAAAGGGTTTCCTGAATAAAGGAATTATGCGTATAGTGCACCAAAATGGCTAGTAGTTGGTTACACTTTTTGCATTCCTAGTATGAAATTACATTTTTTTCACAAAGTTTTTTTCAATTAAGGGCTTTGTCAAGTTTTACCCCTCTACTTAATAATTACAAAGCGCAAACATGCAGCAAATATTTACTTTTGAGTATACTGCAATTTCTTAACTTAATTGAACACGCTTATAATTTACATCTGCTATAGAGAACTTTGTCAACATCACAAAACGTATCATGCATTATCTGTCGTGCTTGTCAGTCTCGTCGCCGAATGAACCATTTCGAGCGTCATAGGTGGAGAGCAACTGCGTGTGACTGCCAACCCCAAGACGTCAGTTATATGACTTTTTGGGATGAGACTGTGTTATGACTGCAGAATCCGACACATGCGCCTTGCACTTGCAAGAGTTTTTTGACATATGTCAGCATGACATCAGAGCAAGGCGGACTGCGCTCGGACACATTTCTAACCGGCATGCATCTCGCGCTGATCACCGGGGATCGGTTCAACGTAGATTTGGCTCATCTCAAACAAGCCTAAAATATGGTCTGACATATGTCTTCCCAAAAGATCATTATGGAAAGTTTTGTTTGAATCAAAGGTTTTGTTTGTTTGTTTGTTTGTTTTATTTGACTGAACTAAGGCTAAAATTAAATCTCACTATGATAGCAGTTAGAAAAAAAAATAAAAAACACAAATGGGTGGTTCAAGCAAACATTTGGATTGTTTGATGAGAATGTGGCAAACAATTCGGTAGGTCAACAAACAAAAGTGTCTACACAGAATGTCACTCAATGTTTACTTTGTTTCAATGTATTGAGCCTGTGTTTAATCAATGTACCCACCGTGGAACTGATATTTTGTGTCGTCCCTGGCAGCTGTTTTGGACACCGTTGGGTAGACATGCTGCTTCTCTCTCGTGTACTGCTGCATGATTAAGTCAACACTGCACCCTGGTGGATGCTCATTCAAATACACTTTGCGTGGGTCACTCACTCACTGAATTTTTGTCTGGGTTTAGTAATGTTGTTTTTCAATAAATTACTAAACCCAGTAATAAATAAATATAAATAAATTACAGATTAGTAATCTATAAATTAAAAATTAGTAAAATTAGTAATAAAAATGCGTAATAAATGACCTTACTAAACAATGACTTGAATACACATAATCTTCTAGTATATATGAAGAGTTCAGATGCAAAAGCCTCTAAATGCCATTTGAAATTTTCTTCTTTAATGATGATTTTTATCAAACTTGTATATTTATGTTCAGTAATTTTACTTAAATAACAATTAATAGGTAATTATCATTGCCATTTAAGTGAAATTACTGAACTTAAATATACAAGCTTGACAAAAATCATCATTAAAGAAGAAAATTTCAAATGGCATTTAGAGGCTTTTTCATCTGAACTCTTCATATATTTTTTTATTTATTAAATTAAATTTCAAAAATCAAGATAAACCAAAATCTAAAAACTACCCTTTAACTTAAAAAACGTGTAAAATTTCTAAAATAATTATTAAAATCCCATATGTATTGAAAGTGTAAAGAAATTGGTAACTCTTTAATTATAGCCTTAATAATGCATTATGAAGTTATTTTTAATGCATTAATTAAGCATTGTAATGCGTCCTCTGGAGTCTAAGGTGTTTTTGCAGCCCATTCTCACTCCCAAGGAGTCACCTAACTGACGCCTTGGGAAGCATTTGGACATGCTTCAATATCTGACGCTTTAGGCGCCCTTTAGCGTCAGTTAGATGACGCCCTAGGATCGTGTGTACCCTACCCCCACACCTAAACCTAACCGGGTCCTCTAACTGACGCTTTCCTTTAGCGTCAGTTAGATGACGCCGTAGGATCGCGTCATGTAAGTGACGCTAAAGGGCGCCTAAAACGTCAAATATTGAAGCATGGTCAAAGGTGACGCCTTGGGGTGAGAATACGTTGGTTTTTGGGGTCCTTGGGATGTTCTGACATGCCCTGATATTTGTGCTTTTTTCAGTTGCTTTTAAACATATTAATGGCACAAGTGAAATTACAATCTATTTAGCACAAACATGGCTACCATATTATGTGAGCAACATGCATGTACATGTTTGTATTTTTGAGAGAATATTGTTTATGCATGGTAATTGAAAGAAAGTTTCTGAAAATAAGGACATAAAACATACTAAATATGCGCCCACAACACTTTTGACTATGGAAGTTGCCGCCTAGAGTTTTTGCTTCAAAATGACCTGAAAATCATCCTGCCTAATCATTCATGTAAAACAATAGATTGTTTTAAATTATTAAAAATATTTGTATTCGTTTGGAAAGGCCCAACCCCTAATTTTTGATTAGACTGTTTTCACCTGATGTTTCCTTGGTTGGAAATATCTTGAAAAGAAAATTGTACCATAAAAGCTGATAAGTTTATTTTTGACAAAACATTTTTAACAAACACTATACTAACTATAAAAACAAAAGCTTATTTGATGTGGCTGTAATGTATTTTACAGTAAAAAGTATTCATTTATAACTTTAATGCATTTATAACAAAAACAAGTATAAAAAAATGTCTTTCATTATTCGCCTGTAACTAGGCATATTGTTGCGAATGAGCTGACATGAGAACGCCTGACATCTCTCTCTTTTCAGCCCATTCTCACCCCCAAGGCGTCACCTAACTGACGCCTTGGGAAGCATTTGACCATGCTTCAATATCTGACGCTTTAGGCGCCCTTTAGCGTCAGTTAGATGACGCTCTAGGATCGCGTGTACCCCACCCCCACCCCATACCTAAACCTAACCGCGTCCTCTAACTGACGCTTTCCTTTAGCGTCAGTTAGATGACGCCGTAGGATCGCGTCATGTAAGTGACGCTAAAGGGCGCCTAAAACGTCAAATATTGAAGCATGGTCAAAGGTGACGCCTTGGGGTGAGAATGCGTTGCTCTTTTCATGTAGATTACATAAACAGAGAATATTTATTTTTTGTTCTGAATAAGGCAATTTAAAAGTACACACTTAAATGATTATAAAGATAGATAGCTCATGCCTGGGTAAATAGTATTCGCTGAGTTTTGTTTAAGTTTTAGAGACATGCTTCAAAAAAAAAAAAAAAAAAAGTCACGGTGACCCAGAAAGCACTGGTTATTTTCTTTATTTTACAAAAGCACAATGTTTTGTTTCGATTGTAAGTGAACACATAAAAAAAAATAAAATAAAATAAACATTCAACTGTTTATATTTTCATATTTCTTAAGCCTGTATGACCAAAAATGACGGAGTATTTTAAGTCTATATTGCTGCTATGAAAAAATAGAGCAAAACGCACAGGCATTTGCCGACCCCAGAGGATTTTAAGTATGCCTTACATCTCATAATGCATTGTATTGCATCTCATAATGCATTGTAATTGTAACCGCAGGTATAATAGATTATAATTTTTCTATTCATTGTATAGACCTTTAGAAATTATAACTCAAACACATGACAAATGACCTATTTCAGTAATGAGAAATCTGCAAATATTGGTACAATTATTTATCAACATATTTTGAATACATTTATAATGCATTATACATAAAGGCTTCTACATTTTACATTTACATTTTATTAATTTAGCTGACGCTTTTATCCAAAGCGACTTACAATTGCTATATGTCAGAGGTCGCACGCCTCTGGAGCAACTAGGGGTTTTAAGTGTCTTACTCAGGGACACATTGGTGTCTCACAGTGGATTCGAAACCCAGGTCTCTCACACCAAAGGCATGTGTCTTATCCACTGTGCCATCACCACCCCTAAACTAAAGTGTTACCATTACTTTTTATTGGTTATGAAACCTGGTGGTTTCAATCAAATAAGTAATTAAACTAGCAGTTAATTGATCACATTAGGAATATTAATGAATAACAAGGTGAAATCATACTAATCATATAATTGAAGATTTAAACAAAATGATTATTTTTCTGGCTTGCAGGCTAGAAAATAGAAGTATTTGACTCCCATGATAACTTCTGTCTCCGAGGATATCACGTCCATTGCACACAACAGTCTTTACATGAAAATGAGAGTGTGACGAAAAGAAAAAGAAAGAAAGAGATGGTGTGATACACACACAGGAATATATTACAGACATTTCAAACATGAATAGGTGTAGAGAACTCAATATACCTTTTTTCAATGTCCTTTGAGAGTCGTCTGGCCTTTTCAGGATCTTTTTTTAATAGTGCCTGGAACGTGGAGAAAGACTCCACCATACCGATGTAGCCAGAGAGAGGTACAGGCTTCCTCACCCAAAATAACTCTTGCCTTGAGACAAAACACAGTTGCAGACCGGCTTCTGATTGGTCAATACAGCATTCCAGCCATGTTATAATCCACAATAAAAAATTATAGCTTCGACATTATTTATTTATTGTCAAATCCCTCTCATTCATGGACTTCATCCCTAATAATCCTCTGCCTGGACTCATCAACTATAATTATGTCGACCTATGTGTCATTAACTTGTTTAGCTCACCATTTATAAACCTGGTTTTCTCATTTATTCCCTGCAAAGTCTTGTTTAGTGTTTCTACTGCAATTCTGAGCGTTCTGTCTGTTGTTCCCGTGTCCATGGTTTTCATCTCTGCTTGTCCTAGGATTTTCCTATTTGTCTGTGTCCCTGTGATTGTATAGACTGCTGATTTTATGTCTATGTCCTCTTGTCTGTTTTCTGGATTACATCTTTGAATAACCCTCTGAACAAAATAAATTGCATTTGAATCCTCAACCTTCTTGTCTTGGAGCAGTTTGTGACAAAAAAATAACATTTTAACAGCTAGTTGGATAATGTAGAAATATTTTACCATTCTTTAACTGGGTACTGGAGAGAGTTGTAGGTTTTCTTGTAAAGTTCGAGGGAGCTGGGACCCAGGTAAGGGTTCCGGAAAGGCTGTAGCACTGCATAAAACTGAAATAAGACATATAAATCTACAGTAGTGAGACAAAAATTGTAACACTTGTTAAAGGGATAGTTCACCCCAGAATGACAATTCTGGCAGTAATTATTCACCCTCATGTTGCTCCAACGCTGCAAGATTTTCGTCCATCTTCGGAACACAAATTAAGATATTTTTGATTAAATCCGAGAGCTGGATCACTACTCCATAGGCTTTTAATTAAGGGATCGAAACTTGCCGGCCCAGAAAAGTTATTAAAGACATTGTTAATATTCCAATGGCGCTTTTCCACTGCTGCTACTGCTCACTGCAGTTAGTACCACTTCAAAGTGGGTGGTATTGTAGTCTGACTATTATAGTTTATCCGCTCCTTGGCAACCAACGAGAGGAACGTCTGCACTTCGTCCACTGACCATGATTCAGCCATTTATTTTTTGGAAGTTTTCTTTTTTTTTTCTCAAGCAAGTAGTTTTAAATCAGGTGCTACAGCGATGGCTTAAATCTAGTGGGTTTGATGTTTTGCAAATACAATGACGCTGCTAGTGACGATCCTGTCTCATTCTGAACATCAGTGATCTGCTGTGTGTTCATGTCACATTTTAGTATCAGTATGGTACACTTGGAACCTACAAAAAGTATTGATAAACTTAAGATTGAGCCACTGTAGTCACTTGGACTATTTTAACACTGACTTTAATAACTTTTGGGCCAGCAAGTTTCAATCCGTTAGAAGCCTATGGAGGAGAGATCCAGCTCACAGATTTAATTAAAAAAAAATATCTTAATTTGTGTTCCGAAGATGAACAAAAGTCTTATGGGTTTTTTTTTTTTTTTTATATATATATATATATATATATATTATTGGACAAATGCATTTTACATAATTTCAAAGAGCTTCTAAAATGTCCTCAGCATATGTGGCACACACACACAAATGTTCAGACTGTTGAAAAACATTTATAAGTCAGAAACTTTAATTCTTATAAGTCCTACCTCATTACAGATGTTGTTTAAAGTCTCTGAGCAATCTCCATAGCTGAGCTCCATGTCCATGGTGTAGTTAAGAAGTGCGAGGCAGCCATGTGGCTTAAGCACTCTGTGAGCCTCTTGAAGAAAACGTGAATGGTCAAACCAATGAAACGCAGACATTGCCGTCACAAGATCTACAGAGCCATCCTCAAAAGGCAGTTCTTCAGCTGGACTCTCCCTTTGTTTCAAATCAGTGAAAACAGTAGCATGTATACTATGGGTTAAACTCGTGAAGAGAACCAAATCAAGGGCTTAATCATGATTTATTTGTATACATATGTGTGTGTTTGTGTGTGTGTGTGTGTGTGTGTGTGTGCGTGTGTGTGTGTGTGTGTGTAGGTCAATGTAAGTTATACACACGATTTTCATTCATATGAAAGTCAATTTGGATAAAATGATATGCTAAAGGAAAAAAAAATATATATATATAAATTGTCTTTTTTTAAAAAAAACACTCCCTGTTGTAGTAAAACGATAGGATACTAATATTTCTGCATTAGTTTTAAAACAAAGTGTCGTGTGTTGATGATTGTGTTCTGCCTGATTGATGGAAAGGTAAATGTGACAGCTGATACAGTACATTTTACACAAAGGCAAGCTGTTTGTTTACCGTACCTGTAAGACACATTTGGTATGTTGACATATTTCCTCGCCATCTCCAGTTGAGCTGGGCTGATGTCTGTTCCCACTACACGAGTAAAATGAGGTGCTAAGAGCAACGTTCCCTGCCCTGACCCACAACCAACATCTACAGCCAGGTCATTGGATGCATTTTTCTGAGAAAATACAGTAGAAGTGTATAATATTTCCAAATGTAAATAAAACGGCATACATGGCAGGGTAATGAACGAACGAACAGTCATGACAAAGGTCTTACATTACTCCTGTGGAATTGCAGAACCTTGCTGATGAGCTCTTCAGAAGGAGAAATTCTGTACTTCCAGTATGAGGCTGCATGTTCTTTACCCTCAAACAAACGTGCAGACATTTTTGGACAGCTGTACAGCCTCTCAAATCAGAAAGCTGGAGAGATTTGAACAGTCAGTATACTAACTTGAGAGAATGGAAGGGGTGGAGCCATCTCGGGTTTTAGGTTCTACTTGTTTCTTCACGCGCTGATACAATATCGCAAAGCTGTTTAAAACATTCCTTTTGGCTAACCATTATGTGCTCAGTTTGCTAATGAGGACTTGTGGCTCACACACAGAGGTTCTGGCTCATTCACTGTGCAGTAGAATACTAAAAGTCCTGCCAAGGTTAATGATCATCTCCTTTTCAATGAGTAGAATGGGATCAAAGGTTTCTAGGCTAACTAGATGTCATGCTGAGAGGATGAAGTAAAACATTCACATTGAAATCAGAGCAGGGAAAACATTACACTCAAGTTTTCCATACAGTAATTTTGAAAGCCATCTCGGGTTAGTTTAAAATCATAAGATTGTTTGTAAAACAAGATGTAAGCCGTTAAGTTACGAAAGATGGAGATATGAAAATATAAAAAAAAAGAAATTATAGAGATGCATCATGCTCAACCAATCTGTTGATGCTATTGATGATGATGAACAGGGAGTGTTAGGGAAAGTTACTTTTAAAAGTAATGCATTACAATATTGCATTACTCCCCAAGGCTAACTAATTGTGTTACAGAGTTACTTTTGATGGAAAGTAATGAATTAAGTTACTTTTGCGTTAGCTTTTCTCACCTGGGCTGGACTTTTTTTGGCAAGAGGTATTGCTGGCAAATGTTAATGTTGCAGGTCCTGGAGACCCGGCAGTCAAATTACTGAAAATAAAGGAAAGAAAGAAGAGAGTTACTAATCACGTCTGTTCTCGACCAGCTCCTCTGTATCATGACATCTTTACAACAAATCAAACTCCAACATTCACCAGTCTCTTAAATCACAAAAATAAACCAATTTTGTTTCTCATTTTCTCATTTAACCTGTTTGAACATACAACAACCATTTTTCCTACTTTATGGGTCAGTCAAATCTAGCAAGTTATTATTTTAATTGTTCACATAAGTGCAGATTTAAAGTCTGTTCCAAGTCTTAAAGCATTTGTAACATTTGATTCACCGTTAGTTTGTCAAAAATCAACATCTCAAACTTGTACTTCTCAAATCTTGTACTTCTCAAACTTCTCAAATCTTGAACTATTCAAGCCAGCTGATCACATCACCATCAAGGGAGCCAAGCACAGAGTAGCTTTGCACACAACATAACCAAACTGATTAACTTCTACAAATAACCCAATGGAAAATTTTCATCTGACACGCTGAATAAACATGTTAGACTCAAATATTGCATTCACGGAAAGATTACAGCAGTTTTACCACAGTATAACTTAACCCATACAACACTTTTAGAAAGTTATCAAATTATCACAACCCTCACTGCAAATTGCAATTAAGTGGATGTTACCCTATTTGATCAAGTTTTCCCCGATCATTTGTACTTAACCTGAAAATACAGAAAAGAAAGAAGAGAGTCGGAAATCACGTCTGTTCTTCTTCTTTAAGAGCTTTATGGGGGTTATCACGTCTGTTCTCAGCCAGCTCCCCTGAATGGAGCAGAGACTGCAGAGACTGCAGATCCTGTGTCAAAATAAAAGTCTCTAAGGTGTCCATTCTGAAGCTCCGTTCACACCGCCAGCGACTTTGTCGCTGTCGCTCTCTGGGAAAAGTGGATTAAATCATTTACTAGATCAACGATCAATCAATGAACAAGTTGCACTCTCTCATACAGTAACTAATTCTAAAAATGTGATTACAATTTGACAAATAATCAATTTTATTGTGCCTAATAGTCAACGTAATGCAGGGGAAATTGTAAAATGAACTGCAGCAGTGCTAATGTGCATCATAAAATTAAAACACTCAAACTATAACATTAAATGTATTAATTAAACTCTCTGAGACTGTCAACAGTTTATTTTCCATGCATCATTTTATTATCCATGTATGTGGTTACCTGACGTATCTAAACCCGCCCCAGCCCCCGACGTAAGCATGACGTGGTAAAAGAACGGTTCTAGTCCAGCAAAGAGTTGGTGCCGCTTTGGAACCAGTTCTCCTGGCCGAGAACCGGTTCTTTGGCTGTCGAAACACAAATAACTGGTTTACGCGCAGGCACCGGCACCGAACCGGCTCTCAAAATGCTTTGGTGGAAAAGGGACTTGAAAGTCTTCTTTCCTATTTGTTGTCGCAGGGAGGTCATCTACAGATCGTGATCATCGTGGTGTGTGCTGGCACTGCTGTTGCTGGGACTTCTATTTTTTAAATGTCTGTGCAAAACAGGTGAGCTGATCTCAGAGACTGTGTGAGGAGGAGAAGATACTCCATAAAAAAATAAATGGGACAAATTGTTACACTCAATGTGGCAGTTGAATAATTGTTGTGACTTTCAGTTAAAAAAGCTAATGGGCTTTATGCACAGCTGCACTACTTCCTGAACTTAAGCCAGCTCCTTGTTTCCTGTCTGCCATTATTGGCCAAATTGATTAATTCAGGTGTGCCTGACCTCAGTAGTCATGGCAACAATAATCAGACACTCCTGAATTAATCAATTTGGCCAATAATGGCAGACAGGAAACAAGGAGCTGGCTTAAGTTCAGGAAGTAGTGCAGCTGTGCATAAGGCCCATTGCCTTTTCACAGAGACATTTACTATTTTTTGTCTATATAGGGACAATTATTAGCTGGATAAGCCTGACCAACCCAGTCTCACGACCAAAATCGTACGAATTCGACGCATGATTAAAAAGTGTCTAATTCGTACTAATTCGTACGACCTAACTCGTATGAATTAGTACGATTTTGCTAAATCGTACGTATTTTACGAATTGGCCAATTAAATTGGCCCCTAAACCTAACCATCTCGTGGGTTTAGACAAATCGTACAAATTCATACGAGTGAGGTCGTACGAATTAGTACGAATCAGACACATTTTAATCATGTGTCGAATTCGTACGAATTGGTTGTGAGATAGCGTAGGCCTGACAGACATAGTTTTCATCAGGTTTTGCTCTGTTTCCTTAGATAGGAGCACATGCCTCCTGTCTTCAATCAATCAGTTCAGAGGTCAGCTGAAAACATGTTCTTTCATAAACATTTTAGAATGTCGTTTTGATTGACTAATCATATATGTGTTATACTGTATATATTTTTTGTGATTTACAGTAAAAGTACACTCTTTAAGCTTGTCTCAATATCTACAGGATATGTTGGACTTTACTACAGTCATCTTCAGCTACAACACAATGAGCCTTCACACTGGAAATTCATGTACAGAAACGTGTATTTATTTATTTTTAAAATATCATCATGGAATGGAATTGAAAACATTAAATTCATTTTAAGCTCATGGATTATTTCGGTATAATATGAATGAATTAAGAGTAATACATCTTGTTCTGCTCAAGTGAGATTGTGAGTGTGTTCTATCTGTAAGTAAAGGGTCTTGGGGTTTATTTTCATAGGGGGAAAAAAAAATACCACGAACATTATCTGAGTATAATCAGACTTGAATCAATGTTTGATACCAGAAAGAAACCTCCATGTGGTTTCATGTCACACAACTCTGCTAAAGCAACGTATTTCCTGATATGGAAAAAGCGAATGTGTTTTGGTAACACTTTATTTGAAGGTGACGTAGTTACACGTTACTATACATTACAGTAAATTTTGCATTACTAATTAAAGTAACTAACCCTAAACCAAACCCTATCCTAACCGTAACTCTAGTATGTAGTCATTTAATATTACTCTGTACTCATTTGAGTAAGTATAATTTAACTATCACAACTATTTTGAGCTTTGCAAAAGTATTTCAACTTAAGAAAGAAAATACTTCATTGCAAGCATTTTAAGACATTCACAAAATAAACCATATAAAAAGTTTCTAATTTTGAAATGTGAAATGTTATCAGGCACATTTGGCTCTGTGAAGGCAAGGGATTCAATAAAAAAAATAAATAAATAAAAAAAAAACGGTAACACTTTAGTTTAGAGTCCAATTCACACTATTAACACTGCTTATTAGCATGCATATTACTATTGGATGTAGTAGCCTACACATATTAATTCTTTATTCTGCATGAGCATATTCTACATCCCTTAATCCTATATATATAAACTATACTTACTATTAATAAGCAGAAATTAAGAGTTTATTGATGCATAAGTCATACTTAGTGAGAATCTGACCCTAATCTAAAGTGTGATCCCCTCTCTTATACCTCGTCTAACTATGACGACCTCCATAACACAGTCTCATCCCAAATCGTCATATAACTGACGTTTTGGGACGTCTTTTGACCATACGTCAATATCCGCCTTTTTAGGGCCCCCTTAAACGTCGGTAGATGGCGATCCCGGGCCGTCATACAACTGACGCTTTACCTTTAACGTCAGTTAGGTGACGGGTTAGGTTTAGGGTTAAGTTTAGGTATGGGGTAGAGTTAGGATCCCATAACCTCATCTACCGACGTTTAAGGGGGCCCTAAAAAGGCGAATATTGACGTATGGTCAAAAGACGTCCCAAAACGTCAGTTATATGACGATTTGGGATGAGAGCACTCAGAACAGGAACACACAACAAAAGTTAAAAAAAACTGTCTAACACATTAATTCTTTTTTTTATTTATTCTTTATTTATATAATTTATATTGATATTATAATTTATTTCTGTTTCTATTCAATTCTATTTTGTACATTTTATTAAATGCCTTTTTATTACCAAAATCTATGGTTTGATGTTGTTTCCTCATACAAATATAATTTTGTAATTCTGTTCATTGAAAATCATAAAAATAAAGGTTTTTGAGGCATGGGGCTTGTATGTCAGTTCAGTTCAATTTATTTTCACAATTTATAGTGCTTTTTACAATTATTTTTTTATAGCTTAACAAAGACAAGTGCCTTAAAAAAAAAAACAGGAAACAAGGGACAGTGGTAAATTTAAATATTTTGTAGAGCTGTACTGTAGTGCCCTACAAAGAAACCAAGTTTCAAAAATAGACCTCAAAAAAGCTGGTGAGTTTTATATCACACTTTAGATCGCATCTGTATGTGCCTGAGAGAAACCTCAAGATAGTTCAGTTTAGCAAAACATTTCCTGCACTGGAAATGAGCTAATCGTGCAAACCAGACTAGTCTATATATATATATATATATATATATATATATATATATTGCATTTTCAAACATGTTTTATTTTATTAATGCAAGATAACTTAAAATGGGGTTATCAGAGCTGTTGAAACCATGAACAAACATTTAATATATATATATATGATTTCTTATGAGTTCGATTTTTAGAAATTTGTTAAAAATCTAAATGTAATTTAACCCTGCAAAACTAATTAGAGCTAAATAGTACAATATCCCTTTGCATGAACATTTTGTTTAAAATTCATGTGCTGGTTGTTTTCTGTGACGGGCAGATTTCTGAATATTGCACCGCCCATTCAAACTTACTGTCTAGTTGTTTCTTCAAACTCTTCAGAGTGCATATTTGTATCTGAGGCACTGATAAGAAGAATCATGCCACTTAAATCTTTTCAAATATTTACACTGATGTGTGGATTTTTTTCTCGATTCTATGCTATCGGTGAGTCTCACTTTAACCAATTGATCATCAAAAGAAAAAATATTCTGTCAAGATATTTGAACTCTTCTGTCTTTTGCTGTGTTTTAATTTCACCCTATACAATGTACACTAATTAGTAATTGACAAACTATAGAATGATTTAATAATGTTCAACTATTTAACATACATTTAAACGTGAACATTTATACAGCACAGTAATCTGTAGGTTTCATAATCTCCATTGTAATCAAATTGAAATTAAACTTCTATTTAAAGTTTTATATAACAGTTTAATTAAAAATGAAAAATGTTAGTGAAGAAATGTCACTCAAACACTCTGACAATCCAAAAAAATATACACAGAAATAGTATACTAGCCTCTCTTTGTTCTCTCAATGTTTTGAAAACACTGGTGAACACAAACTGTTTTTGTGCAAAATCAGCTGAAGTTTTGTCTTGCATGGTTTCTTATATGTAACTGTAATTGTTTTTCATTCTGCAAAGCATCTCCACCAATTCAAACTGCCCAAAAGGAAGGTTGGTTGATTTTCCATATAGCTAAAAACATTTTAAAAGTAACAGTAAATGCAGTTATAAATGTAAGAAAGATATACACTATTTCTCACTATCGGTTCTCATACTCTTCCAAAGTTCTACGTGGCGTTGATGTGTCTTTGCGATGTGAGGTCTCTTTCCTGTCTGAATCCTCAACATTACAGTGGGAGAGAGATGGAGAACAAACATCCAACACCACTTTACTGTACAACAACTCTGCCTACATCATCTTACACACCGTTGATGGACACAATCAGGGCAAATATTACTGTAGATTGATGGAAGATGGAAGAGTGACAACGGTTAGGATTCACACACTTTATGTCAGTTCAAGTAAGTATATTTTATATTAAATCTGTGGTGCATGCCTAAATAATAATGATCTAAAATATTTTACATTAAGAATACTGTAAGTTAATTTAATATTTATACAGTTGTGACCATAATTATTGGCTCCATTTTATCAAATCTGCAGTCCGCAGTTTTTCCTCTTTGTCCCGATCGCTGTTCGAAATCTGCAATTGCAGTCATTCGCGGAATTATCAACTTTAAGTGAGCTGTACTTCAACACCCTAGACACGGCACAGCGAGGATGGACTCAGTAGCCACGCCGGTGTCGATACTGGCATTCAGAATCTAGTCTTTTTGGAAGTATGACCAACATAATATTTTTTACCGGAAAATGTCATCTGAACTAGTAAGAAAAATCCACTTTTGTTCTGTTTCTGACATTGCAGTAAATCGTGCTGATTAAATCTAACCATCGCTTATCACATCATCACGCAAAACCGTGCCAATTATACTTTGTTCTCAAATTGTTAATGTTAACAACGTCAGGATTGTGTGACTACAATTAATGTCCTGACAATATGCATCCTTGTTTTGATGAATCTGTTGTCATTGGTGATTGTTGTTTGAACCTTTCTGGATCTGCCATCAAATTGATAAGTTTAATTATATCAAGTGCTGTGAAAAAAGGCTATAAATCTCCACCTCCATCATCCTACTCATAGTCTATAGCCGAGACTTCTTTATGTGTACAGATGTGACGTAATGGAGATGAAACATGTTTCTCATGGAAATCCACCAGTACCACTGGAATTAAAAACATTACAAGCTTGCCGTTTTGAATCGAGCTAAGGCAAGCAGATAGTTTTGAACACTTGAACACAAACACTCACATGTATTTTCTCAAAAATGTACTTTGGATCATTTTTAACCAAAAAAAAAAAAGCTACAGACTGCAGCTTTAACCCCTTAACTGTCATCCCCCCTTTTTTGAGAATGGGGGTTAAATGCTCTATTCACACTTAAATGGTTGTAATTCAAGAATGCCTTGGACTATATACCCAAGTTTGGTCTTGTTTTAAAGAAAACACTCAGCAGCTTATTGCTGAAGTGAAAACATTTTACAAAATATTTTTACTCTAAAATTACTATAAAATCAAAGCCATAAATCTAACCAAGTTATGTTCCAAATTTGAAGTTGATATCACAAAAATTGAAGTTCCCATGAGATTTTGTTTAGGCGTAGTACAAAAAAAAGCCACCGGGTGCTGAATTCCATTGAATTTAGTTGTGTACATTCTGCCTTAAGAAATTAATACATTTCTGTCCAAATATCAATTTTGTCACAAAATTTGGAACCCTGAGACTCAGACCTTTCTGACAATATGTGTTTTGTCAAGATTAGAAAAGGTTTTGATAATAAATTATGAAATATAAGGATGCCCAAAAGGGGAGGAGCCTCATAAAATAAGTACCGTTTCTATGGTAACGCAACGTTCAATTGTAAAATGGTTTTCACAGGATGAATTCTGAGTTTATAAGCTTTCAAATGATACCTAATTTATGATAACTACTAAAATATTTTATTATATATTTATTATTATATATTATATGTTATATAATTAAAAAGGCAATAAAAATATTATTATATTTTAGAGGATAATTTATACATATATATTATAATTTTTAGAGGATAATGTTATACTATACTTTTTATTTTTTATTGAAAAATACTAGATTGTATGTTTTATTATGAACTTTTAGCATAAAAACAGAAGTTTCAATGATTAAAAGTGGGTGCATCAACTTTTTGTGACAAAGGTCAGACCTCCTGTTATGATGCAGAATTTTTTAGGTGCACTCTTGTCATAAATTCAGTAATTACTCTTCCTACATAATTTTTAACACAAAACAGGGGTCGAATATTTAATTAGAAGTCTTAGACCATTCCAAAAATATATAATTTGTCATAATTAGATTAGGATTTAATAGAAATATAGTGAAGTAAAGTTAGGTGTCCCGGTACCGGGACAGTGACGTTTTGCAACCTCCTTTTTGCCAAGATCCGAGCTTTGAGTCTTCTCCTATAATGCCTGGTGAGTTTGGAGAACAACTGACAAGAAATCAGAGACCATTCCTCCATACAGAACCTCTCCAGATCCTTCAGATTCCCAGATCCATGTTGCCGCTTCTTCTCTTTAATTCACCCCACTCATTTTCTATTGGGTTAAGGGAATTTGGCCTTTGTATTTCCTACTCTTGTGAAACAACAATGTCATGCTCCTAGCCAATTTTGTGAATGAAGGATCAAAAGGATAAACAATGCAGATTTATTTTTACAGCATCTTTGATCATATTTACCAGGGGTGCCAATAATTCTGACCACAACTGTAATTAACAATGTGCAAAAGTAGTTTTTTATTTTTATTTTTAAAGACAGTGCTTTTCAGTTCAAAGCTGAAATGTACTGTATACTAACTGAGATGTATTCACTGAAATTCACAATGTTACCTATTGTCTTTCCAGATTCATATAATGGAAATAATAAAATTAATACCATTTACAGACAAAGCTCTAATAATAGTGACGTATCACTGATCTGCAAGACTAAAAAGGAATACAATAGATGGAAGTGGACCTGGGAGCAGAGGCCTAATTCACAGACTGATCTGATAGCAGTTGAAAATGGAACAGAAGTTCAAGTAAAAGGACCGATTAAACCAGGAAGACTTTCTTCAACCACATACAATAGTCAAGTTTTTATCTTTCACATCTCACCTGTGAACTTCAATTCTAGTGGGACATACAGGTGTATTACAAAGGATATAAATAATCCCTATACAACCACAATGCTTCGCACCATCAGAGGTTTGCAAATATCAATCAATCAATATAAATAAATACATTGATTTTTTTTCATCAACATTTTGCTCATCAGTTCATTTGTTCGGTGCATTTAAAGGGATGCTCCACCGTTTTCATATTAAACTATGTTATTCCCTTAACTAAGACAAGTTGATACATACGGACCTCTCTCCTCTCAGTGCGTGCACTCAATCGCTGCGCTGTGGCTCGAGACACTTTGATAGCACTTAACTAGCCCAGTTCATTCAATATGGGCCAAGCAGAGAAGCGACCAAACACCTCCACGTTTTCCATAATTAAATACAGTTACAGAAGTAGAATAAATCGACCGAGAATGGTGACACAAAATAAAACATTGCACTTTTCTAAGCGTGCAAAGTGGATAACTATATCCCAATCACTCGCTGTAGTATTCCGCCATACATTATAGTTATACACTTTACACACCAGAGCGATTGAGTGCACGCACTGAGACGAGAGAGGTATGTATCAACTCCTCTTAATTAAGAGAATAACATAGTTTAATATGAAAAAAAAAAAAAAAACGGAAGAGTATCACTTTAAAAAGTCATTGATGTTGTTGATTTCAGTCTCAGTGGAGCACCCTGATGGTTTGTTGAGGAATCGGTCAGTGATTCTCACCTGTGAAGTTTCTGAAGTGACTGATTCACTGATGCTGGTCTGGCTCAGGATGGAGGGGAACAGAGGAGTGCTGGGAAAACAGCAAATTATGACTGAGAAAAACAACAAGTTACAACTCACAGTGAATCTGTCCAACAATGAAACAGACCCGCTGCACTGGCAGTGTGCAGTTTTTACCGAGGATACACTCAGAGCTCTGGCTCCTATAACAATCAGTCTTTCCTCATCATCAAAAACCACAACTCGACCAAACAAAGGTAATATATTAACCATTAATATACAGTACTTTTCACCTTATCTCGGAAAACAAGTATGCTCAAGATGTACGATGTACATGTTTTAGCTCATCTTCAAATACTCCTGGTATGAAAAGTCAACAAATGAATCTAATTAATAGACTCTATATTCTTTTAGAGTTCAACAAATATGCAAAGGCTACTGTATCCTCTGTTTTGGTTCTGTGTGCGGGGATTATGCTTGGAGCTATATTGTATTACCTTTACAGAAAGCGAATGTCAGGTAAAAAAAATCTGTGTTTCAGTTTTTTTTTTCCCAGTATATGAGGGATTCTTTCTTTCTTTCTTTCTTTCTTTCTTTCTTTCTTTCTTTCTTTCTTTCTTTCTTTCTTTCTTTCTTTCTTTCTTTCTTTCTTTCTATAGCTTTCTTTCTAAACTATAGGCTAACTCTTGCTGTATTTAATTCTTTCAGTGCACTCGAACCCTCAGGAGTCTGAACCAGTCTATATCAACATCAACCTAATGAGGAAAGACAAGGGTATTCAAATCGGCTAAATATATTTCATTTCAAATAGCCTATCCATTATCTGCAAGCTATGTTTACTATTTTACTGAAATAACTTACCATAAAAACATCACAATTACAACAACACACTTTCCTCCCAAAAACAAAGGTTAGTTTTCTTCTTTCTCCAGTAGAGCGCAGCAACGCACTGGGAAACAGAGAAACGAGTCCTGAAATGTATCGCCATTTAAGAAGAAACAGATATGGTAAGATATTTTACATCCAAGAATTCCAAAATGTCATCTCAACTCAACATCATCTCATAAAGATATTTTTCTGCAGACAAAACAAACATAAATGAAAGAGATGAGGTGAGTGCAGATTTTTATTAACATGTTACAGTCCAAAACATTATTTTATAATGTTTTTCATTTAATATACTGCCAGTTGTGATTGTAATTTCCCCTAAAGAAATTTCTTTGCTGTTGATTTGTCTCATCTCTCCACAGACACCAGCTACATCAGAGAGTGTGACCTACGCAACCATTTATTTCAACAAATCCAGGTGCCAGACTTAAAGATATAACTTCCCCAAACTGTTATGAAAATCTGTATGAGAATTTTGTCATTTATTCATATATTCCTAGTTTCACAGAGGCTTCAGCTTAGTCTCAGACTAAAATGCATGTTTGAGCTGCTTTAACTGAAAGCAGCTTGCACTGACGTCGCTCAAGATGCACACCAGTAATGTTTTGTTCTATGGCATGTTTATAAGCTAATTGTCCTAACTGAACTAAGGCATAATCCTGTCTGTGAAACCAGGACATAATGTTTATCTATAGGAGCTTCAACCTATTGTCTCATGAAGAAAGTATTATCACTTTCTAAATTAAACAGCAGATGGCGCTGTCTGATTACAAACTAGAATCTGAGACTGTTCCGTGGTATTGTGTGACAAACACACCTGACTGCCTTCTGCACACTAGCCTACCACAAATAATAATCTGATGGACTGACACTGGATTCACATTTTTACAAGCATCAACTAAATAGCATACTATTATTATGACTTAACATTTGTTATAGCCTAATATAGCATCTTTCATTGAAAGTGTATGAACTCTGGTGAAATGGCCATTTGATGGCACTGTTTGAAAACAAATTTGAAATATAATGCTAATAAAAAAAAGTCTAAGTACAAAAAAAAAAGAAAAAAAAAGAAAAATGCAGTTATACATCCTCTTCTCTCTCGCTTTCTCTGTCTGTCACTTTCATCCTCCTGGAATCCACCCAGAACATGCTGCTTCAATGTACTTCAATCTAAAAGACAAAAGTATGGGAAAGAAAAGTAGTTTGAATAGGCTGTCTTTATGGACGAGGGATAACGCTCCACACTAACTCAATGTTGCTCTGCTTTGTATAAATGCGTGTCTTTATTTAAACGTGCAGGGATTTTTAAATGCTTCTCAAGGTCTGCTAAGTAGAACCATTGAGTGATGAATTATGACAGCATCAAAATGTTCATAAACAATGTTTTGTGGAGGGAAAGGCAGATGTAGACAGAATAGGCTACGTTTAGAAAAAAAAAATATATATAAAACCAAGGTTAACACATGCTCTCACATCTTTTTCACCAAATTGTAGGTGTCAGATAATCCTGTTTTATTAAGGTCTTGACCACATCATGCAGTAAAGATGCATTACAAGGAGCACCATAAATACGGTCAAGATGGGTAAACTCTTATCCAAAGTCTTACTTTCAACTACTGACAATCACAGCACCTTTTTAGCTTTTCTGCCCGGCTTAATCTCCTTCACTTTGAATTAATATGTTCACTTTCATAAAATCGCTTTATTCTGTCCATCACTCCAAACACTTAACACACACACAGAAAATGGTGGCTTTGGTGTCTCTGCATCCATTTAAAGCTATGATAAACTACACACCATTACCTGTCCTATCTAAAATATACTGTGTCTGATGTGCTGAGCAGAAGAAAAATCAGACTCACATTATGTTATAATGTTACCAGATCCTGTAGGAAAATATAAGAACGTTAAATAAACAACTGATATTACTGATAGTAGTTCAGAAAGATATTCCAGTGGCTCCATTTTTATGCAAGGTCACATTTTTCATTCATATGGTTAGGGATGAAGGATAACATGCAAATGTCAAAATGTAGATAGTGAGGAAGCAAAAAAAAAAAAAGAATAATATCCATGGATACATGCTGGTGTGTCCAGTATAGCAATGCTTTTCACCAACAAAAATTCTAGTCAAACCGTATGAGGCTGGTTGCCCAATGGAGACTTGCTGGTTAAACCGTTTGGTAGAGACACCAGCATATCTTTTTCCCCATGCTTGAATATCTGACGCTTCAGTTAGATGACGCCCTAGGATCGCGTGTAACCCTACCCCTAACCCTGACCTAAACCTACCCACGTCATGACGCTCTCCTTTAGCGTCAGTAAGATGACGCCGTAGGATCGCGTCATGTAACTGACAATAGGGCGCCTAACGCGTCAAATATTGAAGCATGGTCAAAAAATGACGCCTTGGGGTGAGAATGTGTTGTCACCCATGCTTTTCCAACACATTCTCACCCCAAGGCGTCACCTTTGACCATGCTTCAATATTTGCAACACATTCTCACCCCAAGGCGTCACCTTTGACCATGCTTCAATATTTGACGTTTTAGGCGCCCTTTAGCGTCACTTACATGACGCGATTCTACGGCGTCATCTAACTGACGCTAAAGGAAAGCGTCAGTTAGAGGACGCGGTTAGGTTTAGGTATGGGGTGGGGTAGGGTACACGCGATCCTAGGGCGTCATCTAACTGACGCTAAAGGGCGCCTAAAGCGTCAGATATTGAAGCATGGTCAAATGCTTCCCAAGGCGTCAGTTAGGTGACGCCTTGGGAGTGAAAATGGGCTGGCTTTTCATAACAATGTGTGGTAGTCAGAAATGTAATGACAGAATATGAAAAACTGATATTCACAAATTCTGTGCAAGTCACAAACTTGATTCTCAACAGCCGAAGAGGATTTAGCAGTGCTTGCACACGGCTGATAAGGTACGCCTTGGGATGTATATGGCACCAGATGTCTGTTGTCTGGCTTTCTCACGTGCAGATACATTCCTGGGGCATGAATCTTGAGTATGTTGGAGGAAATGTGTCCTTGTGAATCTATTATTCTTTTGTAATGGAACAACAGCTGAACGCCTGTTGTTACGGAGAACAAGCCTTTATTGTCGGAGCTTCGCTAATATGCTAATTAACAAGTGCAAAGAGAGCGCAAAACCAGTATGAATAGAGAGGACCGAACCTGATCTATGAGTTTAATCAGACGCGTTGCAGCATTTTATTAGTGTAAATAATGTCATGCAGCATTTCAGCTGCTTTTTACGGCCATGTAATATTTGCACGTCGCCTATATAAGTAAGTACTGATATAAAATGGTGAGTTTCAGGGGGGAAAACACAGTGTTTGAGCACGCAGTGAAGTGTAGCTCGCTGGCAGACAGTGAGAGAGTGAATGAGAGCACAGGGGATGTTGGGATACTGGGACTCAAGGCTGATGCGTTATGATGGACATGTCGCTGACTCTCTCTGCCCCCACTGAAAGGAACTTCCAGGAACAGCACAACTCCTTTTGGAATAGAATGCTCCTGATAGTACATTCAGGCTACTTCCTATTCCTATAAGATAGGAAGGAGGGAATTTGATCAAAATCTTAATGTTAAACAGGGAATAGTAGTTTCACATCAGCACTAAAGGGCATGGTTGCTCTAATGCCTTGCGTTACTGAACGTGGAAAGGTCAAAGAGGCTATTGTGACATTTCATTAGCAGTTCTGTTTTTAGAATTCAGGATTTTAGGAACTAAGGTGGCTATACAGTGACAGTAAAATGCTTCATTTTATCACAGTGATATTAAGACCAGGCATTTCTTCTTTAATAACCAGTTTCCATTTGACATAATTGAGACTTCACTTTGAGGCAAAAATCACCTTGAGATAATGAGAATGACCAGCCCGTTTTCATCCTTTAACGTCATATAAAACGCTATATGCAAAAACAGCGCTATACACTACGCACATGGCACCCTTTATCGTTAATATAACACGCGAACCCAAGACGTCATAAATCCTTTAGCGTGAATATGACACGCAGACCCTACCCCACACCTAAACTTAGCCCTCACATTAACGATTAACGATAACGGGTGCCATGTGCATAGTATAGCGCCGCTTTTTGCATATAGCGTTCTATATGACGTTAAAGGATGAGAATGCGTTGGAATGACACAGTAACTTGAGGTATACAAGGTCACTAAAAAATTGTGAACACATATTTCAAAGATTCAGATATCATCATGTCCAGGGATCATACATTTTCATATTTAGAGACCAATGCCTGATATCCAACAGATTCCATAGGGTCAGAGAGATGCAGACAGACTAGCGCTCATTGAGTAGCAGTTAAGCTAGGACACAGCAGGGTCGATGGTGTGCAGACGCCACTGCAATACGTGTGAACAGCCTGAGCCTGTTGTGTAACGGGGTCTCTGAGCTGCAGTCTCAAACACAGCAAGATACACACATTGAGATTCCATGTTTTATGGGGACATTCCATAGACATAATTATTTTCATACCCTGTAAATTGTATATTCTCCTAACCCATCCATAAACATACCCATTTCAAAACGTATGGTATACCTGTACCACACACACATTAGCCTTGGTTCTTGAATTATTGCTGTGAGCCAGGAAGTGCATCGACACACTCTCTTTGAGTTCACTACATTTATTACAGAGGAAGGAGTTGATGTATTTTACTTGATATGATAATTACGTAAGAGTATGCTCGGAATATAAGACTACTTTATTTTTATTTATTTATTTATTTATTTTTTTGCATTATGCAGTATGTACTCTAGATGTACTACTGAAAATGCTACATACCATAATGCAATGCATGCAACTTCACCTTCCATTTTAAGAATGACGACTGAAAAAGTGGCATCAGCAAATCTGAACTTCTTGATTTGATTATTTAATCTTACCAAATCTATTCAAAATTGGATTAAAGATGCAAAATGGCAGTTGTTGTCAAAATAAATTGATGGTTTGAAATGATTATTACAGCAGGGCATAAAATTAGGAAGTGTAGTAACTATGCTATTTTTCCACTTCAAACACATCCTGATTGAAGTTAATTAAGTTTATATATATATATATATATATATATATATATATATATATATGTAAATACTTGGCAATGCACACACATACACACACACACACACACACACACACACACACACACACACACATATATATATATATATATATATATATACTGTATATATATATATATATATATATATATATAAATGTGCATTACTAAGTTATACTTTGTAAGCCAAAGTTACACTGACATTGGATGTTAAAAATGGATATTAGATCAATCATGAGTCATTTTAACTAATTACAGAAAAAATGAGAGGCATGTGAGACTATAATTATGATGAGCATATCCTAGCCTGTTAATATTGCTTTCCTCCATTCTAGTTCGCTCTATTACGAGCTCTCTTGCGGCGACAAAGGTTCATTCATTGATAAAGGACTGGACAGAAAATTCTGTGCTAATTTTAGAGTCAATCCTCATCTTCCACATTTGCACTTTAATTTTAATTTAATGAGTTCACTTCCCTCCTTATCCAGCCTTTATGAAAAATATTTGCATATGGTCATCGGTTATTTCAAATGTGCCTCAGTTCTCATAATTTTGAGATTGATTTTGCATACATTGTATATGTATATGTATATACATATACTGATTTGGTTGTGGTGGTGACAGCAGACAGAGTGAAAATCCAAACGCAGTCTATTTTCAAATGAAATCCAAGGTCATAGTGCAATACCAGGCAGAGGGTCAAGCACATGTATCCAATCCGAAATACAAATCCAAAACACGGGAAAAAAATTTAAATCAAGAAACTGCTCAAAATACTGACAGAGTGTAAACCAAATCAAACAAACAAGACTCCATCCTGAATGAAGGCAAAAGGCATTTAAATAGACAGGGTGATGATCAAATGAAACCAGACACAGCTGAAACAGATAAACTAATAATGAGCAAAGGATTCTGGGAAATGAAGTCCAGAAAAAAAAAAAAAAAAACAGAGTCTAATATACGGTATATACGGTGTGTGTGTGTGTGTGTGTGTGTGTGTGTGTGTGTGTGTGTGTGTACATGTACATGGTTCTGAAAATGTTTTTTAGTATAGCTTTACTCTCTTTTGGGTTGTTTTACGGTTCAGTGGCTGCAAAAATATTACCTGCTAGACAGATCTGCAGTTACACAAAGGCCGGTGTTTAGATCCTAAAGAGGAAGCGTGTTCCTCATGGCTGCTGTCTCTCCAGTGTCCTGCCGCTGTGGCTGTTATAATGATCAACTGTCAAACTGATGACGCAGCTTACCGGCATCTCAAGAGGTGGAAATGAATATTTAATGCCCTCTGCTATGTGGCCGCATTGTGGAATGGAACTGTTTGCTGTTAAGTGTTACGGACCTATTATGTGTCATTAGGTGCAGGACTCTCTCTCTCTCCTCATTGTGTTCTCGTCTCCCCAGAGAATTGCATTCTTTTCCTCCTCCCATCAATCTGAGCATCCTATCTGTGCCTTCAACATCTCAGAATGTCCTATTCGTCTGGCAGATCTGCGATTGATTGTTCTTTTCTCTGCTCCTTCTTCCTTCTCTGTGCGCCATCTTCTTTCTTGCACTTGCTTGTTGATAAATGTACAACATTTCAGTCTTTCTTTCTCTACCTTCCTTCTCTCCCTTTATCTATCCTCTCATCCCTGGCTTCTTTTCTCTCGTCAATGATTCCTTTTGCCTTGTTTTCTGTGTCTGGACACATCTCTCCCTCTCTCTCCGTAATGGATTTTTCTCTGTCGGTAGGGCCTCTGTTACTCCTGAAGAGACTGCAGCAGACATGCTCTGTGGAAATGACTGGAAATTGATTTTCAGTGCAGGCTTGAGCACAGCCAGCTATTAAACGGGAACAGGATCCCTCATTAACATGAAACCTGAGGAAGTTAATGTGGAGCGAACTCTATGCGAGCAGGCAAAGGCGAGCTGCTCTGCTCGGCGTGATTGCTGAATATTGTGTTTATGGCGCTGAGAGTGAGTTTAGCACGTCAGCTCGTGTTGAGCGGTTTGTGTCCGAACGAGAGGCTTTTACGCAAACATTTGTCGTCCATGCTAATAACCTCATGGTCTATGTGTGGTCTGAGAGACCCCACGGCCATTTAACAGCTCGAAAAATTACTTAACACCTAAGTATCAGGTCGACACTCTTCATGGCTTTTCTTAATCAAACAAGAAATTAACAGACAAAACTTAAAGGGATAGTTCACCCCAAAATGACAACTCTGTCATCATTTACCAACACATTCTCACCCCAAGGCGTCACCTTTGACCATGCTTCACTTTGTTTCTTCTGCAGAACATAAAAGGAAATATTTTGTTGGTAACCAGTTTTGGGTACCATTGACTTTCCACTGTGTGGAAAAAGAAGAAGAAGAAAAAAAAAACTGAGGCATTTCTAAAAACATCTTCCTTTGTGTTCAACATAAATATTACAGGTTTGGAATGACATGAGGATGAAGAAATGATAACATCATTTTCATTTCTGGGTGAACTATCCCTTTAACATTCATCACATGTCCTCAGTTGAAAACTGACATACAGTAGGATAGAAACAGAAACATCACTTTTCTGAAATGTTCTTTGTATAGCATGGAGGTTTTTCCAGTGGTCGAGTTAATGGATTCACTTAAGATACTAATAAAATTGTATAAAATGTAAATCATTTTTATTTCACATTCAGCAAATTTGATAATACAACTAATTCATTTTGCTTTCAGAAAATTAATTAGATTAATTAAATTAATTGTGTTTTATTCTATTAACAGCACTATAGATGTTAACAGTGCAAAACAAAAACAAAATTAATTTGTATATTTTTCAGCTAATCTCAGGTATACTTTACATTTAGAATAATATTCTTTTTAGCAAATATATATTAACAAGTTGGTTTAGTGATGTTACAAATGCCAAGTGTGTAATTTTTTTGCCTTTAGTACCTGCACAATATAATTATATATATAATTTTAAAACCCCTGATATACATCTTCACTAATAATTGCCTGGGTTTTGATTAGGTCAGTGGAACGTGCAATGTTAAAAGTATTCGGTAACACTTTACAATAAGGTTCATTAGTTAACATTAGTTAACTACATTAGTTAGCATGAACTAATGATAAACAGCGCTTATACAGCATTTATCAATGTTTGTAAACGTTAATTTCAATATTTACTAATACTTTATTAAAATCTTGTTAACATTAGTTAATGTGCTGTGAACTAACATGAACAAAGAATGAACAGCTTTATTTTTATTAACTAACATCAACGAAGATTAACAAATACTGTTACAAATGTATTGCTCATGGTTAGATCATGTTAGTTAATACATTAACTATTGTTAACTAATGAACCTTATTGTAAAGTGTTACCAAGTATTCAAATGAAAAAAATAAGTTGACATGCCATTATTATTGTCACACAAACCCAAACAAAAAGAACATTGAGTAAATCTGAACGGTAAACACGGTTTAAAATAAACCAGGCTAAATTGACAGGGAAACATGAAAATGTCCACTAACATAAAGTGAGGAGGCGCATGAGGGAGAGAAAGCATGAGTGTGCCTGAAGTGCTTCCTTGCTTTTTGTGCGTTTATCAAATAACTAACCCTCTTGCTAATTTGATTTTGCCAAAGTAAAGCATCTGCATCGAGAGAGAGAGAGAGAGAGAGAGAGAGAGAGAGAGAGAGAGAGAGAGAGAGAGGGTCAGGAGAGAAGCATTTATAATTGGCACTATTCTTCCATCTGATTTTATGCAGCCTGAAACAACAATAACAAACATTATGGCTTTTTGCGGACTGCTATTTTTGCCATCGTCTGAATTACATGCGATCGCCCCTTCCTCCCTCTTCCTCATGTACCTAATTTGTGTTTTTTCTTTAATTTTGTGCCTATAGCGGCTGAGTCATGATTAGACTGTGGCGAGGCTATTGTTAGCCGCAGGAGGGGCGCATGTACCACGCTGCTGTCACCATGCCAACACACACTCCACGGCAACAACAAGCAGCCGGGAGATCACTGTAGATGTTTTCTGATGATGAACCTCAGGGGCCCCCACCCCCTCCATGAGCTACATTAATGGACAAATTTCATCAAATGCCTTGCGTGTTTATGTTTTCCCTCACAGTGGCCCGGCATAAATCTGCAATGCTGATGTCTCGGCTCAGAGAGCGGAGCTCTGGGCGCACGGCGTCTCTTAAATACAACCCTGCTTAAGTATTCATTGCCGTGATATATGCATATTGGAATGCAGTTTGCCAATTAGACCTGTGACTGTTCTTAGGGGGGTAATAAAACCTGCAGCTTATGTGCCTGTAGCTGGTGGCGTCCTGCGGTGCGCGGTTCAACTGATTGAAGATCAGGTGGTGCTGGGGGTGTTGGGTTCAGGTTGTCAAGCTTTTATTTTACCATCCGTCACTCGGCCACCGATCAATAGCCCTCTTTAGGCCTCTCCGCTCACAGCGCGGACATAGGTACTACAGGTTGTGCTTTCCCAGTTTTAAACCCCAAACATGGCATCAAACCCCCTATCGTTGGGTTTGAGAGCGTGTGGCTGGGACGGAGGTGGTTTCGACAAAACATGCATGTGATAAATATGTAATGGATTGGCTAAAGAGGAGTGATGCATCATGGGATGTGAAGTAATGTGCAATTGATGTGATTAGAATAGATCATCCACACACAGGCACAGGGGGAGGAAGACGCATGGCCCCCACCACCCGACAGATGAAGGGTCCCGCAGCCATCCTTCTCAGTAAATGAGAAGATATTATTGCCGAGATTGATATCAGAGGGGGAGGCAGGGATGAGACAGAACAGCCTTATTCATTAAGCCCTCACAACAGACTTCATCTGTTTAGTGTGGCAGTTGATGCAAATTGTGTCACAGTCAAGTAGCAAAATGGTATGTTTGTATAACAGGAGCAGACAGGTTCACATCAGTAATTTAATATACGATCCTTGTGCATGAGAAAGTCACAGAAACATACCTCATCATTTATGTCCTGTTAGAAGATTGCAAATGGTTGAATGTCTGTGAACAGAAAATTATGCACAGGCTTAACGGACAAAATCTAGAAAACAGGCTGAACATCTTAAAGGGACACGGCAACCAAAAATTTTAATTCTGTAATAATTTATTCATTCTGTATACTTCTTTTAATTTAATTGGTAACACTCTACAATAAGGTCTCACTTGTCAACATTACTTAATGTATTAACTAACATGAATTTACCATGAGCAATACATTTGTTACTGTATTTGTTCATCTTTTTTAGTGTTAGGTAATAAAAATATAGTTGTTCATGTTAGTTTGCAGTGCATTAACAAATACGTCACTTAACAAATACAACAGTTTTGATTTTAATAATGTAAATGTTGAAATTGCCATTGACAAAGATTAATAAATGGTGCAGTTTATTATTAGTTTATGTTAAATAAAATAGCTAACGCTATTGTAAAGTGTACAATTTGACAATAAATGACAATTTACAATTTTAGGTGAACTAATCCAGTGTTGTTATTAAAAATCATTTTCAGATATTGAAATGAAGCTGAAATAAAATAACATATCTCTTGAAATGAAGCTGAAATAAATAAAAAGCGAGGTCAAACTTTATTTTTCGGTGTCCGTATCACAGTGTAATTACATAATTTTAATATATAATAATAATTTACTACATATACTTACAATAGGATTAGGACTGATGTTTAGTTATATGGTTAGTTGCATGTAATTATGTATAATTTATAGTCATTATTACAGCTGCATGTGTGTAACAAGGACACTGTAAAATAAAGTGTTACCAAAAGCTATGTAAATACTAAATAGTTAGAAACTAAATAAATACTATACTATATTAGTTGATTATAATTCAAAATATTAATTCTAAAATAGAATTTAATTAATACTAAAATAACACTGAACTAATCGTATACAAAGCCTTGTGAACATCAGGTGTGATTTTATAAACCTATCAAATCTGTACGATTGCATTTTCAAAAAGCATACGTTCAAATCACAGCAAACCATGCTGCACAAAATTTACCCCAAACCCCTCTTTTTAAAAACTTAAGCGTGGTTACTTGGTGCAAAACATGTTTTTCCACAGAAAAGCCAAGAACATCTCCTTCTGTTCTCACAGCTAG
Source organism: Pimephales promelas (assembly GCF_016745375.1). The sequence continues at coordinate 6,655,652 of NW_024121266.1, read as the reverse complement.
GCCATTATCATGTGGCCCTGGAGTCGCCCTCATGCAAAAACGATGTCCTTCGCTGTAGCGTACAATGTCAACAGGATGTAAGAACCCACCCACTGCATTGCCAGCAAACCAATTCTAAAAAGGTTAATTAAATCAGAGTGCTTAATTTATTGTAATTAACCGGCTGGTTGGATTGACCGGAAAGTACTCGTTGTGTTTCATCAGAGGAGAAAAATGAGGGAATGGCGAAAAAAAAAATACCTTAAGTGGGCACAAACTGGCCAAATCATTTGGTGGTGAGCAGCATGGCAGACTGTTGGCATGTCAGAGTTATGAAGAGAATGAAAGACGGCATGTAAGAGTGTTTGCGAATGTGTGTGTGTGGGTGGAGGGAAGGGGTAGAAGGGATAAATTGATGCTTTTGAATGAGTTTGGTTTATTTTAGTATTATAGTGTTTCCTTTGTGCATACAAACATAATTACCTCCCCACAAAGCAGGGCAGCAAACAGGGAGTTCGTCTTCTTTCAAGACAACCACATTAAAAGGCAAAGCACATCGGCAGTATAGTGAGCTCGCAACAGCAGCCCCCACAAAATGAACCCTGCCATGGATCTCTCTCTCTCGTTCTCTATTTTTTTTTTCCTCCCCATCTATTCTACCCCAGCACCCCATTCCTCCCTCTCTTGCTCCTTTTTTCACGCTCTGCAGATTATCATAAGTCGCTGCAGTGGAGTTCTGGTGTGAACACACCACTTGACCTCCAAAGCCTTTCATCCTTTCTTGTAGTCCAAACATACCGTACCCTTCTCTCATTCCCCGACATGCCGAGGCCTCCGATGTTCTCCGCCCATAAAAGGAAACAAAATCAACAGCTGAGGACCAAGAAGGATTCAAACAAATCCGATTCAGCATACTTCAAGCTGTCATTTTTCCACCCCGACTATGTAAGATGGCAGACGTGACCGCACACGATGCAAGCTCTGAATTATGTGGAAATATTATAAACAGTTTGATGTCTGATAGGTTCTTAGAATATTATGGTTGCAATATGGTTAGTGGTGGTTGAGGAGATTCCACCCTTCCATATGTGAAGCGCAAAAAAAAAAAAATGAATATAAAAAAAAACTATATAAATGTAACAAATTATTATTATTATTATTATTATTATTATTAATATATACACTCACCTATTATTGGGAATACCTGTTCATTTTCTCATTAATTCAATTATCTAATAAAACAATCATATGGCAGTTGCTTCAATGAATTTCGGGGTGTGGTCCTGGTCAAGACAATCTCCTGAACTCCAAACTGAATGTCTGAATGGGAAAGAAAGGTGATTTAAGCAATTTTGAGCATGACATGGTTGTTGGTGTGAGAGGGGCCGGTCTGATTATTTCACATAAGCAGACCGGCCCCTTCATAGATATTCATAGCTCAAGATATTTTCCCCTTCATTCATATCTGCTCAGTTATTGGGATTTTCACGCATAACCCTTTCTAGGGTTTACAAAGAATGGCGTGAAAAGGGAAAAACAACACTGTGACAAGAAGAAATAAAAACATGTGAGATTCATTAAATGTGTTTAAATACTGTGAATAAAAATACTGCTTAACTAATTTGGTAATTTAGCTCAAATCAAGGTAGGACATGTAGCTAAAGTAAATTATATAAATATATAGTTTTTTTATTTTATTTTGCATGACCTTAGTTATTTTAATTATAAACACAATTGAAACGACCAATTAGAACCATAAGCTATAAGTATGAAATCTTGTATTTTGTTGTACATTAAGACCATCAGATGACAGAAAAGCTACCTCAGAAAAGCTATATGGTGTCTATATATATATATATATATATATATATATATATATATATGTTTTCACATACATTTAATTCCATACAGAAGAGTGTATGAATTGCTGAATGAAAATATAAAAATACATATATACTGAACTGATTAAATCTAATTGAAAACTCTTCTCAGTAACCTAAGGTATCGGATTAATATCAGTACCAAAGTACAAGAGCCTGATACTCAATTGTTCATTCAAGCAATGCAAGAACCAAGGAAGATCAAAAAGAGACGTTTCTTGATTCCTGAGAAAAATACCCCTTTTTTTCCTTCTAGGGTTTTTCTCAACAATATTAAACTGTGGTCTGATTTGACAAGATAAGTCTGTATTTAAAATTCAATATGAATTAAATCTTTTTCCCCTTGCAAATTCTTCCAAGATCAATTATCTAAGCTATAAATTGCTGTTAACAGCAAATATGATTGTCTACTTTAAGACTTTCTTAGTCTTAATATTGCTTGAAGCTTTAAAGTTTCAGCATTGATATGTACAACCATCTACATATTTTAATACATGGGATTTAGATTGAAATCAAAGAGGGCAGATTTCAGTAGTCTTGATTGCTCAATCATAGCTAAATGAGCTGGACCCATGTGTTCTGCTGTCCTTCAAGAAGACCTTGTTAACATATCAAAGGAAGAGGGTCCTGACCTCGTTAGAAACATAGATTCAATTAATGCGCTTCTTCAAATGGAGATCAGAGAAGAACCAAAGAATCTTCAACACAACCTGAGACAATGTCACACAGAGGTCCTTCTAAAATAAGCAAGCAAAAGGTTTTTTTTGTGATTGAGGACCTTGTTGGGAAGCAGCTCAGTGAGGAAGCATTGTGCATAACTTCACACGTTCCAGACAGCGAATAGACTCGTTCCTTCAGTGTTGCCATCAATCTTTGTAATAGCTTATCTGTTTTTATTTCTCCCCCACACATTCAGTACATGGCTCGGAAGTCTTTTTAATGCATTTCTATTAGGGCACTATTTCAACATACAGTGCCGACTTTAAAGAGAGACAGAGGGAGAAAAAGAGCAGGAGAGTGAGCTTGGTGAGCCATGCGTGCCGCTCCAGCTGTGGGAAATAAGGAAAATTGATCTGACATTGATTTTCCATGCCTGGCTCACACTTTATTCTGGCACGGAGGTAAGGTGATGTGCGTTCCTGTGTGTGTGTGTGTGTGTGTGTGTGTGTAAGGGGCTTCCCTTGGGACATAAGGCTGGCTGCTGAATCAGTATCCCAGTATTCACGTTCATAACGGCCGGTAATGGGGTTAAACGTATTTATACAGAAGCACTGACCTGCATCCCGTTTCACTTGTTAAAGGCAGATTGAAACCCCAGCCAACTCCGTCTTCAATGGGAAAACGGGGGAATGGAAAATAAAAGATTCCTAACCATACCTGATGACTGCTTTCCCTCTCTGTCTCCCTCACGCTTCGGTTTTCACTTGTAGGGGTAGAAAACAAGGCACAGTCGTGCGAGTTAATACCGAGATCACTATTAATAATGGTGGCCATTATACAAGCAAATGGACTGGCCCATTGCTATTTACTCAGAGGAGATTGCGGCCTGATATTTTGTGCTGATAAACTGGCAGTGGAACACTGATTAGAAGGAGTGTGCCTTCTTTATCGCTTAATGAGAAAAGACTGGCGACTTTCTCCATTCTCTGCCTGTCTCTCTCTTTCATATTTCTTTTGCATTCGGTCCTGCTCTGCCTCCCCCATTCACCCCCCCCCCCCCCCAGCCTGTCTGGGTTGCCATGACAATGGTGCGTCGCTACGGCAACGGTGAGAGCTGACAGGTTGGTGTAAAAAGAGATACAGCGATCTGAGCAACCCAGGCTACATACAGTAGGTATAGAAAAAAGGAGGGGGGGGGGGGGGGGGGGGGTTGAGGGTAAGATGGTGCTAGTGGTTGTAAAAGACAGAAGAGGAGACAGAAAAAGAGATGAAGGGGGAGATAACTGACATCTGAAAAGGGGTAGTGTGCTCCCTTTTGAACGATAGAGAGTCTAAGAGCACGGAATACACTGAAACATCTGTCCAGCAACATCAGACAAAAGATGCTTCTTCACTTTCACAGCTCTGTCCTGTCATGCAAACCCAGCAGAGCATTTTTTAGGTTGCTCTTATGGCCTAGTATTATATGAATTAGCATCAGAACCACAAACATTTCTGTCATAATTGAATTGCCCTCATGTCATTCACATTCATAAACCTGTGACTTTCTTCTGTGAAACATAAAATAAGATTTTAAAAAATGTTTTTGCCCTTACAATGGAAGTCAGTGAGGACAAAAGTAACACTGGACCGAAGTGACATTAATATGGACAAAAACACTGAGAAAATGTTCTAAATATCTTTTTTTGTGTGTGTTTTTTTAACACAGTCTCATCCCAAATCGTCATATAACTGACGTTTTGGGACGTATTTTGACCATACGTCAATATCCGCCTTTTTAGGGCCCCCTTAACCATCGGTAGATGGCGATCCCGGGCCGCCATACAACTGACGCTTTACCTTTAACGTCAGTTAGGTGACGGGTTAGGTTTAGGGTTAGGTTTAGGTATGGGGTAGAGTTAGGATCCCATAACCTCATCTACCGACGTTTAAGGGGGCCCTAAAAAGGCGAATATTGACGTATGGTCAAAAGACGTCCCAAAACGTCAGTTATATGACGATTTGGGATGAGACCGGGTTGGTTTTTTGGAAGACAAAAAGTCATACAGGTTTGAAACGACATGAGGGTGAGTAAATGATGGCACGAGTGACTTTTATCAACTTTGCTTCAGATTTATTCTCTTAGAAATAAGCATACATCAGATAATTGATGAAATGCAGTAAGAATATAGAGCTATAAAATGAGTCTGGATGGTATAGTTCTAATAATTTGGTCTTCTGATGAATTTGAGTTCATATTGCAACATCTGATGTTTGACTGTAAACTTTGGGATCTGAGTAAATCCAAGCACAGTTTGAGACACTGTTGAGATATTTTCTGAAACTCTAGATTAGACGCAAGGGCCTTTTCCTCAGGAGATGAATTAAAAGGAATCCTCAGGAAGCAGGACACACAACTTGGTTTCACTTTATTTTGTTGGTCCCTTTAACACATTCTTTAGACTAACTCTGCACCTACATGTCTACTAACTCTCACTAGAGTGTTATTGGATTATTAGTAGAGTGGTACGGGTAGGGTTAAAATAAGTTGACAGTAGAATGTCTGTTGAAGGACCTTCACAATAAAGAATTAGCAGATATTAAGCAGACAGTCAACTAATACTCTAATGAGAGCTAGTTGACATGTAGTTGTAAAGTTACGTAATCAACAGAATGTTCAAAAGAGACCATCAAATAAAGTGTTATCAACAACTCTAAAAAAAATAGTTAACTACACTGCAAGCTATAAAAAGTAGCTAACTTCATTGAAGCTACTTATAAGGGGGCAATATCTTCATATTATCCTATTACATTACTTCATAATTTGTTTTGGGTATAAAACAAATATTTTGAATGAATAAACTCAACTTGAATTGGTAATTATACACTAAATAGAAATAGAAATTGATGTGACTGAAACTTAGAAAGCATGTGGATAAACAACGCATTCTCACCCCAAGGCGTCACCTTTGACCATGCTTCAATATTTGACGTTTTAGGCGCCCTTTAGCGTCACTTACATGACGCGATCCTACGGCGTCATCCAACTGACGCTAAAGGAAAGCGTCTGTTAGAGGACGCGGTTAGGTTTAGGCGTGGGGTGGGGGTAGGGTACACGCGATCCTAGGGCGTCATCTGACTGACGCTAAAGGGCGCCTAAAGCGTCAGATATTGAAGCATGTCCAAATGCTTCCCAAGGCGTCAGTTAGGTGACGCCTTGGGAGTGAGAATGGGCTGGGATAAAAGCAGTTAACTAAATGTTTCTTTATATAAAATAAGCTACATAGAGGACCATTTAGGATAAATCAATTAAGTTACATTCATTCATATAAGAGACGATATTATCCAAAACACTATTCTTTGTTTAAGCTAAAACACATTGATTCTGATCCATTGCAATTCAAGCTATGAATCACACATTTCAACCCTACATACAGAGATACGATTGATTATTCCCTAAGCTCACTCGACTGCACACCACAAAGTGAGTTAAAAAAAAAAAATTTTTTTGCTCATTGAACACTTATTCGGAAAAGTTAGTCCCTAGAAAAATGAAACTACCGTCACGCTACTGAAAAATATAGTTTGTATAACTCGATACTTTCAGTTAATTACTCTTCCAACATTGGCTCAGCCCATTTAAATATTGCTTTCCAGCCATCTCAGCCTCCATTAGACTCTGCTCTAATCTCTTTCAGATTTTGAGCGGACGGCTCACTGCTTTTTCTGCAGTGTAGGGTGAGAAGGAGCCATGATTCGATTACACAACAGACGCACAGCAAGGTTATGGTGCTAAAGAAGGAAAATCCGGGTATGTACGTGTTCAGCCCTTTCCTGTCTCAAGTACACTGTAAAAAAGATTGCTGCCTTAAATTTTCAAAATCACCTTGGATGTTCAAGTCATTTCAACTTAAATTACATTAAACTGACTAAAAATTGAAAGTTTGAAAATTGCTTACTTAAAGTTTGAAACTTGTAAGAAGGTAGTAACTTTGGCAAGCTACAGATTCAAACACTGTGATTGTCAAGAAAAAGAGGATGTGAGAAGAAAAAAAGGCAGTAGGAGAGCATTTTGATTCGGAAACCGTTAGGACCGTAAGAAGTTGCAAAGAGGCAAAGGAGAGAGGAATGAGAGTGAGAGAAATGCTGAGAGAGTAACAGGGAAAAAGAGGGATGTGAGAGAAAGAGAGGTTTTCTCTCCTCCATTTGAAAGCTTTCAGCCCTGTGTCTTGACCTTGAACACAGCGCTGAAAGCCCAGGAGTAGACGCTAACGTGGCCCATGCGGATCAGCAATTCCCACATCACATCACTTAAATCTGCTTCACGCTGACCCCAGCACAGTCCAAGCAGCATCGATTCCCATAGCGCTCTGCTTTATACCACTCCATCTCACTGACTTCAGTACAGTGTGGCCCATCAGGTCAAAACACACAACGCTAAACAGATTTCTGTCTCAATGAACCCAGAAGAACCCAAAAGACAGAAGAATATCAATGGCAAGGTGTTTGTTTTTTATTGATTGGGAAAAGTAAAGCCAGTTTGGTCTGTTTGTCCCCTAGTGAAAAAAAGTATACTTTATTATATTTGGAATATATTCCCTTTTTCAATAACACAAGTTTTGTTAGTAATATATATATATATATATATATATATATATATATATATACACACACACACACACACACACACACATCTTTTGATGAGATTGTAAAATCCATGTTGGGAGAGCAAAATCCATGTTTTTTTTCAAAATGTGCAGATCAAAGATGATTTTTGTTTGGTTGGAATGCTGTAAGCCAGAAATCAACCTCACTGATGGTAGACAAACTTGAAATTCATCTATATTCAGAGGAGCTGAAGGGCAGAATTTAGTAAGTTGAATCACACATGCTGCGGTTTACACACAGCATTTAGAGGAAGGAACAGTGTGAGAAAACATATGACTACAGGCCTCCAATCTATTGTTCTCACTCCGTTTCTCTCATAATCTCTCTCGCTTTGTCTGATTTTTACAAAAATCCAACTGTTTAAGGAAATAAACGACTGAAAACAATAGCTATCTTCACGCTCACTCTTTCATCACTGCCATGGCTCATCATTAAATCTCTATTACTCTCAGAGTTCTGTTTTTATCTTTATCACTCTTTTCTACACTCAATTTCTCTCTTCCCTCATATATCTGTTGTGGTGTATTGTAGTTGCTTTATTTGTTATGATGCATGGTGTCACTGGTGCAAGGATATGATGAATGCTACATAAAGACTAAGAGCCCGGGGCTGTCCATGAGTAGTTTGCCACGTGTTTGCTCCCAAACGGAAACCATTTCCTCATGCCCCCTGGGGTCACGCAAAATCATGTTACCAACCTAAAATGGCTCCCCCTGAAGCACCCCCCACATCCAGTTCACCAGCAAAGCGCTAATAAAACAGCTCTCCATCAAAGAGCGAATTATTAGCTGTGAAAATATGAGACGGCTTATCTAATATAAGTCTATAGAAGTGTGTTTGGATGGTTTTTGAACTTAATTTTACAGAAATTATTGAAAAATATGCTAAAATTGCAAGGGCTCTTGAAATAGTAATATATATGTATATACAGTATATATATGTATGTATATATATATATATATATATATATGAAGAGTTCAGATGCAAAAGCCTCTAAATGCCATTTGAAATTTTCTTCTAAAATGATCATTTTTATCAAGCTTGTATATTTAAGTTCAGTAATTTCACTTAAATGGCAATTAATAGGTAATCTTCATTGCCATTTAAGTGAAATTACTGAACTTAAATATACAAGCTTGATAAAAATGATCATTTTAGAAAAAAAAATCAAATGGCACTTAGAGGCTTTTGCATCTGAACTCTTCATATATATATATATATATATATATATATATATATATATATATATATATACGCCTTACATGCTGTACAAACATTTTAAATTCACAGCATTTACTGTACTATTAAAGATGTATTTCTACTATATATCTCCAATTTTAATTCATTTAAACATTGATTCAGATCATAATAGAGATAAGCACCACAATAGTAATAGAACTAAATGTTTCACTGTAAATGCATTGTAGATACATTAGAAACATTAACATTAAAAATAACTTGTACAGTAGTCATTTTCAGGTTTCTCTGTGATAAGCATTTCCTCAGTTCTGATTTGCAGTCTTCAAAGTTTTTATGTCACATTGGTGTCATTTATAAATTTCTTCAAAGAAAAGCAGATTAAAAATGCTTCATAATGTCAAACTTCATTCCACACCACAAAAGGATAATAGTAAGGGTTCTCTGAGCAAGTAACAGCTACCAAGGAGGGATGGCAAAAGGTCAATTGCAACAGTTTAAATCAATGAGTATCACTGTGGGAGGCTGACACAAATGTTGCATATTATTTGTCCTATTTATTATGCATCAATGAGCCCTATATCATGGTGAGAGCTAATTTTGGACACAAACCCTATAGCGTTATGGAAGAGAAAGGTTTTGATTGTTCTGTTTTTGTTTAGTCAAAAATTGTGTTGAACGCAAATGTAAACTGACCATAAAAAATAATAATAAAAAAAACAGAGTATGTCCCAATATCAGCAATGTTCTCAATCTCATCAATTTAGTATGTAATAAATGATGCTGATGACAGAAATTGTCCATGATTATCACATTGCAATAGCAATACCAGATATAACACAGTATAAACCCACACAATCTGAATGATTTATCACAAAACACTTAAGTCAAGAATACACACACACACCCAGGCGGGAAGAAGACATATTCTGGTGTTTAAATAATTTCCTATTCATTTCTCTTCCTGTTGACCCTCCTGTACAATTTTGAGGCAGAAAATCTCATAAAAATAGCAATCGTTAAAAAAAAAAATAGATGGGTATGCCAATGCTGCATATCTTTGCAACCCAGTGGGGCTACTGCATACTTAGAAGTTATCTCCCTTTCTCCAAAACCAATTTAGAGGCAGCATGATTAAGGATATCCAATCTCATGGGCTATACTTGCCTGGGGTATAGGAGAGCACAAACTAGGATAGTCCAGAGAAAAAACAATTCAGCACGCAGCGTGTATGTGTTTAATCGACCCCCCACCATGTGTTTTGAACCGAAGCGTGAAGCTGCAGCTCGCCTGTGTTTAAAGGATGCGACATGTGTCTACTAAAGACGCAGACCGGGTGCTTGCAGACAACACGGGATAATCCCATATTCTGAGGAGCTGAGTAAGATCAGAGACCTCTTCAAACAACAGAGACTTCTGCCCACTTGCAAAGGGAGCGGACAGCTGTCAAACCAACATACCCAATCATTTATATGCATATGAGGACAATGCATAGCGAGCTTCAGTACTAATGTCATAATTAAACCCAATTTCACAGCGTAATATATAAAACAATATTTGATTAGCACAATTCTGCTCTAATTAAGGTTCACGGCTCAGAGGAACAGCATTTGCATTTTACGAGATATGAGTGGTGGGTAAACCTGATTGATATTGGCGTCTTCGCGGAGAGCCGGGCCGCTTCCTGTAGATGAGATAACACACTCTCTCTTCCTTCCTGTGCCCTTCTGTTTGCTGGTCTTCCTGGCCTTCTGCCACAGCTTGCTGTACAGATAATCAATGACCAGATCATGGCTGCCAGTGTCTGTCAGCGTGACTCAGCATTCGCCCATTTTAAGATCCGTATCAGTCAGGTCTTACCTCAGAGTAAAGAAGCTACATATGAACTCAATTAAAGAAGACAAGTGGCTGTTGGCATTAGGAGTCGTACATGTATGTGCTGAAACTTTCCACAAGAAAAGACAACTATCATTTTCATATCTCTTTCTTCCATCTATTGATCTGCATGCCTTCCAGACATGGGAAATCGGAAAGGAGAAGTGGTTCAGGAGCCTCTTTCCAATATAAAAAAAGCACGCACAAACACACACACACACACACACACACACACACGCACACACACACACACACACAGCAACAAAACAAGGTTTTCAACAAAGACCACCATGCCATGCAGGACAGACAACCTTACACCCACCCACATAGGGGAATAGATTTTGTTCGCTTAAGGAGGCGGATTTGAGTAGCAAAGTAATATATGGAGAGAGAAAAACAAAACAACAGAGAATTGCTACAAAGCTAAGATGCTGCATATTTTCTGTTTTCATTTCGGCTGCTTATCTATATGCATATACGTATTTAATGTAGTTATTTGATTTTTAATAGGGATGCCGAATATAATGTTTTAACTAATTCGATTAAGAATGTTTAACTCCATTAAGTCCATTTAATTGGTCAAATGGTTCCATTGTATTATTCTATGTCAAGCATGTGATCTTAAGCAATGGCATGCACTTTTATGGAATTTTGTCTCACAATTTTTTTTTTCTTTGTTGTAAATTTAGTCAGTAATAATTCCTTGACATTACATGGATTACTTTATTTTGGTTTGTGACTATGACAATTTAATCAATTGGTCAATGTATTTATTCATTTTCATTACAGTTGTAAAAAAGTTCTTAATTCAATTTCTAATTTTTGACACACCTGAATGTTTCTTAAGATCCAAAAGGTTTGTCCATCTTACTTTTAAATGCTGTTGGTCACATCCTTTGGGAAAAAAATAAATAATAATACAAATACTGAAAATAAAAAAAAAAAAACTGCCCAAAATTTCTATAAACATTTTCTATGAGATGTGGCCCTGTCTGGAAGAATCATAGTTAAATCATCTAAAAAAGTTGCCAACAAATCAAAATGTCTCATCAAATTTAATTAAATTTAACTTTTTTATTGTGTATGTACACGGAGAGTGAACAAGTAAACATTAATTACACAATTAAACATTTGTGTAGATAACATAATGCCTTTTCCAATAAATATTAACCTTTTATGTAGGTGTTTTATTTTTTTATTTATTTTATTTTTTTGTCGTTGTTTTTTACATTTAACTCAGCTGACATACCATTCCATTCCGTTCTATTTCTAAAAGTCTGGTTTAAATAGTTGTAAGAGTCTTGAAAGAGTATCAATAAATGATGGTGAAATAACAGCTCATTCAGAACTCTAAAGGATCACAGTTGGGAATTTTGTCAAAAGTAAAGATAATTGCATTTTTTTTGTGATCTAATTAAATGATCAATGAAGCTCAACAAACAGTACTTAGCAAAATGCACAGTTGATATGGATGTTACTGAGAAGGCTAAGGGTGGATTATCTTGCTATATATTATTTTTAAAATGTATATTTTTTTACCCCCTTTCTTTAAAAGAGGATCTTAATGCATTAATGAATGCATTTTGAAATGAATAAATGAAAGTTCTCACTTGCTGAATGTGTTGGAATAGTTTGGCACTGTCTGGTTGGACTGTGGCGAGTGCTGGGGTGGATTACTGGCCAGCGGTGGGAATGGGCTGAGTCCTCTGAGCCACTGCGGCATGGCAGATCTGCTGACCTTGCTGTTCTGCCAAGCCCCCTCAACCGGCGTCTCAATGAGACTGTGCCAGGGTCCAAACTCCCAGGGACTGCTATAGGATTTAATCTTTAAAGAAGCTGCAGATAGAGAAATAACAAAGAAGAGCAAATTCACAAAAATCTGTATGATACCGATCAATGCAGCAGACCCGCATCTAAACATGCGTTTTGTTAAATTGTTGCCAACTTCGCTGAAAAAAACTCTTAAACCAAAACCAGTCTTGTTTCCTGGTCTTAGCTGGATTAGAATGGTTTTGGCTGCTTTTGGTTTCCCAGTCTGGCCAAGCTGGCGGTTGTTTCTTCTGTGGAACACAAAAACATTTTGAAGAACTGTTTTTGTTCACATCATGAAAGTCAATGGGGTCCAAAATAAGTCCTTAGTCCTTGTATAGACAACAAACACTAATGCTTCGTCCTAGTTCGCCTACTTATACTGCACCCTAAAAGTATGTACTCTTTTGTGAAGAAAAAGTTGAATGTGTTGCAGAAGAGTATCCAAGCTTTGGGACATACCAATTCGTCATCTTCCACTGACAGCTCTGTCGCTTAGTTAAGCGCATCCTGTCACTGTAAAATACTGTGTCAATCATCTTGTCACAGTTAATATCATCAACATTCAATTTAATTTCCCACAGTTTCAGAAATAAATGTAGTTGCACATTGATCTGCCAGTCGTGGGTCTTTCATGCGAAGAGCTCTCCTCATATGTTTGCAATTGAAATAATGATACATTGCAGCAAAATACTTGCACATCTGTCATGTTTGTAGTTTAACACTTTTTATCTGTGTTTGTAATTCTATTCGAATCCTTGTCCAACTCACAATGGGTTGTGGGCAATATTAGCATGTACAGTGATGACTTTGAATTCTAACCGTTAGACCATTCCAACACAACTATGTTTTGGGATGTACACTCTAAAAAATGCTGGGTTGTTTCAAAATGGTTGGGTCAAATATGGACAAACCCAAATGTTGGGTTAAAAATGTAATTCAAAATTTTAACCCAATTTCAACTTTCACTATCGACTGTAATTTTTTTAATTACATTTTTAACCCAACATTTGGGTTTGTCCATATTTGACCCAACCATTTTGAAACAACCCAGCATTTTTTTAGAGTGTACTAATTCTATTTTTGATTACTATTTAGGATGGACAGTATGTGTCCATGAATAGGGAAGCACAGCGTAAGATATTTTTCTAAATATATTATTTTTCGTTTCACAGAATAAAAGTCATGCAGGTTTGGACCGACATTAGGGTGAGTAAATTACTTTTCTCTTTTATTGAAATTCACTCTTGCAGTTTTTGAGAAACCAAAACCATTTTACCATCTGCTTCTGCATACACACTCCCAGTGCCATTGAAATAAACCACTGCATGGAGAGAGATGTTGTACAACTCTCACTGACTCATGCACAGCACACTTTCAATCTTCCTCTCCACTCCATGCTTCGGCTGCCATCCCATAATCCTCTTACCGCCTGTGTCACACTGACATACATCCACCCCCCACCCCATCCCCCCATCATTCCTTTCTCAGCATTGGCAATGCACACTCACACCTCCGTGGCCATATCCAGTCAATTAATCGATGCTAATGTAATACAGCTCTCATCGTGCCACCATCGGGACGGCGTCACACCACTGATCGCTTCACACCGACCGATCTGCTTACGGGAACCCAAGGTCACGGCTTACAGGTTGCAATGCATTTGAGTGTGTTTACAGCAATTAAAACGGGCAGCGTGAAGGAGAACGGCAACTGTGAGTTTGGGGGTGGAACAAGAGAAAACATGGGATTAATTGGCACATTATTGGATCACATGTCACTGTTGACAGGATGAGGCAGGTAAACATTTGAACTGGCTAATCGATAGTGCAAACACATGGAGGGCATGAAAAGAGATTTCAGATATGCTGTGAATAGAATAGAATAGAATAGAATAGAATAGAATAGAATAGAATAGAATAGAATAGAATAGAATAGGATAGGTCTGTTTGGAATTGATTATCCAAGTATATTCTATATTCTAGAAGGTGATTACTGCACTGGAAGTGTGACCAAATTTGATCAAACCCCTAAAATAAACATTGACTTACAATAGTGAAATGGCACAAAGCTGTATTCCATCTGTCTATTCTACTGAAGATGATCCCATTCGACAGACACTCTCTATGCACAAATCCTGACGTGCTCGGATTGCATTTTACGGCAGCTGATGCAGACTGGAATCTGAGGCGTTTTTTTTTTTTTTTGTCTGGCACATATCTGACATAATTCTCACTGTATCAAATACCCATGTCTCATCCATTTACTGCTATTTTCAGAGCATATAGATAAAAGAAGGCAAACGAGAGATATAAAATAGAGGCACACATTCTAACATGAGTTATCACAGCAGATGAAAACTTGGCAAAAAGTTGTAGGGATGTGAGAGTAAATAACGCTCCCCATAGAACAGAAACATCACAAATGCAATATCTCAAATATTTCAATAGTTTCCCCTAAACAGCTACGAATAAATGGACATTTCACATGTCTCTCAAAGCCAGCTAAAATTGTCAAAACGTCTAGAATCAACAGAGGTTGGTTATTCTAAGAACAAATTAAGGGAGCTATGTAATCCACATTATTTATATAATTCTATATTCTTAAAGGAATAGTACACAGAAAAATTAACATTCTGTCATAATTTATTCACTCATGTTGTATCAAATCTTTTTTTTTTTTTTTTTTTGCAGAACACAAAGATATTTTGAAGAATACATTAACTGTTTTTTTCTATACACAATGAAAGTCTTACAAGACAATGAAAGTCTGTGGAGTCCACATTTCAGTCTATGTTTGTTTTCTAAGCCAAACAAGACTCTAAGATAAAGGTGATATTGAACAGTTGTGAAAAAGTGTGACTTTTGTGGTCTTAAAAGTGCACCTATGCCAACAGAGGGACGCATGTTTCTATCCGTCTCTTTGATTGACAGACAGGCCAAGGTAAGCAGGTCCTTTCAGTCTGATTTTTTTCTTTCTTCTGATCTCTGATTCCCATGGTTACGACCTTGGGAGGGGAGATTCGGCACAATGTGTTGGTGTATTTAATGAAACAAAATGAATTTCAAAAGGGTTCAGCTGAGGAACCCAAAATCATTCTCTTTCTTTACAGTTCAGACTATTATTCAGAGGAGGACAGAGAAGGATTTATTAATGTTTCACGGAAAACAAAAGTCATTGATTATTGGGCTGGAGGCTTTTGGAATCATTTGTCAAAATGTGGACCATTTTTAACATGCCATCATAAGACGCTGATGGACTTTAAAAGATCCTGTTTTAAGATTGTTTGTCATTGACACAGTTTATGCTGTCAGGGGGCCAGTACTAAAAGTGGTTAGTCAAGAAAGGTGACTGGGTGAGACAGGGTTAGAGGGAGGGGTAATGGGGCAGAGGCAATGGCAGACATGACATCACTCTTTTATTTATCATCCCCCTTAGAACTAGGCAAAAAAAAAATGTCTCTGGTCCCCCCATCCACCTCCCATCATGATGATACAGTTTGTCTCACACTTTATCATAGTCACATGGTCCACCTAATGTGAACAGACAGGCAACTTTACTGATACAGACAGGGCCATTTTGGCCGCACTGACCTCAGTCTGCGTGTTTGTAAGTTATAAGTAGCACATGGCTGATGGCTCTAAGGCTTAATTTTTGACAACAGCACTAGTGATGTCGTCTCTCAGTCCTCACAGACATTACTTGCGGTAAGTAAAGACAACAAGGGGTAAGAGGTTTTAACGATTGCAGTTATTTTGACAGCATTGTACTGTATGCCATTAAGTAATACATAATTATGTAGCTTTCTTATGCAAGATGTCAACACCTGATACCATTGACCTGATGGTTTTGGATGCTACACATCTCGAAAATATTTCTAGACCTTTCGGAATGACACATGCGATGTGGTGCCACCTGTTCTAACCACACCTGTGCTTAATAAAAAAAAAAAAAGCCATGTTCCCTTTGGAAAGGGAACTCACACTGTGTCGAATGATGCTTTGGGGAACGCCTCAGGCATGACAGGTGTCTGAAATCACTATCAAATCACGGCAATCACATTGACCGGCGACAGCCCGGGAATCATTAACGTGGATGATTAATGTGAATGATTGATATGTAACCTGTTAGTATATAAGAATGCCCAGATCATGTTTTCATCTTCAGGGACTGTCTGTTTGTGAACGCTACTAGGAAACGGTAAGAAAATTAAATTAAAATTAAACGTACAGCGAAGGCCGATTGCTTTCAGAAAGTGTGCCGACCCGTGCCCAAGGTTCTTGACGCCGGGTGACACACACGAGCTGTGCGTTTTTTGTCTGGGTGAAGAGCATGCACAGGAGGTTCTTGAGGGAGCCCTCTGTGCGGACTGTGAGCATTTTTCTTTGAAAACGCTCCGTTCTCGTCTTGCCCTGTTCTTGAGTTAAGAGGGCTCAGCATCTGGTCCTCATGGTTCAGGTCCCGCTCGTGACGAGGCAGAGCAGTGACTTGCATCATGGGGTTCCCAGATAGAGCTCGTCGATCACCTCGAGAGGGCTGTAAAGCTCTCGGATGATCAGGCGATTAACGAGAGCGATCTGCATGTTGATGATGATAATTATTTGCTGACTGTTCCTGCAGATATTGCTCTTCAGTACGAGCAGGAGATGGCTGAGGAGGTTGATAATCGGGTAGATCGTAAACCTCCTCAGCCACCCTGCCCTGTGTATGCGGATCTGGTGGATGTTATGGGGCGTGCTGCCGACAGGTTGCAGATGCCAAGGCAATGCGCTGGAGGAGAGACTGTTTGAGGCAAGCTCGATGATCGGTTTCTCCCTGGCCATAATCGATAGTGAGCCTTCCATTCCTTCCTGACCTTCATACTGTGATCGAGAGGGCATGGAAGGACCCGTTCTCCGCTCGTATCCACCGACATCAGCGGGCTAGTTTCGCTGATGTTGAGGGGATCGAGGAGCATTGACACTGAGAGCTCCAACCCTGACATCTAAACAAAAACAACCCTGCCATCCTGCCTGTAAACAACGGTGCGTCTGAATGGCAGAGCATACCCGGCAGCAGGTCAGACCAGCATTTCAATGTATTAAGGGATTGCATTTTGGATTTTTTGGCCCTGAAGTTCTCCTTTTAAGGTAGCAGAATGATAGTGAGATGTGGTATGACTTCCCTTATGATGTGAAATCTGTTACCCTTCGGGCATTTAGCCACCTCAGAGTAAGAGTAGTTGGTCTCTCTCTTGGGAATTATTTACTTCGAAGTTGACTAATGCTTGAGCTTCAGATAGATCTTATGAGGTCAGGTCTTTACACTGGGTGCCAGTTACATTTAGGATTGATTTTAAAAGTATTATTACTGGTTTATAAATCATTTAATGGGTTAGGACCTCAATATATTGCAGATATGCTCACTGAATATATAGGATCACATCAGCTAGAAATACCGAGGGTTTACTCTAAGCATGGAGAGTCTGCTTTTAGCTATTATGCCAGCCACAGCTGGAACCAGCTTCCAGAGGAGATCAGGTGTGCTCCTACAGTAGTCACATTCAAATCCAGACTCAAAACACATCTGTTTAGCTGTGCATTTACTGAATGAGCACTGTGCAACTGTTCATCCGACTATTACTCTACTTCATTTTATTTTTTATTCTAAATTGTTTCAATTATTTACTGTATTTTATTTTTATTATTATGATTTATTTTTTTTATTCTAAACTGTTTTAATTATTCTGTTTTCTTTTGATTATTTTAATTCCTTCCATGTAAACCACTTTTGAATTGCCATGTGTATAAAATGTGCTATATAAATAAATTTGCCTTGCCTTGCCTAATCTAATGTTAATAGTCAAAATTGTGGCTATGAGAAGCTTGAGAGAAGTAAATAAACTTTCTTTCTTTTTTACACCTACATGTCTATGTGTGTGTTTATTAGTGTGCAGGAATGAGGGCAGAGAAAGAGACAGAGACAGAATGATGAGAGTAAAAGTAGGAGATAAAGAATGAGAGAGAGAGAGAGAGAGAGAGAGAGAGAGAGAGAGAGAGAGAGAGAGAGAGAGAGAGAGAGAGAGAGAGAGAGAGAGAGAGAGAGAGAGAACGCCTATATTCTCAGGCTCATTCCATTTGCATCAGTGATTTAGCAGCCTTTCCAAAGCCTGCGACAAGCGTGCTCTCATTAATTAAAGTCCCTCTTTCTCCCCCCACGTCTGCACGCACTGGGTACTGCGGACTTATTCTAAATAAATTTCCACATACCCATAAAACCTGTCCCTCAGGATTATCCCCCTTAGCACCCCCTACTCTCAATTCCTCTGTCTCCTTTTTGTCTTGATCTCACTCTCTTTCTTCCTCAGATTTTATCTTAAACTCGTTGCCTCTTGTTTTTCCTTTTGATCAATCTAGAGGAACATTTTAAGGACTTAATGGAGTTCTCAATTATGTAGCCTTTCAATATCACTCTTTTAGTGGATGCTTTTTTTCCCTAAAAGATTTAGATTAGACAGATTATTTGGACTGACTTTTAATTTCATATATTTGTATCTGATCACAGTGTGTGACAGTAGGTGCTTTCGCACATTCAACATTTTCTCTGCATTTAATATTTCTATTTAAAGGCCATGAATGTTGTCAAATAAACAACAAATCAACTTAAGTTGCAACATCACCAAACGCATTATGTATTGATGATGTATGTGAAATAAACCATAGGATTAACAGTATAAGGTCAGGATGCTCTGATGTGGTGTGGCACATACACGGAACAGCTAATCTAGCAATTTTATTGATATTTAACATATGAAAGTGTTCGCTTTTAAGATCTCCTATAAAACTCTAAAGGAGAAATTTGGGAGATTACCAAGGTATTTTTCCCAGTTTACAAATCTGAAATCAAAGTTCACATTTTATATTTAATCTTAATGCTATAACAATCACATTTGTGATTTGCCTTTCCTATAATATTTCTACCTCTTCTCTCAGATTTCTCCCTTCTCTCTAAACTGCATAATTCTTCCACAGCTGCTATGGCAATGTTACTCATGATAACATTTACATCATCCAGACAAGCAATTGGTCACTGTAGCAACTCTCCATTAAGCATGTATATATGTGCTTGTTGACGTATGTTTGCTGTGAGAAGACTCTGAAACTAATGGTTAGGACATGTAGAGCAGCTGACATATTGGTCCAAGGAGACAGAGGTAAGTCTCTATCCCCTCACCTCAATGCTCCCAAAGTCACCAACTCAGCACTTTGCACAAGAGTGTTCTCGTGTACACACACACACAGTAGATATACAAATTTTGCACGTGCATGATCTCAGCATGTATTT
Source organism: Pimephales promelas (assembly GCF_016745375.1). The sequence continues at coordinate 6,636,282 of NW_024121266.1, read as the reverse complement.
GCCTCTCCCATTTATGCACAAATCTGTTTGTGTCTTTGCGTGTGTATAAAGAGAGAGAGAGAGAGAGAGAGAGAGAGAGAGAGAGAGAGAGAGAGAGAGAGAGAGAGAGAGAGAGAGAGAGAGAGAGAGCATATTTTAAAATGCATCTGGGAGTAAACTGCAATGGCAGGGCTTTTTGTTCACGTCCCCATGGGGCAGCAGTCACAAATGAGTCAGCAGCTAGTCGGATTTACAGCACATTGATTAAATTAGCATTCGTTCCAGCAGCAGAATATCAACTCATTCGACCAGCCTTGTCCTCCCAGCCTCAAACACACAAAAAACACGCACACACTCCAGCCACGAGTCACCCAGCCAGGTTCGGCGGCCCAATCCCCCCACCCCCCCATCCATCCATGACCTAGGAATTATTTATTTCCTCATGACAGGGAACAAAAATTGACTCTGCAGCTTGAAAATAAAAAATGAACCTTAAGGAGACAGATCCAAGAAATGTATCTCTTTTGTAGGTCAGCGTCCAAGACCAGACCCCATCTGAATCAAATCAAATATTGACTGGCCGTGGTAGAAGATAAGCTCAACTCTGAGAAAAGGCCCGAGGGTGAAACCCAGCTTGCTGACCTGTTCCTCTATGATACGCATAGGGCCAATTAAACATTTCCATGGATTAATTTGCCAGGAAAAATTCTATCAATTAGCAGGGAAAATTAACAATACACTTTTCTTTGTTATTTCAATGTGCAACAACTTGTTTTTCACTTTTATTTTCCTCTTGTGGAAAAAATGTAAACACAAGCTGCCTTGATGGCTTTTTCTAAAGCAGTATTTATTTATGAATATTTAATCCATTAGTGAAAGCCCTTTGCACAGATCGCCTGTAGCTTATTACGATGAAGTCCTTATTTGAAAACAGCTCAAAAGATTAGTACTAGAGAAATGCTTTGTGCTTGTTGGTTCTTCAAAAGAAAAGAAGAACAAAAGAAACGAGATGGCCTTGGTGATCTGATTAGTGGCTGAAATGAAAAAGAAGACAGTCAAGAAGCCTCAAAGGGTGGGTGGCTGATGCATGTATTTTTGCCACTAGAGGGAGCAAAAAGAATTGTGATTATATTGTTTCCAAACAGGTTTTGTACAGTCCTAGTGTCATTGTTTAAACAAGAAGAGACCTGCATCAAACTTACACCACTGGGGAAACCACTACACTTGTTAAGTTGAGACATAAGGAGTACTAAATACAGCAACGTTTAAAAGTACTGTTAATTCAAATTCCACATTTGATGTATATTTGAGAGTTTAAAAACGTTACAATCATAAAAGATGAATCGCTGTCTGACCATCTGAGATTTTTTAGATAGTGTTAAAGCCAATGCTGTATTACCCTGTCAGAACTAAAAAATTGGCCACATTCCATAGGAAGTTGAATTGGATTGACAGAAAGAGACCACCAATGCATTATGGGAAATTAAGTTTCATGTAATATGAAGAAATATTAAATTGATTCATTTCAATTGTATTTACATTCAAATATGAATTTCAATTTCAATTTGCATCCTGTTTGCTACCTCAATTCAATTCAAGAATTTAAAAGGCATTCTCATTACAACCCAGTTCTAAAATGGCACACAGCACTGCACAATTTGTTTGTGTGGCATGGTTTGGAAAGGAGGGGGGTCAGGGGGTTGTTTCTTCCTTTCTCAGGGAACAAACTGACACTAAAGCTTGCCCACTTTTGGGGAGCTTTTGAGCAGGCGGAAGGATTTGAGCAATGTTACCAATCAGACCTTACCCAACTCCACTAATCCAGGGTGGATTTGGGGTTTCAGGGGGGCTTCAGACCTCACATACACACGCTGCCCTGATCGGGGCTTTGCAGATAACACACCTTACAAGGACAGAATAAATTTAAAATTCAAAATAGAGCCATTTAATTCCTTTATCTGCAAATTTACTTTAACAGTCTGTTTTCATGCTTGTCATCAAAATTCTCGCCTGCTCCTCCCAACTCAATTCAGACCCCAGAACTGTGATTAAATAACATCTGAGCTACGCTTTCATTCACAGTGGATACATCTCTCAGCATGTCCTCGGTGTCCAGCTTTTTAAATGGATTACACTGTCAAAACCACTTATTCAGATTCATGATATCGGTGCTGGAATTGCACTTCTGTAAAAGAAGTGCAAGCGTGTTTTTGCAGTTTTTGTTCCTTAATGCTACAAACTGCCATCTACAGCCCATCCCGTTATGACATAAAAGACTTAAGTCAGAATCTGAGGCAGAGGCGAGTCACGAAGCAAGACACTGTGGTGCCGCTGACATTGGCTATTGATTTTGACGTCTGCTGCAGATGAAACTCCTGGCATGAATCTTCACGCATGGCTAAGGTGATGCTCAATGATCCCTAATGCTCACATAACGGTCAGGCAAAATGGATTTCGGATAAACGTTATGAGACCAGCCGTCAATAAAGGGCCTCGTTTATGAAATTTTGTCTATTTGTCTGACTTGTGAACTGATTGATGGCCCAGCTCTTTCTATTTTTGTCTTCTACCTCCATCTTCTCTGACCCGGGGAAGTGTGGCTCAGCTGCCGGGGTGCAGGCGCAAGTTGGGTGGACAGTTGTGTACCCAGCCGCCAAAGGGACATATGTCGAGTAGATTCCGTAGGGTACTGTGATGGCACGCATGGACTTGGCTCTGGAAATGACCAGCAGGGCATCAAAAATGGCACAATACGAATGCAGACACACACCAGTGTGCCAATCATACTCATTTGCTCCTGCCTAAAGGGAACAGAATAACTTTAAATCAAATGGACATGGCAAAGCAAGCTATTTCATGAATCTCAATCTATTAAAGAGATAGTTCATCCAAATTCTGTGATTATTTATTTACCATCATGTTGTTGCAAATCTGTATGATGTATTCTGTGAAACACAAACATATAGTTTTGAAAAATTTCCATACAAGTCAAAATTGTAGATAAAAAGTAACCCTTTCTTTTAAGTTTAACAGAAGAAAGTAAAAACATGATTTTAAAATTATGTAAATGATGACACAATTCGAATTTTTGGGTGGACTATTACTATTACTACTTTAATACCCCCTTTTTGGGAGACTTCTCTCACTAGTCCCGTCTATCTGTCACCGTTGGTAAATACCAGTCCCAAGATTAAATCTGCTGGCCTAATCGGGGTGCTGAACATGCAGACAGGGTAATGGTCAAGGTCTAGTGCAGATATATTGGACTTTGTGCGCACTCAGGCGAACCCCTAACAAAATCTATTGCACCAGGGATTTTTGGGAAATTTCCCAGCAGTGTAGGAGCCTCGTTCATCATACTGCAGGTGATAAGCAAGGTAGGCGTCACCAGGCCAGCAGTTAGATGGGCTTAGGGAGACAGAGCCTAATATCCATCGATTCCCTTAGCTCCTGGTATTCATTATTTCAGCAGTGGGGTGTCTTCACCTTTCATGCAACCTAGACTCTTTTTTCCTTCAGGAGACCTTGCCTTGAATACAGGACCATATGCTAATATGTTCGTTTAGTATGCAGGTATCATAACGATGCTGTGAATATCAATCAGAGCTTCAGACGGGCAAAAGTGGCAGCGGTGCCTTATTCTGTGTAAGAACGGTCTCAAGAAGCATCATTCATATTCAGTTGGCAGGTGAATTGACAGGTTTAGCACACATCCCTCGGTCAATGTCTGTTAGCATGCTCTTAAAACCACACTAAAGTTCATTTTTGTCTTGTCTGATCCATTCTTGACCTGATTCAAGTCCTTCTCTACTAACTCATCAGTTCCATCCTGTCCTAATGTCTGTGCAGCATCCTGGACCAGATGTGCCTTAATGTGGTTATTGCCATAACAACGCCTAGAGCGTACCAGCTCTGCCCAATGTCAACAGTCGATATACTCTTCTCCGTATCCTCGTTATTGCCTCTGAGAGGCCCATCTTTCCTGACCCTGCCCATAACACAATTAAAAGACTCACATTAGGCTGAACGAAGAAGAGTCTGATTAGATTAGGAGGGAGCTGATGAAGGCCAAAGCCTTTCAGAAAGCACATGCTCCTCCTTTTGTCACCTTTATAAGGTTTAGGGTCAGAATGGATTTGGAATAGAGGAAAGAGGCATATATAATGCATTCAAGTAGAATTTGGGAAGGACTTTGACCCTTGTGGTTGAGAATGGATGACGAGCGGCATAAGGACCAGGGTTAAAAAAAATGTTTAATTGACTAGCTTTCAATTCATAAGTGTGAATTTAAATTAAAAAGGCTACACCTCAAAAGAAGTTGAATTTGCATTAGAATGACAGGACGAAATTCAAACAATTTCTAGCAGTCTTGTGCACTGTTGACAATTGAAATGAGAGTGCTTTCTTTAATTAATATTCAATTTATGAGCTTGAACTGAATTTGAATTGAAGTAACAAACAGAAACTAGAACCAACATTTCAATTGTCAATATATAAAATGAGTTTTTAAAAAAGATATTACAACCTTAATTCATATTCAACTAATATTGAGGCATTGAATTGTAATTTTAAAAAGCAATATAGTTCACGATATACAACCACAAGGACAAAGTGGGAAATAGCCAGCCGCAGGTTAAAGGTCAAGGGCAAATTGATTTTCTGGCACCTCTTGGCAAGTTTTAAAGGAAAGATTTATTGGCAGGGGTACTCTTGGACTAATCTGAATGTCTGAAAAGTTACTTTTCCTCAATATATTTCTACAGAGCATTAGAACAATGGAGATCATGAGCGAATGTCTTCATTTACTTCCTCTCGACCGCCATTTCGCCTAGTTCACTTGTGAAGGGAGAATAAAATAAGATTTTGGATATTGGTAAATGGAAAAAGAAAATCCATTTATTTGCAGTGGCCTGGAGGCTAGTAGCACAACTACACCGTCTCTCTCAAGCTACAGAAAAAGCCCTCACATCCCCCCAACGTGATCCCCCTACCGACTGTGGACCTCGGCTCCATCTACCAGACTCTTGAGAACACACACACACACCTTAACCCTTTGTTTTCCATCTTGCTCATTCTCTAAAGCAGCTTTCTGAATCCATTGCCCCGCACCATGACTAAATCCAGGGGCTAGGGATCAGGGTTTTTCCCCAGCGAGGAGGAATTCACCTGTCAAGGTGCCTTTATATCAGCTCATTCTAAGCCCCAGGGCACCAGCACATTTACGCCACTGTCACAGTTTCATCTTTTATTATAGTAGCATGACCCATGTGGTAGTTCTGTCCGTACCCCTCACCACCCGGGAGATGGCAGGCACTCTGATCCCTATACGGAGCACGCAGAGAATTGGAAGAGGTGACGATTCGTGCCTCTCTATTATCAGTTCCTGCCAAGGAGGTGCAGGAGCTTTTCTCAACCTCTGTCAACCCGAGGGGAATGGTTGTCTTGTCGGAGAGTTGACTTCCATTTCCCTTTCTTTATCGCACCAGTGCTCGGCTGATTGAGATGATCTCTCTTGCTCGCTCACTCTCTATTTCTCTCTTAAATCCCCCTCCAGAGGGAGCCACCACAGAGTTAGGGCTTAACAGCTCCCCCAACTCGCATCCCTCCTCCCGTCTCTCTCCTGGGGACGGGCTCGGAGGTACGAAGTATAATTCTGGCATCCTGACCAAATAAGATAAGGGAGTCAGCACACACGCTCATCAACAGCTAGGCCCCATCAAATATTCATAGGGCTTGACGGACCCTACAGTAAAATGGCCAATTTGCCAGACTACAAATGGCACACTGAAACTGGTGGCTATGCTCTAGCCCACTGGATATCCACAAGGGATCTGAAGGAAAGGGCAGCCTACCTCAGGACAAAACTTGTAGTTTTGGGTGAGTTTGAATCATGTTGCTGGCATGGACATGCTTTGAGGACATAGGAAGAGGGGAGCTAGAAGATGTGGAGATGATTTGGCGATACTGTAGTTGGAGAGGAAAAGAGAAAGAGATAGCGAGAGCAAAAGGGAATAAATGCTGGCGAGAGTGCTGTGGCAGCCGATACAGAAGGATTAGAGGAGGGAATGGTCAGCGGCAGCAGGCTTTAGCAGCGGGCTGATATTTCCAGGCAGGATTTACAGCCTCCAGCCTGTCACCAGTACACAAACACCAATTCACATAAGATTAGGATTAGGGCATCCCAAATCATATGTTGGAAATATACTATACAAGATATACTAGGTATACTATTTCTAACAAGCTTGTGCGCTGTTGATAATTGAATTTAGGATGCTTTTTAGATTTCAGTTCAGTTTCTAAGTTAGAATTGAATTTTAACTGATGTGCTTAAATGTAACTAAAATGTGCTTAAAGAAATTCATTCTTTCAAGTAGTTTAATTTGAACAAGTAAAAGGAAAGTTTGACCATTTAAAATCTGCTGGCTTGAGAGCTTTTTTTAAGTTTTACCAAAAAGAAAAACAATTCTTGACATTTCAGGGTGAAGGTTTAAATGCCGTACAGACAAACAGATGTATGAAACAGGGAGGAAGGACCAGAACTCTAATTCATATTCCATTATAGCTTCCTGTGAGGTGTGGATAATTCATATCGAATTGAAAGGGAGCCAGTTTATCAAATGTAAATTTAGCCAAACAATAGCCCTACCTGATTTTTGTGGATTTCAGATGAGTGTACCACAAGGCCCATATTGCCCACAACCACTTGTGCTTTAGTTTTGGCTTTTGATTGTATTTATCTATAAGACATATATACTGTATTTGTGAATTGGTATTCAGTCTAAAATGTCCTCCTCAGTAGAAGCACACAGCAAACAATTTCCCTCTTTACTCTCTCCACCATTGCCCTTCTTTACGGGTTTAAATCTAATTCAAAAGACGATGCAAACCATAAATTATCCATCATGACTGTTTTTATCACTTCAGTATATGGGTGTCAAATTCAGTGCCAATAATCTATGAAGTATTAGGAGGCCATTTGTGACACATAAGGAATATTGAGACATAAACAGACCTTGCTGTTAAACCTCAAGACTCTAGGCAGAGCTGGAGAATTATCTGCATAGAAGCGCAATGGGCCCTTCGGTATAACTCAACCTGCTACTCTGGAGTCACTGCAGCAGAGCCTTCAGCAGTTTCAATCCCCGAACACAGGTGCACATCACGGCCAAAAGAGCCTCTGTGGTGCCGGCTAAAATTGATAAACGTCGCTGTTTTATTTTTTTTATTTATTTATTTATTTTCCTTACTTTATTGATGCAATATATATTCCAAGAGCTACATTGTAGCCTTTAAGATTCTTTTCCCTGCCTGGGGAGAAAGGAGGATAGAAAGAGAGAAAGGCTAGTGTTAATACATTACAAGACTGAAGTAATTCACCAGAGTGTTCATAAAATAAGTGCTCGTAAACCACACCTCTGTCAGGCTGGAGCAACTCCTCACAGAGGTGCCAAGAACTAAAGGCAGTGTAGCCAGGGCAACAAGGGCAACATGTCAGACACACACACACACACACGTTGTGTTTTCATGTTTTATGGGGACACAATTATTTTTCTAATCTATCATCCTAAACCTGACTATCACAGAATACTTTTTGCATTTTTACTTTCTCAAAAAAAAACATAATTTAGTCTGATTTATAAGCTGTTTTCCTAATGGGAACCAAAAATGTCCCAACAATGATTTTGGATATTGCCATCTTCCCTATAATGTAGGGTTTACCAGGTCACCCACACACTTCACATGTAAAAGAGTCTTTACATTATACTTTCAACCAATCGTTATATTGCGGTTTGTTAATAAAGTTACCAGACAACTGGCAAGTAACACGCATTTGGAGCTTAGTGACTGTTAATTCTTGACACTGCACACACATAGAACATTTACTCAAGCAACCCGGTCTCATCCCAAATCGTCATATAACTGACGTTTTGGGACGTCTTTTGACCATACGTCAATATTCGCCTTTTTAGGGCCCCCTTAAACGTCGGTAGATGAGGTTATGGGATCCTAACTCTACCCCATACCTAAACTTAACCCTAAACCTAACCCGTCACCTAACTGACGTTAAAGGTAAAGCGTCAGTTGTATGACGGCCCGGGATCGCCATCTACCGACGTTTAAGGGGGCCCTAAAAAGGCGGATATTGACGTATGGTCAAAATACGTCCCAAAACGTCAGTTATATGACTTTTTGGGATGAGACTGTGTTAACTCAAGTCATACTAGCTTAAACACACACACACCTCACAAATGGCTGCAACATGAGTGACCAGACTGGGAAAAATTAGGTCACCTCGATAGAGAATAATTGGCAAAACCAAAGGAGACAACAAGCCGTCAGACAAACTGCAGCACAGCGGGAGATCAGCAGAGGGGGAACTTTAGAGAGTAAATCTCTCTCTCTATGTGATACACACACAGAGTGAGGTGCTGAATTCTCCCCTGGGTCAGGAAGCCATACAGAAAGAAAAAAGAGGACTGAGAAAGGAGTCTGAATAATGACACTAGAAAAATGAAATGACTTGTTACCGAAGAATGGAGAGCTATATCAGCTAAACAAGAGGGGAACTGAAAGAGACAGAGACAATTGTGGGCAGAAAAAAGAAATTAGGATATCAGCTTGGTAAAGTAGAAGTGCGTGAAAGAGAGAGATTGGCTATGGAAACATAAATGGTACAGTTTAATCCCTTTGCTCATGTACAAGACAAAAAATGATGTAAACGTGCCCTGAGTTATGTGGCCTTTATTATAGCTATATGACACATCACGGCTTAATTTCTGTTAAAGAGTGAGCACGGCAAATGAACAGAAGTGTATGATTTATGAATATAGTCCTGTGGCATGTGTTTGTACAATGCTTCATGCAGTGAGACAAGATTTAGATGGAACAAGCTTCAGCTGTGAACTGCATTTTAATTAGCTCAAATAACATGCAAATTCAAACAGAAGCTTACATCCAAACGATGCAAACATAATGCATTCATTCTTTATGTCATGTTGTTATATATTAGTCATTTTAGTACTTGCCAACGAAACCTTTTTATTTCAGCTAATAACATTTCTAGTTTTCATTTAAGTTTAAGTTTTATCAAATATTTATATTTAATTTCAGCTTTATTTCTAATAAAAAAAGAGCTTTAATTACTTAATGATCTATCTATCTATCTATGTGAAAGAATGTACTTAGACATTAGGGAGCAAAAAGATCTCATAGGTTTGGAGGCCAATCGATCTTGAAGTCCATACAGTGAGAGAGTGGGGAGCCATTTTCGACTATGAGTCACTGGCGGACCATCCATTACCCATAAATGTTTGCGTGGGCAATTGTGCACACATCACACCTACAGCCGCTTTACAGCAGACCAGCCGGCATTAATTGAGGTATTGAGAGAACGTCATTACCGTGGTAATAGCTCAACGGCGTAAGTGATTGCGGCAAAAATGGCCGCGCCTCATTAGCCCCATATCTCATTGCTTAACAAACATGTAATTGAGTGCAAACGTATTTGCCTATTGATGGGTCCATTTTCAGCTCAGAAAGCTCTCCCCAGCTTGATAAAGAAACTAAATGGCACAAGGAAAAACTGGTGAAACAATTTTTTTTTACATTTAAAATATGTCACTTGATTTCCTCTAAAGCCCTATGACTTTATCACATTTTATCAGTAATGAATTTGTAATCAACATACTAGGCAACATATCTGTCTGCATGTAAACGCATCGTAATAACTATTACGTTTTAAGGGTGTCTGCTCCAATTAGCTTCAAATAGAGCCATGAATCCAGTAGAACTGCTGCCAAATGGCCCAACGGCCCTGGCAGATGCAGCCCATTTAAAAGCACATTTCTGTCTGTCTGTGAGGGGACCGCGACTACCGGGTTGGACCCGACTCACCGTCTTCAGCATTTATTTGGTCTCCATTATCTTTTATTTGCAGGCTGATGCTTTCACTTGGCAAGAGATCAGCTGTAATTCAGCCTCGCGGAGGCAGTGAGGGAATGCAGAACCGGTAGAAGAGCCTGTTGTCCCACAAACAGAGAAACAGTGAAATAAATGTAACTCAGACAGGTCTTTTAGGCTAAATAAAAACTGAGGTTTTGTTTTTTATGATCCTCTAACTCACTCCAGATTGACCCACTAAAATGACACTATAATTCACAAAACACACTTGCTGCTTTTTTAATTCCTCTTTTAGCCCACTCAAGTGAAGTTTTCCTGGAGAGAAAACATGACGATGTAAAGTAGATGCTAATACTTCATGCACTTACATGCTGTACTTTTAAGTTTGTATTCAGCCATGTGTAAAGATTAAGTTATCATATAAAATGACACATGCTTCTTTTGCTTACAAATTAAGCAAAAGACATCACAAATCTCTGATTTCAGGAAAGCGAACATGTATTTTAAACAAACAGTGTGCTATCGTTATTTCTTGACAGATTTTCTGGATTCAATTATTTATTTATTTATTCTGAATATACCTGTGTAAACATAAAACTGTCTCTATTGTATCTCAATGCGAGATCAGACTGGAATCAGCAATATAAGTATACGCTAATTAATATTTATGAGATCATGGAGCCTTCTCCATGCAGTGACATCACAACTAGTATCATGTCTAGCTTTGTCCTCCCACTCTATAACTTATTCCTTTGGCTCTGCTTTGTACACAGTATACTCATACAAAAATGCATGTACATTAACATAACAGCGTGGGAGATTGTGTTTTCGAAACACACAAGATGCAGCCATGTATGCAGACATGATTTAGTTTGCTTTTCTGACATCCCACACATCCCGATATGACATTTAACACACATTCAGTGAGGATAAAATGCAAATCGGAGGACCAGAGAGAGAGAGAGAGAGAGAGAGAGAGAGAGAGAGAGAGAGAGAGAGAGAGAGAGAGAGAGAGAGAGAGAGAGAGAGAGAGAGAGAGAGAGAGAGAGAGAGAGAGAGAGAGAGAGAGAGAGCAAAAGGGAGACATTTATGGATAGCAGTCAGTATCTCCCCAAAACCATATTTAAGATATGCAAATGTCTTTCATTGTGGGGCACTTGACAACGTGTTATTATGTCTCAAATATACAAACAGAACTAGACAGAGAGAAAAGAGGATAAAGAGCATGAAGGAGAGTAAGAAAGAACAAACAGAAACAGAAGAGTAGCTGTTTTTGAGCAGCTTTACAAACACTGATCAAGCCACGTGGCCCAGACAGACACAGCCAGAAAACGATTCAGAGGAAAAACACTAAATAATGAGGAGATGTGTTTAAATGATTTCTTTTGACTATATTATCGCTACAACACACACACACACACACACACACACACACACACACACACACACACACACACACACACACACACACATATATATATATATATATATATATATACATACACACACACATATATATATATATATATATATATGAAGAGTTCAGATGCAAAAGCCTCTAAATGCCATTTGAAATTTTCTTCTTTAATGATGATTTTTTATCAAACTTGTATATTTAAGTTCAGTGATTTCACTTAAATGGCAATGATAATTACCTACTAATTGTTATTTAAGTGAAATTACTGAACTTAATAAAAATCATCATTAAAGAAGACAATTTTAAATGGCATTTAGAGGCTTTTGCATCTGAACTCTTCATATATATATATATATATATATATATATATATATATAGATAAAAAATAAAAATAAATAAATAAAAAAAACACTGTGCTTTTCAATTCTAAATCTGCCACAATAATTCTAAGGTGTATCCAGTTTCCAGCTTGTTGTGGTTACTAAGGTCTCCTGATTGGTTTTAGTAGCTGGAACATTTAGGTTGTTGCTACGTAAAAGTTAAGTGGTAGTTAGGGTGTTCTAAGAGGTTGCTACAGCATTGCTAGGGTGTTGCTAGGTGATCCAAAGAGCTTTGCTAGATGGCCTTAAAGGGATAGTTCACCCTAAAATAAAAATGAAGTAATAAACTGTGTTGTTCTAATGCTGTATGTCCTTCTTTCTTTCTTGTTTTTAATGCAAAATTATCACAGAATGGACTATGCCACATATGGCATTTATTCCATGTATTCAGGGGGTGTACGATGCTAAATTTAATGTATTTAACAAAATCCTGACCTTGGCCGTTGGTATTTAGTGTACAGCTATATGACGTGCGTGTTCGTTTCACTTTGTCAGCGTCGCATTTCACTCCATCTCGCCCAGAAAAAGCACACATGTTGTGAAAAATCAGGATTAACAAAAACTTGACACAAAATACAATGGATTCCCAAAAAAATATCTGTGTACTTTCTTCACTGAGCCAATTATCACTGGACCGGAAGTTTGTTTGTCTGATGACAGTTAGAATGACAGTTGTGAACGCGTCAACGCGATAACTTCTTGTTACTATGAACACAACAAAGGATATATTCACCTTAGAGATGAAGGTACAGATTGTGCTTCACATTTTTGTTCATCTTGATTTTGTGCTTTTTGTGCTTTTTTGGGAAGGACGGAGCTGCAGTGCTAATAGAGTTACACAAATGCGCATAGTTGTACACTAAAGACTAACTGCCACGGTCAGGACTTCTTTGAATAATATGTTAAATTTCAAATTATATAACCCGAGAACACATATAGAAAATACAGAACTTGTCGCATGGGATAAATCTGCGATACTTTTGCACCTTCTTTTTAAAAAAAAAAAAATCTTGATGCTAGTGAGCGGGACTTAAAAAAAATGTTGAAGGGCATACTGAATTAGAACAACATAATTCATGACTTAAGGATGAACTTTCACTTTTCTGGTCTCTGGATTCAAAATAATAAAGGTGTTAAACATGCCGATTCTGTAATGAAGAAATAATGCAAAAAACATACAATAACCAAAAAACACAGCTCTTAAGGTACTCTGGTGCTGGGCTGCTCAATGCCTAGTGGGCTGACCAGTTGCCTGGGAGACAAGAATCCAAGGGGGACAGTAGGGGGGACGGAACAGCGCCAATAATGAAGCTCCAGCACCTGCCAAAAGCTTAAATTAGAAGGAAACGCTGCAGCCAAATCCAGCCATGGAGAAAGGTCACAGGGAAAACGTTCCAAAGCGAATGCAGAAAATGCTGCAACCCAGGAGTGCGTTAGATCTCCCTAACCTGATAATGCTGAAATGGATGGGACACCACAGACAAAAGGACAATCTGCTGTACCGTGCCGCTTTCTTTAAACCCTGTGTTTAACCCCTATCAGTAAAGCAGACGCTAGGCGGAGCTAGTCAAAATGTCAAATAGTAATAGATGGGAGAAATTTGCTCCAGAAAGAAAATGAATGTGCCTCAGATTTGCTGGTCATTCTCAAAAGGTCACCAGAAAATATTAAATACTGAGCGATCAAAAAACAACCGGTAAAGACTGGAGATAGTATAATCACTACTGGAGAGCATCTTCGTCTTAAATGAAGGTTTGACGTTTATTAGGCGCTAAATGAATCAGATAATTAATTGATGCATCTTAATGGCTATTGGAATTACAAATAAGATTTTATGGCAGAATAAATGTCATGCTGCTGTTTGTTGGATTCTGACTAATGCTGGTGAGAAACCTGAATATCATTTCCAGGGAAGCTTTAAGTACTACAATGCATTCCCCTGTTGTTCTGCATCCTAATACATACAAAACCAAGGTCAATATTTTTGTTTATCATCTTATGTTTATCAGTACATAAATACATTGAAATCGAAGGGATAGTTATCTTTCAAAGCTCCAACCTAATTCCCCAAGACCAAAATGACTAAAACTGGCTGCAAAACTCATTCAAAACTTTTAGAAGTCTCTACCTTAAAGATATATTCAGTTGTAAGAGATAATAAATTAACACAAGATCATGAACTTGTACTGTCAACGAACCCTCAGAAACTTGTTTTGCACAGTCACAGTAAGGTAATAAGGAGAAAGTAGCAGAGATACTATTTTTATTAAAAGCCTTAAGAAATAATAATGTGGAAAATCGACCAAATCTTGTGCTTCCCTGTCTATGAGTTGGCTAACACCTGCCGGCTGCATATTTTTTCCAAATGGTCCAATTGTTTAAAAAAGAGAGCTGAAGTTTATTTTTTAAATCCCTGACAGTTTCAGTCTAATCTTAACAGTTTGTGTGCTACACGTCAGCGTGGATTGCTTTGTGAAACTGTCACAATGTGATGCAGAGAGGCTGAAATAACTGGAGCAGATTTGTCCATTTATCAAACTAGATGATCAAAACTAAGTGGATCAAAGTTGATTTGTTAAAACTCCTAATCATTTCACATAAAAAAGGCATCTACATAGAAGTCTTAAAGACGCATCCAAAAAACGGCCCACTTATTTCTAAAGGTCATAAAACTAAATTATAAATGTTTTTGGTGCACATTAACCTACCTTGGTTAATATTAAGTGTATACCTTAGAGACAAAAAAATGGAATCATGACAAAAGTATATAATCCCTTTAAATGTACAGTGATGGCATAGCTAAATAATTTCAAACTGATTTCTTGCGCTTTAATTTGAATTTAGACCATCTGAAATGTGGCTGGGGCATTTAACCAAGACAGGGGTGGTCCAGCAGCACTGTTTGTTTTGGTTCCTTGAGGGAGCGTGTTGTGCTGATTAAACTCATTATTGTAGTTGTAAACTGCCAGACCTGAATGTTCTCAGTATTGATCGTCTGCTGAGTGAAAGTTTGCTCTAACACCCTCAGGGCTTTCATCCAAGATTACTATTGTCCACAAACACTCTCTGTCTCGATTTCTCTCTTATCCTCTTGTGAGTGTTTAACTGACCATCACGGCAAAAAAAAAAAAAAAAAAAAAAAATTAGCCACTGACCTTCATGTCATCTCTCTCCCATCAAAGTTTGTTGATGAAGACCAGCTCTCAGGGTTACAGGCCTGTCCGCGAGCAACTTCATGTGAGCGTGACTCGGGTGATCTGGGTCTTCGCGGACAATTATCAACAGGCTGTTTGATGGGCTGTCTCCTGTGAATGTCAGGGCCTCCTTTAGCAGGGAGGTAGAAGATCTGGCTGTGGCTTCACAGTGTGCTCAAAACTGCAAAGGAGGTGTGAAGGCAGAATAAGAAGACGTGCTGAGGTAGGCACAGCAGGAGGACTAAAAACAAGTCATTCGCATCACCATGGGTCTGGGCCTAATATTAGCCATTGTGTCACACCTGCTCCACAAAATGATCCTGCATTTTTTGATTTTTCAAAACCTATGCTTCTCATTAATATGGCATCAGTGATGTTGAGCATCTTCCTTGAACACTTGAAATTACATTCACCTGGATTCCAGCTGAGAGCGGGTCCATCAGGGCAAGACTCTGGCAATGCGCCGGCTCTCACAGGCTGTTTCTCCATATGGTTCTGCCATAAATAGCAAACCGAGAATCTTTCATTAATTTTAACTTAGTTGTATCGAGCGTGATCTGAATTAACATACCTAGAATTAAAGCATACTTTCTATGAACAGTTATCACATTAAAAAAGAAAAAAAAAAAACTTCTTAAAGGGACATTTCACTCAAAAACATTATTTTGTCATCTTTTATACTCACCCTGATGTCATTCCAAACCTGTATAACTCATTCTTCTTTGGCACACACAAGATAATCTTTTGAAAAATGTTATGTTAGTGATAAAGTTTTATAATTAAATGTGTGATTAAAGTGATCAAGTTCTATTGAAGATATAAAATAATTATATAAAGTTTCATAATGGGCTTATAATGTATCATAACATAAAAATACAATTATTGGATGGAGTAAAAAGAGAAATATTGTGAAATATCAAATTTAAATCAACTTACTTTAATATAATTGTAAACAAAAGTATCTATTTTAAGAATGTATTTCCTGTGATGGGAAAGCTGAATTTTCTGGCTTATTTGGTGCTCAAGAAACTTTACTTATAATTATATATTTTGAAAACATGCTGGTTGATATTTTTTGTAGAAAACTTGATTTTTTTTTTTTCAGGATTATTTGATAAATAGAAAGTAAAACAAAAAGATACCTTAAATTCATATATTTTTGTAATTTGTGGCAGAACCTGATTTTACCAAGTGCAACATGTTCCTGGATCAACATCTTTGTTGATCCTGGAGCAACATTTCAATAAACCAATCAGATTTGAGGAGTTCAAGTTCACCGTTTATGTCAAGTTTAGGCTTATAACCAGCGTTAAGTACTTCAATATCAGTGTTATTCACCTATAATTTCCCTCTGGTTTTAGGGATAACTTATAGGATAGAGTTATATTTAGAGGCAAGTAATTATCTTCACTATTTTGTACAATCAAATAAAATGACACAACATTGTCTGTTTGTTAAATGACAATAAAAATCAATATTGTTTCATATTTCTAAAAATGAAAACAGAAAGATCATGTTCATGTTGTTATGAATATTGAAGATAATGTACGCGTTGCCTGAACCACATGGCCATTAGGCTAAAATGCTTAAGAATTTTTTTAGATGAAAAGAGGCAGAGTGGTGTTTTATAACATATTTCGTTTTATTGTTGACGGAAAGAGGCAGAGTTGTAGCATAATTCATTTTATTGTTGCCTAACATCTACATAAAGAGATAACCGGGGTAGCCAGAGCATGCTCAGTGACGCGATCAAGAACGCTCTGTTCCATTTGCAGAATAACCGGATTTATTAAAGGATCAAATAAATAAATAAAGGATCAAAGTCCGAAGTTTGCGTACTTGGTATTGAGAAACGGCCAATCTCTCCCTCCTTCAACACACCTAATTCAGGTCATCAGCTCGTTGAAAAGCTCTATGAACAGAACTTAGTGTGTCAGAGCTGTGGGTCCCTATGATTGAGAAGCACTGGTCTAGAATGTGTGGACACTGCACACATACTAATCAAGTGTACCATTAGTTCTGGCAGTTCACGTCAGTCAAACTCGCTTCGGCTAGGAATAGGACACCTATCACAGCTTCAATATGTTTATGGTCCATTCAATATTATGAACAGCTTTATTGCATAGGTCAGCAGCTAATTACCATCATCCATCCCCAGTTCCTCCTCTTGTAAAGCCAGGTAAATGCATCCTTTGAACTGTATTACATCCACATCTCAAACTGTTGAATTTCATTTTTATCTCAGATTTTGGAACACAAAAGATGATATTTTCAAATAATGAAAATGGACTGGGACCTTACTGACTTGGACCTCATTGACTTGTATGGACAAAAGTATTCTTCAAAATATTTTATTTTGTTTTTGCAGAAGAAAGAATATATAGATTTGGAACTACATGAGGGTGAGTATAGGTACGTCCATTTACAGTGTTTTTATGCTTGAACCAATGTTGATGTCACAGGAAATAAACGTTATATGTACTCTGAGGCGAGTTCTCTACAACTCTTGCTCCCCGAGGAGCCCAATCTTCTCATAGTGCTCCTTATGGGACTGCACCTCGAGTCTACGCTTGGGCAGCATCAGTGACTATCGCTGCAGTCTAGCCCACATGACGCCACCAGTCTGCAAGCCTAACAAGGTCCCACAGGTCATAAAACATACGGGCCGTGAAAATGATGGGGGTGGTTGAGGGAGTAAGAACAATTCTAGTTGTAAATCTGAACTACAGCATCAAAGAGATAAAAGAGAATCGCTGTTTAATTATTAGTTCATGCTGAATTTTGCAGTTTGTAGGGTGCTTTGAGCTACGAAACATACAAAGGGAATAGAGTGAGAGAGACTCATTTGCAATTTGTACTTGGCGATTAAAAAAAAAAGTGTGTACTGCAAAAAATGGCAAAGAAACATTTTTTTTCTTTTGAGTTGTCCTAGCAGGCTGCACACAAGATTGACCAGTGTACTCTAAATTAACCAACAATTACTCTTTCAAACTCTTTCTTTTTAGTAAATCAGAAATATGCAGTACAACAGAATCAGTGTAGCTATACACTGTAATGAATTGCTGTAAAAATTACAGCAATATTTTACAGCCGCTGGCTGTTTTCTAAAAATACAGCATTTTGCTGTAAACTGCAATGCATTCTGGGGCCGCATGGCGGTTTGATTCAAAATACAGAATATTGCTGTAAATTTCAAATCGACACAGAGGCATTGTGATCTTCAACGGTCGTGTCGTCGACTTACGGTCGGGTCGTGTCGTCGTAAATGTAAGTACACATTATGGCCTAAGACAAACGGAAGTGATCTCTCGCGCGTATACGTCACTCGTCTCGTACGTCATTCGTTTTCTCACACAAACCGCTCGTTTCGTGTCTTAGGCCATCAATGTGTACTTACATTTACGAGTCATTAAATCATGTTTAATTTGGACTTCTCTGTGCATGCTCTTTGAGGTGGTGACCATAGACCTGCATTATATGACTGAAGACAAGAATGGTTCGACTTAAAAATATCAAAATTGAAAATACTGTGGAAACAAAGACACCTACATCTTGGATGCCCTTGAGGTAAGCTAAAACATATCAAAAATTAATTTCAAAGTGAACTATCCCTTTAATTAGTTAAATCAGGTGTTTTAATTTGTGGACATAGGGTTAGGGTTGGGAGGTCTTCCTGGGAGGTCCTCATGACTGGAGTTGAGAAACACTGCTCTAACAGATTTAAAAATCATGATTACAAGCATGAAAAACTTAAAACCAATCCTAATTACATATTGTCTGTTTCCTGACCCTTTATGTGCTTTGTAAGAGAGGAACAAAGAAGAAAATTGCCATCTAAAAGGACAGGGCAAATGGTACAGAAGAAACAGGTTGCAGTGAACCCACATGTTGCCACTCTTCCCTGCAAAGTGGTTTGTTCAGTGGAATTTCTGAAATGTAAGTACACACACAAAACACACACACAAATATCTATTTTTCTTTAATGTAACCTTTTAATATTCTTTATCTGACTCTTAACTGTCATCCCTCTGTTTGTCTCTGACTGCATCATTATGTTTTGTAATATATCTAATGTAATGTCCTTTTCAATATTTCTAGCCACTCTTTGCATCCTGTGATGGAACAGCATCCGGAGCGGATTTATTCTCCATTTTTGATCATACGTTTTTTGGACTCACTTTGGGCCTTGTTGTTTGGACATGTTTATCTGGGAACGAAGAGGTGACAATTCATTCATGTCTTTTGTTTTCAGAACCATTTTATTATGATCATGTTGGTCAACTTGTCGTTTTAAATGTCATTTGCGTATTTCTTCTTTGTGTGAAGGGCCCTGATGGCTTATTTGTTTTAAGTAATTAAAAAAAAATCATTTCATGTCCATTTGTAAATAAAAATAAAATACAAAAAAATACAAAACACACTGTTTTATGCTTTTTTTCATGCATATTTTAAAGTTATAAATTAAATAAATGTTGACCTGTTTTTATAGGATGTTGAATAGTTTGTTTGTTTTGTGAAGTAATAGGGGAATTAAGTTGCGTGTTATACAACACTTAATGAATTTAAAAACAATTGTTCAAAGCTTATGCAGTTGATAAATAATTAACATTTAAAATTCAGCTGGCATTTTACAGATTTCCCTGATATAGCGAATACAAAGATTCATGGAACTACTGTAAAAAATACAGTTATTTACTGTAATCAGAGAATACAGTAAAAATCTGTAAATTAAATTACAGAACTATACTGTAAAAAATACAGTAACTGGCTGGCAACCCTGCTGCCAGTATTTTACTGTAAAATTTACAGGAAATTTTTTTACAGTGTAGTATACATTCACAAACGTGTCGCTTATAAGTTCATTCAAGAGGTCATTCAAAAAGACTTACCATTCGAATCAGTCCGATGCATCCCAGTGTAACTTATACTGTACCATTTGTAGAGAGAGAATTTCTTGTAAGCAAAGTAGATATTATTTGAAATACACTGAACTGAAACCAATTAAATTAAGTGCTTATGAATCGCAATCAAATTGACGATAAATAGCAGGTGATGACAGAAGTGATGTGTGGTTACACCAAAATTTTGATTAATGTATGAATTCAGTTACAGTTAAACACTTTTTTTAACCTACAATAATAGTTTCATAGTCTGGATGCCAACCTGAACGCCGCCCACAACATTTTTTGGTCGGGAAGTTCGGTCTGGACTCAATCCCTTAAGGAGTAAGAATGATCGGTTCAGAATTAGTCGGGCCAAATCAAATTGCCAGGGCGGGCTTTATACGATGATGAACAGATGATCTGCAGTTAAGTAATCATCACGTTATCAAAGAGCGCTTGGGTTGAACTGGTTTCCCTCAAAGATGACTGCAGCTGGAGAATTGAGATGTATAGATTCCACTATCACGTCTGTTGTAAAAGAAATCGACAGCGCATTCATTTTAATAGATGAACAGAGAACTGCAATCGAGGCATTTGTTGATGGGAAATATGTGTTTGCCGTCCTGGATTTGGCAAAAGTTTATTTTATCAGCTTGTTCCAATGGTCGCTAAGAAGATGGGATGCAATTGAAACCCTGTAGTTGTTGTGGCTTCTCCTTTGGTCGCACTCATGGAGGACCAAGCAAATAAATCAACACTCATTATTTTACTATTACTTCCAGCGTGCGTGCAGTTGAACTATGCATAGCTCAATATATGTAACTTACTGCGTTGCTCTGATTGGTTGTAGGTCTATCCAATTGAGTGCAGAGTTTTGTTTTTTTCCTGGTTCGGATAACACAGATGTCTATAATAAAGGCTAGATGTCTTACGGCGGAGTCTCTTTCGTCATCACTGTCGGCCATCGTGTCACAGGCAAGCTTTCTCGTGGGTTCTGTTGTACCTGATGTAAGATGAGTGATCAGCACGAACACAAATACTCTTATCTTGTTGAATTCTTAAAGGATATACAAACGGTTTGTTTTTTTACAATGCTTATTAACATGGCTATAATTCTGGATGATTATGTATTTATACACTTATTATTCATAAGTATGCAGTGTCATAACTACATATCTGAGTTTTATAACAAACCAACCCGTTTGAAAATTGGTAGAAAATTTAGCAGTTTGGTTATTTAAAAAGTACATGCACCATTAAAACACAACGTTACAAGCGGTTACGAGTGAGCGAGCTGCCTGTGACAAGATGGCCGCCAGGTGCGGACGTCAAGCTCCATTAGCCAGCAGCGCGGATGAGACATCTAGCCTTTATTATGGATAACTATGTTGGTTAAGAAGACCAAGCAGTAACCTCCCCATCTCACTCTTGAAACCAACACAGAAGTTAATTAAACTGCAATTCATCAACTGGCCGCTTGAGGCTGACTGGTCAAACCATAACAAACAACAAACTTGCGCGTTTATGACACAATCGTTAGCCTATTTTTTACAAAAATGGCTTCTGCGGGGCCGTAACGTAAGACACAAAGTAATGGAGTCTTTTATACATTATCGCGTTTCTTTATAAATAAATAACGGACAAATGAAGTCTTTGGACGCCTCAGATGTAAAGTTATTTGCTGTCAAAGTGACGCCAAAATGAATGGGAATCAATGGGGTGTTAACAGCAGGTGAAGTTCTGCTACAATAGCGGCTCCCGTGAGGCTTCAACTTCCTGCTGATGGATTACCCCCTTGTCAAAAACGAGTGACATCACGCACACTTACATCCATATTTTTTTTACAGTCTATGGTTACCGTAAGACGCACCTCATAATCAAAGCCCTATGGAGCAACGCATTCTCACCCCACGGCGTCACCTTTGACCATGCTTCAATATTTGCAACGCATTCTCACCCCAAGGCGTCACCTTTGACCATGCTTCAATATTTGACGTTTTAGGCG
Source organism: Pimephales promelas (assembly GCF_016745375.1). The sequence continues at coordinate 6,614,524 of NW_024121266.1, read as the reverse complement.
CCCTTTAGCGTCACTTACATGACGCGATCGTACGGCGTCATCTAACTGACGCTAAAGGAAAGCGTCTGTTAGAGGACGCGGTTAGGTTTAGGTGTGGGGTGGGGGTAGGGTACACGCGATCCTAGGGCATCATCTAACTGACGCTAAAGGGCAGATATTGAAGCATGTCAAAATTCTTCCCAAGGCGTCAGTTAAGTGACCATTTAAGTGCAGCCATTGGCAGTTCAAACTCTTGCTCATCTCTCTAACTAAATGACCACTGCCCGAGTAAAATGGATAAGAAGAGTGCACTTGCCTTTACTGCATCCAGTGTGGTTAAAATCCAGCCAACCTGTGACTTAGGTAGAAAAGAAAGAAAATGTAAACCAGTCCAACGTATGAGATCCTCTAATTGCAAATATGTACTAATACTTGTCCTGATATTATTATATTAATACTATATACTATATTATAGGCAGGCTGGCCATTAACAGGGTTAGGTTTTTAAAAATCCCTTTTCACAAATGATCCTTGACTTTACATTTTGTGTAGACTCACCTTGTCACCCTGATAGACCTATGAAAGCAATGAACAAATGTCATATGCTCATAAAAAGATGGTAAAATACCTGTCACGATAAAAATGGCAATGAACCGAGCCCCATTTACTGGTCACTGTCTGGAAAAGGTCAAGAGCCATTTAAAATGCCCAGAAACCCACAGAACCTGAGCACATGCAATAAACATTACTGACCAAAGCAGTTTTGGAATGGCTGGATGGGCAAATGTCATTACTGCTGTCAAACACTATAAAGCCTGGTGTAATATGATATCTATATAAAAATATATTGCCCTCAGGCCTTCAGTGGTACTGGTATTAAAAGATCATTTTCTCAAAGACACTATTAAGGTTCAAATATTTTCTCAACTTAGTTCTGTAATACTTGTTAACATATTCATTAGCTGAATGTCATAAAGACAGTAAATTTGAGGGATATGGTTTGAAGATTAATAAGACTTGTTCCTGCCAGTATCTAAAAGAGCATTTTGAGTCTTTAGTTAAAGCTAAAACCTCCATATCTTTGTGACATTAGCCTGATAAGTCAGGGATGAGCAACATCCATAATTGATCAGCAAACACATTTTAAGTTCATGTTCAATTCCTGAATTTGAACTCAGCTAGCAGATAGGATGAATAACTTGAATTTGAAATAAAATACAATAAAATTGAAATTCTAAAGTGCCGCTTTAGAATTTTAAGATGGCCATTTCAGTTACCAGTACAGAACAAAATTGACAAATCCAATAAGTCTATGCAATTTTGGATTAAGAAGAATACTTATGTGGTTATAATTCAATATGTTACATTATTGATAGGCTAGAATGTCAATGTCAAAATTTATCTTTAAAGTTATTTGGTGGACATTGACTCTGACTGTACATTCTATTAATTCACCTGAATAAACTTGACAGTACTTGACCGTATTGAACTTAATGAAATATTTCCACTTATTTGAGAAAATAGATACTTTATTTTTGCTTTTTTAATAAACAAGGAACCATTGATAGCAGTGACGATATGTTATACTATTATAAATGCCAGAAACAAGTCTCCAAACTACAATCACTTGTAAAGAGAAAACAGATGATATCAGGGAATGAAAAGGCATAATTGTGTAATTCTTTTTTAGTGTCATTCCCAATAACATTTCAAATAAACATCATGTGGGCCAAATGAAAGGAACCCAATTCGTAAATTACGAATTTTGCACAACCCTGAAAGGTATGTATACATTTTTATTGATAGTAAATTGTACTCAACCAGTCTTATTACTCAAATAGTATGTTGATGTCTCTAAACATTATCAAAATGATATAAAAAATGTTTCAATATATACTGTAAGCTAGACAGGTCAAATCAACACAAATCCAATTACATTTATGTAAAAAGGTTGTCTTGGTTTCATAGTCCGTTTGCTCACCTCATATTCCTCTTAACCAGATCAGGAAGTTCAGCTTCATTAGAAACTGAATGTTGCTTGTTAATGTGAAACTCACTTAGTGGAAACAGACTCTGGGTCTCAGCAGAGTTGCCACTTCCACAAACACTAAATCACCTCATTGAAACCTTGCCAGTTGTTCAGCGGTGAGAGACATGAGGGAGAGCAAAGAGGAGTAAAATAACTTGCCATGTTTGTCTGAATTACGTATTGATGTGATAGCCCATTGCTGTCTCTGGCATTGGAGTAACAGTACAGGGTTTGAGAGAGGGGGTGGGTGGATAAATGGAGTCAATGCAGCACAAACCTGAAAGGGCGATTGATGGTAATAGCGATTGAAATGCTATAACACTCAACAATTATGTCCCTTTAATGCATAAAAGCATAAACGAAGAAACAAAGATAGATGTGCACACTTAGTAATTCCCATGTAATTCTCATTCAGAAGAAAGTGATATCAAATAGGGAATCATATAGATGAGGGAAAACAAAGACAAAGAAAAAAAGAAAAGAGATACGAATAGACATGGCATGAAGTGGAGTAAATTGCTGTGAAAAACTCACCTCTTGGATCTCATCACCTCTTGTCTCTTTTTTTTAAATTCACATTATTTTTTATATGAATTGATTAAATTCTACCATGAACCTTGCAGTAGTTGCCAAAACACAATCTCATAATCTCAATAATCTTGATTTCAAGATTTTATGAGGTTAGCATGTTGCTAAGCTAATGGATCAACAGTCCATTTTATTGATGGTTTTTGGTAATGTTTCGATCCATCTAGGATGACCTTCATTTAATGGAGCTTGTTGGAATGCATTTTGGGATTGTCTTATGAGCCAAAATATTGCCAAAATAAGGGATAGTTAAAAAACATTCTCATTTTATCAGCCTCATGTCATTCCAAACCTGTATGACTTTCTTTATTTTCTAGAATACAAAAGAAAGTGCTTTGAAAATTCAATCATATTCATTTATGATTCATTTTGACTTGAATAAAACCAATTAATTCAGACATTCCCACATGACGCAACACATTGTTTGCAGTGTGCACTGCTTAAGGCCACACTTGAATGAACATTTCGAATTGGTTCTAGTTCATTTTATTATTTATTTATTTGTATGCAAAAAATTATATTTCATTTGATCTAAGGAATTAACAGGGTTTTTGATCTATTATGAATGTCTATGTAATTATTTTGTTTCTTTAAATATTTCTTTAAATTTACCCAAAACTTGGAAGTGGAGAAGCTACACTCTAAAAAATGTTGGGTTATTCAACTCAAATTTGGATCAATAATGGACAAACTCGAATGTGGGTTTAAAAAATGTAATTAAAATGTACAGTTGAAAGTGAAAGTTGAAGTTGGGTTAAAATTTTAAATTACATTTTTAACCCCACATTTGGGTTTGTCCATATTTTATCCAATTATGGGTTAAAACAACCCAGCATTGTTTAGAGTGTATGTTGTCTCTTTAGCGTTTTAAATCTCAAAGAGCAACAAAGCCAATAATCATTTATTTCTAGAGTCCACGCAAGAGCAACAAAATAGAAATCAAAAGTTTGTTCTTACATTTCACCTGTGGTTCCTCCAGGATCCATGACTGCAGCATGGAACAAAGATTTGGAACTGAAAAGGGTGTGGCCTTTCCTGGTGTCCTTTATATATCCGTTGGGGAATTATGGGAAATGTAGTTTTTGGGGACAATATGGGTTGAGGTTGTGTGTTAATTTGAATGCGTTTAAAGGATGTGTTTTTGTGTGTATGCTTAAGTGTATTTTCATTATTGCTTTATTATATATTTCCCTTTTTGTGTTTGATGTAAGAAAATTAGAATTTTGTGAGACTCCAGTGATTTATAAAATGGTTTGGTCTGGTTTTTTATAAGGGCTTCATTTTCTGTGGTTAGTTCTGGTGAGGGATCCCTGAAAAACATGTGCAGATGTCCCATTTATTAGTCAGTGTAATTTTTTCTCTCTCTCTCTCTTTGTTTTGCACAATGTGTGTCAGTACTTAAGTGTTGCAGTCAATAAACCGACACTTTGTTGACTCCATGAATGTCTCCTGAAAATTTTATGGTAGAACCCTTACACTAGGTCTTCAGAACAAAGCTAATGAGTTAGAGAAGGCTGCACCACTCAAAACTCCCACAAGCACATCTTCAGCACCAAGGACAGTGAAAATACATGCGGCTGAATGGCAAAAAACTATTCAGGCACAAGTCATGACGAACAGCACGGTCCGCATGGAGCTCAGCGAGAGCTAAATAAGACATTCAGCCAGCCTTGAATGTTATACTGGCAAAAGGAAAGGCAAATGTTGTTTTTCCTTTTGCTGTCATATGGACTTACTCACTAACCTGGGCCACAGACATGCTGTGGCTGCTCGCAAACTACTTTCTTCCTCATGCTGCAACTAAAAGCCACCTGCAGTCACCCCACACACACCTGCAACTATATATACAGATTTCTTTTTGATAGCACTGCTTCCACACACTGCAAAACACTTGCTTCACATGCAATTAAAACAGAAAAACGTCTTGCATGTCAAACACTTTGGTTTGATTTAAATTGCTAGGCCATTACAGGCAAATCATTTTGTTGCAGGGTAATTTGTTGCACATGCACCAAGAAACACATTCACAAACACAAGCTAAAGCGTTGCACAAATCAAATGGCCACACAATAGAACAATATGCATATTCATGCTTTCTCTCCCCAACAAAATACAAAAGCCATAATTGCTCAGTAATACCCTCACTCCTCAAATTACAGGATTTCTTCATCACATTTTGAAAAGCCTGAGTTTTTGAATTGCATCACCAACTGTTGACAGTCAAGTTTAATAAAGAAACTGTTCACAGGAACAAGCTGCTGTTGGCATCAGGCAATGCCACCATGAGGAATGGAGGTTCCTCTCCACAGGTACACACATTTCTGATGGTGCATTCAAAGGCTGAAAATATGATTCGATATGACTGCCTAACAAACATTTCCTAAACAAGAGTATAGCCACAGAGGTCAAGCCAAGAATGTCGCAGTCTATCAGCGTTTATGTGGTGACAGCACACAGAAATGGTTATAAGACAAACTGTATTATTGATCCACCGTTGCCAACAAACATTGGACTGGTAGACCATGACTAATGACTCGCTCAAATATAATCTAATGATTACATGCTTAATAATTAGATGTTTATAAATCTCTACCACAGCCCGTCTGTAAATACAGGCCAGTTAGAAGCCAGGAAAGGTTCTGTGGAGAAACAGAGAGTCCTCGTACATTACGGTGTAATTGAATATTTGCTGTCCACATGACATTTGGAGCCAAGCAACATATAATAAATTGTGAACTGTGGTAAATTTTGTAAAAAAAAAAAAAACAAAAAAAACATTATGTTTATGGCAACCCAATCCTGTGGTGCAGCAATCTGATAGGGCATAGGTTAAAGTTCAGCTACTCTCCTTGACAGTAAAGTCGGATGGGTGAGTTACAGATAAATGTCCTCCTCTGAAGGCCTTTCTCCAAAAGACAATTATAAAAGACAATGGTCATTTGAAATTTTATTCTAGCATGTGATTAGGATGTCTTTAAGAATAGGTGAAATAAGCCAAAAGAGGATGTGTGTTACAGTGATTTTTCTGTGGTCAAAGAGTGTGTTAAGGCACAACGAAAAAAAAAAATGCCTAAAACCCTAATAATATTAAAATTATTGTCACACAACTGTCTGCCTGTTACCTGAGATGTAAAAAAAAAGTAATTGTAAAAATTCTAAATAAGAAATGTTTAGGGACCTTCGGTATTTATGGAAAGGGCCACCATGGGAAGGGTCATGTCTTTTTATTCTTTGATGAGGGGAGGGTCATCCAACTTTTTTTCTCTCCAGGGGGAAGGTCACCCAAATTCTGTATTCAAGAAAACAGCAAAATTTCAAAGTGGCTTGTTTGGTGCTTTTTTTTTTTTTTTAATGTAGCTCTCTCGGTCTCGGGCCCCCATCGCTATCAGATGGGTCTGACTCAACAAAAATTCAGTTTGGCGCTGTCAGTACGCGCTCAGAAAACGTGTATTAGAACAGAACGCCAATTAAATGTTTAACCGGCAAAGCTTTAAAGCACGAGCAAATAATGAACTTTTGTGATTGGGAATACGTGTCCTATGAATGGTGAATGTACGTCGAGTTTTGCAGTATTGGGACGGAGGCGTCAGAACTTCAGCTGATATAATGTGCGCTCTAGCACGATACTACCATATTTTATTTTTCATTCTTATTGTGTTTCCACAACAATGTTAATGAGTAAATCTACTGAAATTGCCACCATAACAGTGGAGTGTGATGTATTAGACGTAGGACTACCACATTTTTAAATTACTATTAGGCCTAGTATTATTTAAAGTTAACATAATAAAATATGTTGACCTATACAAAAAAAAAAGAAAAAAAACGAGTTGAGGATAAATTCTTTCAAATTGGGCAATTCCATCGTTATAGACGAATTTGAAAAAAAAATATTGCTGGCAAAGGGAGGGTCAAGTCTTTTTTGACTACAGATCTCAAATCTCCTCCGTTAGTCCCTTAAATAAAAAAAAAAAAACGAACAGTCCCTTAATGTACTGTATTTTCGTAATTGTGAGATAACAATTGCAGTATGCAGATTATTTTTGGTGCAGTAATACATCATTTAGCAGATGAGCGCTCACAGGTGTGTATATCAGCTTTCAACATTGCTGTTCATTTTATAAGTATAAGATAAATGGAGAATCCTTATTTGATTATTGATCTGCACATTGAGATTCTAGTGGCAAATGCAGAGGCCATATTTCTTAATCAAGTTTCAGTGCAACTCCCATAGGCTATGAGCTCCCAGTTTCCAATGTACTGGTGCAGAGCGAGAGAGAGAGAGAGAGAGAGAAGAGGGGAGAAACACTGCATGATGAATGGAGAGAAGATGACTGATCGGATGACATGAGGCTTTAGGGTATATCTCCCCCCTCACTCTGGTGGGCAACTGAGCTCTTATTATCCATCCAGCTCCCAATCCACACACACACACACACACACACACACACACACACACACACACACACACACCACCGCAAGCACAGACTCAGCCCAGATTACAGACACAAGTATGCAGAAGTGTCATGTACTTGTTTATTTTGAGGTGGCACCAGTGGCAGTTCTGACTCACTTGATACCACAGTCAAGATAAGACGTGACCCGAAGGGGGGAAAACACTTTTTACCTACTTAGTAGTTGTTCATACAAGTTTAAGATAGAAAAGTCTAATGGTCTTGTTTAATGTGAAGGGGGACCCAAATTGAAATCTAAAAGTAATGTATCAGTAAAACTGAACAGTTTTTTTTTTTTTTTTTTTTTTTTTTTTTTTTTGGAAGGTGCGACTTGACTAGATTGACAAAATTTAGGCATGTGCTTGTGTGATTTCTAATACAAAATTTTAGCCAAACACCTTTATTTTGCCTTAAATAATTGTGCAGCTTTTCAAGTAAAATATTTATATAATTATTTTAACATAGTAAATACATATTTGAAAGTTATATTTAAAATAATTTGTTTCAAATATGATTCTTAATCATTTCGTCACATAATGTCACATTTCTCTTTTCAGTGAGTGTCCAGCTCTGCCTGTTCCCAAACACATTTTTTCCTCTTTCCCCAACATCTCCACATCTGTCTTTGTCAAAATTGAAAGTTGATTCATCTCCTCCAAATCACTCATTGTTCTCTTGCTCTCCAACCCCTAGGCTGCTCTGCAGAGACGAGAGATTGAGAGAAGCAGAGAATGAAAGAAGTGACGGCTTCAGAGAAGAGACCAGAGGCCGGGGTGTCTTCACAGCCAGACAGGCACCAATGCAATATCTTACCCATACAACCTCTCTGTCACAGTCCGCCCCAAATAGCACATAAAACCACTCAGCTGAGGAGAAATAAACTAACAACAGATGCAGCAAAAACAAGGTGTCAAGGGAAATGGTTTCATCAAGTCTAGCTCATAAAAATGGAATTTATGGACGTATGGGGCTTTTTTTTTTTTTTTTTGCACCGCAAGCGGTCTCGCTCTGATCATATGGACCCCCTGTACTGACCAGTCGGCCTGTTTGTGATATCACTGGGGTTGTAATCAAGGCCAGGGTCATAACTCACTGGCCAGCGCAAAGTAAAAATGGGTCTGAATCCAGTAAATATATATATATATATATATATATATAAAGACAGTAATATAGTTCAACAGCAAATCATTTTCAAGTGAGGTCTGAGTCTTATTAAAAAATGCCCTGACAAACTTGTAGCACCTGGTACACGCTCCTTTGTTTCAGTGCTTTTTGGTGTGGTCAAGATACATATTTTTATTCTTTACACATTTTAAAAGTTTGATTTCAGTCAGACTAAAACATTTGTCTTTTTACAATGTCATGTACAGTATTCAGTAAGGCCGCAATAATGGCAGTCTGTTTTTTTTTTTTTTTTTTTTTTTTTTTTAAGTCAAAGACAGACTTTGTTTAACATAAACAATTGAATTGAATATACAATAGACGATTAAACTAAATTCCAGGTTCTGAAAACCGAAACACAACACAAACAAGGAAGAAATATTACAGTAACACTAGAAACATATATTTCTTGAATACCTAACCAAACAAAAACCCACTGTAACTCGATTATAAGTGCATATGTAAATGTAATGTTTGAAATACTGCATAGTATATTATTACTCTACATAACTCTATTAACACCATACTATGTATTAAAATAGTATGTTAAACAGTCCACTGTAATGAAATTATAAACATGTCAAAAAGAAGTATGCTAAATTGTTGTCAAATGTTCTTCTTATTTCTGAAATAAATTGTGCCAAGTCAAGTACATTGCATTGTGGGATACAATGTTCCACACAGTATGCTGTGGTCATATAACCAGCCCATTCTCACCCCCAAGGCGTCACTTAACTGACGCCTTGGGAAGCATTTGGACATGCTTCAATATCTGACGCTTTAGGCGCCCTTTAGCGTCAGTTAGATGACGCCCTGGGATCGCGTGTACCCTACCCCCACCCCACAGCTAAACCTAACCGCGTCCTCTAACTGACGCTTTCCTTTAGCGTCAGTTAGATGACGCCGTAGGATCGCGTCATGTAAGTGACGCTAAAGGGCGCCTAAAATGTCAAATATTGAAGCATGGTCAAAGGTGACGCCTTAGGGTGAGAATGCGTTGATATACCACACATTTTAGAAAACGTAAGAAAGTCCGCACACAGGAAATTTGCTTTATGTGCAAAGTGTACAAAGTACTGCGGTAGTATACTATTCTGAACAAACCCTGTAGTTTCTGAACACACAGTTTTGATAAGCTTCAAAAGCAAGAGCTGCCAGCACTCAGGAAATCCCTCCTCTGTCGTCTTCACACCTCTAGTGAGGAACACACACATGCTTCGAAACGGCTGAGACTTTTGCGTGCAGGGTCACATCCAATCAAGTCAGGGGGTGTTTGAATCTCAACTCCACACCCCCTACAGGCCTAATATGTTGCTTCTTATTGATTGGACATCTCACCCAGTCAGACGGCCACAACATGGCGGAAACACATCACTCTCTGCTGGCTATCAATTGGTCGAGGGAGCAGCTGGGTCCGATTAAGAGTGTTAGCTGGCACTACTGATGAAAAACAGGATGAAATATTAATTTATATGGTAGAACGTTATTTCAATAGTCCACTTTAGACATTCTACTGACTACAAGTAACTTTGCAAATAACATGCAAACTAACTCTCATTAGAGTAGTATATTGTCTGCTTAATATCTGCTAACACTTTATGTTGGTGGTGCTACAGCAGACATAACTCGGCAACTTATTCTACTTACCTGAACTCTAACCCCTAACCCTAACCTAACAGTCTACTAACAGTCAACTACAGTCAACCAATTATCTAATAAGAGTTAGCTGACATAAAGTTGCAAAGTTACTTATTGTTTGTATAATGTCTAAAGTGGACCATATATAAATGCATCTTTGCATCTTTGGCGATTCGGATCTATATCTTACACAGATGGATGTCGTTGTTGTCTATCAGTCATATAATGCAGGTTTAGGGGGTCCACCCTCGATTCACCTCTTAAGAACATGCACGAATTGTACACATTGATGGCCTAAGACACAAAACGAGCGGTTTGTGTGAGAAAACAAACAGTATATTTATATAAATTTTACCTCGTGAAACCACAGCCACGTCCAACTGATCTGACAGCACGGGCGCTTCGAGTCTGCGCATGTGCCAGAAGTGATCTCTTGCGTATGTACGTCACTTATTATTTACACAGAGATTTCGGAAGTTTTACCTTTTACTGTGAAGATCTAAACATATTTAGATATACAGGAAATCGCAATGGAAGAAGAAATCGATATATCTAAATATGTTTATTCCAATTGATCTGGCGCCCGTGCCGTCAGATCAGTTGGACATGGCTGTAGTTACACAAGGTAAAAACAATATAAATACTGTTCTGTACTGTACTGTTTTCTCACACAAACTGCTCGTTTCGTGTCTTGGGCCATCAATGTGTACTTACATTTACGAGTCATTGAGTCATGTTTAATTTAGTTCTCTGTGCATGCTCTTTGAGGTGGACCCCCTAAACCTGCATTATATGACTGATAGACAACAACGGTTTGACCGAAAAATATCAAAATTGAAAATACTGTGGAAACAAAGACACCTACATCTTGGATGTCCTTGAGGTAAGCTAAAACATATCAAAATTTAATTTTAAAGTGAACTATCCCTTTAATTAATTTCTGTGCAGAAAAAAAAAACATACTTATACTGTTACACATCTCGGGATGGGTCATCAGTTTTCTTCAGTTTCTGATACAATGTTTTACAAAAAATGAATGGGAAAACATGCATTATTTTACAACTGTATTTTTTTTTTCTTCTTATATTGTTTGTTTAATATTAGATTGATGGTTGAAGGTTGCCATCTAACTTTAAAAATGAATAAGGAGGAAGGCAGTGAATGGCGTCCTGGGTCAAGAGTGATACACACACAAAAACACATATACATACTTAGAATTAAAACTAATATGGTAAAATGCGCTGCACAAGGAAATTAAGCTTTTCACAGAACCCTAGCTCTCACAGGCATTGTATCACTTGCAAAGACAGCCTTCCCAGCGTGTCTGTTAGTTATTAATACCTCATTGCTGGCTTTTTCTTGAAAGAACCAAAGGAAGGAGATAAGAGGCACATATCCGCTCAACACTCCCGAGCGAGAGGGGGGTGCATTAGCTCATACTTCTGTCAAACCCCCACCCCCGCATGCCCCGATTTGACATGCAAATAAGAGCACATTTGCATCTACCTGACTAAACAAACAGGAATTAGGAGAGACAATCAGCACACATAAGGAGTGAGAAATTAGATCTGAAAACACCTCTCCCCAGGCTTATAAATAATGCAGCATTGTGTGTTTTAAGAACTAGTGTGCTCGTTTTAAGAAGCGCTCAGATTTGTGCTGACATGGTGAGATCCCAGCCAGAGTTTGCCTGCGGTATTATGGTAGTTAAGATTAATTCTGAAGGAAACCTCTACCTGCTGGGTTGGTGACCCCTCACAATGATCTGGGATCTTTCCATTCAATGATTTCGCCACACTGTGGTCATACGTACAGTACGCATTTATATAAGTGTATCAGATTTATTTATTTGTTTGCATAGGGAAAGAGATTGACCTGGAAATGGAGGTCAACGACACAACCGACCAACAACTCTTGTGCTTTTAATCAGAAATCAGCGTCCGTACACCCGGTCTACCTTGGCCATGCCACAGTGGACTTTATGCTAATGCTTCTCAACTTTAATAGAGCAACTAACCCTCTCTTTGACAGAGAGCATGCACATCCTGAAATGAAAATCAGCAACAACCAAGAGAAACTCACCTCTTTGAGACTTCAAGTAGGGCAACTATTTTCAAAAAATGACACCGCTGGGCTAGCAAGGGCAAAAGGTCAAAGACAATTCCAGTGCATTAGAAATAAGGAGTACAGACCAGATTTCTTAATGATGACACGGGGGACTTCACAATGTAACGGCAAATACTAAATTAATTTTCAGGTGGAGACCGGGGCAGAACTGAGGCAGCCCCATGTGTCAAGCACATGCACAAATATCCTGGCATTTTTTCCCATTGCAGAATATAAAAAAAAGATCTTTGCTTGGATAGTGTGTACCAATGACCAATCAGAGGGTTATTTTAAATAGACCCAGGGGTGTCGCTAGGCCCTTTTTAGGCTTCAGCTCCCCTAAAAATTTGTGATTGATGTGTTATATAGACAAATTTGTGTTCGCTTCAGTCTTGTTATAATCAGATTCAGCGCATTCTTCATCTTCAGTTCGCAGCGGTGCTGAGCAGAGAGAACGTCAGAAACAGAGGACAGTGTGTGTGTGTGTGTGCGTGTGTGTGTGTGTGTTTCTGTGTGTTTATCTGAGCCTCATTGTTCTGTCACTGCTCATCAATGATTTGATTTGTCATCTCAAATTTCATGACAAAGTAGACTGGCTTTATGTTCAGAGATGATGCTGAGCGCGAATTTTAACAGTGTGACTCGACGCGTACGGTCAAGTGCGAGATAAGATGTAGCCTATGGCTAAACTTAAAGGAGTAGTTCACTTTTTTTTTTTAAAAATTGCTGATAATTTACTCACACCCATGTCATCCAAGATGTCCTTGTATTTCTTTCTTCAGTCGAAAAGAAATTAAGATTTTTGATGAAAACAATCCAGGATTTTCTCCATATAATGGAGTTTAATGGGAACCAAACGGTTCAAGGAGTTTCAGTGTATCTTCAACGACACCAGACGATGAATAAGGGTCTTTTATCTAGCGAAACGATTGGTCATTTAAAAAATAAATAACAAAGTTTAAGTTTTATAAGCACAAATGCTCGCCTTGCTCTGTTCTGTGATGAGCGTTCGTGACTCTCATGTTCAAACTCGTTCATCAAAATGAACAAAACCTTTTTTCGAGTCATGACTCTAAGGGTCCTATAAGACCCTTGTTCATCGTCTGGTGTCGTTTAAAGCCATTTGAAGCTGCACTGAAACTCTCATTTGTACCTTGAACCACTTGGTTCCCAGTGAAGTCCATTATATGGAGAAAATCCGGGAATGCTTTCATCAAAAACCTTAATTTCTTTTCGACTGAAGAAAGAAAGACATGGACATCTTGGAAATTAGGCCTATGTAACGTGACTCATGTAATTTAATAATTCGTTTACTAATAAGAAACATTAACAAAGCCGTTTTCATTATTTTAGGCACAGAATGTAATAATATTGTATACATATTGAGAATATAATACAAATTGTAGCCTTTAGTACATTAAAAAAGCTCAGCCTTCAGAGGGGAAGAGAAAGGGATCAAGAGACTGAGTGATGGAGATGAGGACAGAGCAGGTTTTGACAAATAATCTACTGCCCACTGACATGTTTTAAAGCTATTTCGTATCCTTGTCTTTGGTCTTCAAATTTCTTGAAATCCACATATCAGAGAAATAAAAATAAAAAAAATTGGAGCCCCTTCCAACCTCAAATTTAGGACCTCTTTGATTATAAAGCCCTGCAGCCCTGTATTAGGCATAAGATCAATAATGAATGTGTAGCCTATACATATTGTGAATGCATTTAATAAACTTAATTACCTAGCTTTAGTAGTGTTCAGTAAATAAACACGTCTGAGAAAAATTATTCATAGGCAAAATCAAACCTATCAGTTGACCCTATGTTCTTCACTGACAGACAAAAATGAAAAGCCTATATCAGTCAAAGCTCAGCTTCAGGAAGGGAAGAGACAGGGCAAGATAAAAACACAGAGAAAAAGAGGGTGTGATGCCGATGAGGAGAGAAAAATAATCAGCTGCCCACTGACACGGTTTTAAAGCTGTTATCCAATTTTTTTGGCCTTCAAAACATCCTAAAATGCACACTATGTAGATCAGAGAAATCAAAATTGTATCGGGAAAACCCTGAACCCCCCTAACTAACCTCACATTTGGGACCACAGTGATTATAAAACCCTGTCTTTGCATGATAATCAAACTGGTTAATAGTGAGCATTAGATCCTAAACTAAAGTGTTACCTATTTTTTTTATTTATTAAAAAAAAAAAAAAAATTATACCCTCATTGGGGGCTTAGCCCCCCTAAAATGAAAATCCTAGTGATGCCCCTGAATATACCCAATCAAATGGCATTTTGTTTAATGTGGTCAAAGAACAACGTGGAAGATGCTAAATTGCTGATTTTCCTGAGCTCTGTGGTACATTTCAACGCGTTCTCATCCTTTAACGTCATATAGAACGCTATATGACAAAACGGCGCTATACTACGCGCATGGCACACGTTATCGTTAATATAACACGCGCTGTGAGGGCTAAGTTTAGGTGTGGGGTAGGGTGTGCGTGTCAAATTCACGCTAAAGGATTTATAACGTCTTGGGTTCGCGTGTTATATTAACGATAAAGGGTGCCATATGCGTAGTATAGCGCCGTTTTTGCATATAGCGTTCTATATGACGTTAAAGGATGAGAACGGGCTGTACATTTCATGGGGAAATAAACAATATTTTGTTTTGTTAATATTTCTAGCTGTATTAGCTGTCATTTGCAAGCAACATACAGTACAATATTTACACTAATCACCTCATTCAGAGACGCAGCATGCTTTTGCTTACCAGCATTGAGCTGAAGCAGTAGCAAGCAGACATCACAGAGTTTGTGCTGGTGTGAGTTTGTGCATCGTCTGTGCAAAGAGGGAAGATCACAAGAAAAGCTTACTGCATAAAATGCCTTTAAGACCTTGTGCATAAATGACAGACAGGTTTTGCCAAGTCTAAAGCAAGCTTTTAAATAAGTATACACAGTCAGATTGATTTAAAGTTTTTTGGCTTTTACAAAATTCGCATTTAGAAGGTACTCAAAACATACAGTTTCCGACTTCTGCCTATATGAATCAATGATTTGGATGACATCACCCTGCAATTCAGCTTCTCACTTCAGATTCTATGTCGAATCAAATGCTCTCTAGAATCTACAGCGTCCCGCCCAAACATTATAAATAGACGTTAAAGCTGTGACTAAAATGTATCACTTAATCACAAATGTACTATTTTCTACATGGTGAATGGCACATAGTCAAGCAGCCATGTCATCAGCTGGTTGCCCACTGAAGCTAAGCAGTGCTGAGCCTGGTTAGTCCATGGATAGGAGACATTCTGAGAAAACCAGGTTGCTGCTGGAAAAGGTGTTAGTGACACCGGCAGAGGGTGCTCGCCCTGTGGTCTGTGTGGGTCCATACGTCCCAGTATAGTGATGGGGACACTATACTGTCAAAGAGCACCATCCCTCGTATGACACGTTAAACCGAAGTCCTGACTCTCTGTGGTCATTAAAAATCCCAAGATTTCTTTCAAATCAGGCATCCTGGCCAAATTTCCCCAGTGGCCTCTGTCCATCATGGCCTCCTAATCATCCCTATATACTCATTGCCTTTATCACTCAGCTGGTGTGGGGTGAGTGTTCTGGCGCAATATGACTGCTGTCGCATCATCCAGGTGGATGCTGCCCATTGGTGGTGGTTGAGGAGATTCCCCCTTCCCTGAATTTTCCTTGCTTTCATTTTGTGATTATTTCCTCTCTATAAAGCACTTTGAATTGGCTTTATGCATGGCTGCACTACTTCCTGAACTTAAGCCAGCTCCTTGTTTCCTGTCTGCCATTATTGGCCAAACTTGATTAATTCAGGTGTGTCTGATTAGTGTTGCCATGACTACTGAGGTCAGGCACACCTGAATTAATCAATGTGTCCAATAATGGTAGACAGGAAACAAGGAGCTGGCTGAAGTTCAGGAAGTAGTGCAGCTGTGCATAAAGCCAATTGCCATAGTATATGAAATGTGCTATATAAATAAACTTTCCTGGCCTTGCCTTCCATGTAAAGTCCTTTGAGTGCAGAGAAAAACACTATATAATGTAATATATTATTATCACACTATTACAGTAAGGGGATGGGGAACAATTCAGACTGTGTAAAAATGCTTTCCTTTGGGGTAAATGAAGTCTGGTGTCAAGTTAGTGTCAGGTGAACCACCACAGCGAGCAGCCATGCACACAGTCTCCTCAAAACCAGAGATAACACAGACCGGATCACATGTGCGAGTCGGCTCAGACCAGAAAATGTATAGGACCCATTTGAATTCTGCACAAAATGCTATATTTTAAAGCAATATGGAGGACATTAGAAGGAGACACAGTTAGAGATTAGGAGGAAACTGCGGCTTTACAGAGCTCAACAGACAACACAGTCTCATCCCAAAAAGTCATATAACTGACGTTTTGGGACGTATTTTGACCATACGTCAATATCCGCCTTTTTAGGGCCCCCTTAACCCTTTCACGCGTACGATCACACCGGTGTGATCAGTCTTGGCTGGTCCCTGGAGCGTACGATCACACCGGTGTGATTAGAACGTTCAGTGCACACGTCAGCAACTGCTAAATTCAAACTTGCTCTCGCGCGTTGGCTGGCGCTCAGCCAGAGACAGACGCACTCAGTGCTGTCATATATCACAACTATTGAGTGTTTTCAACCACATAATGTTTATTTTAGGTTTCAGACATTTAAATACACATATGTACAAGCAAAACAATGATTTTGAGTTTGTAAAATACATACAGATGTCTATGGGAGCGGCAATAATAATCCTTTCAATTATAATAAGACGACACATTTTATTCATATCAGATACACATTGTGTAAGTAGCTTAACATTTGATCCTATTCTTCTCCCAGTTCACCAGCCACTTACTATCATGTATTTCGTGAGAAGTGGATGAATTGACGTAATAAATCCAACAGATCCGATTCTCTGAACTGAAAACGAAACTAAAATGGCGCCGCCCGTTGTGCATACAGCTCAACTAACGCGATCGTTATAAAGATGTCTAAACAACAAAACCCATCCACTTGCACATATTTGACAATCGGAATATCAGTGTTTCATGATATAGCTAATACATTTTTGAATATTTTTAATAAAAAAGGAAAAATGACATAAAAGCAGATCATCATTCATTCCGCGCTCTGTTCTGGTTGTGCTGTGTCACGTGACAAGCAATGACGCGTCACCATGGAAACATTAAAGTGGCAAGTTCTAAATAACGGTCGCCTTGAAAAACTCACGCTGGGGGGTCAGTTAGAATATTTTAAACTTACGTGTGAAAGGGTTAAACATCGGTAGATGGCGATCCCGGGCCGTCATACAACTGACGTTTTACCTTTAACGTCAGTTAGGTGACGGGTTAGGTTTAGGGTTAGGTTTAGGTATGGGGTAGAGTTAGGATCCCATAACCTCATCTACCGACGTTTAAGGGGGCCCTAAAAAGGCGAATATTGACGTATGGTCAAAAGACGTCCCAAAACGTCAGTTATATGACGTCTTGGGATGAGACCGGGTTGCAACAGATGAAAACAGATGAAAAGTGATTCGCTATTTTAAACAAAGAGGGAAGAGCTGATAGATATTCAGATTGTATATATGATAGATATGTCCTGCCCTGTCTTCCTGTTTCAGTGGAAATAACATCAACACTCTGAATAATGCTGCATGTTTTGAGGCACTTCAGTGGGCCTTTAATGCTACATACTCACCACCACACTGCTAACAGCAGGCTGAGTACTTGTCAACTCTTAAAATAATTAAATTCAATCATAACCCATCGCACCAACCTTATAAGTCATCTGTATTAATCCACCTACCTAACCTCTAACAGCGAACATGCTGTTAAGTTTACATTCGTTTCAAAACTCCCAGTGTGAACGGAGAGGCCTGAGCACAGTCACTTCACCATAATTTCCTTTCTTTTACTTTACAGCAGGAGCCTTCATGGCAGCAAATCAATAGATTAGTTACCACAAGTAGATACTGTATGTAGGAACAGGAAAGAGAGAGAGATAAATTGAAGAGTTTTCAAAAAAGAGTGCTCACTCCCCCATGAAGATGTTTTCTCTTCCGTCTTACCGCCACACATTTGATGCTCCAGGCAGTGCTCGGAAACAAAATAGTCATTAAGGAGAGGAACTTGTTTCACGAAACTATGAGAATCCATCACACAATGCGTCCCAGTTCACCCGTCTGTCGTCTCTCACTCTGTCTCTCTTCCTATAAACTTCCATGGCATTTCTGCATAGGTTTAGAAAACTGAGACCACATTGAAAATCTGGGTTTACTGTAAAAAGATTAAAAAAAAAAAACAAAAAAAAAAACAAAGTTTGGGATATTTGGAGAAAAAAAAATACAAATAAAGTTGTAATGTAAATTAATTAAGCATTATAGTAATATCTGTAAATGAAGAGTTCAGATGCAAAAGCCTCTAAGTGCCATTTGAAATTTTCTTCTAGAATGATCGTTTTTATCAAGCTTGTATATTTAAGTTCAGTGATTTCACTTAAATGGCAATGATAATTACCTATTACAGTTCAGGACTGTCTTGAGCATTTTCGGGTAGTGTCACCAAGATCTGACTTTTTTGCATTGGCAAACACTTACAGAGTAAACTGTCATAATGAAAACATGACAAAGCCATTTGACTATCTTGTTCATAAACACTGGTGTTAGGACTTTTCATCTTGACGACACTGAATACTTGCTTTTGAGGAATGAGTTATCAATTTTGAGCTAGTGACACACTTTTGCAGGTTATATCAACTAAGTTTTGCAGCTTGTACTAATTGTTTTGAGAACTGCATTAACTGTTATGCAAATGTAAATAGTAATGTGAGAAATGCACCAAAGCGACTGAGAAAAACTGTAATTGTTATTTAAGTGAAATTACTGAAGTTAAATATACAAGTTTGATAAAAATCATCATTAAAGAAAAAAATTTCAAATGGCATTTAGAACTCTTTAGAACTTTTGCATCTGAACTCTTCAAATATTACTCAGCCATATTTACCGTCACACTAAAACACAATCTGAAAATCTAATCTAGTTTACAATTCCAATTTTTGGGATGAACGGACAGACAGACAGACAGACAGACAGACAGACAGACAGACAGACAGACAGACAGACAGACAGACAGACAGATAGATAGATAGATAGATAGATAGATAGATAGATAGATAGATAGATAGATAGATAGATAGATAGATAGATAGATAGATAGATAGATAGATAGATAGATAGATAGCACTGTGTACATGTTTATAGAGCAGCACATATTGATATTTTTCAAATATAGCCAATCAAAAGAGATTTATTTTAATCCTGCTGTTCTTTGAAAGAGATTATTTGCCAGGGTCTCTGAGCATTTGCCATTCTTCTCAGAGGAAAAGTTCAGCCACCTTTCGAATGCTTAAACACGTCTTGACTGCCTAAAATCTCCTGTTAGCTTTTCTTTCCACTTGGTGGCTTTAAAGCCTCCTCCGCCTGCCAGAAACGGCAGATGGAAACGTGGAGCTGCAAATTCTTGCCATCTCATCTTTCCCCATCTTTTGGAATAGTTGCACAGTCCAACCTCATGGATTTTTTTTCCTCTGCTCAGTCTGTCTTCTGCACTTGAGGACGTTCCAGCATTTAGTGTGTGAGGACACGGGCCAGATGTTGTGTGATGTTTGAACACAACCTCATCGCTGCAACAGCAGAGTGGGCTGTGTGCTTCTATCCTCTTCAACAGGACATCTTTTTTTTTTCCCCCACATAAACAACTGACCTCCATTCACACACCATCTGTCCTCAGCTACGACAGCATGCACTATAATTCACTAAAGGCTGTTTTCCTCTTCAAATATGTACTCAGTGATTGGAGGCATTATGAATTCAATTTAGAAGAGGATGTTTGCTCTGGCATACACAATGCAATTCAAAGCTGTGACTTGTTTTCCCCCTGTGGCTTCACAGTGGGTTACATCAGGTTGGGAAATTCCTGAATCAACTGTGGTCAGCCGGTTTTCTGGATATTGTGACTCACAGTTACGTGTGCTTCACAACAAAGTTTTCTTTTTTTTTTTTTTTTTTTTTTTTGTTCCTATGAACATCTCCTTTTGAGTTCCCCAGAAGAAGAAAAAAAGTCCAAAAGGATTAACTTAAATCGTAATGAAAAAGTTGTGGAGGGACAAAAAATTAGTTTTAACCACAAAGTCAATGCAAAGCTTTTGCTAATTTCTTCAGTATTATCTGAAAAACAGACCAATGAGCCATAACTTAAACAAGCTTTCACTTTGTTGCAAAATAATCCAAAATCACAACTATTATTATGCAAACATCTTACAAGATTATATGTGTAATATAAAATACAGCACATTACAAAATCCCTAAGTCCAGATTTACAGTATATCTTGTCTGTTTAGTAACCATGGCAATTTCGATTGAAATAATGGTAGAATCAAATCTTAAAGGGATTTTCACCTAAAAAAAAAAAAAAAAAAAAAAAAGAAAACTTCTGTCATCATTTACTCATCCAAGTTATTCCCCGTATTTCTTTCTTCTGTGGAACACAAACGATATGTTGAAAAATGAAACAGATAATGTGAAGAATTTTGGTAACCAAAATGTTTTAGTAACCATTTACTTCCAGTTTATGAAAAAAAAAAAAAAAAAAAGTCCATTGTTGTCAGACATGTTTAGAATGATATGGAGCTGAGTAACTGTTGACAAAATCCTGAAGCTACCCCTGTCACCACAATGGGTTAAAATTAAACCAGACAGATGGGGCTAGATTTTCAACACTTTTACTTAACATATAGTGTGAGGGTATACAACTAAGCTCCATTCACCCATAAACCAGACAGCAACACTGAAAGAAAACTGAAACAGATGCGCTTGCACACATAACCAACCATAGTCATTTTGTGCCCCCCTCCCCACACTAGTCAAAACAAAACTAAGAAACAGCTTGAAAGCCACAGAGGACTTTTTACATGTTTTCCCCCTTTGCTGCATTCCTTTCAACTGTAAGAAGCCAGTCATCCCGGCATATTTGCTGCTTGACAGTGACAGAGTATTTCTTCAGTTTACACACACACACTACTGGGAGACTTTCAAAGCGCACGCCGCCGTCAACAGCATTGTTAGCGCCGAGCTCACATTATTCTGCGCATCTCAACCTCACTGCAACACTGCTGTCAATCTACCTCCTCTCCCTATGCCTTATTTATGACACCGGTTGGGGGACATGCTGTGCGGGAGGCTCAGGGGGACACCGTTATCCCAACAATACACTGCATTATTTGTCTAATCAAACAAACAGGAGGCACCTTCATGCAATATGTAGCATAACTCATGCAAACAAATGTGTTTTTTTATTTCATCTGTTGCTCCACACATATATGTCAGGACACAAGGTGTCTCGCTGACATCGACAAAGCTCCAAATAGAGGTGTTAAAGTCACTGCAGATACAAACCTGACAGAGATACCCACACCCCTCCTCTATTATTTCCTAACAAGAGGCATCACAGCTGAGGGTAATAGCTAACCTTTCAAGTGACCACTTAAATTTCTACCAAACACATCCTTTAAGGCTCACATCATTACAACTTTGTTAAAGAGAAGCCATGAACCAAGCCAACCAGCGATAAGGTGAATCTCAACATTACACACTTTTAAAAGCAAAAGAGAATATCTGACCAAAACGAACACAAAAGGAACAACATTGTGTTAATGGCTTTAGTGAGGGAAAATGACATCATCAAATCGAATGCCAGCACCTCAAATGACAATAACGTTTGGCCAGCTTTTTGTGTCAATTGTTAAAACAAAACATCACTGTAACAGGGTTCGTTGTCATGGGAAGGAGGCGGCGGGAACCGGCGAACATTAAACTATTTAATAATAAAATAAACAAATACAAAAATGAAAGTATGAGCCCCTCACGGACGACTGTTGGCCACAGAAGCAAAACACAACATAAAATCAGACCTGTTCCTCTCTCCCTCCGCACTGTGGTTGGTTGCTCCTCCTTTATGCTTCCACTCCTCCGTGGGAGATGCGAGACCGGGCCGTCTCACAGATGTCGTTTATCTTTAATCACGCCACCGGGCTCATGCCGCTCTCTCATGTCCCTCGCCCTCGTCCTGCTCACCACAATCACACCTAGTGGAGCCTAAAAACATATTTAAATGTATGCGTAAAACACACACCCACCCCCACCCCTAACAATAACTAATTAACTCTGGTATGCTAACAAGGCACAATAATTAATTAAATTACTTGTAAAATAAATAAATATTAACCAATTCCCTTAAACTATTCGATCTGACAAATCTTTACACATGTTAAAACAATATCTTTTAAATTCATATGGCGAGCTTTCTTAAATGGGTTATTGTCTATGTGTGTGTATGTGATGCGGATATGTTTATTTCTGCTATCTTTTTGTGTTTTTTAGTTCGTGATTATGAAGCATTGGGCAATGTGAGTATTACTGTGCTATATAAATAAAAATAAATACACAAACAAACAATTAAATAAAACAATTAAATAAATAGGAAATAAAAGCCTCACAGATATCACAGGTATTTAGCCGCCTTTCCACTGGACACGACATTCGCATATGATTGTCGCATTTCGCCCCCTAGTGTCATGTCACTTTGAAATTGGTCGTGAAGCAACCATTACCCTCGGATATTCACAATGGTAAAATGAATGATTTTAATTAATGTAATGCATGCATGATTTTATAGAGCTAATCAATATAAATATAGATTTAATTATTATAAAATACTTTTTTCTGCTATAGTTAATAACCAACATTTTACAGAAAGAACGTTTACAGAAAAACATTAAAGAGTTAAAATATTGGTAATTATAGCCTCGCGCTGACGAGCTCATAGTTTTTATTAGAATACATCACTTCCTGTTGGCCGGTCGCATACATTCTAGCCGCAGAAGTTCAGATATTTCAACGGATCCGAATTTTCCGCATGCGCATATGATCGGAACTCCCCGCAGCTCCCGTACGACTCTCCATTAGAAATGAATGACTTCCGGTCCGACGGCGGTCGTTTGTCGTGTGCAGTGGAATAACATTTATGTAGCCTAGCTAATTAAGCAAAAAGAAAGAGTCTAAATAATAATAATAATAATAATAATAATAAAACATTATACATACTTAAAGGGTAACTATAGTGACCTGTAAGACTGGGGGGGCTTTATTAATGCTGTTCATTGATTCAAGTATTTTTTATTTATTTATTTTTTTACATTTGGGTATAAAGTGTTTTAATTCTACAATATATGGCGTAAAAACGTCTAACTGCTGCCCTCTTCAGGTTGAACGGTAGCTACTGCAGTTGAATTTTCCGATCGGATGTTGTGGTGCCGCGTGACGTAAGCAGGCACCAGGTCCCCACACCCTTGCCTACAGAGATGCACACCCTACCCACAATTCGTGGTTTCGCAAGTCTGTGTCAACTAAGAAATGTTCAGGTAAGTTGCACCTGGCTGACTGCGATTGCTAAATGTGGCTGGCTGACTCAAGGCTTTGCTCAAGAGTACAGACAGATGGCTAATAATATACCCAATATATAACAGTCTGTGTTTACTCAGTGTGTGTCAGCCGTGATTTTGGTTCACTCCCTTTAATTAAAGGTGCTTTCTGATGCACTGTGCAATGTGGTAGGGTTTGAGTGTGAAAACAAAAGTAACTGATGCGAGTGTTGGGGTCGTGGTGGAGGCTTACAGCATAGATACAGTGTATGCAAAACACTCATAACGCATGTTTAAGATTCCAAATCTTTACTTAATTGTAGTTGCAGTAACAGTATAATCAACAGTATACGATTTTTGTTACAGTAATTAGTGTACAACATCTGCATATATTCTATAGATTTATAAAAATAGCTGTAGCCTACTTTAATTCTTAATTGAATACTTTGATTCTTAAGGAGATTACTAAAAATGTTGTACCAAACATGTATGAATTCGCAAAAGATATTATGAAAAATGTTTTGTAGCCAATACAGGAAAGCTAAACAGGTCCAAAGTTGCTTGAATATCATCGTATCATCGTTCTTCAAAATATAATTTAGAGGTTTGGAAGAACATGAGCAGGATTTTCACAGGCCTGGTTCATTCAAGGTACTACTATACAGCAATGTTATCGATAAATCACTTACAATATAAGCCACACAGTATACTGCAATAAACACCTTTACAAATTAGAAATACAGTACCATTTAAAAATTTGTGATTGGTAAGATTTGTTTAATATATATATATATATATATATATATATATATATATATATTTTAAGAAGTCTATTATGCTCACCCAGGTTGGATTTATTTGATCAAAAATTCAGTAAAACCAGTACTATTGTTTAAAATTTGTGCAATTTAAAATAACTATTTTAACACATTACAGTATTCCTATGATGGCAAAGTTACATTTTCAGCAGCTGATTTAAATAATTCAAATATGCTGATTTGGTGCTCAAGAAAGATTTGTTATCATCAATGTTGAAAAAAAAAACACATTTATTATAAATGAATTGAATTTAAACCTGAGTATCCCTTTAATATGTATTGTTAATTCCACTTATGATGTTTTCATATGGGAACAAAAATAAGTAATTATTTTTTTTATTTAAATACACCCGTGCTACTTCCAGCCTTCCTACTGTACATGCTTGTATGCAGACTCCTGCTTATGGATGCCTGCCAAGCAGTTACATAAAATCGATGAGAACTTAGTCAATAGCCCTTCAGATGGATGGTAACAGAATGTGTTCCTTATTTTCTGATTATTCTAGATTAATCTATCCACCCATTTCTCCTGCTTATTCATCACAGAGAAGACTGATGCTGCGTTAGACGAAAGATCTGGAAGAATAATGTTTGTAAATGACATTCTTAGTGATTCAAGACTCATGGTCTCATGAAATTCAGCCCGAGGCCCAGCTATCTTCTCATACTGGCAAAGCCTGAAGACTACAGCATTCAGTTTTGTTCTTACTGGAGCTCCGTAATTGAATATGCGCCTGACATCAAACAGCTCTGATCTAGGGGGTTGAAATTGCCATCTGGATCCATAGCGCTGCTCTTCAGCTCTGCTGCTCTGAAATCTCGCTGAGAAGACAAGATAACCCAAAGATCAGCCACTTATCAAATGGCTAGACCATCTTCTCTGTTCTCTAACAGCAAATGATTTGAGTTTAAACGGGTAATAAGAGTATTTTTGATCCTGTGCAGTGATATTATTAAGAGCACAGTATGAGTAATGTATGTAGTCTTGTAGGTACCGGTTGACTATGAAAGCCACTATGAAATGCAGAGCCATGAAAGAGCGGTAACGGCATGTTTCAAAATTATGTGCAGTAGAGCAGGAAGTTTGACAGGATCTTTAGAGGAGCAGAACACTGGAATGCTGGGAAGGTTTATGGCTTCACCTCACCCTAGGCTGACACTCACGCGCCTCGCCCACATTTCTGATTCAGCCCTAAGGGTGGATGTGGATGTGTGTGTGTGTGTGTGTGTGTGTGTGTGTGTGTGTGTGTGTAAGGGGTTACAGATATGTCAAGGAACAAACTTTGCCCTACCCTAAATCTGTACTTTCAGCACCAGATGTCTAGAGAGGATGTATTCTGAGCACAAACCAACATGCCTGTACACAAACACTCCCACCACAAAACATCCAGGACACACATGGCCAAACTCACCAACACGGCTGTTTGTGAGGAATGTTCCCAGGAAGGGTTTGCACAGCCATGGATGGTATCAGGACAGACGCAATTGATTTTTTTTTTTCACAAATAAAAACAAGGCCGAAAAAAGAAAAATATATATATAAAAATCATTCTAATGCAAATGAACGCTGTTCTTTCTATTCATTAAAGATTAAAGATTTTCACGAAAATATTAGACAGCACAACTGTTTTCAACATTGATAATATAATGAATGTTTCTTGATCACTAAATGAGGTTAAATTGGTTAAATAAATGCAACTTTTAAGGGAAAGATATAAAATAAATAAAAAATCTTACCGACCACAAACTTTTGAATAGAAAATAAGATATAAAGCAAATAATTAAAAAAGTTCAAAGTAATAATGTGAAAACATTATCTAAAAAAAAAAACAAATCAAAAAAAAAAAAAAAACATTTGACAAAAACTGCATTAAAACAATGGTAAATGACCATTACCATTTACCATTAAAACAATGATGGGGAAAGCACCCAAGGGACAGTTGATGTACCCTATTGACAATTCCCTATTGAAGTCAATGCTGGGGCCAATCAACTGTTTGGTTAAAATATCTTCAACACATCTTATTTTGTGTTTAGCAGAAGAAAGAAAATGAATATAGGTTTGGAATAACTTGAGGGTGGTTAAATAATGACATAATTTATATATTTGGGCTAACTATCCCTTTACAGTAATGTAAGGCATTTTAATCTCATAATTCTGTGACTTAGTAATTTTGACTTTATTCTCAAAATATTACTTAAATGTTGTAATGTTAAAAATCCATTCTTTTGAGGTCTCTATATTAAAAATCCAAGAAAAAGCCAAAAAGAGACTACATTTTCTATTTCTTTGGCCTTTGTGGTTTAATAGTTATTCAGCTGCCAGCAGAGCACTGGCATAGTGCATCAACACCAACACATACCAGCCTCCTCAGCTGGCGTTGTGCCTAGCACTGAAGTGTTTCGAGGAATGGGTGGAGGGGGTGTGATGAAATGGGATGGGTGCGCATTTTCCCCTTCACTTGCCAAAGTGGGGTTAATGCCCAAAAAGGACAGAGTTGTGTGTGTGTGTGTGTGTGTGTGTGTGTGTGTGTGTGTGTGTGTGTGTGTGTGTGTGTTGATGTGAGCAATGCTAGTACACTGTAGGAAAACTAGGTCAGTAGCGAGGGCTCTCTGGAAGTGGATGTGAACTTGTCACCTCTGATTCCATTAGAGGGACTGAACTTGGTGGGAGAGGGAGAGGATATAAGGTCAAGAGATGGTTTGGTCACTGTGCCATTTCACCAAGAGGAAAACAAACACTGAAATCCAGCAGAAGGCACAACCTCAGATGAACGTTAATGGACAGGAGAATATTTAGTGAAGATTCATGACCATAAACTACAAAACAGATGTTGACACGGGTTAAAACACAGGTGTGAATCATTTCTTAAAGTGCAAACTGTGCAGCAAATGCAAGTGTTTTGAAGAGTTTACATTAACATGTGTTACTTCAACTTTGTGCACTTACAAATCAAAAGACAATATTTTTTTAATAAAATAATATATACATATTATGGAGCTAGGATTGTGTCTTTATTACATGCGATAAAATAAATGATCTCAGAGAAAAAAAAAATGTTTGAGAGAAAAAGTTATCATACCAATTGTATGATCTGTTGTTGTACGTCACACACATCACACACATGACCAGCGTCGGCCAAGATCATTTTTTTCTTGCATGTAATAAAGACATAATCCTAGCTCCGTATTACATATATACAGCAGTGGCCAAAAGTGATGTACAGAGCAAATGTTTGTTTTTAATGACCCTACAAGTTTGATAAAACCAATAAAATTTGAGGAAAATATTTAATATGAGAGAAGAAACCAACATTCAACTTGGTCAAGGAAATTATCTTACAAAAATGATTTGGTATAAAAGGAAATGACAGCAGATTTTCTTTTACTATGCAAAAAATGCATAGAAAAACTAAAAGGCTCACAGGAAAAAAGCACGAAGAGTTCATATGCAAAAGCCTCTAAGTGCCATTTGAAATTTTCTTCTAGAATGATCATTTTTATCAAGCTTGTATATTTAAGTTCAGTGATTTCACTTAAACGGCAATGATAATTACCTATTAATTGTTATTTAAGTGAAATTACTGAACTTAAATATACAAGTTTGAAGAAGAAATCATTAAAGAAGAAAATTTCAAATGGCATTTAGAGGCTTTTACATCTGAACTCTTCATACATTGAATACTACAATATAATAAATTATCAATATTTAATCGATTCTGTCTTGTTTTTTCAAGTGTTCATAATTTCTTTGTCTGTACAATTTGCCATGTTTCATTGCGGTATTACAAATGAAACAAGCGACAAGCACAACTATACAATAAGCTTACAAAATCCATTAAATATGTTTACTAATATTTGTACTTAAAATGCTAGCTACGAAATTAGCCATAGCAAGACAAAGTCGGCTATACCAAAATATGTAATTCATTTCCATTACAACAAAAAAAAAAAATAAAAATAAAAAAAAATTAAAAAAAATAAAAGTACATGGTTTCAGAAGTAGGGAAGGAGGTGTAAATGCTCATGAAAAAAAAGTTATGTAAAACACAAATGTTTTATTACGTTGTTATATACTGTATACTTTAGTTAACAAATTATATGAACTAGTGTGTGTGAAAAGATAAGAGTGTATTTTCTAAAAGTCCACAGGACCAAAAGTGCAAATAGTTGAAGAAACACCCACATATGTTCATTTGGCGTCTATAAGATAAGATTTCAAGTTTGTGGCCTCATAAACCAACCGTATACTAGCAAGGAAAGCATAACTCACTGGTTATCTATTAGCTATAATACTGACAAAGATTAAAGGAGGCTTTGGAACATGACAAATCCATTTCCATAAAGGTCACTGGACGCCCAAGATAATGGATTTGTTATGTATGTAACCCAACCCGGCCCTTCATCTCACTGCATCGACAGGATCCCCGCTAAGCGGCTAACACTTCATCAGCTGCCATAATTTCATACAGCAAGCCCTGCTGACAGCTTACGGAAGTGCAGGAAAGGGAATGTGTCTCAAAATTGTGCTTCTTAAGGCTTTCCATTCAGTTCCTGGCCACATACACACTCACCGACTAATGGAAGACTGGTGCAGTCGCTGCAATGGCTCTCAGTCCATTGACGCAACAGAGCACGATGTGCGCCCCTCGCTGGGCCAAGGACAAGCTCTGTCGCCTCTTCTGCCAAAAGCAACGAGTCTGAGAGCATACCTTCTGTGAGAAGGAGACTAGTGCAGGGGATTAGACAGCATCAGAACTTTCCTGAGCGATATCTAAAATTCGGAGTTGTGAGCTCAGACTTTGAGGGAAGCACAAATCCATGGCTGCTCACTAGAGGATTAGCCCCTTTGCGCTCAAACTTAATGAGGACGAGTAAGCCCATTCCTCCAGCTCCACGCGAGACACGATCATGAAGTGTGCTGTGGAATGACAGAGACAAAGAGAGAGAGACCGGAAGAAAGGACAAGACTGAGAGCGCAAAAGTGAGAGGGAGTTGTCTGCCAAAGGGGGACTCTTTAATTCGGTCTCTGTTGAAGAGCGGGTCGAGTGGAACGCTGGCCTGTCTGTCACCGCGAGGCTCCAGTGACCGCCTGACAGATCACAGCACAGCACCGCATCAGGGGGGCCAGTAAATTGGCCCGGGGGGCCTCCTTTGCCTGCTTTCTCCAGCTGAATCTGCAGCGGTTTATGGCAAGGCTGATGGGTAATGTGGTACACAGGAGGCTATTTATGAGACATATTTGTCCACAGCAGCATTTTCAGCAAAAAGCAGTTTACACGTGTTTGGGGTTGTCAAGGGGGTGTGAGTCACCCGCGGGAGGAATACAGGTAAAGGGTTTTATTCAAAACAATGTGGCATTATAGCCACAGCAAACCTTCTGATACAGGACACAAGATGAAGCGAGCTATTTTCAGCCACTCTGAACTCTGAGATCTGCAATACAGCGTTGCTTCAAAGGAAGCTATTTGCAAAAGCCCTGGTTCTGGAATGGATTCCTGTTCATGGATGAAGAAACTAATTAGGCACTGGTCGGTTTACTGTCCACTGACACAATGAATAAAGCCCCCCAGGACCCTCCTGTGCCAGACTCAAAGAAATTATCTTTAAAATGCAAATCATATTATCAAAACTAGATTTACGTCTTTTATGAAGAAAATATGCTAGGCCAGGGTGTTGTGGGTGGATTCTTGCTGGGCCAAATAACAAAAAAAAAAAAAAAAAAAAAACACCCACATGTATCTATCATATTCTGGCCCCTAGATGTGGCTCAGGTTCCTCATTTAATTGCTTAACAAAGTATTATCTTACTTCTCTTCATCATTCACAAGCCATCATTCACATAGTTTAAAGTTTAAAGTCAGTGTAACATTTTGTTTTTGACCAAGCAATTTTTCATTAAAAATTCACAACTCTATTGTCTATAGAGACTTCCTCAATCATTTAGTCAGTTTAAACAAGCAGCTTCACGATCAACTGGAAGTTCAATTTCATTTTTGAGTGCAACGCCACATCTTAAAATCCAAACAACAACCGATGGGTAGAACCAATTCCCATTCTACCCATTTTCTTTCCATTGTTAGACTCAGATGTACGTCACAATATAGGAGAAAATATCTGTTTCTACTTCCATTTAATCAAGACTTTAATTGCTTAAATAGTTTATTTTTTTTAAAATACTGTAATATCTATTATATTACAATATCAAATAAACAGTCAAATAAACATACATATTGAAATAATTATAACACATTTTGCAATAGATAATAATATGGATTCATTCTTAATTAATTAATTCTTAGTAACACTACTAAATCTCATAGCACATAAATAATAATAATGATGATTACTACACTATTAAGAATCACAAACTAGTTGATGCGGGATACTTATACATGAAATGAGGTGGGCATTTAGATAACATATATCTGGCCAAGTGTGATGGCACTCAATATCAAGAAGTGAAAAGATAAAATCAAAACATGTTAAACATGTTCCACAAATTCGACCTTATTGCTGGAAAAGGGAAGCCTATTCATTTAAAGTCCAACAGTTTTTCTCCCACACAGATTGTTAGACTGCTAACATTTTTTCTTGTGGAAAAAAAGCATATGAAAATCGATTCTTAAGAAACAACCTTGATAAGTGGTTTAAAATCTGATTAAATACAGTTTTCGATGCATCTCAGTCTAAACGGTCAGATCAGATTTCATGTGGTTTTACCGTCATTAGTTTTGCAAAGGGATGTTACGCCAGGTGTTGCAGCAAGAAGGCTTAAATACATTACAACATTGCATTCATCACCCTTTTCTTGTTTTTTTTTTTGTTGTTGCCTAAAAAGAATGCTTTCAGATTGGGACACTGTCCTGATGAAAAACAATTTAAGGCGAATAATCCATTGGTAAAGTTTAACATTCTTTGCATTGCATTCTCACACCTGATTATCTTTATCAAGGGCTTCACATTGCCGTTCAGATGCAGTTCCTTGAAAGAGTTAAGACAGAAGAGCCAGCCAGTACAAAATAGGATATATATTGATCAATTCAAAAACTGATGCTTCAATGAACAAACAGGATAGGGAAAGTAACAAAGTGAGACTGTAGTCATCAGTCATTAGGTAAAAACTCTAGAAAAGCAATACATCGCCCTGCTTAACAAACTAGGATACAACTCATCAGACGCGCTCTTTACTTGTATTGAAGAGCTCACTTCTGCCATGTCATTTCCACAGAATGAGGGAGGCGTCCTGCTGAACTCCACATGTGTGCACAATCAAGCCAAGAGCAAAGGGGATTCAATTCCAAGCAAAGCAACCTTTCCCGGAGTGTAACCGTTCATTACAGACATCCCGAGGCAGGGCATAGAAGTGCATCTCCACTTGCTAAGACTCAATTTGAACAGTGGGGGATCTGAAACAGAGCCGGGACATATGGCTGAGTCACCACTCTCCTGAGCTCCGTAACCTACAGCCGTGCAGTCTATCGTAGCAGGTAGAGTGGCAGGCCGCTTCCACGCGATTAAGTTGCGCCTTTCTATGCGCAGGGCTATAAAAAAAGACAGCGAATAACTGTAATCCACGTGATAGAGCCCAAAATAGCAGTCATAACGTTTATCACCACAAGTGGTCCCTGCCTGCATACGGGAGGTGCGGAGACGAAGAAGGGCGGAGTATTTGGTGAGCTGCAAAACAAGACGGAGAGAAAGAAAATCTGTGACAAACGGGATGAGAAATCATGACTGACAGGCAGTTTAAGCAGAGAAGAGAAAAATTCGCACACTTAGCCACTGCTAAAGTGCAAAAAAACAAAAACAAAAAACAAAACAAAAAAACAGGTGACTGGGGTGTTTGAATCTGTCCAAATGGTAAACAGAGAAACTCTCAAACCACACACATAAAGTTGATATGAAACGACTGGCTAAGTTTTGTGATTTTGAGTCGGTGTGAAAGTGGGTGAGAATGCACCGGCATGTTTGAAGATATATGCTCTTCCAATTCTGCCCTCCGTCTAGGACGGTGACTATTATATTCCATTGGGTTGACAGAGTCAGCAAGGCTAGAACCTTTGCGAAGGGGAGAAGTGTCAGAGGGATTGGCCAATGCCGGTGAAGGGAACGGGTGGCAGGGTGACAAGCTGTCAGAGTGTCTCACAGTGAGGTGAGCAAAGGGAGAGATGGGTAATCACAGGTAGCCAGATTTCCCTTGAGTGAAGGACAGGAAATGGGCACAAATTTCACAAATCCAGATTCTGTACTGATTTTGTGGTATAAAATGTTTGGAGTAGGGATGCGCTTACATTAACATTTAAGCTGATAATTTGTTTAATATTATTCACAAGAAGCAAATAATGTCAAAAATTTTCAGATTTTGTCTAAATAAATAAAAATAAAATAAAGTCAATTAAATGTATCAAAATGGCTGAAACACACCCAACATTACTTAACTGTCACCGTCCCACAGGTGGGACGTTTGCCACTATATTTTTAAAACAATAATATCTTAGTAAATACCTTAAATAATATTGACAAACTATATATCATTTGAAAGCTTACAATCTCTAGTTTCCATATTTGGTGACTGATTTTCAAAATATATTACAGAGGAGCCATAATTTATCAATATAAAACAATAATATTTTCATACTCATAAGGGGTGTTCAGACCTTTGTTTTAAAATAGCAATAAACATGAAAAATCATGAAAAAATGGTAGATACCTCAGTTTGTTTTCATGCCAAAAGTTCAAAAGATAGAATCCATTCAATTACTTTGGAAAAAAAAGGTCTGAAAAGTTTAAAATATCAAGAAAAAAATAATAAATTCACCATTTGTGACGTGGCAGCTAGCTATGACTTACATGCGTGTTCTTTGTATGTGTTTCTTAGAGGTTCAATTCATATCAAAATCTGCCAAACTTCCCATGCTACTCCTGAATAGGATCTCTACTTCAGAAATTGTGTGAAAATTGTGAAAATAATGGTTCATATCACTCAAAACACGAATGGAAATGCAGACGCCCTTATATGGGCAGTAATGGAGTCTGATTGTGCCCTAGTGAAAAAGTTGGGTACTGCGCTCAAACAAAATCTTACTGAAAGCTCATTTTTTGAGATATCAACCTAAAATTTGAAACACAACTTGTTCAGATTTCTGGCTTTGATCTTTCTGCCATTTTAGAGTAGCCCAGGTTTTGAAAATATATATTTTATGTAAAATATGAATAATTAATATTTTTACATTGTACATTTCCATAAACTCTAACTTCTATAACTTTTTTTCTGTTTCACTTTCTTAATTTATTTCACTTCTACAAAAATCTGCCAAATGTCTTCTTTAAAACAAGACCAATCATATGTCTATATTCCAAAGCATTCTTGAATTACAACCATTTAAGTTCGAAATGTGCATTTTCATGTCTGTTCAAAAAAGGGGGGGTGACAGTTAACAGGTTAAATAATACAAACAACTGAATCTCCAATATCAGCTAATAAAACAAAAATCTTTCGTATTTGCTGATGACCAGTATGGTACTGATTGTGGATCCCTAGTTTGGCATCACAACAGAACACATACAAACTATTGGTAAAAATAAATAAATAAATAATACTTGTATCCAGCAAGGATGCATTGACTGAATTGATCGAGTGAAAGTAAAGACATTCTAATTACCAAACATCATATTAGAATGATTTCTGAATGATCATGTGAAACTGAAGACTGGAGTAATGATGCGGAAAATTCAGCTTTGCCATCACAGGGATAAATTACATTCAGAATTAAATTGGAAAAAAGTTATTTTAAATTCACGATATTGCTGTTCATATATTTTTGATCAAATAAATACAGCCTTGGTAAGATTAAGAGACTTTCTTTTACCACCCTCAAACTTCAAAACAGTAGTGTAAACAGATTTATTTTAATATCAGTAAAACACTGTCCACCAAATGGAAATTGTGTAAAATCATTAGCCTGAATGGGTGGGATAAAAACGTATCGGTTACCTAAAGTAACCTCGGTTCTCTCTAGAAGAGGGAACGAGTATTGCGTAAGTTAGCTTACGCTATGGAAAAGATTCATATTTTCGAGATATTGAAGCCAAAGAATTATCCTTAATTTTTATATTTATTGTCAACGCAGTGCAGCAGCTAGCAGACCTAGCGCAGACTGTCTAATGTGCTCATAGACTGCCCTGCGGGAACTGCAGCAGCCTACCACTGAGCCCGACATCACGTCACGTCCAATGAAGGGCACTTGCACCTTCACAGTGTCATAGCTCGCCAGTATATAAGCAGGGTTCGCAGGCTGATTGTCTAGTTTTCATTGACTAAAGCGAAAGTCACTCATGGCGCGATCAGGGCAGGTAACGCAATACTCGTTTCCTCTTCTAGAGAGAACCAAGGTCACGTTAGGTAACCGGTACGTTCTCTTACGAGAGGTTCTCTTGTATTGCGCAAGTTAGCTTACGATACGGGAAACCTTTGTCAATGACGTCACGCCATGAGAAAATGCAGAGCAGCATAGCCGGTCTTACATAACGGCCCATTATAGTGCAGCTCAACCAGTAGAGCTTAGTCAAGTGACAGTAGCCTGCGTGCAGAAATGCGGGCAGATCATACACACTATTAGACTGACAATAGATTAGCCTGCAAGGCAGGAACTTCCAGGTTATAAAACCTCACAAATGTAGATGGAGAGGCCCAGCTTGCTGCCGTACAAATTACATGAATTGAAATTGAACCATTGGACCATACCCACGATGAGGCCATGCCTCTAGTGGAATGAGCCCCTGACGCCCAAGGGGCACTGAAGATCTTTTGACGCATAAGCAGCAGCAATAGCGTCCACTATCCATCTGGACAGGCTCTGTTTCGAGGAGGAGAGACCCTTGGTGCACCCACCAAACGAAACAAAAAGCTGCTCTGAGCACCTGAAAGGGGAGCACCTGAAATGTAAACCATCAGCGCTCTGACAAAGCAAAGGAGGTTAGTATCGCTCTCGCTATCTGATGCTGGCAGAGCCTATAGCGAAATGACCTGCGCTCTGAAGGGTGTGCCAATCACCATCGGGACATACTGTAGCCGTGCCTAGGTTTGAGGATGACTTTAGAGTCATTTGGCCCAAACTCGAGCCATGCGGCGCTGACAGAAAGCGTGTGTAAATTCCCCACACGTTTGACTGATGACGGTGCACCAGAAAAATGTTTTGAGTGAGAAGTATTTCAGATCAAAGGAATCTATTGGTTCAAAGGTATGTTTTTAGGGACTCCAAGACCAAAGAAAGATCCCAGATAGGAACCGACGGGGGCAGCGGAGGCTTCATCCTTCTAGCTCCTCGAAAGAAACCAATGACCAGCTTGTGTTTTCCTATTGACTGGCCGTGCATCGACTCTGCGAATGCTGCGATGGCCGCCACGTACACTTTGAGTGTGGAGGGGGACCTGCCCTTGTCCAACAGCTCTTGGAAGGAAGACGTGCATCTGCAAAACCCCACATGTCTGTGGGTTCTGTTGACGGTCATAGCACCTTTTGGAAAACACAGAAAATTTAGACGCATAGAGCTTTCTAGTTGAGGGAGCTCTGGATTGCGTAATCGTGTTCATCACTCCGTCTGGCAGGACAATGGGTATCCATTGATCAACCATGTGTGCAGAGTCCAGCGCTCTGGACGGGGATGCCAGACTGTGCCGCGAGCTTGAGAGAGGATATCTGCTCTCACCGGAAAAGGCCACGGGCTGTAAGTGACAGACGCGTCAGCTCCGGGAACCAATTTTGATTTGAGCACTGAGTGGCACATTTCCCTGATTCTCTTGATTACCTGCGGGCAACAGTGAAATCAGAGGGAAAGCATACAATGGGCGGCTGAGCCAGGTTTAGGCCAGCCAGCGCATCCTCGTTCTTTAAAAAGAACATTGGGCAGTGAGCATTGTCTTCTGACACAAAGAGTTCGACCTCCACTCTGCTGAAAAGGCGCCATAGTGTTTGGACTGTTTGGGGGAGCAGGGGACCATTCTCCTGGGGGAACATTGTTCCTGGACTGTCTGTCTGGGCTGCTGTTCAGGTGGCCTGGCACATGCGCAACTCTCAGCGAGTGCAGATGATGCTGAGACCAAATGAGGAGGTGTTCCGTCATCCGACGCAACGTCAGCAAGGGCCGTAGCCGGCGGATGCGCGTCCGTGAAGGGGGGCGGAGAAAGCGAGGACGAAGCTCGAAGGAGGGACTCTGGCGACTCAGGATATTTCGCCTGATAGTGTAGCTTGCACAGATGGCTGAAGGCGGTGGTGACCTGGCTTCTTCGGCACTAGGTTGGCCTTTCACTTCCTCAGATGGCGATGCGGCTTCTCTCGTATTCAGCGATGCAAAGAGGTTCAGCTTCCGGGCCCTACTTATATACACTGAGCCACAGTCATACTGGCAGGTTATGGCACTGTGAAGGCGTGAGCGCCCATCATTGGATGTGACGTCATGTCGGGCTCAGTGGTAGGCTGCTGATGTTCCCGTAGGGCAGGCTATGAGCATGCTAGACAACCTGCTCTAGGTATGCTAGCTACTGCACTGTGTTGACAATGAATAGAAAAATTAAGGATAATTTTTTGGCTTCATTATCTCAAAAAGATTAATCTTTCCCATAGCGCAAGCTAACTTATGCAATACGAGAGAACCTCTCGTAACAGAACCAAAGAATTGCAGACAAAAAGGGCATCCATTATGCAATCAGCATTAAGGGGCCGGCAAACACCACCTGAATGAAAGAGTCAGCTCATGTCAGTCATATTCGTTTATTATTAACAAAGCAACACTGTAACCATATACCGTTTGATCCTGACCCCGAAACAGATTTCAAGCACTTCACACAGTCCACAGCCTTAACTCCCACAGACACAAAACACACACTAACACATCATTCAAATTGCTGTCCAAATAGCCTGACAGTGGTAATTGTGCTCAGCACTGTGCACTAAAAAGGAAGTCAATAAACGCACACATATGCAGTACAATAATGTAAACTCTTTACACAGTAATGGCTGAGCACAGAGTACTGCAAAAAGCTGAATAATAATAGAGGATAATGTGATACTACAATCAGCCTAGCCCACTAAAAGAGGAAAACGTCATATGGTACAGAAGAGAGATACAAACTACAGTACAACACCAATGAAAATGATAAAATGATATTGAGTTAAAGATTTTAGTTTTCATACTTGCAATGAAATTAACTTAATGGAAGGGGTCATGTGGGTAAAAAAAACATGTGGCTCTTCTTTTTAACAGGATGTAAATGAAAGGTTAAATCCCAATTTTAAGTTTTAACTTTGGTATCTAAGACAATAAAGTGTGGAACAAGTAATGGCACAGAAACAAAAATTAGTATCACATACAGTGAAGCAATTGTTAATGCCTCAAACAAAACATCACATTACTAAACCTGAGTGATTCAGTCAACACTGCTGCTGAGTCATAAGAGATGCCAGAGTGATCTTACCCTTTACTGGCAAAAGAAGCAGCTGTGGCACGTTTACTGTATAGCACATTTTGTTGTATTGCAGTATGCTGTGATGGTAATTTGGTATTACTCTGAGCATGATACAGTTTTCGATCATTTAAGGCATGACAAAGAAATACCAAATAAAAACATTTATTTTCAAAAGATGAAAGTCTATTTGCTCCTTTTAGATCAACCACCAATGATGAAACAGTTTTCAGTTCTTCTTGGCTGAATGGAAATAAAGTGAACCTTAAACCTTATATAAAACAAACTAAAAATAAACTAAAATGTAAATACATGATACAAAAAAAACAAAAAAAACATGTTACACACACACACATACCGTAAAACTTCAAATAATTGCCCAGAATTTTATTTTCCCAAATCTTCGAACTACACTGGCTTTGAGACAGGCCTTTATAAATTAGTGTTGAGATGTTGTTCATTTAACCCTTGTGCATTGTTCAAATTCACTACCCTTTCGTTATGTTCGTGGCTGAAAAAAGCCACTACTTTAAACTGCTGTAAAAATGTATCAGATAAATATTTTTTTCAAATTTTTTTGCATAAATCTATTAACCGACCTCAGTCCTGATCAAAACTACTAATTTTTTTTAAAAAATTCAGGATTTTAACTCTTTAATTGCCAAATTCATAAATGATGTCACTGATTTGGGAAAAAAAAACACAGAAAATGACTTATTTTCAATATAAAATATGATTGTGGACTGGATTTTTTTTTACCTTTTATCACAGTCTTGGACATGTCAAAGATTAGAAACAACATTGGTTTTGATGCATTGTTAGTTTTTGTGTAGCATCAGATTTTAACTTTTTCTCCCTCATTTACTGTTCGTGGCTGTTTTTGCCCCATTGACTTCCATTATAACCACATTTTTTTATTGCAAAGCCATGACACCATAAAATCATGCATTTTTGATTGTTGATGGTTTTCCCTGTTGGGAAGAGGTAAAATTTGTAATTTTTACTGTTGATAACCAGGTGGAACCATTTAACCCTTTAGACAGGCCTGTGCAAAAAAAAGCTTAGTTTCTGGCTTTTACATGCAGTTATATGGAGTATAATAGCATATTACAGTGTGTATATGTGTGTGTGGGTGTGCGTG
Source organism: Pimephales promelas (assembly GCF_016745375.1). The sequence continues at coordinate 6,575,627 of NW_024121266.1, read as the reverse complement.
AGTGTGTGAGAGAGTGTGAGAACTCACCTTGATGCGTCTGAGAAAATAAAAATATACACTTCAGCTCTCAAAACTACATGGAGTAAACAAAAACAAAGTAAGTGTATTTATGCATCTGCTGCCTTTTGATGGTGAGAAATGCAGACTAAACAAAAACAAAGCAAGTGGATAGAGAAGAGAAGAGCAGCAAGCAACATGAGAAAGGGCTTGACTTGTAGTGAAGTTTTAGAGATGATTATGCAGTCTGACCCCTCCAGCGAGCTGCAGGAGGTATTGTCTTCTCACTCTGACCGCAGACTCAGGACAGTCAGATCCTGGTTTGGATGTGGCACCCTCATCATCATCTCAAGCTTCCACTGAAGGCGAGGAGGATTCAGATGATCCTGGATCTGGATGGACTGGGAGAATCTTGAGAGGAACATGGTGGTTCTGAAAATCGCACGACCACTGCGATCATCCCACAGGCAACGTGTGGACTCCCCTCTGGATCTGTAGACGCTGGCCAAAATCAGTAGCCCCATGCACAGAGATCTGTGGAGTCCACAGATCCAGGATCCTCTGAATCCTCCTCGCCTTCAGTGGAGCTCTAGCTTCCACTGAAAGCAGGAGGATTCTGTGGATCCTGGATCTGGGTGGATTGGGAGAAATGGTGAAGTATGGTTTTCCATCAATGCGGAGACAATTCCCTTTCTTCAGCCTGCAAGAGGCGTGAGTCGAGGGCCGACACGCTATGCTATCGCAATGGTTCAGAACATGGATTCTGTGTTCAATCTGTTTTTTACGGAGGAGATGACTGACCTCATTGTCAGCATGACCAACCTCCATGGGCACCGCACAATGAGAAACTGGACTGGGGTGGACTCCACAGATCTCTGTGCCAACATGGGGCTACTGATTTTGGCCAGCGTCTACAGATCCAGAGGGGAGTCCACACGTTGCCTGTGGGATGATCGCAGTGGTCGTGCGATTTTCAGAGCCACCATGTCCCTCTCAAGATTCTCCCAGTCCACCCAGATCATCTGAATCCTCCTCGCCTTCAGTGGAAGCTTGAGATGATGATGAGGGTGCCACATCCACACCAGGATCTGACTGTCCTGAGTCTGCGGTCAGAGTGAGAAGACAATACCTCCTGCAGCTCGCTGGAGGGGTCAGACTGCATAATCATCTCTAAAACTTCACTACAAGTCAAGCCCTCTCTCATGTTGCTTGCTGCTCTTCTCACCATCAAATGACAAGTGTTTATATCCACTTGCTTTGTTTTTGTTTAGTCTGCATTTCTCACCATCAAAAGGCAGCAGATGCATAAATACACTTACTTTGTTTTTGTTTACTCCATGTAGTTTTGAGAGCTGAAGTGTATATTTTTATTTTCTCAGACGCATCAAGGTGAGTTCTCACACTCTCTCACACACTCACGCACACCCACACACACATATACACACTGTAATATGCTATTATACTCCATATAACTGCATGTAAAAGCCAGAAACTAAGCTTTTTTTTGCACAGGCCTGTCTAAAGGGTTAAATGGTTCCACCTGGTTATCAACAGTAAAAATTACAAATTTTACCTCTTCCCAACAGGGAAAACCATCAACAATCAAAAATGCATGATTTTATGGTGTCATGGCTTTGCAATCAAAAAATGTGGTTATAATGGAAGTCAATGGGGCAAAAACAGCCACGAACAGTAAATGAGGGAGAAAAAGTTAAAATCTGATGCTACACAAAAACTAACAATGCATCAAAACCAATGTTGTTTCTAATCTTTGACATGTCCAAGACTGTGATAAAAGGTGAAAAAAAATCCAGTCCACAATCATATTTTATATTGAAAATAAGTCATTTTCTGTGTTTTTTTTTCCCAAATCAGTGACATCATTTATGAATTTGGCAATTAAAGAGTTAAAATCCTGAATTTTTTTTAAACATTTAGTAGTTTTGATCAGGACTGAGATCGGTTAATAGATTTATGCAAAAAAAATTGAAAAAAATATTTATCTGATACATTTTTACAGCAGTTTAAAGTAGTGGCTTTTTTCAGCCACGAACATAACGAAAGGGTAGTGAATTTGCCCAGAGTGTACTGTTGAGTTTTTGAAAAATTTCAAATCATTTTCCCAAAATATGTGTCAAAATAAGATTTGTCACCAAAAATCATTCCATTTGCTGAAACAAAGAAAAAGTTACGGCCAAATTAAGACTAAAAAATACCCCTTAGTGGCTGAAAAAAGCCACAACAGCACATAAGGGTTAAGCCTAGAGTCTCTAATCTCTAAAAATCTCCAAATGCTCCACGTGAAACTGTGGTCTTCCCACCTTTTACTATTGTGTCTGTCAATTGATTTTGATTAATATGTACAAGGAAGAGATCAAGACAATGCTCGTGAGAGTGTGCACGTGTGGCACGCTCTCTCTGCTCGTAACGCACCATGTCAAGCGCAGCAGTCATTCTATTCTACATCACTCACTCAAACGGACGATCTTATGGGTTTTAGAAGATTAAATACAACCCGAAACAAAAAAAAAACAGACCAGGCCTTTATTTGAGACTGGCCTTTGCTGGCAGTGGCAGTTGGCAGTTGCTTCAATGCATTTAGGGGTGTGGTCCTGGTAAAGACAATCTTCTGAACTCCAAACTGAATGTCAGAATGGGAAAGGAAGGTGATTTAAGCAATTTTGAGCCTGGCATGGTTGCTGGTGCCAGACGGGCGGTCTGAGTATTTCACAATCTGCTCATTTACTGGGATTCTCACGCACATCCATTTCTAGGGTTTACAAAGAATGGGTTTACAAAGTCGAAAATGCCTTGCTGTTTGACGCGCTATTCGCGTCTGGTGTGAACGCAGCATTAAAGAGTGATTGATTGGTCTGTGGCACTGTGTACAAAAAAATACTTTGGTTGGGCCTTAAGATCTGATGTCAGGTTATACTTGAAGGAGTGACAACCACATTCTATAACCAAACTCACAACCTGTAAATTTTCAGGACTCTCAACCGCTGTTGGAACTTTTCCTTCAACGCAGAAGAGACCAGGAGACGTTGGGATATCTTACAAGAAGAAGTTATTCTTTATTAAGGACTTCGCTGTGCGTCACTCTTGTCCCCCAAGTCGGACTAAGGGAACTTTACATCGCAATTTATATACAATTAGTAGGAGGGATTTTTAATCATCATTTATACATCAAATGCTAAACTCAGTCCACTAAACTTTCTCAGTTTATATACTATTGTATTGGAACATAAATTAAACATTAATAAACTTTGTAATACAACAACGGATTCTTGGAAAACCTGCACTGTGTGAACGTAACCGAACTGGACAACAACTTGTCACTTCATACATTATGAGAGAAAACTCACAGTGTTAATGTTACCATAAAGCTAACTAAGCAATCCACATACGAAGAATGTAGTATTTTAATAAGCTGCAAATGTTTACAATGTACCACTCAGTTTGCAATTCCCCTCACTTAGGGGTAAAAGACATAAAAAACGAGAGATAACTGAATTATGTGGTTTCTCTGTCTATGGCAGAAAGGAAGAACATAAAAAGCTATAGAGAGAGAGAAACTGCAGAAACTAGCCTTTTCTCTTTTATTTCTCAGGCTGCTCCGTCGGACTCGACCCGGGCAAATGTGGAAATCCATCGCTCTGACAGGAGCTTGTCACATTCCATCGCTCCGGGCCGACAGATCCCTCTGTCTGATTCTGCAGGGTTGTTATGTATGAAAGTGCCGACTGACTCCTCAGCTCCAGTGCCAGAACTCTGATAAGCAGGATGACATCTGCGCTACATTATTCTACAGTGGTTCTTTGTGCATGTTGGAGATTGGGAGATCGGCTCAGTATAAAGGGGAGGAGGATGTGTTGGGAAGGAAAGCAATTACCCACATTTGAGGGGAAGCCTTCGTCTGGGACCCAGCAAAGGGGTTTGATGTGATGGTCTAGTTCTCACTTCCTTTTCTCTTTCTCATCTTCTGTCTCTCATCAACTTCACTAGCTGCATCTTCCATAGCAAGAGGCTCTAGAGTGGCTCAAAGCCTCCTGGTCCTCCCACAAGGCCTTCACTCTCGCCTCCAGCTCTCAGCACAACCCGGTCTCATCCCAAATCGTCATATAACTGACGTTTTGGGACGTCTTTTGACCATACGTCAATATTCGCCTTTTTAGGGCCCCCTTAAACGTCGGTAGATGAGGTTATGGGATCCTAACTCTACTCCATACCTAAACTTAACCCTAAACCTAACCCGTCACCTAACTGACGTTAAAGGTAAAGCGTCAGTTGTATGACGGCCCGGGATCGCCATCTACCGACGTTTAAGGGGGCCTTAAAAAGGCGGATATTGACGTATGGTCAAAATACGTCCCAAAACGTTAGTTATATGACGATTTGGGATGAGACTGTGTTACTCAGCACATATATAGGCGCAACCTAGTAAAGCTGAAGAAATCGAGTTCCCTCCAAGTGCCTCTCATTATTCATGTTGCCATATATAAACCCCTGCAAACATCTGGGAGCTGGGTAGTTGCTTCTTATTTCATGGCACTGAAATTTATGGTACCGGCTTTAAAGGGTTACCAGTCTATCTTCTCCTTATGCCTCCACACAGTTTTGCTACCCCTGAATCTCCAGGAGATTTAATGTATTTAAGTATAATAGTGGTGATAATCTTGCTGAGCTATGATGCAATACTCTTTAATATGGCATTTCAGAATGTTTGTAAACAATAGGCACCAAGATACTTCCGGGTGGCAGAACGCGAGCGGCTTCTACTGACTAACTGAAGAGCCGGCTACTGTAACAGTTACATAGTTAAACACATTGTTGTTGATCAGAGTTGAATCGATGATGAAAACATCTTGTGTTTGGGGTTGCGCTGCCAGATTTACGACAAAAGTCCTAAATTACATGAAAATATCCTAAATTACATGATTCATCCAATGTTTACATTTCTGCTGCCAACCCCTTCAACTCTGCTTCATGTATTCTCAAAACGGACCATCTACAAAATCATAGCAGCATTTATCTTCAGCCGTTACAATCATTCGAGGGACTGTCCACTCTCACGCATTGACCATGAGACTCACTCAATTGTCACTTTTCACACGCTCTCACGCCACACATCCATTTTCTCACGCAACTTACCGAAATGTATATCCCTCATATATAATATCAACCAATCAGTGTTTCTCAACCAAACAGGTTAATATAACAGCTGGAGAACAATTGTCACATAACATTTACCTCAGGAAAGCCATTTAATGACCATGATAGGTCTATATATCACGTTATTTTGGCAAGAAAAATGAGCTAGAGCGTATTTTACTAATTATGTGTAGGCCTATTATATTACATATTATATTTTTTTTTACTTGTATCATTAAAAACAGTTGTTATTATGATAAAAAACGCATTATATTTAATTTAAAAAAAATTACATTTTTACATTTGATGGTGGGTCTCTCTTCCAAGCAATTTACTAGTGTTGCCATTTGAACACTTCGGCTTTTGCCACCCAGAATAACGTATGAAGAGTTCAGATGCAAAAGCCTCTAAGTGCCATTTGAAATTTTCTTCTAGAATGATAATTTTTTTCAAGCTTTTATGTTTAAGTTCAGTAATTTCACTTAAATTGCAATTAAGATTACCCATTAATTGTCATTTAAGTGAAATTACTGAACTTGAATATATAAGCTTGATAAAAATGATCATTCTAGAAGAAAATTTCAAATGGCACTTAGAGGCTTTTGCATCTGAACTCTTCGTATATTACCATTACTGACGTCTTGATGAATTGTTGTATAAGCATAACATTTTTGCTAGTATTGCAACTGTTGGTATAATCATTTATATTCACTCATTGCAGTGCACTAAGGAATTGCCCTCTCACATATAACATGAGGAGGTTCAAAAACAGTAATGTTACAAAAGTTTTCTAATTTAAATAATTAGAAATGCTTTCTGTTATGCTTTCTGTTTATCAAAAAAAATGGTTTCTTAAGCATCTGAATGTTAGCATGATTTCTTAAGGATTATGAGACACTGAAGACTGGAGTAATGATTCTGAAAATTCAGCCTTGCCATCACATAAATATACTGTTTTTGAAAACATATTCAAATAAAATGTACAATTAATCACATTTAAATTGTAATAATATTTCACTATATATATATATATATATATATATATATATATATATATATTTGCTCTCTGATTATGTGTGTAGCATACGGGTCAGTGCATATAGAGCCAGCCGTGCACATCACACCAAACTCAAACTCAAAACGGGAACAAACCGATCTTCCTTCACTGTTCATTTACTGTGTGTAGCATTCAATTCCAAAACATGTACTTTATCTTGCCTAGCACATAAAAAAACGGAAATTGATGAATCAAGGAAATTGATGAATTTTGAAAATGTTTCAAACATGATCCTGTTTCTGTGTGTGTGTTCATGAATGTGTGTGCAATAACAGCATCGGTCAATTTCTGCCAGAGACCGTTTTAACATGCACAGACACCAACAAATTAAACATAAAGCTGTGCTTATCAGGGATTTCAAGGCCGCTGGGTTCATGAGCTCAGCTCCTGTTTAACTGTCAATTTTTATGCATTTCAGGCATTTCAGGCATTAATTTACGGCACAGTCATCAGAGGTAATCAGGCCTTATTACGGACGGAAAGAGGTTTATCTCCTCATCCCTTAATCCTTATTCACTTCAGCTGCCTCCACAATTCTTCATTTTTACAAACAAAGACATTAACTTTACCCCCATTTCAAAAACGTCCCCATATTGCTTTGCATGCTATATGGACTATCTGATCGCTTTAAAGCTGCATTTCACGCCATTGCGGTCTTCAAAAGCGCCAGTGACGAGGCCATTGCGATGAGATGAGATGCGAGTGTGGGTTTCTGAACTGCTTGATTTGATTTGGGGAGATGATACTACACCCAGGAAGTGCAGGGGAAGGGTTGAATCAATATGCATGTAGTAATTAGGCCCCATTAAAAAAAAGAACTTCAGAGGGAGGAAGGTTATAAAATGTTAATGAGACTTCAACCCCAGCTCTCTCTGAACATGTGCGTCTCTGGATGTGTGTAGCATCCGGGTCAGTGCAAATAGAGCCAGCCGTGCACGTCACACCAAACTCAAAACCGATCTTCAATCTCTTCAGAAGCATTTCACACAATGTGCACCTGAACAGGGTTTTGAGGTGAAACCGTCACAGGTAAAGTTGTTCAGTGTGTGCTCTGATACACCGTTCCTGTATGGTAATTTATTGGCAGTGATAGCTCCCTACAGACAGTCTGCCTCCGTCAGGGGCAGGCAGGGGCACTAATGGAGGAGGGTGCAGGCCCGATCAATAAGAGGATGGCAAGCGGCCCAGCCTCACAGCTGTTGCCAGGCGAAAAGGCTCCAGTAATGGAGCTCTGTTAGACAACGCTAGTGGAAGGTATGGGATTGTCTTCATATCCCGATGCTCTAAGCTGTCCCGCTTTGTGACCTGCAATGTAGGAATATGAAAACGGCTGGAGCTGCGCCCCAATGCTACTACCATCAGCACCTGATGTTCATGTCAACCTAGGTCACCTACATCCAAACCTCTAACCCTAATCATGCTCCTGACAAAGGTTCTGGAGAAATGATGCCCTTTCAGTCTGAGAAACGTGCAAAAATTGTACCTTTAGTTTGTCAATGGGGCAGTGCACTCAAAGGCAGTGGTCAGGGTCCGTGAAGAATTCCAAGTGGTTTGCGAGTTGATTTGCTATAAATTAAAATAAAATGTAATTAAATTAGATATGAAATAACATAATAAAATTATAATTATGATAAATACAATTATTAAAAAAAACTTTAAATTAAGATTGAATGAACAACATTGAATTGATTAGCAAATAATTAATTCCAGTTAATTAGCAAACTGAGTAATGGTATTTTTTTTTCATTTGCTAGCAAACCGTAGGATCATTTAGGTTCACTTAAGTGGCAGTCTAGTTTTTATTAAGAAATAATCATTAAAAAAGTAGCTCATTAGCTGGAAAGTGACTAATTCCCCTACAGGACAAGAAAAATCAACAAATACTAAAAACTCATGATGCTAGTCTGTGAACAACCAACATGTTCCTTGAAAATATAGGCTATTCCAAGAAATAGAAGAAAAAACACTCAAAGTGGTCCATCACCTAAAAAATTGGGAGAATCACTGATCAAATATACTTTTCTACCTCATCTATCACTAAATGGTGCATATGAAGAGTTCAGATGCAAAAGCCTCTAAGTGCCATTTGAAATTTTCTTCTAGAATGATCATTTTTATCAAGCTTGTATATTTAAGTTCAGTGATTTCACTTAAATGGCAATGATAATTACCTATTAATTGTTATTTAAGTGAAATTATTGAACTTCAATATTTGAACAACAATAAGTTTGATAAAAATCATCATTAAAGAAAAAAATTTCAAATGGCATTTAGAGGCTTTTGCATCTGAACTCTTCATATATTAGCATGTTAAGAGTTACGTCAATGTCAATTTTATTTCTATAGCATAACCAACACAACACCAGTTGGCCAGTGTGCTTTATAATACAAAAAAAATAAAATAAATAAAAATAAGAAAAACTATCAAAATGAAACACACAATACAACATGGACCATTTAGGAGCAGAAAATGCAGACCAACAAAGGTGACCAGCAAGTACAAATCTGATTTCAAAAAGATTTTCAGAAAGGGTTTTATGCCCAGCGCTATCAGTGATAGATCAGGCTTTGAATATGTGTGCATTGTCTCTACTGAAGTAATCAGTGAAACAGGATGAGCAGTGGACTTTGGCGGGTACGATACAACCTTACCACCCTCCAACTCACAGATGAATGGCTGCCACACTCCGCCAGCAATTGGATTATATGGAAAGCTTTCTCCTCAATGAGTGCTTTGGTAATGCAATCTGCTCAAACTGCCCACTGCAAAGATGAGCAGAGTGAGCAAAATGCTGTGCCACCGAGCATACGTCCCTCTCGGAGGTGACGGATGACTTTGATAGCACAGTGCCTTTGGAGACAGGCACTTCCTTGCATGACAGCTGAGTAAGTGATATAGAATGGCATGTATATTTTCTCAAGCACTGACTCGTCTCCTTGCCACAGTTGGGTTGGAGTTCCATAAACCCTTGAGATCCATCTCTCACCTGAAAGTTGGCCATGTATTACGTTGCTGTATGGTTTTGTTATGCTAGTGATTTATGGTTCCAATTTGTCATCTAACTACATGTGGATACGGGTAGCCAAAATGCCCTCAGGTATTTAAAAGTTCAAGTAATCTGTGGAGTAATCTTTTAAAGTGGTGTGAGAAGTGGTGTAGATTTACACTTTTTAAATTCTAATCAAAGATGAAATTGTGAAAATGTTTGTATTTTCAGGTAAAATCTACTCCAGTATTACAACAAAATGCCTTTTTAAAGGATTAGTTCACTTTAAAAAAAACTGTTGCTGATAATTTACTCACCCCCATGTCATCCAAGATGTCTATGTCTTTCTTTCTTCAGTCGAAAAGAAATTAAGGTTTTTGATGACAACATTCCAGGATTTTTCTCCAACTTTTCAAGGTCCAAATGACAGTTTCAGTGCAGATTCAATGGAACTGTCATTTGGACCTTGAAACGTTAGGGTCCAATGAAGTCCATTATATGGAGAAAAATCCTGTTATGTTTTCATCAAAAACCTTAATTTCTTTTCGACTGAAGAAAGAAAGACATGGACATCTTGGATGACATTGGGGTGATGGGGTGAGTAAATTATCAGCAAAAGTTTATTTATTATTGCTATTTTTTTTAAAGTTAACTAATCCTTTAAAGTGTTCCTATTTTTGAAACAGTTATTGGTCAAAAGTGAAAATAAGCAGTTTCGTAACATATATATTTTACAAAAATCATCATCGACTGTTTTAACATATAATATTTTCGTAAAGTACCCCACAGTCATTTTAAGTTAATAGTTTATTCAAGTTCACGGTTCTTTGATGTTGGTTAATATTCACATGGCATGCATCATGTTTCGATAAAATATCGACCATTTTTAGCAAGTGTTTTATTTTTATTTTTAAGGTATTTACATACAGTATATAGGGCTGCAAAAAATAGTATGATTATTTTGTCATTTATTGCGATTTGAACTGCAATTTAACATTTAATTTCATTTGAAAATGTGTCATATAGCTACAGTTGCGACATCCATATACCGTACAAGAACAAAAACTTTACAGGTTTACTCTTTAGAACCAACTAACACAACAAGTTACAATACAAATGTGTATGTCCGAAATTCTTCACTTTCAAATGTTCAAACCCTCAAGGTTTTATTTTGGTGAAATTCAACTCAATTCACATTATTACAATTTAGAGTAATCTGTTATCAGAGGTGACTGTGTCTAAGTTATGAATTTCAGAAATGTACATATACAAATCATGAAGTAAGCTAACAATAATTTAAGGCAGAAACAATGAGCTCATTGAAGTAATGAATACATGTTGTTAACAAATAATTAGGATACAAAAAATTTTGCATTGGTGTAATGCTGTAAATATTAGTGAAATGCTGTAAATTGCTTTCCATAAAAAATGGCAATAACGTGAACGTAAACGTAAATAAAGTGAGCATAGTTCTCATATGCATGTCTCAACTCTTGTAGAGGTGAAGTTCGTGAGAAGCAGTTTTACTGTGAACCAAACCTGGTATTATAAACTGCACGTACAGTATATTAATGAACACTATGCAGTGCAACAGACTTTTGATCCATTAATCGCAATTTTATAAGATATATTGCCATTTCAGTTTTATTTCAATTAACTGTGAAGCCCCATTTGTTTATTTTAAATGTTACATTTGCTTTACCAACCAACTAAAGTAATTTTTAAGGGTCAGATCAGTGAAGTAGCTACACTACTACACTAGAAATATCACATTATGATGACAACTGCATTACAAATATTCACTTGTTCTGGAGTCACCCTTGGTCACTTTTTTCTTTCCCTGCAATCATCTGAAAGGCAATGACTACTGGGTCAGATTTACTGTACCACAAAAACGTCTCACAAAGGAGAGAGGAGACAATTCCGCAGCCATGACTTCCCCATCAACTTATGTCCACGCTTCTTTCCGTCACACCGGGACCAGCCTGCCCTCGCATGGTCATTTTCCCATTAATGTAAAAGATATTCAACATCTAAGAGCTTATTCATTCTCCTAAGAAACTCTGGCACATCATCTTCTCCGGCAGCAGCATAAAAATGCGGCATATCTCATTCTGCATCAAATCCCTTCATGTGTCAAAACTATGGATCCTCCTATAAAATCATCATCTATCTGAGACTTGTTCTTCCTCCCTAAATGAATATGATTTGAACATACAGATGTCTGACAGCATGACTACACATCTTCCTCAGAGTAGAAGGACGTGGCCTAATTACTATCTGCGGCTGGCATCCAGCAGTGTGGTGGGCAGGTAGAGACCTTTTATCACCCGGTGGGAGGTCCACGTTGACCTTGATTTCGTTGCAGAGTGACAGAAGAGAACTGTGCAGCATCAAGAGTAAAAAAATTAAATAAAAAGTCTCACTCTTATGGAGCTAATAATATGACAAAATTATTTGAATTGTGTACATTTGAATTATTTGCAAGTGTAATCTAACAAAATTGAATTTTAGGTGGTAGTTTAAATAGTTCTGAATTAGATTGTTTTTAACGAATATTGACCATTTGAAATTTACCAAATTTAAATGTTTTTTATGGCTATTTATATACATGTACTTTCAAACAGCTAGTTTTTTTTTTTGCTCTAAAGTCTTGTACAGTAAATAATCAGATAAAAAAAAAACTACAGATTCAAGTTTTCAAGAGGAAGAAATTCAGACTTCAAATTCAGTTTTCTAAAATTCAAATAAAAAAATTCAGATCTTACATAAAGTAGGTCACAGGTCATCCACAGGGATGAGTAGATGATCTCAGAAAAGTCGAACAGAGGATTTTGGCCAATTAGGGACTGCAGGCATTTTCCAGCTGAACGTGGTGGTGGTTCAAGAGGCTGCCACTCTCTGACTCTGATCATGAATCGCCCGGAGGTAAGTTAAACACGAACGATTTTGTGTTTATATGTTAGGTTAGCGTTCTCAGCACATGGGACATTTGTCTAAGCGGTCTCTGGTGTTTGTTTTAAAGTTTATTTTCAGATAAATGCTGTTTTTTTGGGTTTTTTTTACTTTATATTCATCAAAGAATCCTTAAATTGTTTTAATTTTCCAACATTAACATTAACTGTTTCCAACATTGATAATAACGAGAAATGTTTCTTGAGCATCAAGTCATCATTAGAATGAGTTCTGAAGAATCTGAGATTACGCTGAAAATTCAGCTTCAATATAAAGGAATAAATCACACTTTACTTTATATTCACATAGAAAACAGCTGTGTTAAATTGTAATAATATTTCACAATATTACTGTTTTTTTTTTTTTTTTTTTTTTTTTTTTTTTTTTTATCAAATAAATGCAGCCTTGGTGAGCAAAAGAGACTTCTTTTAAAAACATAAAAAAATCTTACCGATCTAAAACTTTGGACTGGTAGTGTGTATATATTTTCTAGGGAGTCATTCTATTTGGAGCTGGTACTGTCCTGACTCTGTTGTCCTCTTTCTGCCTGGCTACACACTTGCACTCATGCACAGGAGTGGAATAAATTATTCACAAAGAGTCCATCCCTCCCTTTCTTTTTCCGTCTGCAGGATGGGCGGAGTGGGTGGAGAAGGTGGGCACGAGGGGTGGGAGTCCCAGAGCCCACAACTCAGCAGGAGGCCAGTCCTCCAGACATCAGTGTTTTGGTTATGTGGCGTCCTCTCTTTTACTGGCACTCAGGCTAATTCAAAACTGTTTTAACATTCACCTGTGCATGTATGTCAGAAGGACAAATGGGATGAGGATACATTTCCTCTTTCTTTCCTTATCCCTTTCTCACCCCCTCATTTTTAATTCTGGTGTCCCTAGTGGGGCCTCTGTCACTAAAAAGCCCTGTTATTTTGTATCATGTCCCCTTAAGCGAGATTTCACAGACTGCCCCTGAGTATCAACAGCAGACTTCTGTCTATCCCGGACGCCATCCCGCAGGTAATCCCGCATTGTTTTCCTTCTGAGCTTGATGCACACAGATGCTATAAACCACTTGAAGACTGTGCGTAATTAAAAGTGCATGTGATCGTGTGGTCCTGCTCTATGGTTGTTGTTTTTTTACTTGCCTCTGGCCTTACTTCATCCCTCCAGATTTTCAGCTGCCGGATGGTCGCAGCCAATTCAGCATGTATCTGCTTGGGGCCACAACAGGATTCCAGTAACACCACATCTAAGATCAATAGAGACATCCAGAAGACAGAAGCTGACAATAACATGACTGGTAACAGCACTGTGGGAAAGAAAAAAAACAACAACAACTGGATGAGCATAAATAAAACAGAGGCTCCCTTCTGCACAGACTGATTTGTAATTATGTTGAAAACAAAGCATTTTCTGTGTGCTTCAGTCCCTTTCTTTGTGTATTCATCAATAACAAATGGGAATGTGCTAATCACGTTTTTTTTTCTATATTTGAATTGTTGGTAGTAGAAAATTAACAAAAGCAATACAACCACTTTATAATTACACAGTGCTTTGTTGAGCGTGATTGTATGCACAGTCTTATGCCGAATATGTTTAAATGTGTAAAATCATGTTAACCCCTTAAACTGTGTAATTTTTTTTGTGTGTAAAGGTCATAAACAATCTAAACTGAAAATCATTGTTGATTATAGCTTTGTAATAGTGATTATTAATGTCAAAGAATATAAAGTATATTTGCAAAGAAAAAGCAAGTCATATTCTGGGCTACAGACAATGCAAGAATGGTTTGTGAATTTGTTTATTGCTTTTTACAGATTAAAAAAAAATGAAAGCAGCGTCTCAATAGCTCCATAGTTCAGTAGTCAGGGTTCTGATCAGCAGAGGTGGACAAAGTACACAACTGCCTTACTTGAGTGAAAGTGAAAGTACAGATAGATACTACAGGTCAAATATAACTCAACATCAGTTGGGTTCTGACGTCAATCCGACTTTCATTTCCAACCAAAATCCAACGTCAATTCTACGTCGTGGATTCTGACATCAACCTGATTTTCATTCTCAACATTGGGTTTAATTGGGCCTCTAAATGCGAATTTTGTCATTGTTTTGGAGCACACTAGCCTATAGATAACAGTAAGGCAAACATATTCAGAATCTGTACATTATGAGATGTTGCAGCTGTAATTCCTCACCATCAGCATTGACAAGATAATGTCAATCAACAAACCGATGTGTATATTTTTAATTTATTGTAGTGCACAGGTGGGAACTGTACTACGCTATCTCATGATCAATTCGTACGAATTCGACGAATGATTAAAAAGTGTCTAATAACCACTCGTTACAACCGAGGTATGCAGCAAAGCATTTGTGAAGCCACAATATGCACAACCTTGAGGCGGATGGGCTACAACAGCAGAAGATCCCACCGGATAACACTCATCTCCACTACAAATAGGAAAAAGGGGCTACAATTTGCAAGAGCTCACCAAAATTGGACAGTTGAAAAATGTTGCCTGGTCTGATGAGTCTCGATTTCTGACATTCAGATGGTAGAGTCAGAATTTGGCGTAAACTGAATGAGAACATGGATCCATCATGCCTTGTTACCACTGTGCAGGCTGGTGATGGTGGTGTAATGATGTGGGGATGTTTTCTTGGCACACTTTGGGCCCCTTAGTGCCAATTGGGCATCGTTTAAATGCCATATGGCCTACCTGAACATGGTTTCTGACCATGTCCATCCCTTTATGGCCACCATGTACCCATCCTCTGATGGCTACTTCCAGCAGGATAATACACCATGTCACAAAGCTCAAACCATTTCAAATTGGTTTCTTGAACATGACAATGAGTTCACTGCACTAAAATGGCCCCCACAGTCACCAGACCTCACCTAATAGAGCATCTTTGGGATGTGGTGCAATGGGGGCTTCGTGCCCTGGATGTGCATCCCACAAATCTCCATCTACTGCAAGATGCTATCCTATCAATATGGGCCAATATTTCTAAAGAAGTCTTTCAGCACCTTGTTGAATCTAACACAGTCTCATCCCAAAAAGTCATATAACTGACGTCTTGGGACGTCTTTTGACCATACGTCAATATCCGCTTTTTAGGGCCCCCTTAAACGTCGGTAGATGGCGATCCCGGGCCGTCATACAACTGACGCTTTACCTTTAACGTCAGTTAGGTGACGGGTTAGGTTTAGGGTTAGGTTTAGGTCTGGGGTAGAGTTAGGATCCCATAACCTCATCTACCGACGTTTAAGGGGGCCCTAAAAAGGCGAATATTGACGTATGGTCAAAAGACGTCCCAAAACGTCAGTTATATGACGTCTTGGGATGAGACCGGGTTGTTGAATCAATGCCACGTAGAATTAAGGCAGTTCTGAAGGCGAAAGGGGGTCAAACACAGTATTAGTATGGTGTTCCTAATAATCCTTTAGGTGAGTGTATATGTATTTTTTGCGGAAACTGTTGATTTTTTTGTTAATGAATAGAAATTTAAAAAAAGAACAAAAAAAATTATATATATATATATATATAACAAAAAGTCTTTAACGTCATTTTACATCATTTAAATCAATATCTTAATATCAAACTTTTGAACGGTAGTGTATATTTCTCTCATGATATAATATTGAATATTCCTCCAAGAGTTTTAAACAGTTGGAGAGCAACAGTTGACATCAAAAAGCAACAGATATAAGAACGTCTCTAATCAGAGCAAGCCACGCCATATGCCCTTTAAGGCCTGTTCACACCGGGACGAATTTTGCGCGTGATATTCGTCGACGTTTAACGCCTCGTGACTAAACAATGGGCGCCAATGTGAGTGTTCACACCGACACGAAAAACGACACGCGTAAATGCGTCATTAAAAAAAAAAACGCCTCGTTTTTTTGGTTTGACGCATAGACAGTAAAAGAAATGGACACAGCGACCCTGTTGATTTCAACGGAGAGAGCTGAAGCTCAACATGGGCACTCACTTCCTGATAGCCAAGCGTTCTGCGCCGGCTCAAACTGAGCTTGACGACGTAGATGTCACGTGAGCAAACTAACTGACTTATAGTAGCTGTGCCAAGAGAAATTTTAATCGTGCACAGAGACGGCGAAGCGCGACCTGGAGCAACTTTTGGTAAGTATTCTGATTAGTTATTTTGTCATTTTGCTTCTATTTATGCCATGGGCTGACTTTAGACAGTGAAAGATTGCCTGCGAGGCTGTGCGAGCTTCTCTTCCTGTCTATACGGTAACTTATCTACTGTGCGACGGACAGTCGAGTGGTTATGACGCAATTTTTAGCCTATTTTTACAAGAACGGCTTCTACGAGGCCATAACGTAACATACAAAGTAATGGAGCCTTTTATACATTGTCGTGTTTCTTTAGAAATAAATAATGGATAAATGGAGTCTTTGGACGACTCAGATGTAAAGTTATTCGCTGTCAAAGTGACGCCAAAATGAATGGGAGTCAATGGGATGCTAACAGCAGGTGATAGTACGCTACAATGGCGGCCCCCGGAGGCAGCTTCAGCTTCCGGCTGATGGATTACCCCTTGGTTTGACGCGCCACATCAAAACCTGTCCGACCAACGAGATTGGCGGGTTTGCTCACGTGTCTGGTACTTCTGAAGTTACAGTAAAACACAACTTGGGGCGTTCAAACACAAAACAGTCTTGCCGAGCACACATACGGCGAAGAAGAGATAAGATACCTATGGGCAAGATGAATGTTGCGCTGCTGGTCTCGGAGCATAAAGAGCTGTATGATAATATTTATATTAGTATTTCTGTAATAATAGTATAGTATAGGGTGACCAACAGTCCTGTTTTCCCGGGACATGTGTAAAAAAACAGTCACTTTGTGCTTTATAGAAATCTGAGTTGAGATGAGAACTGCGCATAGTGTGCCTTGTGTCAGTTAGATTTTGACAAGTGAGGAGAGGAGATAACCGCTCTGCCGACTCTTTGTATTCTTTCTTTTATTTTATTTTTCTATTGTGACCAGATGTTTGTTTGTGGGGGTTTTTCTCTCGCTCGATCCCCGTGTATGAGGAGGACGAGTGTAACGTTTGAGTGGTTTTATTAAACGCGGGGAAATACGACAACTCTCGTCTCTCATGCATCTGTTCATCCGACAACTAGTGCTGTGTTTTTATCTCTGGGCAACATCTCAACTTCATCTCAACTTTGCGTTACACATGTCCTGTTTCCACGTCCTGTCCTGGCTGTTTTTAAGTGATGAAAATGTCCTGGTTTTCAAAAAAAAAAACTGCTGGGAAAGATCAGTTCTACAGCAAAATATAGATGAGCAAACAAGGTGGATGAGGAAGAAAAACAGGATAAAGAGGATGAAAACTAAAGATGTAAATAGATTTTGTTAGTTTGTTTTTGTAAGTTTGTGAGAGCTATTTTTTGTTACATTTGGAGGCATTTCTTTTAGATATTTATTATTTATATATTTATTTTTCTAATACAGAAGACATTATTTCTATCATTATTTCATTGTTTTTTTTTTTTTAAATCTGTCATAATAAAACATTGAGACATGAATATGATCACCCTAGTATAGTATTGTATTATTATTTCTGTTTTACATTAAGCGCCATCTAATGTCAGAGAATGGATTTGCATGTTCACTCAGCTCATCGTCAGCGAAAAACGCTTTTGTGAACACCAAAAAAATGTTTGAAAAACGCTGACAAATAACGCGCGCTGATATTCGTCCTGGTGTGTCCGGGCCTTTACGCTCTCTTGTGCCTCACTATAAATTTCCAAGGAACAAATGGTTTCTAATGGTTAAATGGTCAGATGGTCAGATAATACAACAGGTCAGAGTGTCTAACGTTAGAGTGATCGATGAAATGAGAGGGGCTGTTCTTCAGCTTTAAGGGTCTTATCATGTTGTCACCTGGCAGGTAAACACTGACGGACTGGTGGATTGAGGCCTCCAACTCAGAGATAACATTTCTCGTTCTCTGGTCTAGCACCGGATCTCATTTTCCTCGACAGGGCTAAGGTTCAGTCATTCGCTCAAACAAGGAAAACAGGACGCGATAGAATCTAAGAGGTTGTAGCTTCCTGCCTGGATGTATATCACACAGAGGAGATAAGACAAAATCCATGAGAGTGAGGAAGATGTAGAGACTCGACTACACATGGAGAATCTGTCAAACAGAAGACGGTCTTGGTGGATGTGAAAAGGGAGTGAATATATGATAGGAACATTTTGTAAGGATTTGTGAATGTTTAGATTCTACAATAACACGATCCAACTGTTACAAAGCAGTGCAAAGTCGTCTGCCCATCCGTCCATTCACCTTTTTCTTTTTTTCTTTTTTTTTGCCATTTCACAACCAGAACTTCTGAGCACCAACACCCAGTGTGATGCACATTTAAGATTATTAGAATAATTACGGATTATTAGAATAATAATATGCTGTTTCAACAATGAAAACACTTAATTCAGAGTCATGGCAACTTAAGCCAGTGTTTTTTTTTTTTGTTTTTTTTTTTTTCATATTGTGTTTCATCTATCAGAATTAGTGTTACACCCCTCAAAAATACACAGTATAGCATAAAAGAAGTATACTGTGTACTGGTTGTAAAGTTAAGAAATGGATGGACGGTTCAACGGACGGATGGAGATAGATACGGACGGATGGATAGATTAATCCAGGATCAGGACTGGGTTTCCCAAAGTACTAATGTCAGTTACATAAAATGAATTAATCTCTACAGCATGTTACCCAAAAAACACATAAAAATGTTGTAAATTAACAAGCCCCTCAATAACACTCATACATTTATTATGAGAAATTTCAACATAATTTCTCAAACCTTTCATATCCCTCTCCCTCTTCCTCCTTTGTTTCATCTGCTCCAAGTAGTCTGATGTAGCATGGCAGTCTGTTTTTGCTTATTTCTTATTTCTTTATATCAAAACAACATTGAAAATAACCAATTCCAGAATGTAACGCCAGTCATTATAACACAACTCATTATCAACAATTTCAAATGCTTATTTTGTATTAGATTCACAAGATATTTCCTAAAGCTGTGAAGACAACAACTGGTGAGGACTCACCCCAAATGACCGCTATGGTCTTACAGATACCTCACTAATAATTTATCATGGATCCTCCTTATACACCCAAAATGCCTTGCCTACTTGCCACTGCTTCCATTTCAAACGCAGTCCTGCTCTAGACTCGCACATCTGCTGATTGAATTTGATGGAGCTGTCTGTATAATAACATTAGCATTACACAGGAAAATGTTCATCATCATAATGCAATTTGTAACATATTTTCTTGAACGCGGCTGGATTTCCGGCGGGATCAATAGATAAGCTGCTCACAACAGTCGACCTCGACCTCAGCCTCAGCATGAGTTAAGGGCACAGAAACGGACAAGGTGACACGGCCCAGGGGAAGCAGAGGCTAAAAGGGCTGTGTACTACACTGAGAAACAATGAGTTTGCAGTAGCAGCACAGACCTGGGGCTCTTTTTCTCAAGAAAATAAGATACTTTACGGTCAAGGCCCAGCCCGTAAGTGTAAGAAATGCTTCAAACGGCTTGCAGAGAGAAGTCAGTATTCTCCTGCTTGGCTCAGACACACTTTTAGTCATAGTTTGAGCTCTCTTTTCTTGGCGTGTGGTGAAGCCGTTCCCTCTGGATGCCGACTAACAAGAGCGTGAGAGGGGACGACACAAATTCATCTCGGCCTTGGATGGAGAACGTGGCTGCGACAGAGTTCTGTCAATTTGTGCTGCCAGCCACCGAGGGCAAAGCTATGCTTCTCTTCCTCTCTTTTCTTCCCTCACTCACTCTCTACAACCCAGATCTCTCCTCCCTTGCCCGAAAACCCTCTGCCAGCCCTCCAGGGAGCAGCTGAGCCCCTGCTCGACAGCTTCCTCAATCTCTGCCATCTCTCTTGCTCTCGCTCCTTCCTCTCAACAGGCTTCAAACATCTCTCTGCTCCCCTTTTGTTTGTCTCTTCCTTCTGCAAGGCCAATCGGGAGGTTTTCACAACTTCCATCTCCCAGAAGCCATGATGGAAACATCAGCGCTACACAGAGAGAGAGAGAGAGAGGGGGGGTTGGGGAAGAGTGAGGAATCATGGGAAGATAGGCAGTGTGAAGAGACATGAGGTGTGGAGGCGGAATGCAGTTTGGAAACATTCTGCCAATGAACAGTAAAGAAAGTTGCAGTGGCTGTGGGTACTTTGCCATGTGTGTGTGTGTGTGTTTTTTTTCACAGATTGCCTCTCATTACTGTCTGTGAGTGTGTGTGTGTGTGTGTGTGTGTGTGTGTGGGTGGGTGGATTCTTCAGAACAGGCAGGGGCCTCCAAGGTTCACTAAGCTGAAAAGACAGAGGCAGCAACTGAGACACACAAGCAGATGTGAAGCCCAGAATAATTAGGCTACACGGTGTCTTCCAATGAAATCTGACTTAGATTTGGCCACTCGCCCTTGAGCCTGAGCAACTGCACTGATCTCTCACTGTCTCAATTAATTTGCCCTATCTCATTCACTTTCTATGCAGAGGATGATCCATCGATGTCTAACATTCTGCTGTGAGGGTTATAAATACCCATGTTGCATGCATGCAGCTATGTTAACTAACCAAACTCCATCAGGAATCATTTATTGAATCTGTCTGACACATTATCAGTGTTGGGGTAAAGTGTTACAAGTAGAGCTGTCAATTAAACTCATTAATTACATTTTTTATGATTAAAAAAAATGTATGCAATTAATCATGCTCAATAAGTTCTGTAATCAAAGACAGCTAGATGATATGCAGCAGAATGACACACAGAGGTCTCAAGATTCATTTGAAAAACTTTAAAATTTGGCGCACAAGATGTAACACAACAGCCAACGATGTCAATATGCATACATAGACTAACACTGAAAACTGATAAAAACTTTATGCAAGAATACATTTTCTATGAAAAGCCCTAAGGCTACCTCTGACATATTGACAGACATGTCAAAACATGATATAGGAATGATTCAAATAATAGATTGACTTATACAGTCACTTTGCGTAATGTCCATCCAATGGCTTACTGATCTGACACAATTTTATTCTTAATTATAATAATATAAATACTTGAAATATAATTAAAACTCTCAACTGGGAGCCCTAGTTAGATGTAAAGTTACCATTTTATTTTATCCAAGCTAGTTTAAAGTAATATGTTACTTTTTGAATTTACTCCATAATCAATTTCAAAATAAATGCTTGATAAATACTAATTAACTGAAAGCTGTATGCATATGCTTGACACTGCTTCTACGTTGAAACCAGATCTCTCCCGCTGTAATCAAAGGTGCTTGCATGGTGTTAGCAAACCAGCTAAAATTCCACTTTGAATAAAACAGGTAGTAACTCAACACTGAACATCCCTCCTCCCATCTGATGCCAAATACACCTGGCCAGACCATGACAGAGCCCAAATATACTACATGTGTTTGTGAGATCAGTACTATAAGAGACTCTGGCATGATAAACCTGCATATTCCAATTGTGTGGTCTCAGAAGGCAGGTGACGCCGTTGCAGTTAAAATGGTGCCATGATGGCCATTATGTATGTAGCCAAATGACATGCTCCAGCAATCTGAGATCAATATGTCGTTAATATGAAAACAGTCAGACAATTGGAACGCATGGATGAAAATCTCATCTCCTTAATTGTTGTGTCGAAGAAAGTAATGTACACTGTAAAATGTAGTAGCATTACCTTTTCTACTGTAGATCACACTGACCAGACTGAAGCACTGCACTGCAACATAAAAATGTTGCAATTAGAGATTTACATGACAATTTTACACTGACTATAACAATGCAGAAATTAGTTCAGTTTATGCATGTGATATATATCCCAATTGTTGGAGAAAACAGATTCAGCTTTGAACAAGAGCAGCATTATTCAACACACGACCCCTCAAGACATTTGTGGTCTATGTGATGTTGTCATTACTGTGGGAACCACAAGTACAATAACTCATTACAATAATAATAAAAAAAAATAGAATTTAAGAATTGATTTGAATAGGACACAGGACATTACATTGGAAATTACAGGAAAATACATTTTCTATAATACATTCTGGAAAATAAACTATAAATCAATAAATCCATCCACCCCACCCATCCATCCATCCATCCATCCATGTCTGTAAAACTTTAGTATAAAACTTTAGTTAAATGAGACGTATTTCAGTTATATGAGATATATATTTTTCAGAAGCTGAAATGAGTTATAAAAGACGTACTATAAAAATAAGGAGTTCAGCCCTTGATGCTGAAAAGATCTTGCTTTGTGGCCCCTAAGCCTTTCAAAATAGTCTTGGTTAACAATATTATCATGTCAAAATAAGATTTTGTGTTCTCATATCCCAGCATGCTGAGTGCCCACATGGCTGTTGAATCTCTCTGCTTCAATGTCCTATGAGCGTGTGAGTGGTTTAAATAAGCACTCATTAGCTAACAGAGGCAGGACGTTCCATGATGACAGATCTTTCAAAAAAAAAAAAAAAATGACAGAGTTCCTCATGAGTAGCCTTTGAGCTGCAAACAGGGGTCAGATTAAAAAAATTGATTTCTTTGACTCTGACGCTTTTCTAAAGCCTCGCGTATGCATTGATAAGACAAAGATGTTTCAAATATGGATTTGAGGCCAAAAGAAATCTGACTGTGGCCAAGCTTCTGACCGCCCCGCTGAGGATATTATCTTTTCACTTGGATGTGTTTTTCTTTTACCCAGCTTCACAGGTCATTAAATGCTCTTTTTTCCAGAAAGCCTCAAAGCAAAGGACAGCACTTAACCACAGGAACATTCTTCTCACCATGGCCTGAAACCTTCCTCTCTGTGCTAGGTGGACATCCCGAGAAAGATAAAAATCTGACATTTTGAGGACACAGAGCAAAGACCAAAGAATTCCCTACTCTCACAAAGGTGGTGCTTCAAATGATATCATGGCTTTGAATTCAAACATGAATTAAGCTCAGTGTTATTAGGCTGAACCACTGACTGGTCTTGTAACAATGTGCTCTATAATAGACCTTTGCAGAAAGTTACAACTTAACCTGTGCACATACATGCACACACACTCTCATTGTATGCCACTGACACAAAGGGCAGGTTTGAGAGATCTGACATTTAAAAACTAACAGCGCAAGGCTAAGACTGGATCGTTAACCTCTGAATCAATTAAACGACTCATGGTTTAGTCTGTGCACTTGCGTGTTCATCCGGAGATATATTTGGAATGGCAGTTTAATGACAACTGGTTAATTTATATTAAAAAGAATATTAATTTAAAAAAGTCTAATTCTATTAGAAGTAAACCTGTTGTCAAATTTGTTTCCAATTAAATGGATTTGGCTTAAAGGCAAAGTTCACTTCAGCTTCAAACCTGTACACATTTTTCTTCTGTTGAACACAAAAAGAAATTGCAATTAATGTTAAATTGCTGCGTTTTTATACAATGAAAGTGAATTGGGGAAAAATGATGTTAAGCTCCAAAATGTTCAAATAAGCACCATATAAAGCAGTCTTATGCCTTATGCATCTACTGAATAGTGCATAACAAGTCTATTGTTGTGTTCTACAAAATAAAAGGTCATACAGGCTTGAATAAGATTGTGCCCTATTATTTTTGAGTGAACAATCCTATTCTTCTCAAAAGTGCCACATTTTTATGAAAACTTCTTCAAGCTAAGCTAAAAGGAATTGCACCCAAAATCTGTTATCACTTTGTTCCAAACCAGTATGACTTTCTTCTGTGAAACACAAGAATATATTTTGAACAGTTACAATTTACTTGAAAAAAAAATAATTATTATTTTTCAGAATTATCTTCTTTTATATTCCACAGAAGAACGTAAGTCATTTAGGTTTAAAACCACACGAGTGTGAGTAAATGATAACATAATTTAGATTTTTGGGTGAACTATCCTTTTAAACCTAAGTTTGCAGTCCTCATTTATCTGGATATGGACTCATCTCTCTGTAATAATTTAAAGGCAGAACATATGGCGGTTTCGGCCTCTGGAGACCACACTTATTCTTATTCCCGTGCCATCCCTGAAGTGTGCCTTGAGCAGGAAGTCACCGGATCCATCAGCCCAGCGTTAATTACAGCTGCCCCGCCACCCAACTCCCAACAGAACGGCAGCAAAATAATTACCACAGGCACCATGATTCCTCCAGTCCATCGCATTAAAGCGATACCTGAGACTCCATTGGTCTTTGAGCCATCCAATCACTCCTCTTCAAAACCTTCCCTTTGGATGGGGAAGAGGGACGTGACTTGGCAGCGCCTCAAGTGATGTTACCATTGCTTGCGCCAAATGGTCGTGTAATTAAATTTCCCATTTTGCTCAAATAGCAAGGACAGCCTCCTCCCAGCTCCATTTGAGGCACTAATGTATGTTTTACTGAATATGCATCCCTGGCCCATTATTGTTGATGGACACGCATTCCTTTTGTTTTCTAAGTGGCTGTAGGCACATTCAGGCCCCTCTTATCAGCAGTGATTGCCATTTAATATCCGCATGATGGATAGGGAACATTAGCATAGATCCACACCCTCCCTTTTAGCTTGAGCATGAGGTATGGATGCAACCAGAGAAACATATCACAGATCTACGACAAAAAGGATCCATTGTGAATAAGACAGTGGCATCATGCAGAGGCTCTTGACGCCAATACCTCCATGAAAGTCCAAGTGTGAAAGGAGCTCCAGTGGAACACTTGCTTCTATACTAATCCAGCTTTGACTGAGCGGCATTTTACAGTCATTGTTTTTCGTCTGCCCCCGTTCACAGAGGTTGTCAAGTGTATTGGGTTTCATCATATGAATCGGGCAGATTACAGGGAACACCAATTCTGTGGCACACTTGAAAAGGATTACGGCTTGAGGAGCGTGTGGTAGGGGGCTCTGGTGGCTCCTTGGATTCAGTGGGACTTGCTAATCCCTTTAAATCAGTTCTGTTAATCCTTCTTCCACTCTCAGCCACTGCATCTGCACTAACACACATAGTCTTCCTTACCCCCAGTGGTTGTAAGCGTAGCATTATTTGCTTCCCTAATTATCTCATTTTAGCATCTTCCATTAGCTCCACACTAGGGGAAGCACCGCCAAACCTCAACGACAAGTGTTGAAGGCACAGCATTAGACTGCATTTGAGTTCATCAATATATGTACATCACAGGCCCCTTATGGACATTAAAAAGGGGAAAACACATTATGAATTATTAGATTCACTTGTTAATTTGCTAACAGCGTTTTTTTCCGTATTACAAACACATCAGCTGTTATTCCTCCCTGTTTCAAGTTATTCTAACTTTCAACCTCAGTACGTTCCGGGGGGTTCATTGGCTCCAACCAAGCCGTCATTGGCTGCCGTCTGATTCACAAACAAATGACTGTCCTATTAATAAATAGTTAAAAAAACACAACTAATTGAATCAGCCTGAAATACTGCACTTTATAATGTATTGCATTATTAGATAATTATTCCATATGTAAGCAAAATGGACATTAAATGAAACATAACAAAATCAAACTGAATTAACTCGGAATCAAATTGATTCTTGGGAGATGGAATTGAATTTGTAAATCTGCATCAGTACCAAACCGTATACTGTGTATGTATTCTTCACATAATGAATCCTGACATATTAACAGAAAACGCCAACTGTTTGTTCTTCATCAGCAAGGAAATAAAATACTGGATCAAGCAAGCCCAAATATTTGACTCACAATCTGCATGCTTCTTGGTTTTGAAGGCAGTTCTCAAAGTCTGATGACCCTCTATTCATTTCCCAGAGGCATGCATTCCTGCATTAAGTCATATCCAGAAGCATCATGCTCTCGATGAGCCTGGACAACTTGATGAATACGCAAGAAAAACATCTGTTTGCCAAGCTGTGAACTAAAAAGTTGAAACAGTCACACCATTTTCGTGCTAATGGAATCCCTTGGCCCAGCGGGCTTACTCAGTGGAGCTCTTCCCACTCATTACACTGCTGGACTGAAGATAAACTGTGTACATGGCCGCAGATCATTAGGCCTCAGATGGCTTCTTGTGATGGATCCCTAAAAAAAAATTAAGCACATTGAAGGTGAAGTAAAGGTCTACTGTAAGGTTATTATTCTACAAGAGAAAAAAAAAATCAGTGACCCCATAGCGCACTAAATATCCAGATGGTGTATTTTAACCAAAAAAAAAGTGTGGAATATTGGACACTAAGCACTCAACAGCTAACAAGAGAGACATGTGGCAAAATAGGATGGGCTAAAAGGTCTAGTGGTGATCAATCAAGAGTGTTTCAATAATTTCTCTTTTGAAATGTGAACACTCTAGTCAGGGGGGCCTGTCTGTGGATAATATTTAACCAACACAGGCTCATTGGAAAAACGTAGGCCTACCAATGACAAACTTTTTGCAAACCGTAATATCACTGCAATTTCTAAAAGAAATGAACACTAGAGGTGTTTCACACAATTATGATTGTAGGGGAATATTGAAGACCTGTTTTCACACAGCTCCTTGCACAATTATGTTAGGACTGCAAAACATGTTTTACCATTATAGTGCATGATTTGTTTACAAATATATTTTGGAGTTTGCATCACTTAACCAGCTCTATATGTTCAGTGTTAAGGCCCGTGTAGAGCACACCGGGACGATTATTACACGTGATTTTCAACGCTGTTAGCATCTCGTGACTAAACAAAGGGGTTCAATGTGAGTAAGCACACCGACACACAAAACGCCAGGAGTAAAAGGATAACCAAAAATTAAAAACAAGCCTCTGGTTTGTTATTTTGGTTTGACACGCAGCTTCAAAAACTGTCCGACAAATGAGATGAGGCGCTTTTGTTCACGTGCCTGGAGCTTCTGTGAAGCTGCACAAAATGGTCTTGCCGAGCACACATTGATATAAGAAGACGATGAAGAGGAAGTAAGTAGATGAAGAAGAAGATGAATGTAGAGCTGGTCTCTTTGGTGTCTGAACATAAAGAAGTTTATGAAAAACACCACAAAGACTACAAAAATCTGTTAGAAAAGAGTGTGTGAAATGGTTTTGGCAAGCACGTCGTAGAGGGCCTCTTCTTCTGTGTGACAGGCGAGTGTCAGATGCGTAAAGTTGCGCAGCGCCTCCTTGTGTACCGGGGTATTTCTGTTTTTCGATAAGCACCATCTACTTTCAGGGAATGAATTTGCACGTTCACTCGGTGCATCGCCAGTGAAAATCACTTGGGTATAAACACAAATATACGTTTTCGATGGTCAAAAAACACTGGAGTTAAGCGTGCGATAGCTCATGATACAACTTGGAGAGCTCGGATACGAATCCCATGAAAGTCTAGTCATGATAAAAGAGCTCAAAGTTAAAAATATGCGTTATGTCGCATTTGCTTTTGTTAACACCATCGGGTAGGTTTAGGTTTTAGTTTTCGTTATTTTAAAACTTGATGAACTTGACTAATCTTTTAGCGCCACTCATCGGACATTTCAGTTAAGAACTGCAGTGATACACACAAACTGAACGACGTAATAAAATGTTGACGTAATAAAAACTAAACATGTTTTTAGCGTTACTTACTGGATATTTGACGTTTTGCGAAACGCGCACAACGCAACGTATCTCGCGGATTGAAAATTATTTTCACAGGCAGTTATAACTGCCTGTGAAATATAAAATAGATTCAACCTGAAATTGAAATACACCAAATTAATTTAATTATATGGTACACAATACGTTCAGCTTCCTGCATACTGCGCAAAGAAAGAAAAATACTTGACAGTACAGGTCATGCACTGTATGTTTATATACATCAGTATCATGTATGAGCAGCACAAGTGTTGAGTGTTGGGCACTCAACATAAATGTTAGGCACTGTGCAAACAAAATTACCTACTGAGTTCAGTGCAGGTTACTTACTGTTCGCCTTTTTCACTTTCGTGATTAACCTCCGCCAAATAGGTCTAATTTCCACAAATTTCCACGGCTACACAGAGACACTTTTAATTTAAGACTGGGTCAGATGGGACAGTGAAGTGGCTCAAAGCAAAACTCTTGCTCTCAATGTTAGAAGTAAAGTCTCACAGTATAAGTCTAAAGAAAATGTATTATAGCCAATGGCTTGTTCAACCCATCTTTTCATTGACAGATTCTGTTTTGCATTCTCTGATGACATATCTTTGCCTTTGGGAGCAAAATGACATGCGGAGGAGAGGAAATGCAGAGATTAGGCCAATAAATAATTCACATTGTATTATTAAAAAACAGAAATCCCTCCAAATTGAAGAATAAATAACAGAGAGGCTAATCACATATTAGATTGCAATCTCAAAGATCCCGTAAATAGTGAGGAGAGGAGCAGCGCGTCCTCCCGCGTGTTCCTCTTGCACACAGTTATTCATTATAAACCTGTCACCTAATCATTTCTCATCAAGCCCTAAATCACTGCAAACACTGTGTATGGAAATCAGTGAGGCCACTTTATTACTAGGCCACAATACTACAGTATTAGAGCCACAGTTCAAGCCCCCACGGTAAGACATACATTAGCACTATTCAGACAGTAATTCTCAGGGAGACATCTCTAAAAGAAAATTTGCAGGCTCAACTGTGATAAAACACAATCAGATGGCAATTAATCCACAGGGTCAAATGAGTTTGGTCTTCTGAACTGGATTTTTTTTTTCTGATGTCAATGTTCAACATGCCAGTAGCTATCTTTCCATCCACGCATTTTATCAGAATTTAGTGTTATCAAATGAAAAAATGCCTTATGGAAAGGGTAAAATTCGGTTAAATTTCATGAATATCGACTCTAATGAAATGCGTTCGGTCTCATCGGATTTTATCTTGATCAGTAAATGGTTTATGTGATGTCGACAAAGACAGATGTAGGTGGACAAAGCAAAAAAAAAAAAAAAAATGCTTCAACCAAAGGGTTTCCGTGAGGTGTCTCTGAACCACGATCTACAATCATTTTTAAATCAATAAACTCCTTTTTGTCAAATGATTGATGTATTTGATAGGTAGCCGTGTAATAAGCGGGATAATCAGCTGGCACCTAAGCACTATTAGGCTACAACTTGTGCAATTGATCATTTGAAATATTGAATATGGATCATGATTCATTTCGAAAATGAATCAAAACACCTTAAAATGTCTCAGATTAATTCAATATACCAATTTTAACCGAAAAACAGCATGTGACGTCAAAACGTACAGGTTTTTATTTGCTTTAAAGCCATTGGATGGAAACACACTTTCACCAGCTTTTTTCAGATAACAACTTCAGATAATTCGATTGACAAGTGGATGGAAACTTGGCTAATGAGTCAAACATTTACTATTTGGAGAGCAATAAAATCACAAACGTATTCCTCTAAATGCAAAAATTACCTTACGTCTTAGACAAAATTTCCCATTCAGGGCTTAAAATTCACTTTCAACCTTTTTTAAACACATGTAGCTATACAGATAAATAGAGCCCAGCCCAACATATAAATACGATCTGATGTCTTCATCCATCTATATGGATTTAGCATAATTTAAACAACATGGAACCAAATTGGGACTCCTAATAGAAAATGAAGGCCCAGATGTACCTTATTCAGCAGGGGGCTTTATCTAAATGAAAAAACTCTCTACTGGGGGGAGAGTGTAAAGGAGATGAACGCAGAGCAAGGAGCCACTAAATGATCAGAACGAATGGCAACCCTTCCACGCAAGAACTTCGATGATCTTTTTTCCTTTCTTCCCCCTCTCTCTCTTTTTCCAGGGGATCTGTTTATCCAGGCAGGGTGGCTTTGAACCCTAGAGCCTTTGTAGTTCTAAAGCTTGCGGTGGCATCTGCTAATGTCAATGCTAATGAAATGAGCACCGTTCCCCTGCCAGTCGACACACTTAAAAAGAACAGCACAAAAAAAAAAAAAGATTTTCGGGGGTTGGGGGCACACAGGGAGCACAATTTTATTTTTGGGAAGGATCTGTGCATTTATTTATGAATGCATCCATGCACAAGAGAAAAAAAGAACCAAAAAACACGCAAAAAAATACCACAAGAGTTGCCAAGTCTGGGACTGGTGCAGAAACCACTTCAATTGACAACACCACATTAGCACAGAAGCTAGGAGATGTGCATCCCATGGGAGCATACTGGAAAGCCTTTTTTTTTCCTGAACACGGCTGTAAGGAACAAAATGATGAAATAAAGAATTAAAGAAATAAGCCTGGCTTTTGCTTTCATCCAAGAGCTGCTCAGAAGAGGGCCACATGTGACGCACATTTGCTAGGCCGCGGGCTCTGAGGTGAAGTCCACTAAATGATTTTGTGGACCAGGGAGAACAAAGACACAAGAGAGTCAAGCAGTGTCAGCAAGGCTTGTCAGATGATCTCCTGCAGAATGGAGAAACAACAGTTCCCACTTGAGAATCATTATTTTTGTCATGCATTTGAAGCACTTTTTTGTATTGGAACAAAGCAAGTGCCAGCTGAGGGCAACGAAACCCCCTCCCCTCACCCTCAGGAGAACGATGGCTTTTGATTAAGCCTCCATTCTCCCAATCACACCTAGTTTCAGTTCTCGAGCAAATCCGCTCTGCGTTACTCTGAATTAGCAGCTGCCGCTAACTGGCTCTCATTTAGCAATTAGCTCCAGTTTGCACAATGAAACTAACGGCAGGTCTCCCTCCCTAAAAATATAAACACATCAAAAGTGAATTCAATTAGCTTGCCCACAAAACACAAATGGGAGATCATAGCATTAGGCAAATTAGAACACGATGAAGGAGCAAAACAACACGCTGGAACATGTTAATTGGAAACTTTCAGGCATTACAGATACGGAGGGAGATGGAATTGACCTGAAAGGGGAGGATAATACCAGGCGATTAGATGGTATCTCTG
This sequence comes from Pimephales promelas, assembly GCF_016745375.1. Next base: position 6,544,522 of record NW_024121266.1, on the reverse strand, counting down.
ATGCAAACACCAATAAGTCTACCCATTCTTGTGACTTACTGAGGTTTGGCTAAATGATTGTTCCTTATGATGTGCATGTGCTAATCATCGAAAAACAAGAGAATTTGGTGTTGTGAACTGAACATTAAAACCACAAGACATCTGACTTGGTCCTATTTTCCTACAATACAGCTTGCTTCACCTTTTCTACAACAACTTTCTGGAACAACTCTTCAGACAACTTATATGATTTTATTGTTACGGTATGGGTTAACATATTAATTTATAATTTTCCTTCAACTTAAGACAGATGTGTCCTTTCCTGCTCTTAGAGGGCCATTGTTCTGCAGAATTGAGCCCCAATCTGCCCCAACACACCAGCCTGAGGTTTATAGTAATCTGGAAGACCAGGGTTGGCTAGTTCAGGGGTGTGTGTAATTGGAGCTAGATTTGTTAGAAAGATTGCCCTCCAGGAACAGGATTGGTCTTGGTTTAAGAGTTAGGTTATTGTTAGAGTTTGTGTTATAAGTTATGGGTGTATGGATTGCGTTTGATCATATTCTTATATTTTTACAGGACTACTGCTCCAGGACCTACAAAACATGCTTACCATAGAACATGCTTTACTCTGTAAAATCAGGGCATGCTGAAGTGTTTATTTGGATGGTTTGCATCAGCCCATCCTTCAGCAATGCAATGAGTCAACCTTACTTAATATTGTTTGAGTAAAACAGATCCACATAGTAAACCACCTTAAACCACAATGTAAGAGCATTTTTTTTTTCTGAGAAGCAGCACTAATGCATGAGATCTGTTGTGCATGGAAGGAAACAAGCTCAGACGAGCGTGGATGAGCAAAAACGGATCTTTATCTGCCTCGTTTGTGTTGCTCCAGAGGCACTCAGCTGGACTGCAGTGGTTATCGATGTGGGCAGCAGTATTTGGTCGATACCTGAACAGTGCTCCGGCTGAGATCTCTACCGACTCGTGTAACACCTATGTTCTGGGTGGGTGCAGGTCATGGTAGTGATTAAACAGCAAGAGCTTTAAATCTAGTCTTGACTGTATTAGTTGAACTGACCTTTAATTTTATTTTTGAACTTAGTGTTAGTGTTAGAACTTAGTTCAAAAATAGAACTTAGTGTTGAGAAATGTATCAAATGCAAAGTCAAAATTCTTAATCATTACATGAAAATAGCATTATTTAGTTTAATCTGCGAACACGTTAAGTTTTCCATAGATATTCACTCACTCTTTCCTTCTCCATTTCTTTGGTCCACCTGGCTCTAAGTACATCGGTGCTCTAGGGTGAAAAACAAGTGTATGGTGACAAATTAAAGTTGAATCAAATCCAAACTGACAGTGTTTTTGTCTCAGATCAACGGGTGAGATTGGGTGTGATGGTGAAGAGTTACCTGTAGGCTGACAGTCAAAGATGATATTGATGGACTGCTCCTTTGATCTGGGCTGTTTCTGGGCCAGGGCTCCAGCAGCTTTTAAAGGTTCTCTACCAGTTATTGAGGTCGATACCTGGCAGCTAACACGCTGTGTGTTGTTGTCATGGCTCCCATATTGAAAGACCAATCCCTATGCTGAAGAGTCACAAAGTTACCCATATTAGAATTGGAAAATGCTTATCTTATTTGAATGAACCAGAAGGAAAAATCACAAATATCACTCTGTCAGCAATTTGAAGCAATTTTCAGGGAAACATCTGAGACAGCGTTGAAATCTAAAAGAAACGTAACTGAGCAATCGGTTAATTCGCCTGAGCAACGACCAACTAACAAAACCTTCCTCTGGGGAATAATGTCATATACAAGTTAGAAATGACGAAACGAGATACATTACGTTTATTCTTTAAAATCAAAATGTTTCTTAGAGCCCTTATTTCATATCATAACTCAAAAAGCACAGGTGTTTGTTTTCCTTCTTCATGATTACTCTTACATAACAGGTTCACATTCAAATGGAAACCTGAGGTTAGAGGAGAAATCGTCAAACTTCCAATCTTGTCTATCTCTAATTGTCCTTCCTCCCTCCATTCCTGTTTAATGCACTGTCAATGTATGCCCTTCTTGGCCCCCTGTGTGTAGTCTATAGCCGTTTTCTCCACATTCTTTCCCCTCTTTTTCTGCTGTTTATTCTTTTTCTTGGCACAAGAAACACCAACACAGCAATAATACTGACCCCGCTGAGAACGCACTTTCTGACTGTCTCTCTCTCACACTTTCTCCATTTCTCTCTTCTTCTCTCAACTTCACCCTAAACCAGCCGGTGTTTTGCGATCTCGTCTAGGTTGGAGCCTGTGACCTTCGCTCTTACCCCTGGGGAGCAGTGAAAATGACTGGCTCCCAAATCCCTCCAGCTGAGAATCAGTGAGTGTATCTAAAATGCTCTGATGAACTCCTCCTATGAATGATTTGTAGCCCTCTCTCCATCAGTAAATATAGGTCTTATCGACCCACACACACCCCGTCTGAACTGCTATTTGCTCAAATACTCCCCCCGCTCATCTAACATTAGAAATACATTTGAGTTTCTGGTTTCTGATGAAGAACAAGAGTGATAAGATTGGCCACTCCCATGCAGCCTGATTTCATTAGTATTCATAATGTTTTCACATTTTTGCGCAATACCGACAGCATCTAAATGAACTAAAATGCATTTATATATCCCAGGAAAACTTATATAAATCATTTCAAATACAAAGCGCAAAGACAATAATTTCAAATACAACATTGCATGGATAAGATTTAAAATTAAAAGACAGAGAAATTAATAAATTGATAAAAGCATTTTACTTTATTTGAACATTTTTAAGTTTAAACTAAGGAAAAGTAATAAAACATTTGATATAATATTGATTAAATACTATAAAATTGACCTGTTAATTCTATTAATTAAATCTTCTACAAACCTACAAGGATTATTAAGCATATCTGTCCCTAAAGTTCATATGTTGTTAAAGGTGCACTGCATATGAAGAGTTCAGATGCAAAAGCCTCTAAATGCCATTTGAAATGTTCTTCTTTAATGATGATTTTTATCAAACTTGTATATTTAAGTTCAGTAATTTCACTTGAATGGCAATGATAATTACCTATTAATTGTTATTTAAGTGAAATTACTGAACTTAAATATACAAGTTTGATAAAAATCATCATTAAAGAAGAAAATTTCAAATGGCATTTAGAGATTTTTGCATCTGAACTCTTCATATAGTCTGCCATGCCCTAAGGTAATACATTGCATATTGTGGTTCTCCAATGCTCAATGATAAAGAAAATGGAAATACAGCCATTTGTTTTGCAGGTACAATTATCGACAGAGTAATTCATTTAGGTTTAGGGTTTGTCATATTGTCAGGCAATATTTGGAAAACCTTTCTGGACGCTGAACAACATAGTGAAAATGTCAAATTGATGTGTTGATGTCTCATTTGGCATCAGTAATCAGTATTTAGAAGGGGTTGAACACATCCCTATATCCTCTCTTAGATTAGTGATCACTGCAGAAAACCTGTGAGGCTTGCGCAGTGTCGGACATACCAGACATCACTCTTGCTGTTATACACCAAAACCCACTGAAAGAAAAATGCTAGAGTCAAATATACAGCCTAGAAGCTAAAGCAAACCACACAGGCTCAGTTACTAATAAGAGACAAGTGTGCTAGAGCTACATGCTAAGTTTTCCCAAGACAATTGGGACTTCCTACTAGAACACTTCAGCATCAAAAAATAAAACGCAGGGCACAGTACAGCATCGCCACCACAAAGCGACAAATCCACAACACTAGATTTAATCATCGGCACAGCGCTCGTTTCCCAGCGTGAGCCCCGCATCCAATTATGAATTCATTTATTTGCGATTTATTTAATGACAAACACGCGCAGCGCTCTGAACGTAATGGTGCACGAGTCTGTCATGTGGAGAACGCCTTGCTGAGTGACTGAAAAGAAGCAAAGCGTGATGGGGTTGCTCCAACCTCTAATGGGAATTTAGGGATGCTGGGTGAGTTTAATGCTGTGGGCTAATCCTGGAAAAATCGCAAAAAAAAAAAAAGTCAAAAGAAACAAAAAATGGCTTTACTGCAATGAGATTTCAAGGCTGAAAATAGACTGAATAACCATGACTAATAAGGGCCTGGTTAATGCTTCGTATAATCTTGCCAAATTAATACGTTAGACACAATTGGCACGTAATTAATTCCTGTGAGTACACCCAACAAGAAGATTTATTTTCAAATGTCAATCATGCTGTAAAACCCAACCCACCAGAGGGATTACACTTCATAGCCACATAATTCTAATTATATGGTTATGTGGAATTACATAGTTATATTGACCATAGACACCATGTATGTATAAACAGCCATTACCTGAGCAGTAAAAATCACAGCTGACAAGGGCCGATCATCAAAAGGAAGGTCATTCTAATAGATGAACAGTCTGCCTGTATCTTACGTTTTTATGACTTCATAAAGAACGTGTCTCAATGGGACCATCAGCATCCCGTCTATCTCACAGTACGATCTCTCGCCCTTTCTCCGAAGTGCCAGGCCGTGTGTCTGTGGTGGTGCATTGGCCCAGCGTCTGGCTTGGAGTCAAGAGTCAAGGTTGAGGAGAGGAGAGGAGTGGAGAGGAGAGAGAAGGGGAGGGAGGGGGACGAATGACCGGCACTGAGGGGGGAGAGCTTTGATCAGGGAACAGATTTAAGCTGGAGTGACAGTCCACCAGTGCACAGCTTTGTTCTGGCCTCAGCTCAAACGCCATCCGACTGCAAGCACAGGGTGCCAACGCAGGGCATGTGTGAGTGTGTGTGTATCAGTGTACCCAGATGACATGCTCCCACACGCTATAGCTGACACACACACACACACACACACACACACACAAACATCTGTTGGTAAACAAGCACAAACAGATACACAGGCAAACAGAAACAGACTGAAAAATCTATGCATACAAATATGATCATTCAATATCAAGGATACCTACTTAGAAACTGTATCTTTCCAAGCTTCAAGCTACTCATTTAAAGTAGTTAACTACAGTCAAGCTAAAGGGTAGTTTGATGTGTACTGAAAAAGGAGAAACACGGAAGATCACCTTTCTTTCTTCTGCAGATCACAGAAACACATAACACATGGACATTGTTCAATAATGCTTTGGACCCCAACTTTCAAAGTACTCATTTGGCCATGAGAGAGGAAGTGTCTTATTCACAATGCATCTCCAAGGGGTGTATTAAGAGGTTCACTAACACAAAGCGGTGAGGAGACAGTCCCAGGACATTAGCCCTTCCTTTTAATTCTACATAAATACCAGTCATAACAGCTACAGTACCATTATTATCACTATTCAGCCAAAAGCGCCTCCCCGTATGCTATTTGCACTCTAGTGCCTCTATGACACTGGCTTATGCATCTTTTCTTTATTAAAATCTCAATGTAGAATTAGCAAGAGAATATGCTTAACCTCATATAACTTCCACCGCATGAAGGATATATTGCCTCTTCTCTGTTATTAATAAAATCACAAGTACAGGGGGGCGCGGGGGTGGGCTGGGGTGTAATATTAGTGGCTGTAGGCTGGATGAGCACTATATTGCTTTAAAGAATGTTTATGTGTGTATTTGAGGCAAGTGCCAGGTCTCATATCTCGAGGCTCTGTAACAGCACAGAAGTGGAGGGGGGTAGTTATGACCGCTGTGAACACCCTAAATCCCACCTCATTCGCCCTGAATATAACACATGATGACCATGGCAAGACTGGGGGTTATCCGTAGATGCAAATCCAACCCAATCTCACAACCAAATCGTACGAATTTGACGAATGATTAAAAAGTGGCTAATTCGTAACAATTCATACGACCTCACTCGTACGAATTAGTACGATTTTGCTATTAGTACGGAGTTTCCTTTGCAGCGCCTCATACGCATTTAACGGTTCTGGTGCTCAGCGGTTTGCGCGAGTCGAGAAGCAGATAACGTTTAAGCTAATACAGAAAATGACATTTATCCTACCATGCTACTCTAAAAGTTGGGGAGCATGCAATAATAAAAGTATAACTCGATTTCAAGATGCATTCTGAGAAACTGTCATTCGTTTTCATTCGTGTCATTAGCTTGGGGAAATACATCTAGTTAAGTGAAATCTTAAGTCCATGCCCAACTCTAAATTGTAAGGAATTTATATCTTTGATTTCATATTTACACTTTACAATAAGGTTCATTTGTTCATTATTCATGTATGAACCATGAGCACCACATGTGTTACTGTGTTTGTTAATTTTAGTTAATAATACAACTATCAATTGTTTATTCATGTTATGTCACAGTCAGTGAATTAACTAATGATAACAAATACAACTTCTTATTTTAATTTTTGTTTTAGTAAATGCTGAAATTGATATGAACTAAGGTTAATAAATGCTGTAGATATGCACTTCATTATTAGTTAATGTTAACTTATTTAACTAATGAAACATTGTAATGAAATATTGTTAAGTGTTACTGATTCATGATAGCTGACATTTTACATAATACATACATTCAATTTGCATCAACAAAACAAAAAAAAAAATCATTTCCATAATTACCTTCTTGATTCTCATAGTTTTGTTTGGTAAAGTAAATAATATTCAGTAATATTATCATCCTTTCCCTATTTTCATTTGATGTTATGCATTCTAATTGTATCAACATATTTTCTTAGAATTATTTTATTATTACCATTTTTTGGTCCCTCCACACCTGCCCCTGAGGAGGTCTGTGCACGCCACTAGTGCAAATTACAAGGTCTGACCCTGCTAATTAAAACATTGACCGTTTGCTAACGTAGGAGACGATTCCAGCAAGCCTAAATGAAAAATTAACATTTTCACACAGGGCTCTCCATCATATCGCCTATGGATAGTGTGGGCAGTTGGGATGTGGGGGTCTGCAGAGATGCTACCAGCGCTGCTCCTGGAGCCTTCTTTGAATATTTACACAGAGCAGGGCAGAGATAAGGCATTGAGACGATGCAATGGAGAACGCAGCCAACTCCACATACAAAGCATACATGTATTGAGAGGCAATTCGCTGGCGGAGTGTTACTGTGTTTTTATCTTGATTCTCACACGCTGAGATTGAGTCAGAGAGACTGATCAGGATAAAAGGTGTGAGATAGAAAGTGCGAGAAAGAGGAGAGGTGAGAGACAGAGAAGGAAAGACAGCATAGGCGCTTTCAGTGACAAAGATGGAGGCAGTAGCAATACAGGGGGATAAAAGCAGGAGAGATAAAAGTGAGATTAGATGCAAAAGAACAAATACCAAAAAAAAGCTACGAAATGAGACGGTCTGAACATGTGATTAAGGACTTGATATAAAAGGAAAAAGGAGGAGATTGTTTGAGGGGACAGTGTGAGGGAGTTCTAAATGTGTCAAATGGATGGATGTGATGCCCACTCTCCTCTCCCCCATAATGCCGTGAGCATGGCGAGCACTGCCGGGTCAGCCTCATAGCATACTAATGAGATTACAGCCCAGTGTGCCACATCAATAGAGCTACACTGAATCCCCCTCACTCCATACATGCTAAACCAGAACACAGCTAGATGCTCCAGTGAGCTCTCTCTCTCTCTCTCTCTCTCTCTGTGTCGAATCCATTTGGAGGAATTCCAGACTGAATTTGTACAATACCATTTTTTTGTAGTTTAAGAAAAGATGACAGTCATGTTCAGCAGGAATGTTTGGCCAACAATTCAGGTACTGAACACAAGTTTCTGGAAGACGCAATCATTTTTTTGTAATTTGCAACTGAATTTACGCAATACCTCAAGGTTTCCTGGGCTCTCCCGCACGTGGTCAGAGGCGACGGGATGAAAGCGAAGAGATGCATTTATTCCCTTTATCTTCCAAAGTATTATTCCTTGTGCTAAATTAATCATTCTGTTCTCAAGAGGTCCAAATCTGAAAACCTTCTTTTCAAAGAGGAGCTTTTATTTTTTTTGTGCCATAGCAGACCCCCTTCAAAAACCCAGATAATAATAGTAAGGGAGGGAGCCATTCTCTTCATTTCTCATTTCTCCTCTAGCTCCTTCCATCCAAAGCCACATAAAAGGTGTTCTCTCATGCAAGAGCAAAGGTGCTAGAGGTCAGGGTCATTTTGGTGTACACGCCTAGACGGAAAGAGAAGTGAGGCTGAATGAGACAAAACAACACAGGCTGAGAGAAGGGGAATCTCGGCACGTCTTCAAGAGGGCCGGTCTAATGCGAGTGGACGTTTTCATCTCTGTGGCAGCGCTCCAGTCCAACCTAATTGGGACAATTCCCACTAGTGATATAATTTCATTCCTACCTCAGTATGACTCCTATGATCTCAGGCTTCAACCTCTTACTTCTCTCATTCCCCTTCCCGCACTCTGCCACGTAGGCATCCACTGCACTGCCCATTGGAGGCTATACCTAAAAGAAAGTTCGGCGTCTTGCATGGCTCATGAAATGCAACTTTTAACATCTTCGTAAGCTTGTGTTGTCACAACTGAGAAAATAGGACTCATCATAACTAAAAAAGAGTCTGTGTTTGCCTTCCTGTTTTATCTCACTAACATTTATGTTATGTAGCAAGCGACTCCACTGTGTTATGAGCTCGCAGCCGAAAGCGCCCGCTGTGCAAGAACACTTAAAAAGATGTCAGAAAGTCGAGTGTGATCACAGGTCACAGATGAGAGTATGAAGGGCTGTGATGTAAGTGCTGGAGGCTGGGTGGGATGCCGTTGATGAGGGGTATTGGGTGAAGAGCACCCCGGGGTCGGCTGGTAGGGGTCGCTCTGGGAGTCGGAATGACTGAACAGACCGGAGTGGCGCCAGGCTCTCCCTTGTGTGTGTGTGAGGAGCAGCGGGGTGTTGTAATGGTACAACCCTGTAGCTGCTAGGATCTGTGAGAATCCCAGTGAATCTGTTTTATGCAAACAGATCAGTTGCCATGACTATCCAAGTAGCGGCAAATTCACATGATGTCACCTTGGTGGCGAGGGAGAAACCAAAACACAGAAACGTCTAATTTAGGACAATGCAAAGCAGGACTATCAACATAACACCCACAAATCAGAGATACTGGTAATGTCTTGGTTAAACACACTATATTTAAAAGAACAGTTCAATTTAAAAATACAATTCTAACATTTCCTCACCCTTACGTCGCTCCAAACCCGCATGACTTTTTCTGTCCTTCTCTCTTTCTCCTTTTATGTTCCAAGAACGTTCATGCTACTCTTTTCCATTCAACAAAAGCATGACAAGGGGCTGCCTGGATACACCATAAAAGCACCATAAAAGTAATCCATACAACTAGTGTGTAGCATTCCAAGTCTTCTGAAGCTCTTCAATTATTTAAGACTTAGCAATAACATTGTTCATTGATCTCATAAATCCATTTCAATGCTTTGCAACCTTAAACATTCAAGTTTTCTAAGATGTTGTCTGCATTGTTGTTGCGGATTCTGCCTGCAAATGTCACAGAGATAATGCAGACGGCCAACATAAATTAGGTTTTGCCAAAATCGCTAAAACAACTCATAATAATCTTGAGATATCAGTTTGATTGTGATGAAAATACAAACCAATCAGTGATTTTTTTTTTCTCCATGATATGCCATTTTCCAACATTTCTGTATGTTAGGCTATAATAGCTGTGTAATTTTAGCTTGTTACTAATTTTCTTTTTGAAAAGAAATATATTTGTGAAGAAAAATGAAAGGAAAACAACATTTAACAACACAGCAACAATAAAAAGGTATTACTTAGGAAATGTATTTATTTATTATTCATTAATTCATTGTTATGTTTCATATAATGGGCCAGTGAAAATGTTGCCAAGGCAAGTAAAAATTGGGAAAAGTAATTTAGAGTATTTTTTGGGAATTGTTAAAGAGCAGTGTGAGCATTCTTCTTTTGTGTAAAAAGTCATTAAGGATTGGAACAATACAATTAAGTAATGTGTTTACTATGTGTCTTTTATTATTATTATTATTATTATTATTTCCATTTTGGGGTGAAATGCCCTTTTCATTTCTATGTATGGAGTCAGGAAGAGTCATTTCTTATGCTTAGACACAACTACATGTAAGATTCATGATATCACATGCAGTTGTGTCTAAGCATAACATATTATTCCCATTTTGACGTCACACAGCCTTTAAAATTTAACACTTCAGCCTCGACAGTAAATGTGTGAGGTGGGAACTGGGGCACCCTGAGTGTGTTTTATTCTGTGTCTATGGCCCAGTTTGGAAGTTGCAGGGTTTGCCCCAGGTCAGGGCTAGGCTCAGTGGGAACCAGCTGTTTCAGACTTGGTGAGACGGCGGGTTAGCCAGGAGGGAGTGATGAGCCAGTCATCAGGGCTTACCCTGCCCAGCTGTGCCACCGAGCCTGGCAGACTCGCACCTGCCCTTAACCTGCCATGCAATAACACCAATGCATTGCACACACCTGCTTTTTCTTTCCAGCATCCTCTGTCCCTCGGTAGTGCGCTCTGGCCAATGAGGAAGAGGCAGGACTAAGCCATGTCCCCCCAGATCTGATCTGCTGTGTGTGTCTGTAGCTCAGGAAATCACATGCACTTCGACATTCAGCTGCAAATCTTTCAGTGTATATTTTTGAAAGAGTCAGGCTAGAGCAGCTTCCACCCCTCCATCCAACCCCCACTCAGGCTAATTCTCTCTGGCAGGGAGACCTGTAAAAATCAATTGGGAAAATGTCCTGAAACAGTCAATCTAGCAACCATCTGCCCCGGTACTCCACTGAGACAAAAACCAATGTCCCCTGGGAAAGTGACGGAAGACACAGACAGCACAACGCACATTCAAACTCAATTACTCGCTGCAACTAAAACACTCTTTCGCATTGCAAAATCAGGCTTACACTTTTCTACTGCATGTCACTAATTGCAAGGTAGTGTTTACAATTATCTAAACATTTGATTTGGTGTTTGTGACAACAATGTTGGTGTGTTTGCAGTTTCAAATTTCAAGCAATCTTTCTAACATACTGCAGTGCAGAACTAATTTAAAATGTTTATATTTTTAAGTGAACGATAAACCTGTGGTTTGGCAGGTTGTTATGCTATCAAAACTTAATAACTGATTTAATGTAGCATTTGCTTTGTTCATCAAACGTAATTAAACTATTCTTTATCAAGGCATTTTCTCCCACTCAGTCCACAAATAAATGTAATTGCCATATGTTACTAATTCATTGTAAAATGAAAATGTTCAATTTCCAATGTGATGGTGGCTGCTTCTTGTAAAACAAAGAAGCAAAATCAGTACTGTTGATTAGTCATCGTCCCCTGCAAAACACACCAAAAATGCAAGACCCACAACTAAAAAAAATATGGTGTGTATGTATACACACACACACACACACACACACACACACACACACACACACACACACACACAAATGGCCATTAAATTGTCTTAACCATAAAGTATTGATCAGGCAATTGACTAAATTTAATCAAATTTACATAAAAAGCCATTGCTGTCTCAGAAGAACATGAAAGACAGAATTAAGTTTTTGTCAGAATTTGGGAATTTAATGATGAATCAAAAATGAAACACGAGTTGCATGGTGATATAAACTGGATCATCAGAATGCTGTCTTCTAGCGTCTGGTTAGTATATAATAATTAATGCATCTCTCCCACAGTGAAGCATGGAGGAAGAGACTGTGTCATTGTGTGGGGAGCCTTTTTAGCTGCTAGTATTGGTGAGCTGCTTCACTGTGAAAACTCATTGAAAGCTTTGGAGTACAGGAGAATATAGGAAATATAGGAATAGGAAAAGTTGTCATCAAAAGATGATCAGATGTTATTTTTATAACAAGACAATGCTCCTGCTCAAATTGCAAAGCCAACCAATAAGTGGCTTGACAAGAAGTCCATCAGGCTCATGTTTTGGCCTATTCAGAGTTCAGAGTAGAACCATAGATATTTAAAAAACAAAATGGAAGGCTATTCCATGCTACATTGCTCAACAGTATTTGTAAAATTCTTGCTAATTTACCAGTGATTTGTAATCAAAAGGGTAAACACCAATATATATATATATATATATATATATATATATATATGAAGAGTTCAGATGCAAAAGCCTCTAAGTGCCATTTTAAATGTTCTTCTAAAATGATCATTTTTATCAGCTTGTATATTTAAGTTCAGTAATTTCACTTAAATGGCAATGAAGATTACCTATTAATTGTCATTTAAGTGAAATTACTGAACTTAAATATACAAGTTTGATAAAAATGGCCATTTTAGAAGAAAATTTCAAATTGCATTTAGAGGCTTTTGCATCTGAACTCTTCATATATATATATATATATATATATATATATATATATATATATATATATATATATATATATATATATAGCCTCATTCTACATAGTTGATTTGTATATCGTCCTGTATAAAGCTAAAAAAAAAAACAGCAAAAGAAAAACCTACTTGTGAAGTATGTTATCCCACAGTATGTGAAGTATGTTATCCCACACTTGTATGTTCTGTCAGAATTTAACATCACAAGTCTGTTTAGTTTTAATGCACAAAAAATAATTTTCAATCTATTCATTTGTGTTAATGAGACTTCAGAGAGCAAAATAAATTTTACAAAACAACAAAAAAGGAGAACTAATATCCATGCTCTCAGTGTTGTCAATTTAATATGGTTTATCCATATTTCAAAATAATTAAAGGATAGTACACAGTCCGCCATTATCAGGGGAAAGGCCAGACAGTTGATCAGGATAGAGAGAGAGAGACAGAGAGAGATAGAGAGAGAGAGCGAGAGAGAGAGAGAGAGAGAGAGAGAGAGAGAGAGAGAGAGAGAGAGAGAGAGAGAGAGAGAGAGAGAGAGAGAGAGATATGGATGGATGTTTGGTCACTTATACAGGTTTGCCAGGGACAACGGTCATTATTCAGAAACATTATTCTATGTTAGGTTTCTGTTATATGGTTTTCATGAATTAACATCTTATAGAAGTGTTTTGGCTTGGGAAAAACATCCTGAATAGTCAATTACCCTTTACACAACAATAGCCAGATCAGTACTGTAAATCAATGCCATCAATTGCTGTAATAGTTGCAATTATAGATGCTCTTTGTGGTAGCCTAATTTGTGCCATTAGAAAAGCTAAAGCTCTCATTTGAAAATTTTAATATTTAAAGTATCCCCCATCCTGTCTGTGAACCACTCAATCATATTGATTGTGAAACATCTGAGAGGATCTTCACAGATTTTCTTTTCAGCACTTGCCTGTGTAATATTGAGGCACAGGCTGTGAGAGAGAAAAAAAAAAACATCAAATTTTCTGAACAACTGTTTCTAACTTTATCGACAGTTCTGTGGTTACCCGTGTACAATTTCCAAATGATATGACTTCATATAGAGGTAGAATTGCCTCACGTTTCAACTGCAACTTCTACTTCTGTTTGTTGCGTTCTCCCTGGCCGTATGAGGGACGCCAGCGAGCTGCCGCTGCTATATAGCTCTCTAAAAATAGCTCACCTTTCACTGCCTTCTACGTCCCGATTGACAAGCGTCCTGAGCCAATCAAGCTATAATATTCAAATTGTACTCCTCCTATTTGTCTATTTTAGCACCGCCTTCATTAGACGCCTGTGAGATCATCAACCCTATTTACCGTATATGGTCACGCACGGAATTGATTGACAACAAACCACGCCCCCTCTAGTTCCCTTGGCTTCCTCTCGCTCGCGAGACAGCGAGCCCAGCAACTTGCCTTGGTGATCCACGGCATTCAAGATAAAGGCTACCTGGAATTTATAGCGCAAAAGAGACAGAGGCAATGCGGAAATAGGTGGACAGTCCATGTCACCGATCTTGCATCCCACTCCCAGGCTGAGGATCTGAGAGGTCGCGGGGATTGCAATTAAGTGACAAGAATTATTTTTTATTTTGTCCTTCCTTTTCGTCATAGCGCTTAAATTACCAGCTTTAAACTACACTTCACTGAGGATTTGAAACATTCTTTTTGCGTTTTGCAGTGGGCTAAGAAGAAAAAATATACCAGAGGATCAAGCAACACTTTTTTTCTTCTTCTTGTGAGCATCAACATGGACGTGTTGGCAAATTACAGTATTTTTCAGGAACTTCAGCTGGTGCACGACACGGGCTACTTCTCGGCGATGCCATCGCTGGAGGAGAACTGGCAGCAGGTGAGAGTTTGCGCGTAACTATTGGACTGTTAGGTCACATAAATAAGCCGTGCGTATTTGCGCACATGGATCTAATGCAAACATTCACAACTTCACAGTGCGCGCGTATGTCTAATCGCCGTTTCCTTGTACACATTATTACGTGTAGTGGTTTATATTGATGACGATGTTTTGCTGCTTTCAAAGCATGGCTAGAACTCCGGTCTTTTTATTTATCCGAGCGAAAGGGATTATTATTAGTTAGAAGAATAATCTAGAATATGATTTAAAGAATGAGACACACATTTACTACACTTCTCTGTTGTATAGCCTACTCAAAGCAAAACAGATGTCAATGACAGAATAAGACACGAGATGATTCATGTGCACTATAGTCTACTTCTGACTGGAACTGACTGAATGGCGATTTGTTAAGGCGCACGTTATGTGGCTAGAGAAAATAAGGGCTTGGTTAACAATAAGCGAATTGTTATTAAATAATGCATTCGTCTGTCAGATAACTTAGTGTTTTTCAGCCCTAAGATATCAAGAGCAGTTCCCGATCGTCATGTATTATGTATTACCTCCGCCGGGAGGGTGCGCGCGTGAGTGGATGTGAGGAGAATGCATCCAAATCACCCACTCCTGAGAGCTGGTGTGCATCTGTATGACAATTTGCTGACTCTTGAAGGGGGGAGGTAATCAATGATAATAGTGGTGTTTTACATTTTTAGGATATTCCACATAAGCCTTGTGAAAAAAGCTGGAGATGATGCACGTGCCATTGGAACATATTCATGTTTTTAAGTGATGAGGTCTTAATAAGATCAATGCAAATCAATTGCTTTGTGTTCTTGGGCAATAATTGTTTTAGCGGCAAATAAAGTAATCATAGCTCTAGGATTTGAAAGTTTTATAAATTAAACCGCAGCAATTTAATGATAAGATTTATGATTTGAGGTTAGAAGGACTTCTGGTAATCGATGTGGCGATGGACGCCTTTGCACGCATGCACTGGCTGTCTTCAGCAGCAGCTCATTGCAATTCCATGTACTCAACTGCAGGGAAATGCTGTGAGTGGTTATTTATTGCTGGTGTGTGAACTTGAAACATATCTACCCCCACCAGCAATTCAACCGGCACGTCTAATAGAAATATAAATATTATCTGGTAGCAAATGCAAATATACAGACGTATTGGCATTAGTATTGAAGGAAAATACGGGTCTGGCAATCTCATCTCAAAGATAACAAAAGAGAAAAAAATATATTGTGCATGAAGGCAGACATGTCTGGTTCATCTGCTAATTCTGGCATTAAGTAACTTAAAGCATCATGGTCAAATCAAATGATAGCATGCATGTGTTGTACACAAGGCATTTATTCCCTATAGTGTTAATTAACGGGTCCAAGCACATATGGAACACAATTTTATATACATCTATGTATATATATATATATATATATATATATATATATATATACATACTACACACACACACACACAATATTATACACTGGCAAAGACAAAGTGAGAGTGAGTATCAGCTTGCATCAGAAGAGAAGGGGGACAACCATATGGAATCAGAAAAAATAAAGTTGATTCTGATGGCAAGAAAATAAGCGTGAAGAGAAAAAGGCCCATCTCTGTAGACAGGCTTTTCTTTTGAGTAACATCATAGTTAAAGTTTGATTCTTTTACAAGTTGGGATGGTTTTAAAGTGTAGCCCTAGATCTGCCAGTGCAAGGTAAACAGCACCCTTTGAGAAGGAGACAAGATGGATAGCTGTGCTCGGTCCCTTGCGAGTGGAGCATGAATCAGACCTTAATGGATGTGATACGGGTGAATTGAGTTTCAGAGCTCAGGCTTCGACCAGGGATGGGGCGCGAGGGTCACGGAGGGGAGAGTGACAGAGGCGATGTGCTCGGGGATGACGAGAGGTTGTCCACCGAACGTGATGAAGTCCTGACGTGCACTGCATCTATTCCTCATGAGGAACGCAGACTGCTGGCACTGTCTCCCCCAACTTGAACAAAGACTCTATCTCTCACTGTCAAGAAGAGACACAGAAGAGAGAGAAAAAAAACAGAGACACAGAGAGCGGCTTGCTGTAATCACAACTCGCGAACCTTTCTAAGGGTAGAGAAGGGAGTGATTATTTTGGCGATGACCCGCAAGCAAGGTTAATTCAAAGAGCGGCTGTTTGTGCAACAAGAGAGCCCCTGTTGGCTCTACCCCCCCTCCCCAAGCAGTTCCACCCTGTATGACTCTCAGTGCTCATCACTGGAGGCTGCAAGAGCAGGTGGAGTGGCCTGGGGAATGAAGCAGAGGCAGTAAACACCACCATTAGAGGCAGTCAAGGCAGCCTGGCCAATTAGTAAGGATCACCTAAGAGACGATTGGGGGGCTGAGTCTGTTTGTCTGCATCCATCCATCCATCCATCTGTCCTCCATCAGCTAACACACCACGTGGGCCTTTGTTGGTGTGCCCTCCTCTGACAAGAAGGCCTTTTTGTGTGTCACAGCAAAAATGGGTCACTCTCTGTCTCTTTGTCTACACAGTCTGGCAGACCTGTCCTTACAGCACTCTTCTTCTCGTCGTTGAGTGTTTAGTTCAGAAAGTTTCCATTGCCATCTGTAACTCCAAATGGCTTCATTCCAATTTCTGAAGCAGGGTCTAATTGTTGCACACCCATACCAAACCTAGGACTACTACTCTATGTGTTGCACTAATACTCTAAGTGTCTGAACCCATGATACTTGGCTGTCCTGATAATCCCAGCAAAACCTAAGAGCTACTCTTTTTCCCCCTGTTCTATCAATAGCTTTCATGGTAAAGGTTGAGAAAAAGAATCTGAGAAGTGGTGAACTTCTCAAAGCTCACTGGCAGCTGGAGGGCAGACGACTGACCCATACAGACGCATCACAGTCAGTAGAACTGGAACACGTCTGAGCAGGGTCATGTAAACCCCTGAGAGAAGCTGCAGGAAGCAGTCTGAGATGAACGCGGTCCAGCACTCAAACGTTGAGACTGGTCTGTCCCAGAGAACCCCAGTTTGAAAAGATGATGAATATCACTGCATGCATATTCTGTGCTGTGAGTTTTTGCATTTCACAGCCCAGTAGTTTTTCGAACCAAAGGGCTGGATAGTTAGGTCGGTGGATGGGGGTAGAGAAAGAGGCTACAAGATAACATTAAAAATGAATTTCAATTCAGTCAGGCTACGTCAGTGTTCCAGTGGAGGCTCCACACCTGACAGCAGGATCATAACATCCTTGCCCCTACTCTTTCTTGCTAATTCTCCCCTGCAGCCCTTTAGCTTCCATCCATGCTTTTATCACATTCCTTCTCTATCTACATTGAGCTTGCTCCAGCTGAAGGCATTCAAACTTTCTCTGGGCAGTGAACACTGAAATGTGCATTATGTAATACCCTGAGGAACACAGCTGCTTTCTCACAGTGTATCTTCTGACAGCACAGACCTTTTCTGCTCTTTTTCTGCAATTGGTAAAGCTCCAGGACACCAAATTAATGGGCAAACGCATTACCTTGTTGACAACACCATGCTCCCCTGAAGCTGTAGAGTGAGTGGTAACATTGCAATGTCTTCAGAGACTGAGATAATGTAGTAAGATCCTACTTATCTACTGGGAGAGACTTGCCGGTTTAGGCAAAGAAGGATCCTTAGACACCCTCAAAGCTTTGTGCTGCATTTAAGATTCAACAACCTGAGTTTTGTCAGTGGTGATGTCCTCACTTACTGAATTTACTCTGAGGGAAACACCTTGGCATTCAACATCAAACCTGTTCTACTGGCCTCTCTGAAGTGTTAACAGGTCTATCAGTCCATGCTAATGCTCAGTCATGTGTTGAAATATCCCACATCAAGATAAATAAGCTGTCAAAAAGTTATCTTATGATATGCAGCGCATCTGTGGAGGCTTGGCTATTCTGACACATCCCTTCCCCTTCAACAGTTTTGACCTCAGTGGCCCTTGCTGAACCAGTCAACAAGCTCCATTAATCTCTGTGTTGGTGGTACATGCTTTTGACCCACAATGGAAAGTGCCTGTCACTCTGTGTGATCCTTTTGCTGAAATAAAGTTTTATAACTTAATTGATCTCGTCAGCTGTTTTGTTTCCACTGGATTATCGACCGGCCCGTATAATAGCAGGGACCGGCGAGCAGACTGCATTCATAAGTCACCACTGTGTTGGTATTAGTATGACATCATAAACCAACCCATTGTTCTGGGCATTTCCTGTATGCTGCCTCTGCCGGTGACTAGACAGGCCAAAATCAAGCACTGTCTGGGTTTAGTATAGACTTTGAATCACTGTCAGGTCATCATCTGAGATTGCAAAAGAGTTGTCTATATTTCTTCCCGCCTACCTATATCTCTCTAATGATTCAGATTGTATGGTGTGCAGTCAAAATGCACTTTAAAATTCTGTGTCAGATGAAAGCAATAATTTGACATTTAAAAAAATGTCATGTCAGTCTTTAGTCAGGTTAAAATCATATTAGTCTGATTTTTGAGAAGTTTTACTAACAGATCTGGATAATACAATTGCAGCAAAGCTTTGTTCCAGCATATATACAAGTTAATCTGACTAAAATTTGCATCTGCTTTGTGCACTTGCTCCAAAGTACCCTTTAAATAATATAGGTTACACATTGTGCCATGTATACTTGGACAGATAGAAACGATTACTATTCGCCTTCACAAAAACCCACTGTAGCTCAAATATAAACAACCTTAGCGACTACTGCAAAAGCGTAGATCCCAGACACAGCAGATCTCTCAGCCCCCAGACAGCTGACAGTAATTAGGCAGTAGTGAGGTGTAGCAGGGGTCTTTCATGTATAGGACTGAACCAGGTTTCCCTTTGAAGTGGGGACCTTTCAGTCACATTCTCCTTTTACGTTTGAGTAAAGTTCATACTAAGCTTTAGCACAGGCAGCTCTGTTCTGATGCAACCTAGCAATTTCATGTTGAATTCCATCTCTTTGTTAAAAAAGCTGTAACCACGAGCATGCATGACAGGCCTGGGCAAACTAATAAATAACAAGCTGTGGAAATGATAGAGAGAGAAAAAGCAATCCCCGACTCAACTATTATTCTGTGATTTTGAGTTACTACATTAAAGTGAAACAGCTTTCACAAGATAATTAGCATTTGAAGCGCAGCGCTAGCTCACCTTCATAGACTGTGTGCTCTGTTTACCAAATATCGTTCACCATGAAATTTGGCAATTCTCTATAATTTATTCTCAGCACTAGAGGTAGATCAAAGACGGCATCAAACTGGCAGTTGGTAGGTTTTTGAACAGTCAAACATAGGTTTGCTGATTGGGGGATAATTAGCATTTCCAGAGAACACAACCTTCAACAAACTCAAGGGATAAAAATGATATGAAATAATGTCATAACTTAAACAATATTCCAGGATGTTTTTCCATTACAATGACTTGAAATGTACAAACAACTATAAAATGGCATGGTATAAAACCACAGTAGTGTACAGAAGGCACATAGTACACAAACACAATCAGAAAATGGCCAAGGAAATAAGTATGAAAACAACAGTGCAAAAGTGTTTAAAAGAAAGAAAATGAAGAGTTCAGATGCAAAAGCCTCTAAATGCCATTTGAAATTTTCTTCTTTAATGATGATTTTTATCAAACTTGTAAATTTAAGTTCAGTGATTTCACTTAAATGGCAATGATAATTACCTATTAATTGTTATTTAAGTGAAATTACTGAACTTAAATATACAAGTTTGATAAAAATCATCATTAAAGAAGAAAATTTCAAATGGCATTTAGAGGCTTTTGCATCTGAACTCTTCAAATATACAACTATAAAGCTGGGGGAGTTGAATATTAAGCTTTGGACTACATTTCAAGGAAGCATTGTAGTTTTCCTCAAGTTGAAGCTAAATATATCCCTTAGCGGCCCAAACCAGTGCATTAATGATGAGATCATGTAAATCTTGTAAATGTTATGAGAAACACGGAGCAATACTGATTATGTTAAACAGTCTATCTGTTTCCAGTAAGCACTGGAAGTGATCTCACTCTCGATCTGGCCACGCAATCTCTGAGGCGCTAATGGTCCATGCTTATCTTCACTGAGCGTGTCTGTTGTTTGTCTAACAGTGTGTCACCTACAATACGTAGCTTAGGGCACAAGGAAATGTGTGTTCGCAAATGCTGCCTAAGGAACTGCAGATGATTCACAGCTTGCAATTGATTCACAGATTCCACAGATGCATTCAAGATCTTTCTCCAGGAAACGGGTGTACTTAAATCTATAGTTTCTGGGGAAAATGTTTATGATTTTTGATCCAATAGTAGTGCATGCTAAACTGAATATACCTACCCTCATCCATGCATGCAACATGCTAATTATCCCCATGCCAGCGAGTGATTGCTGATGGAGGTGGTATTGTTATGTAGGGATCAAGAGCTTTTCAGGGGCCATGATTGAGTAGCTCTTGGATGGTGCAGACGGTGTGGGTCATTTGTCTGCCGTCTCTCGAGGGTCTATCAGCCCATGGAGACGAGAAGCAGTACTAGGATGGACAGAGAGAGAAAAAGACAGAGAAAGATGAGTGTTTGGGATGCATCTTTATGCATGAGGCCTGTCGTTTCCCTTGGTCTCGATGGAGAGGCAGTTTAGCCACTCAAGGATTTGATTAACAGTCTGAGAGGAACCAGCCATTTTTCTCTAAGTGCAAGTGCACACACAGGCATACAAACTCAGACTAACAGCCTGATGATATCTCTCACACCCCCCTGAAAAAAAAAAAAAAAAAAAAGGAGATTGGAAATCAATACTTTCCCTTTACAAATGGTACCTCAATGCTGTTTAAGACGACAGCAATCCTTTTCTGCAAAAATTAGTTTTGCATAAACAAGGAGGGAATTTGGTATGAATAATATACAAATATATATTTTAGTATTCCAAACCAGCTATAAGTAGCCCTGCAGAATGTCAAGGTAAAAATAAAGAAATGAAGAGAGAAAGGATCAGAGGAGGAAAGTAAAGGATGTCTCGTGTTTATTCAAGTGCTCCTGATGTGAGATTCATCTCTGACGGTCCTGCACTAGTTCTAGCCTCTTGGCCTTCTGGAATTTCCCTGCACTGATATAGTCCAGATGGGAATGCGCAATAAGGCCAACTGGACTGCTGCCAGACTGTCTAATGTTCATATTCGTCAGCTCGCCAATGACAAATTTAAGCCACATCATCTTGGTTTCTTTTTTTAAAGAAATTTGCCCTAAACAATACAAAAATACAGTTAGAACCCAAAAAGCACATTATACCCAAAAACAACTGACAATAATTCAGAAGTCAGTCAGTGCAAATAAATCTTGTCATGTCACCTTGTTTGACATCACAGCACTAAAACGTACACATCACAGTTCTTTGTGTCCAGATGTAAAATTCTACTTAATTCAAATTTATTTGTTTAGCGCTTTTCACAATACACATCGTTTCAAAGCAGCTTTACAGAAAATCAATCCGTCTTCATTACAATTTAAAGTGATCTGTTATCAGAGGTGACTGAGTCTTTCCATCAATATCAAATTGTAATTTTTTTTAGCATGCAGATGTTGTAGCAACATAACTGGTCAATCTGAATCATAAAATGCATTTCCTCTAGAGGAATTCAGAGTCTTCTGTCTAGTGGAGTAGTGATTTCATATTGGGTTTCAGAGTGGCAGGAAGCTCAGGTCTGAATCACCAAATACCTGTTGTCAAGCTGCCAAACAGGAGTGGTGAGCTCATTGTTTGTTTTGGTGGTGGTGACATGGACACAATTAGGGCACAGGTCACAACACCCATTAAAACACAATGGCCAACAACAGGTACTTTTCCACTCGGTATAACATGCCGTTAGGTTGTGTTTTGTGACCTTGAAACAACTTGAAGTAAAAAATTGTGAATTAATACACTGGCTGGGCTCGTTGATAATTTGATGTAAGATTATTAAAGTGCAAAGGGATGAATTTGGGGTTTGTTTTGTTGTAATGACACAGATTTTAATAATATTATATTTTGATTAATAACAATACTCAGTTCCAATCAATCATACTGCACACTTACCAACTGATGTATACTTGACTGGCCTCTAGCAGATCTGTGGAAGCAGCATCTAAAACAACACAGTAATAATATTTAGAAGTTTTACAATCCAACTCAATCACATCGATACCTTTTAATAAAATATGTATTCATTTGGAACATATCTCATTGATATGATTCTCAAAACTGCTCAGTGCAGTATCTCAAAGACTGCAAGCGCAAACATAATAATATTCTCTTTTGTGCACAGAAAAAAAAGTATAGAAAAATGTAGTAAACACATTCTTGAGGAAACTGAGGGTTATCATAGTTTGAGAACCACTGTAGCCTATCATACCCAGCTTGCCATATTTGCATATCGTCTCTCTCTGATGGTCACAGGATCTGGCATCACTCCAGCCTCCTGTTGTGCCTGTCCAGTTTCACTATACTTGCTTATTTTCACTAGCTCATCCATTTCCTCATCTCGTTCATTCTCTCTTGCTCTCTTACCCATTTTGGCCCTGTCTGCCGTTGACCTTTTAAAGCACAGCCACTGATTACTGGACATTTTGCATCAAGTGGTCTGTTCAAATTTGAAAAATCAAACAAGTTCCTTTCTAGATACATGTATGTCAAAAATAGAAGGTATGTCAATTTAAAGAACGATCATCATGTAATGCACTTGAGATATTTTATGCAAAACAATGAATTAAAATAGGAAAGCGGTACAACCACATATCTGTCTCTTATTTTGAGAGGTGTGCAGGCAGGATTGGCGTACATCACCCTCACGGAGCCCTTCACCTAACTAACAGTTCTGCTCAGTAATTACATGGGGAGAAAATAAAAAGGGCAGATGCCCCCCTGGCACCGGGCACACAACCGGTGTGTGTTCAACCTGGCGGTGTGAAAGAGAGCATACTGCTAATTCACTAGAGAGCTGACTTTGAGCACAGTACAGAAGGCAGGACCGCCCCATCAAGCACACACAAAGTATGTTTGAGGTTCTGCTCTTCGAAAGCGAGTTTCGAAGTGTGCGGTTACCACTTCCTCCCAATTCATTGCCAGTTCAGTAGAGGAAACCAAGCCCTTGTTTACTGACGGGATTCTCCACTATCACCCACCCCCCACCCGCAGGCCTCCCTTTCCTTCCCCCTGCCCCAAAAGTCGCTCCCTCCACATGGACAACTGCCAACATCCTCTCCATTCATCAACCCAACAGCCGTACTGTTACAGTTATACTGGTTACAGCCCCTTGTGATGGTTGCTAAGCCGGTGCAAGTGCCATATTGTGTAAGCTTTATTTTAAGCCTTTTATTTTAGGCAGGCCAGACCTTCTGTAAATTGTGCCAGGTGCCATACTGTATACCTGATATAGCTCTGGCTAAGGATCTGCATTGCTCTACTTGTTTCTCCTTGAGGCGGCTCTGAGCTGCTCTGCTGTGAGACCCACCTGTTCACATTTGCTGGCATGCTTTGCTTTTCCACCAAACTCAAACAAAAGCTGAATCCTAATAAAGCTGAGTAAAAGTTTTAATGGGCAGTTGTTAGATAAAGTTATTAAGAAATAAAGTCATATAGTGAGATTATAAAATTTTTATTTTGAAACCTAAAATCACAGTGTGAGAAATTAAGTCAGGTTATAAGTCCCAATTAGTATAAACAACACCAAACATTTCAGAGTGCCTGGACTTGGATTTTTTTCAATTCTTTTTAGAATACCAAATACCTAATAATAATAATGAGATGTATATATTATATATACATACACATAGTCACATATATATATATATATATATATATATATGTGTGACTAAGTGTATGTATATGTTTATATATATATATATATATATATATATATATATATATATATATACACACACACACACACACACACACACACATTACATAGCTTCCCAATTGCTCTTATAATTCCTCTTGTATTATTGCTCCTCTTGAAAATTGTAATGCGTTTAGAAATCTTTCTTAAAACGGAACTGTCCTAACAAACAACATCCCCCACTACATCCACACTAAATTCAAATGCGCTTTAGTCCTGAAGGTTGTGTAATGTGAGTCCTACTGAGTGGTTTTGGGGAGGGAGACAGAACAAACATGCCACTCTTAGTCCTTCCAGTTTGTTATGGCTCAGTTAAATGGGTCATGTGCTGACGACCAGCGACCTTGGGAGTATTTGTCCTGCTCATTGAGACATTCAGCCTTCTCCCTTTGTTTTGCACAGACAGAGACCCACTTTCAACCATTTGCTCCATAATTTATAATAACTTATAAATAATTTATTTATAACATAATTTATACAAAAATTGGCTTCTTTTTAGTGTTTTTGGTGGAGTTACCAGGTTCTTTTAGCACCATTTTTAAAAGCACCTGGATGCTATGACAGCACAGTGGGTGCAAAGCATTGGAATAGAAGTGCAAAAATGACAGCGATGGTAAGGTGTTTGCAGTCAAGAACGTAAAGTCTGCCTTCTCTGAAGGCGAGGCTGAGCCAGTGTATAGCTATGTGGGTCGGCTGCTATTTTAATCTGTAATGTTGTCGGGAATACCTGAGGGAACAGCCTGGCTCTGTTGGAATCGGGGCTTGTCTGTGTGGAAGTTCCAGTTATTATGTGTAGCCTATGTATAGGTATGGCGGGTTGCAGCAGGCAGATCAGAAAGGTTGTTTAAAGATTTGCGTTAGTATGAGAGATGCCTACTGGGCACCTCTCTTAGG
The DNA here is from genome assembly GCF_016745375.1 of Pimephales promelas. The sequence continues at coordinate 6,519,524 of NW_024121266.1, read as the reverse complement.
TTCAGTGGAGCAGGCGGCATATAAGTGGGCTTTTAAGCATGGGCCACTGCACCAGGCAAACCCAGCAGAGACTAGCCAGCATCTGTGCACACGTGAACGCATCACGCTGGCACTCCTGCTCTTGCGGTACCCTCCCCCCTCAGGCGATCCTCAAACAGGCCAATGGCTCAATTGTACATTTTGAGTGCCTGTGACTCATCTCTTGCGCTACAATATTCAGGATGAGATCACCCACTTTGTCAAATGCAAAGTGCTAAATGTGCCCAACTGCACTGTAGATTCCAGTAAAATGATGAGGTAATGCCTGAGATCCATCATGGAGTCACTACCTCGTCCTAGCAATGATGCTGTCATTGCGTTCGTGACCTTGTGATAATCAGCAATGGTTTGGGGAATTTTGGCAAGGTGCTCCCGTACTGGGCTCCCTGCAGTGCAGACAGGTGTGGCGGCAGCAGGAGCACCTGCCATGCAGCCGTCCCACCACGTCTACAAGCCCGGTGGCTTCAAAGCGTGGCTGTCCCAGAGAGAAAAACTGGGCACAGTCAAGTGCAACTTTGCATGCCCACATACACCATGCACTCTTGGCAAAGGTCTTTCTCTCTGCAGCTTCCATTGTAGTGAGGAATTAATAGACTGCAAAGGCATTCATCAAGTCCCAGTTAGGTTTCTTTTTATGTCACTGTAGCAGTCTTGTCAGATGCTGGTAATTGGGTTCAAAGTGCCATCACAGTAAAAGGCTGTGTGGGAGTGAGTCAGAAGGGGCGGGCCCTCGCCGTCTCAGGTGACCTCACTCTCGGCCCAGCTGCTCCAGAGTGCAGAGAGTAGGGAGGGAGGAGGTGGGGGATGAGGTCATTCTTTTGCTGGGAGTGTGTGGGCTGGATTTGCGTAGGAGTCTTTGTGTGCGTGTCTGCATTCATGAACGATAGACATTGGAAGAGATAAGGCTGGAGATTTAGGAGCGAACTGAAAAAAAAGAAACGAAATCCTAAATTAAAAGCTAAGGGTCTGATATTGGTCAGCGACAAATAAAAAATAAAGAAAATGATAAATCTTTTTAAAAATCTAATTAAGTCTTTGTATTCATGTTGGTTTAATATTTTTTTTTTGATATCTCAAGAAATGCGAGCGTGTGTGTCTCTGTGTGTGTTGAATTGAATCTATCATGAATAATTGATTCATAAATATCATTACATTTTGGTAAGTCACACCTAATTATAATTTACAACATGAACTAATCGCCTAAATTATCTGATATTTAAATTTTTAATTGTGTTAATTTTTTATTTATGCAGAAAATATACCAAAATGAAAAATAAAAACACGCTCATATAAGTGGAAAAAAAAAAAATACAACACTGACCCATATGCTCATACAGCAAAAGGTGCACAGCAAAGTCCATTTAACAATAAATAAATAGATAAAGACATGGGGGATTTCATCAGGACATTGTTTCATCGCAAAAAATTTGCCGCGGTCCTCTGCTCCTACTAAAAAAGCTCTTATGCATCAGTTCATGATCAAATGCTCCCTCCCACCTCACTTCATTTATGGCTGACTGGCAGAGTGGCAGGGCTTTGTGTCTGTTGTTAGAGAGATGAGCTGGGCTGATAGCCACGTGGAGAAAACAGGACACCCAAGGATTGAGACGTCACAACACAGGGGAAGCTTGCCATTGCGTATTCCAAGCGCGCACGAGAGCGCTATCAGATCGGTGAAACAGACATCTGATTTGAGGTGTCTATATCAATGCCAGTATTTTAATAGCTAAGAGAGGCTATTGTTTCATTGTAAATCCTCCCGTACACGTCGGTAATGAGACATCTAGATGGAAAGGACAATTTCTCTGCTAGCATGTAACAAAGTCATAGAAGGTTCTCTGAGAGATTGCTTTTGCGTTTTTTATTGCAGTCGTCAAAGCTCTAACTCTCCTCTCATGACAGACGACAACCTCATCACTCCAGCTTACATACTTAGGAAGCATCCAGCAAATAGCAATACTGTGATTTTCGTAAACATCCCCAGAGATGGGCTTTCAAAGACAGGCTTTGTGTACTTGAAAGCAGGTGGAAGAGACCAGAAAAGAGCAAAGGAGTTTGTTGTCCCATAAAATACCAAATACCAGTTGTGCAGAGTCTGTGTAATTACCACACTGCAGGATAATTATAAAGAGGACAGATTCAGGGATGAAAAGGCCATTTGCGTGCACTTAAGTGAGCGATGGCAATTAACTGGGATGCCTATCCTGGTACTGAGAAATTGGGCTGGAAATCCTCGCAGTCAGTTATCACACAAACCAGAAATGACCTTGGAGGTGAGGAGCCTCGCAAACAGGCTCGAGCAAGTTGTTTAATTTTTTAAGCGGCTTTTCTAATCTGCATTCTTCATTTTGTTTTGGACCCTTTCGTGCGTGAAAAATCCCCACTGCACAAAGACTGGTGGGGGCAGCTGTCGGGTTGGGAGGGGTCTTGAATTCCTGTTATCATAACTGCCTTTGTCCGTCACAGCGGCCAGATCCAGGGGCTAAGTTGGAGATTGGACAGGTTACCATATCCATTCCCCTCAGGGTAGCGTGCCCGCACTTGTCCACACAGATTCCAGCCAGAAAATGTTTGTGTGCTTATCAGCAGGATTGCAGCCAGAGCATGGAGGCCCAGTGGGGTTACATAACTTCTTTCTGCTCCAGTCATTGCATCTGCAGCAAGGCATGGACCCCTGCATCCCATCTATGCAATTTCCTTTTCCATTTCCTTTCAGCTGGCTGGTCAAGCCGTTGTGCGTGCTACTCGTATGGGACAGGAAGCTCAGATAGATGTAGTGTTTCCTCTCCACGAGAGTTCCTTGTAGAGCCTGCAGCTCACATCCTGTGGTTGATTATAAAGAATCACCCAGGGTTATATATAGCATGATGTTACACTGTTAAACCCATATGTTTGGTTGTCATGTTATCATGCTTGATTGTCAAAGTGATGCACCTACTGTAAATGAACATTCTGGATACATTGCTTGGGCTGAAACTAGAAACCGAAAATGGCAAAAATAAAGGAAACTTTTAAACTGGCAAATAGTCAATATACTGTAATTATATATTTGATTTAATATATTATTATATATTATAATGCATTTATAAGTGATTACACTTCTTTATTCAGAAGTCATTACTACTACAACATATTTTTATGATATTATATCTGTGTTGAATTGATCTGACTGTAAAAACGTAGATGGTTACAAAAGATTATTAAAAAAAAGAATAATAAAGATTTCAAATAAATAGTTTTAAACAAACTTGTAACTTGAACTTTCTAGTTAAAGAATGCTGGAGAAAAATATACTGTTTTCTTACAAAATATTAAGCAGGACAATATAATTTTGTTTAATATTTTTAATATTAAACGCAATCAGAAATATTTATGTGAAGATTGTTTTAAGTTCACTTAAATTAAAGCCGTTATTTTTTAAAGCCTAATAAATGTTTAAATTGATAACTTTCAATTATACGGTAATGTTAAATTTCTATCAGTATTGTTTTAAAAAATGTACATCAGTACCAGTTTTAGTATCAATGATACTGGCATTCATTCATAAAAATATGCCATTACAACAAAATGTAAAATATACTGTACTGTCTTTTAAGTTGTTTAACAGTGGTTTCTAAACCAATATTTCAACCCAAAAATCCTTGTTACAAACATTAAATATGCTTATACAAGGGCAATGCAACACACCATTGAATAAGCCTGTTAGCAGCATGTTTTTATTTTTTTATTTACTTACCAAAGACATTTATCAGTCCATTTATCAGACAGTCCCCTCTACTGACTGGTCAATGAATAAGACTGGGCTTTTCACTTCTCCCCTGCTGTTCCTTGACTAGATGTGAATTTCCCATGGTTTTATGCCACACTGCAGGGCATAGAATGCAGAGAGGTCTGACTGAGAGTCCCTACAGTGGGATAGAGGTAATGAGAGCACCTGCTGGGTCCCTGGCTGAGGCTCCGTCTTGCAGACACAGACAGACAATGTTAGAGAGCTGACACAGTGAACCTGAAGTCCTTGCAACCCAAAGTCATGTGAGCTATTGCCTGGCAGTGACATAACTGAGAATGAGAAGAAACAACCCTTTCACACCAGTGCCAGAGCTGTCACGCCAGGGTAATTTTAATCTTCTCTCCATGTGGTATCCTGCTTGTAATGCACAGAATAGAAGTGCTGATTTATGAGGTAGATCCAAAAGACAGCTCTCAAGACAAGAATATTTAAATCCAATAATAGCCTTACATTAAAACAGCTTCCTTCAAGAAGTTTCATTTTAAATACGAGGTCGCCAGGAGCTAAGTTGCAAGGAATTTGTGTTAAATATCATCAATTTAAAGGGCACAATCATTTATAGTGCTTCAAATATGTTCCTGTGTTTGTCGCCACAACCGAGATAGGAGACATTCTTGGTGAAATAAAGAGAACTCTTTATGTCTCCTAGGGGTATAGACCTTTACAAGTGCCTGATAATGGGACTGTAGCTGAAATTGACTCCCTTTGAGAACTTGGCCTATTAGTCATGTCTGTTGCCTGTTACAGTATGGTATGTAACCAGAGATCTCTATACAATACCCAGAGGGCCATGCATCTTATGATACAAAACGCCCTCCAACTCAGCCCCCACTTCCAGCTTGGTCCTTGACGGCCAGCTCTCTTTTGTTTCCTCTTGTTCTCTTTTGTCTCCACGTGTTGTATCCCCCCACCCATGTGGCATTCTCTTTGCATTGAGTAATGAAGATTAGCCTGGCATCAGTCACAATAGAGCCCCCCATCACTAGTATCCCTTACTTAGACTCCCCAATCTTATAACAAGCTGTTAACCCCATTTAAAAATGTCCCCTTTCAATCGGCTTGTGACGGGGAATAATCCAGCCCGAGCGATTTAATGAAAATCGCTGTATCCTGATTAGATTACCCCAGTGCCGCCAGCCAGTGGCCATTAGCCGACCCTGTACACAGATAAACAGCAGCCCCGCTCCACAAATCCAGTTAAAGGAAGACGGAGAGAGGTTTTCTGAGGCTCAGCTCGCCTCTTACCAGCCTGCAGTCTTACTGCCTTTGTCAGTGGGATTATCCCCCATTTGGCACATCTATGGTAAGGACTCATTCATGTCCTCCTGTACCCACACTATCCATTATTGCGCTTGCTCATTTCTCTATCATTGCGCTAAGTGTGTTCTTCTATGGCATAGCACTGCAATGCAACATGTTAACTGTATTATTTCTTAAAAAGAAAGTGCTCTTGCTTTTAAAGGGTTAAATATGTTTAATATTGCTGATCTAAAACTTAAAATAAACCAAAAACAATGAAATATCCAATACTGGCCCAAAAAAGAAAATCCTAATATCAGCCATTGGTCAGTATGGTTACAGTATATAGTGTACATAAATCAATTGTCACTTTCGCAGACTTCCCCCTACTAAATAGGAACATATAGGAGTGTGTAAATGGTACTCTCCTGCTAACTAAGCATATGGATCACCTACGTTTTAAAGCTTTTTTTGGTTTAAAATTGTTCAAAATACATATTCGAGAAAATACACAACCAGCCAGTTTTCAAAACTATCTGCTTCCCTTAGCTCGATTCAAAGCGGTAAGCTTGTAATAATGTTTTTAACTCCAGTGGTACTGGTGGATTTCCGCGGGAGATTCGAGCATGTCTTTGCGTCATTACGTTACATCTGTACACATAAAGGAGGAGTCTTGGCTAGTATGTGATATTGCGTGTGAGGATGTTGGAGGTGGAGATTTATAGCCTTTTTTCACAGCACTTGATATAATTAAACATCAATTTGATGGCGGATCCAGAAAGGTTCAAACGACAATCACCAGTGACAACAGATTCGCCCGCTGTAAAATGCAAAAGACTTCGTTTGGACTTCGTGGTGACTACAGAAAAAAAAGAGACTGCAACCGATCCCATGCGAAAACAAGGATACATATTGGCAGGACATTACATAGTCACGCAATCCTGATGTTGTTAACATTAACAATTTAAGAACAAAGTATAATTGGCATGGTTTTGCATGATATGATAACTTATAAGCGATTGTTAGATTTACTGCAATGTCAGAAAGATGAGAGATGGTGACAAAGAGGAAAACCTGCGGACTGCAGCTTTAAACAAAAAAAAAGCAAGTACACCATGATCAACATACAGTCTGGTTATGATTAAACATGAATCCAGAATCGTATTTTGTCATCTCACAGACTTTACATTGTAGCACATGGTACAAAAACATCTTCATGTTTGCCCCCTCCCCAATGTAATTTCACCAGGTGTTCTTCACTGAGTTTATGAAGAGTTAATAGTGACTTTGTTCATTTGGGAACACGATCAAGGTCGTATTATGTCCTCTACAATCATGTGCTGATGAAGCCATAGTGCCTTTTCAATTCCCTCACAGCTTCTTTGTCCCTATTGTGACCTCTGTTACTGAAGTCCTACAATACTTTAAAAGCAAAACCAGTGTTTGTGTACACAGAAATAGCTCTCAATACAAGCACACCCAAAGGCTGATTGGCAACCAAGCCGCCTCTTCCATCTGTAAATGGAGGTATTCATTAGCTGCAGCTGCACCATGTCAGACTTAAAGTCTCCTTGTGTGGATGGATGCAGATGGAGAAGACAGCAGACACTGTCTTTCACTGTCAATCCTAAATTATTGAAAGTCTCCGATCAAGTAAAAGCTTTGATGAGACGTGCCACTGAAGGCTGGACTGGAAGAATCTAGCCCAAAAGGGTTCCAGAACAACTAAAATAGAGAAGTATCCCAATAGAGAATAACAGGCTTAATTTACAACCATTTAATTTTGGCTAGACTAGTGCCCATGTTCTGGCCCCTAGCTAGAATGCAGTATCAAATGCAATTATTTAGCTAGCTGGTGCTCAAAGCAGGTATACACTAGACAACATGCTAGCTTGCTAATCTTTGTTGCCAAGTGTGTCATAATGCTCTCAATAACACGTCTTTGCTTGTAGTAGCATCCATCTGTGAAGTAATCCTGCCTCTAAGGGTACAGTGCACAGATAATTCTTGGTTGTTATCTTGCATGATTAGCATTGCTCTTTGTTCCGCATTACATGCATGCTCACTCAACGTATTGTGGAAAAATGAGCCATGTGTCTGTAGAGAAAAGGCTCAGTGATATTTCCAGTTGCTTTAATGGAGTGAACGGCCACAGATGCATATTTCCTGTTCCTGACCTGAAGTGTTGTTGTCTTAATAAAGCTGTCTCCGTTATGTCATGAAACTGATCAGGGCACTAATGTTCCGCCAACTGCTGTCATCAAGGATAAATTCGTCCACAACAATGGCGAATGAATGCTTTTCTATCCCTGTGCTCCCTCACTAGGTGAAGAATCTGCCAAATATTTTTATTAGCTTGTGTTTTCTCACCAAACATGGTTGGGTGACTTCCAGTGACAATCTAAGATGACTAAAACCTATACAGTGCAAAGACATGTACCTAAATATTTGGCCAGCAGCAGACTGATCTCATGAAATGGCTTATGTATGACACGCCAATTCGTATTTCCATTTTTGGTGTGCTATAAACACGCATAATCGCTTTTCAACGTGTTTATGAACGCCGTTGACTTAAAGTTTCATTACTGTATATATAAATCTATGACCTACCGCAACCCTGTCCCTAAACCTACCCGTCACTGGGGTTAAAACCATTTATGAGTCTTCCCCTACCATCCTAGGAAAAACAATAATCAATCCCCAGATGTAGATCTACATTTTGCTTAGTTTCTCTCGAACATTTAACTGTGTGTACATACACGCGGAATCACTCGGACATTTAACGGCGTAGACATACACGCATACACGTGGAGAGCTCAAAATGCATATAGATAACACGCCATTTGACTTGAAAGTGGTGTGTATGTTTATGCAAAAGTCATGATGTCATGTTGCCAGCAGATACATTTACAAGTCCACTATCAAGTGTTTTATATCAAGTCCAAGTCGAATCTCAAGTCCAACCATTAACTTAGGATTTTGGAGAAACATATACCATTCAAAACTATCAGTAAGAGTTTATACAAAAAAATTGTTTTCAGCAAGAACACATTAAATTGATAAAAAGTTAGAAAAGACATTTATAATGTTACAAAAATATATATTTCATACAAATGCTGATCGTTTACACTTCTGTTGTGCTGTGAACTATTTTAAGCATTAATAATAGGGAGAAATGTTTCATGAGCATCAAATCAGCATCTCGTATAATGATTAGTGAAAAATGTGACACTGAAAACTGGAGTAAATGCTGCTGAAAATTCAGCCTTTACATCAGTGGAAAAAAATAAATATATTTAAAATATCAAATATATTAATTTAAAATATATTAATATAGAAAACAGTTATTTTAAATTGTAATAGTATTTGGCACATATGTCTGTTTTACTGCATTTATGATCAAATAAATGCAGCCTTGAAGACTTTAAAACATTAAACTCCAAACTTTTAATGGTAATGATTATATTATAGCTCACAAAAAAAAAGCAAAAAATAAATGATTAACCAATAAATAATTAAATAACCCACCTGGTACAGTGAATTGTTTATGAATCATGATTTTTTGATTATCAGTATCGCTCCTTGATTTGTGTTGTTTACTAGTCTCTAATTCAAGTCGAACCTACAAATTTTTGTCAATTTGTGTCTGAGTTACTATCTCTGTTGTCCAGTTACTTAGACATTCTTTACTCCAATGCATCACCAGACTCTGGTCTCACTGTTCTGTTCCTCACTTTATAATGGAAACAGGAAAATGTGTCTTTCTGATACAGGCAGCACACACAATAACGTCCCAAACCAGTGTCCTGCTGTCTTTTCACATTTCAAAACCCAACAATGTGGCTGCTATGGAAACAGCTGCCAAGCCTGTTGTGCTCATCTCTGGCCGAGTTCCTGTCTGTCTGTTTCCTCTCATTTCCCAGAGGAACTGGTCTATGTTTACCAGCCAAAGAGAGACACTGGAGCAGGAACAGCACTAGAGAGGCCCTCTCGGTCACAAGGTGCAGCTGCAAAAGCAAGAAGCAAAGCTAGGAAGAAAAATGGAGGGCAGGGAAAGGGATGAGGATTTCAAAACAAATTTGCAAATCGCATTACACGGTCAACATGTAATTAGCTTTGTGTGCGAGTGTAAATATTGATACACTGTAATGAGTACATGGAGTTTACACTAATCTGAAACCCAAAGCCAAGCTTAGCCTTTCTACAGAGCTCTCTGTACAACCGTTATGCTCGACGGGATCATCCTTACATTGTATTTTTATGGTGCCTTTTATGGTCTTCGAGAAGAGGGACATTACCAACACTTAGAAGCAGTCTTGTGTCAAGTATCTGATTTGGAGTGGAATCACGTAACATCGTTTCTGAACAGATGCGAACATGCTGAGACAAGAAGAAAAAAAAAAAAAAGACTTGACGGGAGCGTCGAACAGAAGCCACATCAGGAGAACAGCTCCAGAGATTACCTTCATCAATATATAATAATCCAAGATTGGAAACATGATAGAAATGAGCCAGACAGATGAACAGATCATTGAATAGCACAGATACCACATGTTTTGTTCTGGGTCAAAGAACTATAAAGCGATAATCCAGATACTCACTGTTCCAGATGACAGTATTATTACAAGTATGTTTGGACAAGTCAGATATGTTTGTATCTAAAATAGAACTTTGGCCAGGCTGATCCTGAGCACTGGGACCGGGCCAGAGATTCAATTACTCTAAGTACACATTTGAGCAAGGTCAAGTTCGGCACACAGATATTCAAGACTTAAACTGCAGCCAATGTCTTCATATTAAGCAGTTGCAGTTATTACTTAACATAGCACTCACGTTTTCACAGGTTTGGCAGACAGACAGGCCACTACACATAAAGAAAAGAAATATGGAGCATAGCAGTGAACCCAGCAGCTAATGCACACACACACAGGGCAGGTTTCCACCCAAACTACGAATTTCAATTATGAGAAAATTTTAATTATTGCAAAAAGTAATTTGGAACATGCAGCATTTCCATTGCTTGCACTGAGTGAAAAAAAAACAAATGTCAATTTGATCATTAGAAATATTGATCATTCTATAAATTATTTAAAAATACAATACTAAAGACATTAGCAAACTTAGGCATCATAACATTATAATGCGCAGTATGGAAATTGATATTCATTTTGAGATTTGCTAAAGATTATATTTAACCATTTAGATTAACTTCAAATGAGTTTTAGATGTCTTTAAAGGTCATGCACAAAATTGGGCAAAAGAACATCCACAATTAAATAACCTGTATGGAGTGAAACAGATCAATTTTAAACCAAAAAAAAAAAAAAAAAAATCAGTTGATATGATATGGTTCTGACACATCATGCATCCCTATGCTCTGACAAGCTTCATGTTTGCTAGCAATCTGTTACAGGTGCCTTACTTCTGGAAGCAACAGCGTCCCAGACAGTTCTGGGAGGTAATAATAGTCAATCACAATGACTTTTTTTATGCACATTTAAGCATTTATTCAGTAAATGTGCTTATAAGCACTGTTTATGTGCATGATGTCTTATACTCAATGTATCTATCCACCTCAAATGAGTATATTAATATTTATTTTTGTCTATTTATTTATATATGTATCCATTTATCTTGGCGATTCCATCCAGCATTTTAATGAATATTCATGGATGAAAACCCAGCTACCGAAGCCAGGTTTTACTCAGCAAACCAAATTGAAATGTTCACTCACTGTAAGGTATCATTTACAATTAAGATGTACAATTTGAAATGCCATATTGAAGAGCTACACTGCTATTATATAAATGCCACTTGTTTGTAATCAAGTTGTGTTGTTTCTAAAAGAGCGACCCTGTGTAGTGCAGAGGTGGTTTTGAGCAACTTGATGACAAGCCTGTGTAGATTTGCAGCATAAGCCTACGGAATCTGGCTTTTTCTTTGTGGAGAATGGCTTCCTGACAAGCCATCCAAGTTACATTTGCAGATGTACACAAGGAATTTAAATATCATCTGGTTCCCAGGCAACCACAACAATAATGAAACCTATATGTAAATGCGTGACACAAAACCAAGTCTTTTTTTTTTTTTTCAGAGATCTGGAGCAGAGGTTCTTCCGCTAAAGAGCTGCTCAGTAAATCTGGCCCTGAAAATTTTCAGGCAGTTGGCTTGCCAGAGCCTCAGGCTTATTTGCAATGGCCCATTCGTCACCGAGTGTCCAGTTTTGCCAACTCGCTAATAGGACACCATCCTCAGTGAATAATTGGCCCTTTTTTTTATTTTTTTCGCCATTATACTGCAGCTCTGCACATTTTAATTTCACCTCGGCAAGACCTGCATTGTTTTCTCTTGGGGTTTTGATGTCTCTTTTGGCAGAAGCAGGATATTAGAGATCTTTAAAATGGATCATTCTTAACATGTTACCAGCGTTCTCCCAATGACAAATAGTCAGCACCAATCCATATAACCCATCTCAGCCAACTCTTCAGCTATGCAGCAAAAGCAGCAGTGGAGAAATCACTGGCAGGTGGTCATTAGCACGTCACTGAAGAATGACAAATGGTTTAGCCAAGGCATTGAAGCATCATCCTTTTCACTAAAATTACACAATTTTCAAGATCGCTTTCTGCTGCTCAAACACACAGATATCTGATCTTACACTTGTAAATACACCCTCAAACTGCAGGCTGACTGGCACAAATTCACAGCCTGCTGTAAGTAAAACATTTCTCTTGTGTCCTCTATCTTAGCTACATCTTTTTTCCTCAGCAAACAAATGCTGCACATTGGAGGACAGGGACCTTGCCTTGACAAACGACCTGCGACGAGCCTCCATCCACTGCAACAGTGGCCAAGGGCCAAGGGAAACGGGATTAAATTATCCACCCAAATTAAAAGAGCATATCTGTCTTGTCCCTGCTAACAGCTGTTAGCATTTATCTCCCACATGTGTCTGTGCCATTCATTCATTTTATAATCTGCGTTTATCAGACTGGCTAGGCCGAAGTGGGGCAGAGGGGACCAAGAAGAGGCGCCCGGGTGCTAATTGCCTTGCCATGCTCGAGAACGTCTGTGTGTGTGTGTGTGTGTTCCAGAGGACTCCACTGTTTTGGCAAAAAAGGGGGAGATGGAAGTGTAAGAGGGGGTAGGGAGGGATGACACAGGTGCAGAAACAGGAAAAAAAGGAGGGCTATTACACAGCGGGAGAGTCTGCAAAAAGTCACTCCATCACAGACCGCTGATTAAAATTTCATAGGAAGGGGCCAGAAGGACGAGTCTGCTGTAGGTAGTAGTTAAACAGTAGAAGTGGATTTCATTTATTTGAGTAGGGTTCTAGGTCAATGACATATAAGTAAATCACAATGAAAAAAAAAATCTAGTTTAAAACAAATGTGCCAAGTTTTAGAAATCTACTCTTTGAATTATGTTGGTTTCATATGGTTTAAAATAGTTATCTTATATCCATTTTAGTTTAAATTTTATGTTTCTAAAAATGCCATGTTGTGTAACCAAGTAAAAATAATATTTTTCCTTATACCTGGAATACTTGTGTACATTCAAAATATATATATAAAAAACAGGGGAAAATATGAATATGAATTAATTGTGGTAATTTTTACAAATATCACAAATTAAAGATATAGTTTACCCAAAAATGAAAATTCTGTGATTAATTACTCACCCACGTCGTTCCAAACCCGTAAGACTTTTGTTCATCTTCAGAATACCAATAAAGATATTTTTGATTAAATCTGAGAGCTTTCTGTCCCTCCATAGACGTCTACACAGCAACTAATTTGACGCTTCAAAAAGTTAATAAAGAGATTGTAAAACTAATCCATATGAATTGAGCAGTTTAGTCAACATTTTCTGAAGAGACTTAACAGATATAACTTAGGCTTATTACGGTCCTATAAATTAATTTATATTTGAATAAATTAATATATAGCACAAGAAAAAACAGTATATCCCAGTGTTTCTGTCCTTGTGCTTCTTGGTGAGCGGCATGCAACGATTTTCTGCAGTTGTCGGATGAAATACAAATTGTTTGTTGTCCAAATGTTGCAGTTTAGTGAGAGTGACGGGTTGTGTAAAGGATGGGGCTACATTTTCAGATGCAGTCGTGTCTCCGTAGACTCCTAACAAGTTGCTGACATCTTTTTTGTGAGAGTGAGGTTGCAGTGGAAGCGGACGTTTATTGACTGCGCTTGCTTTGATGGGGAGAATCACAAGAGAGATCAAAAGGAGGTTCGGCAGCCGTTCGGGATCGTACCACACTGATGTTTACTTTTCACATAAGTGCTCTTCTATTGGTTATTAACAGCTTTACTGAGTCTCTTTTCATGTTTTTTTGGCCCTTTTGTTAGGATATCTGCTTGTAAGAGATTGTAGTCATTGGCTTTATGGCCACTTGTCAATTGGCCATCCGCATACAGAGGTCTGCATTAAATCACAAACTGTGATCAGCCCCATGCTGTAACTGTATTGTCTAAATGTCAGGATACCCAGAGTGGGGGTACAGGGGCATGGGACGATGACAGTAGATAAAGTGAAGAGATTCAAGCTTCATTCTAGTGTGTGTGTTTGACAGCTGTTTTCTTCCACACTCATTTCCCCCTCCCCAGACCCCTGTCAGCCTCCCCTCCATTACTCACCCCAACACTCCAGCACCAGGACAGCAGTGACAGCTCCCCTCCCTGAGCTCAGCCAGCGAGGTGCAGGAACCAAACTGAGAGAGCAGTTGAAAAGGCACGCAAGATCCGTGAAATCCTATCCATGACGGTGAGGGCCTCAGATGACTCTGATGTCCACCCTGCTGTGATGATGGTTTATATGTCATCAGGGACAGATAGGATATTCCTCCGACTGTAAATTTGCTGGCGGCTTGGTATCTCTCTCGGTGCATGGATAGACATATCCTGGAGGGAGGTCCTTATGGGCTATAGAGTTTCGAAACACTTCCTAAGGTTGATGGCGAGTGTGTGTCCCTTGGCACAAGTCGTCTATTGGGGTTCCTGGGTAATTGTTGTGTCATTACAGAGGTAATCGTGCAGTAGCCATCCCTAAAAAAATACTTGAAATAATATAGATAAATGCACATGGTGTGCAAACAGCCCAAAAGCCCTTCAATGCATGAAGGATGCATATCAATCTTGCTAGGTCATAAAAGTGTTAATGGCCATGGTGGAATCACAGCACCCTGGGAAATTGTTATGAACACTGCAGGGTACGAAATTATGTCATATAGACAGATTTCATCACAAGATCATTGAAACCGCTTGTGCTTCATGGAACAAAACATTGCCAGAGCTTAGGACAGGTTTTGTAGGAAGGAACTCCTGTTCAGCTCATATTTCTGCATGACAGCCAACAATCTTTAAATTGTTAGGTGCATCAAAGAACCATTTTCTTGGGTTCCAATTGACTATGCATGGTTCTTGAGCTGAATGGAACTGACTGTTACATTATAGGTCTTTTAGATCAGCATATTGGTGGAAAAGTGGAAAAATTAAACTCTTCTGGGTTCTTTGAAGCACCAGTAGAACCATAGAACTGATTTAGGTTCAGGGTTCCAGACTGCAACCATTTTTTGAGAATGTGCGAGTTAATATTTTATGTGGTCGCATTTGTGCAAGTGCATAGTCATGTACTCTGTTAAATTCACGCATGCGCAACAGAACGCCATTGTATCAGCAGCTGTTGCAGTCCGTATGTTCAAAATGAACGAGTACATCATGAATCCATTTTCCAAAACGTGTTTTTGACTTATACTGAATCACTACGGTACGCCTATAATAAGTATTTATATTCTAACAATTTTATCCCGGGGTCGGCTCGGCTGCGACGATGCCCAGTGCCTGTGTGACTCGCCATAGACATTGATGGAGAGCTACAATGTTCTTCCGCAAAATACTTGCAGTTTATTCATTAACGAACGTACATGTCACGCGCATTGCACACTAATGGTGAAACAAACATGCCAATTAGGAATTAAATCAGTGTAAGTTAAATGTACAGTGTGCGACAAAAAAAATAAGATGCTAACAATGTCAAGATCAATATTTTGCGGTGCGTAGCAGTGCAGAGATCATTTACACACAGTCTATTTTTGCTGTGCTAAACACGCTGAATTAACAGTGCATAGTGTGTGGTCAAAATGAGCACACATTTACATGACAATGAATTATCATAAATGCATTTCACGAGTTCACACATTAAATCTACAGGAGTACTCTGAGTACTCTGGGTTTGGGCAAAATATCCCTATACTGGGGTAGACCTGGCCGAGTGTGAGGTGATGGGGTGGTGGAGGGATGCTGAGACACCTGAGGTGAGGAAAAGCTTTATTTATACTTCATCTTGAGCTGATTGGTTACCTGAACGTGCTCCTGAACCTGAACATGCTCCTCCCGAACTTTGTTACATAAAACTTAATTTAATTAAATAAAATGTTGTAATCTCAACAAAAATGCATTTAATTAAATACCACTATTTTTTCATAGCCATCTTTTTACTTTGAACTTTTTATTTATTTATTTTATTTATTTTTTTAGAATATTGTGATTTGATAGTTAAAAGCAGTGTTGTAATACTCGAGACTCGGACTCGTCTTGGACTCGGTCTCGAGACCATATTTTAATGGTCTTGGTCTTGTCATGGACTCGTGTCCATTTGGACTCGGAATTGACTCGTACTCGAACATTTTTTTTTTTAGGACTCGGAATTATTCCCGAGTCCACTCGAGTTCAATTAAAAATATTTTTCATGATTATTAATGTATGTTAATAAAATATTTCTTTAAATTGATTGACACACCCAGTGATTGGTGATTTTCTAGTGCGCAACTGCGCATGACAAATTGTAATAAAATTACTTTTAACACCACCTACTATGTGGCCTTTTTACCCTAAACTGATCATATTTTTTAAACTCTAAGTAAATTCAGTAAAAAAAAAAAAAAAAAAGGATTTCTCTAAGTAAATAAAAGTAAATAATCAACCCTCACTGGTCTCGGTCTCGACTCGGACTCGACCGTCTCTGGTCTCGGACTCGACTCGGACTCGACTCTCTATGGACTCGGTCTTGACTCGGACTCGACTCTCTCTGGTCTCGGTGTCGACTCGGACTCGAGTGAGGTGGTCTCGACTACAACACTGGTTAAAAGATTAAAATGTTTTTGCTAACATAAGGTCTTGTGTCATTGTCAGTCTTTTTACATCAATGCAAATCTATGGTATGCAGATTAAGACTACTATCAGCATGCATTGATTAATCCCATGGCATGTAGCAAAAGAAAAAAAAAAGTGCAACTAAATCATATGCTGGTGCGACCAACTGAGAAAGTTGGTAGCACCAGTGCAACCAGTGGAAAAGTTAGTCTGGAGCCCTGTGTATGTTCTCCTGTTCCTACTGAAAAAGCATCTCAAACCAGCCTAAGGTGGTTTGCTGGTCTTATAGTCTGGTCAAACCAGCCTAATGGCTGTTTTACACGGGATTTGGGGCACTTTTCAGCTGCCTGGAAGACCAGCTTGGGACTTGCTAAACTAGAATTGTGAACCAAATTGAAATACAAATTGTGCAGACTGTAAAATCAGCTGAACATGCTTGGGCTGGTTTAAGATGGCTTTTCCAGCAGGGATGAAAAACTAAAATGTTATTTATTGCATTACACTCTAAAACCCCTTTTTGAAATGTTTAGCTGCAGCGCTTGCTACGGTCCTAATTCTTTTTTTTTTAAATAAATATATAAATACAGCACTTTTAACTCAAGTGTTGTTCTTAGTGACTACATCTTACACACATACAAGCACACAGACGCACACATACACACTTGGGCTTCCCATCAGCAAATTAACTGAATAAAGAGCCTCTCTTTGCTGGGTCGTTTGAGTGGCTAATTAGTCATCAGCGCATGCTGTGTGGAGAGAGAGAGAGGAGCGCAGAAGAGAGATCGGTTTTGCATCAAGAGGTAGAACTTCAAACGACATCTGATGAAAGCCAAAATGCTTAATTAAAATCTATTTGTATGAGCGAAAAATCATCATAATTTCAACCTCAAAAAATAGAGAGGGTTAGAAAAAAAAAGCTGTTTTGTTAGACGCGGGTGGAGATATAAACACATTAGTTTAGATAATGTGCCGACTTTATTATCCAAGCAGGGAGCGGAGACAGCGAGAGGAACTGACTCTGAGATTGGCGATAATTTCCCCTTTGTGTCTAACTTGGACTGCATCCACATTTGCTAATAACAGTTTTGCGATTCTCCCCCTCGCCTCTCTTTGCCCGCTCTTTGTCTGACATTGGCTCTTAGCGCTGCATGCAAACCCCCTGGCACTGTATTTATAATAGATGGAGCTCAGTGTGCACAATATAAGCAGGGTATAAAGGGGCTTTCTACACCAGCAGCCAGTCCAGAAGAGTCAAATCATCTCATCTACATTTTCCTTTCTTTTTCGTTCATGTAGTTGCTCAGATGTGTGTAAAAAAAATATAGTATGCTTATTCCAAGTTCTTTCAACCCTCTGCCATCTCTCAATGGCATGTTGCTTTATTGCTGCATTACATAGAGAATGTATACATATGCTGCACTGTTCTGATCAAAGCAGGTTGGGTATGTCCACAGACCATCTACTAAGTAATAAGGCCTACAAAATGGACAATAATGGAATAATTCCAATAGATGCATGGTCTCTCTTGGTTGCTTAAATTCCTGCATGCTAAAACATGGCTAAAAAAGCTTCAGTGCATGGATAATTCATGCACTCTCAGGTAGTGCTCAGAATCATAAATGAATGGAGAGCTGAAGGGGAGAGCTTGCAGTGGTGAATTGTAGCTGCTGCAGTGGACCGTGTTTCAGTTATTTTAGTTTTTGTTGAAGGCTCTGCTTTATTGCATAACATGAGTCAAATTGTAGCTAATGGTACAGTATTAGTGCCTTTCTTTCAGTGTCGCCAGTGAGGTCAGAGAAAGTACACAGGAACCATTTGGCTTCAAGTAAATTCAAGTCAATGTTTCACTTAAGCAGTAGCTGGGATTGCATGGCATTAGAAATGTATCTCATAATTTTCTGTGTTTAGTCTGAAATTGTAACCTCAAAGAAATCCCTGCATGCACAAGGGTTTATGACATTCAAAGGGACCCAATATATTTTCATGTATTCAATTTGGAATACATGGACAATTTTGGACAATTTATTTTGGTCTGAGCTAAAAGAGATGTACAGAAAGTGTAATTTACAGCTGACATGAAATAAAGAGCTGCAAGGTTTACTGCCATTTGACTGCCAAAGTGCTTTTACCGCAACACACTGAACAGAACTCTCTAATATCCAAACTGGCCACTGTGACTTGGGAACAATATTGTTAAACCACTGAAAAAGAAACTGCTGAGTGAGCAGTCAGTGAGCCATGATAGTGCTGTCTTTCTTTTCCGTCCTCCCTCTGTCTGCCAAAGTATTCATCAGAGGAAAAACAGAGTGAGGGAAAAGGTATCTTAAGTAATAAGACAGTAATTTCTCGCTCAATAAGCACCGTACAAAATAGCCTACGCTACATAGATAAATACTATTCCCTCAACCGCAGCAAGTGTAATAAAAATTCCACGGATGTCCAACTTCTCTCCCAGAACATTTTGCCCATCAGCTGCACTCGAAAAATGTTCTGTGCGAAAGTCTCTATGTAGCAGATGCAGTCGTTTACACATTCAACAGTGCGACCAACTAAACCAACACCAACTGGAAAAGTGTTGATGCACCACGTGTTTCACTTACCATGTGGTTTTTCAGACGGTTACCTTTCCCTTTATAAAAATCCCTGGACTTAAGAGTATTCAAAGGCGTACTCATGTTTATGCATTTCTGTTTCTCCTGCAGACATGTCTCGAACTGGAGAGGTACCTACAGACAGAGCCCAAAAGGCTTTCGGAGCTCTTCGACGAGGAGCTTGACTGCCTCCTTACGCCAGCCTTCATGAGGGGAGACAGCGACGAGGACCTGCTGGACCCTCTGCTGCCCAATTTATCCGACGAGCCCAGACCCCCACCTCTTCTGGTATCCCTTCCCAAAAACCTCCATGCCCCTACCAACGCCAAGAGTACCGACGCAGGGCTAAAAGAAGTCAGTGGAGGGGTTAATCCCGCCCAGCTAAACGCAGTCACATCCCTCACACCACCTTCCTCCCCGGAGTTGGGACGCCATCTTGTGAAACCCACGCAGACTCTTACCGCCACAGCTGATGGCACGCTCACGCTGAAACTGGTGGCCAAGAAAGTGGGACTTGGGGCAGCAAAGTTAGTAGCGACACATTCGCTACCTTCGCCACCAAATCGCGGGGCACAGAGCGACGGTGAAGGAAGCCTGGGAACAGTAGGCGGAGGGGACATCCCGGAAAACAAAAAGAGGGTCCATCGTTGCCAGTTTAATGGCTGTAGGAAGGTTTACACAAAAAGCTCCCACCTAAAGGCTCACCAGAGGACACATACAGGTGATTAAATGCTCCTATAACATGTTTTAGCTTTCCTGGAGAAAGGCTTCTGGTATAGCAAGTCTAACTCTGCATG
Source organism: Pimephales promelas (assembly GCF_016745375.1). The sequence continues at coordinate 6,499,900 of NW_024121266.1, read as the reverse complement.
TGAAAAGATGAAGTTTTCAGAGTCAGAAAATACTATAGAAGGGTCACAAGAGATCTTGTGAAGCCAACTCGATTTTTGCTACACAGCCCCAAAGCAAAATATCTGTTCTCTCTACTGCACCTTAACCTCAAACTAAAATGAGCCCAGCCACGCCATTCAAAACCTGCCAGTGCAGTCAGTAATTGCAAGAAGATTGATAGACTGACTGGGCTGAATCTTGTTTGCCAGCTAATTCGAGCTCACACGCTCTGGTGCCGTAGTTGCTGCCCTCTCGCTGAACCTGAGAGCGTGTTGCACTCTGCCATGGCCCCGAAACCTACTGTGACAGTGGCCTCAATACAGTGTATCTGTCCCCTGTGGCCAGCTGTTGACTCGGCAGGTTTCTGTGAGAGCTGGTGGTGTTAATCGCTTTTAGGCTTATTCTAACGTATAGATGGTGCTTTTGAAGATCGGGGGAAATAAGCAATAGCCGGAAAAATGTTTTGGCTTGCTATAGCTCATCACATAATGTGTTTATGACAAGACAGATTATTCTTTTAATTAGCTTAATCCTGCACTTTCAGTTATCATTTCCGTAGATTACTAAAACAGGGAGATTAAAATTACAAGAGGATTTAATAGAAGCCTACTTGCTACAGTACTCTATGCTAATATTTTTGGTTTAGGAGCACTCATGGCCCTGGAAAGTGAATTAAGCATTCTACAAAATTCAGGGGGGAAATTTTATTTATTTATTTATTTATTTATATTATATTATTTTTTTGGAATATTTAAGAAAACCTGAGAAATGGCATAAAACAGTTACAGGGTTGGCTGATGCCCTTATGTATATATTTATATATATATATATATATATATATATATATATATATATATATATATATATATATATATATATATATATATATATATATAAACATTATTAAATGTTGAACAGTAGGCTTACCTTATTGGCTGAAAGACAGATGTTGTTAAACATGCATCAATCAGTTGGTGAGAATCCAAAAAAAGGGCTACCTAGGAACATCGACATGACCAAATTACAAATCAGATATAATTTCACATTATGATTCCCATTATTCTGATGAGAAAGGGATCTCTGTTGATTTGGATTTAAGGTTAGATTCATTGGGGAGCTTTTATTTTGTTTTAATTGCATTAGGGAGTTGTATTGTATCAATATACACCAATACTTCTGATCGGGTGTCAGAAGTTGCTAGAAGTATTTTTTCCACATTCATTTGCACTCATAAATGCAGACGTGGAGCCTAGTGGCAATGACATGGTCCAACTTTGCTTTGTCAACAATGTTTACTAAAGTTAATAGAACATCGCTGAATGGGATTTGGAGGTTAAAATGGGTTACAATCAGAGAGCTCATTTTGAAATGCAACATAAGCCACTGGAGAAGCCGAAATGAATGGATGATAATTGGGCCTTACGTCTGAAATCTAAACTTCTGAGACAAAAATAGCTTACCAGCGATCTGTCTTGAGGAAATGTAATTAACCACACCGTACACACCTAGGACACTGGTGCGAGGGAAGGAGCTTGCCGTTTTGGAGGGGATCTGTTGCTAGGAAACCATATCAAAAGACTGTAATAGGTTGATTATTTGCAGCTCTATACCAATTGAAGCTCCAATATGCCAAATCAATCCCACCTTTCCCCTACCCTCTTTGGGTACAGTTGGGGTTGCCAGGCAACTACATCATCCATATCTAAAGCAAGCAATAATTGGTTGGTATTGAGTGTCCATAGGTTGCATACCGACTGAATGGCTCTTTCTCTGTCTCTTCTCTCCTTTTAACACTCTCTCTCTCCCTCTCTTGGCTGGTTGCTAGGCGACTCCATCATGCATCCGTGACTCTCCAAGTTATAATTGGCCTGCGTTATGGTTGCCGTGGTTGCAGGTCCAAGCCTGCCTCGCTGCTGTCAGACAGCAAGAGAGGGAACGAAATAAAGAGATGGAGGAAGGGGGCTACGGCATAAGGAGGGAGAGCGAGCGCGAGGGGGTCTTTGGCCAATTATTGTGAGTGTAGTGCGAAACGTTTGCCGTCTCACACCTGCGGCCAGCCACTCTCCAAATGACACAGAGATGCTCTTCCTGCACACTTGTAGCAGTCACAGACACAAGAGCAGACGTGGCAATATTTGCTCCAACTGATTTTATAAATTGAAAAAGCTCAAGGACAGGCAAACATAATAAAATAAACCTCAAGGCACTTTGACCTACTGTTTGTCTGTGCGCATCTTGCCTGGCAGAGAAAGATGAGAGATGTCAAAGAAGACCCGCTTCTTGTTTGCAATATTTCCAGAGGTGAAAAGAGAAAAAAAGGCCAAGTACATTGTATTATATTTAAAAAATCCTATTCTATTTGTCATCGGAAGTCAAGAAATATTTTTATGGGGAATGGAAAGAGGAATTGGTCAGGCCTCTTACGATTCGTTTTCCTCATCGCCATTGCCGTGTCATTCTTTATGTTGCATCATAACAGACTTTCAGGACAGACTGAGCAACGTAGTGGTAAATCCAACATTATGTCACCCGTTACATCATCTTGCATCATAAAGCTAAAAAACGAGACAGGATAAATAGATGAGCATACTTTGATTTCATAACAGTAACAGTGTGCTCATTTCAACAGCATACATTTTTGGGGGTATGAAATATTGGAAAGCGAACACCTTCCACTTTCCCCACATCTAACTGGATCATATTTTCCTTACAAAAGGAAAAAAGAAAATAACAGCCTGTAGTCATTTCCATTCCCTCTATGATTTTCTTCATCAGTTTCCAGAGTCAATCGTGGAGGTCCACAGGCACATCCTTGCTGAAAGACTAGCATAAAACAGCATGAAATTCTATGTTGGTCCATAATAGTTTAAACTTGCTTGTATAGTCTTTCAAGTAAGGCAGGTTCTGTAGGATTGTTAATGATTAATCATTCATTGATTAACCATTAATAATCAAAAATCAATAACCTGCCAACTGCATCTGTCTGGCAATCATCTGTCTATCTGTTAATCTATCCATCAATTTATCGGTCTATCTATCTAGTCTGCCTATCTAACCTACCTTTAACTACCTAAACTATTTTTTTTTAATTACATTACATTTGACCATCCCTACTTAGTGAGTTTAGACGTGGTCGGAACCAATTTAGTGAACTTTTTTCCAATGGCGAAACAGACACTTTATTCTGGTTAGGAAGATTGGTGCACACAGCGTTTGCTGGAGTAGCTGGCAGTTCTTGCACTGTGAATATGGCATTGTTTCCCATTAAGCGTCATTAAGACCCCAATTATCATTACCACCTCCAGATCTGTATCCATGCCATCAACACCCTCCCCATTCCCACCCAGGCCCCAGGCTGAATCCATTTCTGTTCCCAGAGAGCACTGTCACTGTGCCGGGACCCTTTTTTCGGGTGTTGAAACCCCCCTTCCTCCCTCACTCAAGGCCATATTTTGAATTTGAGGCATAAAAATATAGCATGTGGAACAATTGGTATCTCCTTTCCCATCTGTTTAACTTCATTTGAATTTCAGAGCTCAATGGGAGGGTGAAGAACATTTAGCACAAATGGCTTCATTTTGGATACTTGACTTTGGGTTATGAATTCATTCTGTTATGGTGACTGAGCACATTTAAGCAGCCCCACTTTAATTTAAAAACAGGTGGAAAATGACTCTGATCAAATCAATTTTGGTGTCTGAAAACGATCACCTCTATATATTGCCTGAGAAAGCAAAATTTTTTACTATTGAGAATACAGGAGGTTTGGACTACACACATGCGATTGGTCGACTGGGAGAAAAAGCAGCAGTTTGATTGGCTGGCTGGGTTGTGTGATTGAGAGAAACAGTAATGAATGATGTTGATAATGGAACTGCTGGCGGTGCTCACAGTGGCACAGTGGCTGCCTCGCTCCAGAGGTGCACCATCTGTGTACAGGTGTGTGTGAATGGTAAAGCATGGATTAAATGATGTGTGTTTGTGCATGCAGGTGAGAAGCCTTACAAATGCTCCTGGGAAGGCTGTGAATGGCGTTTCGCACGAAGCGACGAACTGACAAGGCACTACCGCAAACACACTGGTGCCAAACCTTTCAAGTGCAACCACTGCGACAGGTAAGAGACACTGCAAATGCTGCAAAGATAGCTCGCAATAAATGCATATGCTCATTTAACACTCTATTATTTCTTTAAAACTCCTACACATTCACTAGTCCACAGTCCTCAAGTGTCCATAAACAAATTCCTTTAGCTATTAGACTAGAAGACCAAACTCTCTCCCTCAAACAGAACCCTCCCTTCGCTCTTGTTTTCTTAAATTCTCTCTAATGGCATGCACATACCAAACTGCATCAGGCTCATTGGAAGTTAGTACAGGCCCAGTTCCCTGCTGAATAACTCATTCACAGTCTGGTCCTGTGATACCCATTACTGAATTACTGTGAATATCTCATGTTCGCATCCTGTTCCACTTTCCTCCATCCTCCCTTCGGTACAGCATATTCACACACTGTGGCTTGAGTGCAGTGCAGGGAGAAAGAGAAGTTAAAGGCATGGGTGTGCATTCCAAGGTAAGAGAGTTATACAACAGTATATAAAAGAGCTGGGTAGAGACACAGGGAGAAATGGATGCAGAGCTACAGAGGAAAGACACAGCATATTTGATGAGTTTGGTGAATATAATGAACTACAGCACATGCAAATTCTTCCCAAATAAAGCACAACGTGCCAGTTACTTGGTTTATTGGTACCTTAATTTTATTTCATCATCGCCACATTTAACAATTAACAACATAACAATGTTGACATATATTGTAAGTCATGAAATAAAAGTAAAGGACCAATAAACCACGTATCTAGCACGTCGTGTGTTTTAGTTGGGAAGGATTTGCATGCAGTTCATTCTATTAATCAGGAGCAGTTTCCATCTGTTTTATTACCAGTTCATTTAAATAACTATATATAACTATATATGTATATATAAATGGGTCATGGCTTAATGTACCATGGGACCCACAAGTTGATAACCACTATTTTAAAGTATGCACAATTAGAATTGATGTGTCCGAAAAAAAATTATGTACTTGCCTGGATGGTTGCCCGGGTTGACTGAAACGGTTTAGGGCAGCGATCGCTTTTTTCTGACCAAACCTGCTTGAAAATAGTAAATTTTGTAATTTTGTTTAGTTATGCTAGTGGCACTAGTGTTTAAATCTTACACCTTCATTTATATAGCTTTTTTTTACAATTACAGATTATGTGCAAGAAGTTTTACAATGATAATTGTAAATTAATGGAACAAAGATTATTTTGGCTGTACAACAGCTCTAGAAGAAAGTTAAGCGCACATGCACACACACACATGTGATGCAGAGGCAGCATGGTGAATGTGTCATGGCGTTGATGATAAAGATGTGAAGAGACACAGAAACAGCAGAGAAAAAGGGAGATTTGCATTAGCATGGAGAGAAAGAGTGATAGCCTGTCAGGTGACAGTATTAGGAAGCTGTCACTCGGGCCTGGCATGCGGGCAGCAATTACACAGTGGAGGCCGCGTGCCCACTGAGCCAGCTCCAGGTGGAAGCACAATTAGACACGGCTTCCTGTCTCGCCGTCGGCATCAAACCAACCTTGCTGCAGCCTTTTGAAAGTTGTCCATTGAACATTTCTCTGCTGCTCCATCACAATGAACTTCACCAATCCCAGCGGACAAGTTGCGGCTGGGAAGGCCTCTGTTCTGCAGACTGCTGCCGACACCTGAACAGCGCCGTTTTCCCTCAGGCTCAGCCAAGCACATGAACTCTCTGGGGGAAGGCATGGGGAAATCTGTGTCCCTACACTCATTACTCAGATTTTGGCAGCTATTGCATGACAAAAGGAGGTGGAGCTGGCTTGGTTAAGCAAATCTACATTGACAATTCTTTCTCCCTGATGTCAGTTATAAACAAGGGCATCTTCTGAAGTTGAACTCTAGCCTAAGCAATTTAGTTCCGCTGCAGAATCCCACTCTCAGATCCCCATCATTCCCTGGGAATAAGCATTTATAAATTGAGCCCTCCTGTTATTCACTTTTAATAGTAAATCTTGAAGAACCTTTCAGGGAAGCACATCCATTTTTGTTTGTGCATTGAATTATGGGTGTATAAAGAATGAAAAAAAAAAAACTATTTCAAATGTGAACAGTGATGTTGCTGGAATGTGAAAGTGTCCTCCTGCAGCATTATTACTCTTGACTGGGATAACAATAAAGAATAATGTGTAGCAATGGCAGAAGGAGACCGTATCTATTGTCTGATGCCAGAAAGGATGCGAATCTGGATGGAATAAGCCAGGGGCTAAAGGTGATTCTGAGTGTACACTGTTGAAAAGGTGTGCAAAACTGCGGCTGCCCATTACGGTCTTCAATTTTCCAACTGACCTCTTCTCTGGCACTGCCTCCAGTCAGCAGTCAGTTCAGGACGAGTCCTATTACAGAATTTTGTTTTAATTGTTTTTAAATTGTCTTACTAAACAAAGGCAGCTGCAGTCATGTGGCAACACCATTAGATATTAGAATAGAACAGTAAATGCATAATATAGCATTTCTTCCATGATTTTTGGCACAGTGCCAGACATGTGCATCCGTCTTAAGTTGCAGATAGTTACTCTGAGGCAACCTGAGAATAAGAGTCTTGCTCAAGTCCACAACAGTGTTTAAGAATTAAGTTTTAAGAGTTAAATTAAAAACCAGTGCTGACTAAAATTACTGATATCAACCTTAGGTAACTTTTAGGCTATATTTAACTCTTTTTTTAAAGGGCTTAACATTTTTTCACATTATCTCGAAGTTAAAACAAGATTTGGAACAGCATGAGCCATGGTATTTCTCTCAGTTAGGTGTAATTACACAGAGTGTGTTACCATCACAATGGGTTATGAGAAGCTACAGTCAAGGGCAGTCTAACAGTAAATACAGTCAACCAACACACACAGTCATACTGTCTCACAGTCACACACACACACACACACACACACGTGTATTGGGCATCATTAATCCTGCCTAATCAAGCACAGCCCCCTGTTGGGTGTTGAGAGGGGTTGAGTGAGAGGTGGGGGGAGGGGTTATGAGATCTAAGGGTGTGCCAGCTGGTGTAGCAGCCACTTACAGTGAGTCACAGGACCATCTGTCCAGTCGCTCTACCCTACCTCCACACACGCATATTTACACCTAGATCAATGCAAATCACAAACAAAAATTTAACTCTGTGTAATGTACAAGCCATATCATGCTCTGCAAAACAATTCACATACCTGAACAAAAGTGAAATGTATACATTTCATTCACATAATGCAAATCCACAGATGATGATTGGTCAATACTGCAGTCTAGCTGTATTTTACTAAACAATAAAATAAATAAAGAAAACTTGCTGCTAGGGTGCTGGAAATGGTCCGGTATACGTATGTGCTTATTTTGTCATTAAAAAAGGTCAATGCAATGGAAAAAGTATTTTCAGTTGCCCTCGTTCTGAATACTTTTCCCCAATTAAAGAAACAAACAAAAAAAATCCTCAATAAAAACAAAGAGAGACAAATCACAAAATTACACATTTTAATTTGAAGTAAATATATAAGCATGGCGGGGGACACATTTATATGTTTTTTTTTTTTGTTTGTTTTTTTTTTTTTAATGAGGAAATGGACTACAATCTCCCATGAAGCACTGTGCATGGCAACAAAATGTTGATTTGTAATTGGTTTCCACATAATACAGTATGTCAATTAATTGGAATATTTGAGCTTTTTTTTCTTCTTCAAAGATCATGGTAGGTCTGTCTTGAAAGGTTTCTGGAATCATTAAAAAAAATTAATGGAAAAAATGAATGTGATTGTTACTTCTAAAACCCAGCTGTTGCCTTCTATAGACCTTAAGGCCTCATTGGGCATACAGGTATGACTGATCATTGGAAGACCATTTGAAAGATTTTCCTTAAAAGGACCAAACAGAGAAAGATAGAAAATACAAAGAGAATGATTGTTCATTTGTTCAGAACAGAATTCTGCGAAGCAACTGGGGAGAACCAGAAACTGTCAGACTGAGATATGTTGTAGAAAAACCAACTGTGTCTACCTGTATACAAACCCTCCTCCCACCCCATTTTGCATCTTGGCTGCTTCCCATCCAAAAAGCAACAGCGGATTTAACACTGTGGCTCTCGACTAATTAATAATGGATACAGCCAGAGGCAAACTGAAATTATAATTCTCTACTTCTAAAACTCTACAAGTTTTTATTTATTCCAGTTAAGATTCACTTTCAACACTTGTTTGGCTGTAATACAGTAATCCTCATAGCCATATAAATGTAGAGAAGAAATGGCATCGCAACACTGTATTTTCTAAGCATGGTTATGTATTGCTCCTAACAGCAGTGGTTACATGTGAGCTTAATTGATGATGACACAAAAAAGCCCATGGCCCACTACGAGAAACCAACCGCTATGACTCAAGTGCTACATAACTAATGCTGTCGCAGAGTTTAAACAATACCATTTTACCTCCAGCCTCGAAATAATTTCCTAATTCAAATGGGCTCCCTGTGATTTGTGGTCGCACTCCCAAAAATATATTTATTGTGCAAGGCTCAGCACAGACTTTACTGGTAACTGCATTGGCAAGCTATGCGTTCAAAACGATCTGTCACCAGTTTTAGAGCAAAAAGCTGGCTATCCTTAAAAATTCTTTTTTTTTTCCCAAACGCCAAATGTTGTTTTCTCTGTTCCATCTGCAAAGCTGCCACACATCTTCCCAGAAACTTAGATCGTGGCCCTCTTTAGCACAATCATAAACACGTCTCTTAAGTGATTCCAAGCTAACTCTCTCTTTCTCTCTTTACAGATGTTTTTCCAGGTCTGATCACTTGGCTCTGCACATGAAGCGACATATCTGAGGCCGAGGGGGACGGAAGAGAGAGAGTGAGAGAAAAAGAGTGAGAACGAAGAGAAGAACATGTGTGCACCGCCCATTCAGGAACATTCACAACAGACTTTGGGTGCACTCGAGGGGTCTGGCCGCAAACGTCACCAGGAGGAACATGCGAGGCAGCGTGGGCAAGCGTTGTTGGATTCTACACACTCTCAAGACAGTACAAAAGCCTTTTCATCAGCGATTAGCCATGCCTTACTGAGCGTTAGCTTGGAGGTCAGACACTGCCAAACACCACCTTTTTTTTTTTCCTCATTCTCTTTTTGTACAGTAACTTACCAATAGCATGGGACAGTAAACTGATAGCTACATGTACAAAACTGAAACGCACATGTCATTCATCACGTAACATAATTCTACTAGAGAATCAACGATCATTGTACATTCTGGAACTTCCCTTTTCTTCACAATTACCAACCTGCAGCTATGTCGTATAAAGCAAGCAACCAAACACGGAAAACAACATTGCCAATACGTTCGGAGGAGTGACCAATGGAAGTAGCGGCCCCCGAAGCAGTCTCTGCACGGGAAAAATGAAAAACAAAAAATACGGCAACGCTCAGGATGTGTGCTGATTTCTTGTACTCTTTCGCTCAGGAGCGAACTCTTCTCTGCTCTTCACGCCCGTCACCTCACGGGCGACCGAAATGATGCGCAGCGACACTTTCTTGCCTTTGTTTTTTTTTTTAAGACTGTTAAAAAAGATGGTTTGTTTTCCTTCTGTGCTGAAATGTCTTAAACTTCTGAAAAGTGAAAACTAACTTTGTGAACAAGCATAAATGTGCACATACGGGCAACGGTAGGGAACTGTGAGCCCTTCTCAGTATGCACAAGGTTCAGTGGCTGCTATCTGGCACTGAAATGTAACATTGGAAGCATAAGACAGGAACAGAAACCCCCAGAAAAGTTTGAAACTGCTGGCTTGGTATGAAAGGACAGAAGTCTTCTATTTTTCATTTAGCTTTGCTCAGACTTGATCCGGTAAAAGTGAACCAGAGTGCGTCGTCACGGACCTTTTGTGACACTGGAAAGAGTTCTTTTGCTTTGTGTTGATACTGGCACCCATGTAAGAACATAGTCCGGTGCACTGGAGGAGACCAACGGAGGAGACGTTATGGCGGGGAGGGACAGCTGGCAGGATGTTTGACTCTCAGACTGGAGCACCTGCTGGGATAAGGATCCAAGAGAACTCAGTGGTATCAGCCCAGACAAACTTTGCCTGTTTCGTATCCATTGTCTGCACTGATTTTTTTCAATGTTATCTGTGCTTTTTTTCATACAGTCAAAAAAAAAGCTCAAAAACAAAACAAAAAAAGCATAAAAACAAAAAACAACTTGGAGGGAAAAAAGCAGAAAACAACAACAACAAAAAATACATTAAAAAAAAAAACAATTTCACACAGACACACACCACAATGCAGACAGAATGGTTTCATTGCTCTTGGCTTTTTCCTGAGAAAAACGCAAGAAGAAAAAAAGCAGAACAATAATTACCAAGTTAATGAACAGCATTAAAACGAAACACTGCATGGCAGCCTCTTTCAGACAGACACACACACACACTCGCACACATACATGCGCAGCTTGCCTCTCAGCATTATTTGTTTTTGCACCGAAATCTTCACAGCAGGGTTTTAGCAATTGTTGTTTTGTAGGATTGCGTTCCATCCAGACGTCAGACGATAAATCGAGAACTTGTTGATACACCCGAGTAAATTATGCTAAACCGGGCCTAGGTCTAGCTCTGTGTTAACAATCAGCTTCCAAATAGTGGGCAAAAAAATATATATCATCGTTCCCAAGGTTGTGAAGCCTGTCATGGCGTCACAATCAGGGCGTTACCCTGCCGACCCTCCTCTTCTGCATTGATTTATTGGCTGCAAGGGTGGAGGGGAGATTGAAAGCCATTATGATTCAGCGGTAACATGTTCGGAGTCATCACAGACTCTACTAAACAATCCCAGAGTATCCCTCAGGGGACTTACTGAACTTAATGTTTGATACCGTGACTCTCAGTGCAGAACTGCCTAAGACTGAAGGGTTGGTGCCTTTCTCTTGGTTTGAGTCCTGCTGAAGGCAGCTCTTCTATCACACATAGACACACATACACAGACTTACACACACACCATCACTTCGGTTTGACCACAACTACACGTTTGATTTCAGTTACCATTTTCAATTGATTTCCTTTTATTTCCAAGTCATTTTCTCCATTAAAATGCAGTCATGCCAAATTTTTGACAAAATAGGGGATGAATTGGTTCATCTCCATTTATGTACAATCAGTTGTGGTTCGTGGCACTTTTTTCCGCAAGAAGCGGCCCGTATATGTGACGATTGTATGTATGAGTTTCTGTAAAGCAAGCGAGCAGGATGTATTGTGTCATGTAAACATTGTCCAAAGTCCCACAATTCCACAAATGGGGCAACTGTCGACGGTGTACAGCATTCTACGTTACATCAACTAAAAAGTTAAATTTCCGTTTTACTCAAGTGGTGAAAAGCTACATTTGTTACACAATGCTCTGCTCTCCTGTTTTTGCTCCCTACAGCGACGATTCCACTTATTCCTTTAGTCACCATATGGGATATAACAGAAGGAATGCAGAGACCAAAAAACGTGTCATATCATTTTCTTTGACACTGACAGACAATGAAGCCAGTCTTCAAATTAACACTTAAGGTATACATATAAATAATGTCAGTTTAAACACAGTGCAAAGCAATGTTAAATGCAAAATTGCAAACAAAAAATCCCTTCTTTTGCCAACATGCTCCAGACGTTACTAAATGAATATGTAATAGGCCAATCAGATTCATTAGCAGGCAACATGCCATACATATCGCCTCACATATCAAGTGCCATTTAAAACCCCGATATCTCACTCATAGAACTACAGCAGCAGTCCAGTCAATTGCACAGGCGTCTGATGAATACTTTGCCCAAAGAATTACGCATTTGCAAATAAACTGCTGGGTGTTGAATGAGAGAAAGAAGAATTTAGTCTTCTCACAGTATCTGCCCTTCACCAGCTTCCTATGATTTGTTCTTTAATGTCTAGGTGATCATTGGCTTGGTCTTGAGTGTGTGTGCTTGTAAAATATGGTTTGAATGCAAAGTTGAGGATGAGTTTAGAACCTAGCCTTGAAATTGAAACAGCGAATTAGTCGCATCGGTTCTAGTGCAGGTCACGCATGTCTTTAGAAATCACCATCCAGGCGATCGTTTTTAAAACGATCGCTTACGTAATTCGAACACGATTTTAACTGTACAGAAGACCACCTTACCTACTGCGAGTTATCCGTATGGAGATAATGCTGTGGCTGAGTGTTTTACACGACAGTAAGAATGTTTGAAAACATTCTGAGGGAACAAATTTTAAGTGTACTAGATATGGGAACTCTTTCGGTGAAGCTCCTTTCCCAAGCCGTTTGCTTTGTTGCTTCAAAGAGACTTTTGGCAGCTTAAATTTTATACAAAAAAAAAAAAAAATGCTTAAAACGTCACAAGGGGGTTTTATGATAAATGGTCAGAGGTGACAACTTTTCATTTTTATTGTCCGTATTGGAACATTTCACTGCATAACTAACACACGTCATTGTTACCGCTAGCTTAGTCTGTTTAAATGACACTGCTGTCGATTGTCTACATAACATTTAGTGGCATTTCAAGATGCACTTATCACAAGATCATCGGAATGATTCATACTTCAGCTTATTAGATAAAGCTTGTAGGTTCATGGCACAACATTAATTGTCTTTTACTGCGTATACACTCAAATACTCATCCATATAGTTTCCAGTCACTCGCAAACAGAGATGAGAACTCTAAAGGACTCGTTTGACTTGAGATATACTGCATCTTGAAGCGCATCTGTATCCGTGTTTGTCCGAACTTGATATGTCAGTAAGTAAGGTTTTCTCCAGGTCTTTCCCTTTGGCTTTTTTGTGTTCTTCACCTCCCACCCCATCTATCCCACCCTGCACCTGCAGAACCATAGTCACTTCCTGAAAGCGCCGTCACTTCAGTTTCATCCTGCAGTTATGTTACCAGCTGTCAGCAATCTCTTACCTATGAATGTCCCTAGACATCACCAACCAGGGAGCAACCGGCCAACAACAGACCTCAAAGCTTTTACAGGTGCTCTCTCTCTCTCTCTTATCCAAACATGGATCTTTCAGACGGGCTCCAGTTGGTAGAGTGGGTACAAGTCTGAAAAAAAAAAAAAAACAGAACAGTTATGTGCCATCTTGATTTATCTGTATGGAAGTAGGACGACATTTTGCCATATGTAGGCTGAAGCATGTAGTTTCTCGCTAGAGCAGGGACCCTCATATTCACTGTCCTCTCTTTCCCTCGCCACATCACTAACACTCCACCCCCTCACTCCCTGTAATCTTCACACTCTTCCTCTCCGTTTTTTTTTTTTTTTTTTTTTTTTTTTTTTTCAATTTATGTTCTTTCCTTGTGTGTTTTTCTTTATTGGTTATTTTGCTGTACAAAGTGTTTAAAATATTATTATTTGTATGATATATTGTTAGTATGGTAATGTTCTTTATTAAGGAAGAAGATGAAATTTATTTTTGTTACTGGTCTGTTTCATAATTCTTTTTTAAATTGGTATTGTAAGATATCTATGCAAGAACTGTTCAGTGGAGCATTTTTATTTAAGAATGTAATAAGTGTAATAAATGGTAGAATCTGAACACCCTCAGACTGACGTTTTCTTTCACCAGAAAGAAGAAATATTACTTTGACAGCGGGTGAGAGAGACGCTGTCTTTTCATAGCCTTTCATAACCTTTGGTGCAGTGCTTTCAAATAGTCAAGACTCATTAAGAGACAATTTAATTTTTGTCCAAGAAATCACCACTTTGTGACAATGGCTCTGTGCACATTGGATTCAAATAAAAATTTGTGTGTGTCCACGGTTTATTGGAATTGGAAAGCCGAAGACCATCACCAACAGAAGCACTGAGAAGGTTAAAAATGCATTGTATGCACTATGCAGATAGATATTGTTGTATATCTGAATTTAAACAAAAAGCGATTTTCTCCTTCTTTACGGCAATAAATAAATCAAAATAATTAATTATAAATAAAATAAAAATAATAAATTGATTACACAATTAAATTAAATTTGTATAAAGAATTCCTTTAAGAAGGCAATTTCTGGTTGCTGCATGTATTCCTGAAATACAGAGTAAAGAAGCAAGTAAAGCTTATTTTTCCAGCAAGTAAAGAAGACCTATATGTAGGCCATTTTACAATGACTGAAGACTCGTCCAGTCGGATATTCAAGCCAGAACTATGCCTTTTATACCTCGATTTTTATTACAAATGAATGACCCTCCCTCCCAAACTTCTCTCTTCGGGCCACTCGATGTGTAAAGCATCCCATCCTTTAATTAGTCGTCACAGGGCTGCCAATGACTAAGCCACCATTTAGAAACTCGTACCCATGACTCAAGGATTAAAAGGGCTAATCGAATAACTAATGGTTAATTAGAGAGTAATTATGTGAAAGAAAAGGTACTTCTAGCCACACATTCTCGCAGCCTTGTAAATGTCTTCCAATGAGATTTCCTCCATCAGCTTCGCTCTATTATAGCTGATGCTGGTAATTGAAATTCACATTGTCATCGCCTCAAACCAAAAGCAAATGTGATATTTATGCGTCATCCACCTCCTGATGCAAGCCTTACTCCTGACACACACTCAAAGCCAGTATTACATCTCACCCCGATACACGGCACATCTGGTGCCAACTGTGAGTAGACCTAAATCCAATTAATTGCATTGTTAATTTGTAGGAATAGACGTGTCAGTGACTGCTGAATAATCTCACCTAGGCTAATCACGAGAAGAAAAAAAAAAAAAAAAAAAAAAGGAATTCTGCAGGCTGCAAATTTCCAGCTTGGTCTCTCGGGATCTGTGTCAGTAGCTTAATGTGCATATCCAGCCCCCTCCATTCACCATCCCTGCTCTTGGCACAGGGGTCGAATCGTCTGGGTGGCGGAGAAGACATTCATCCATGCCAAGTTTATTAATGTAATACGTCCCCATGCCCTTGTGCGCCGAGACAATGGTACTAAAATTAGTGTGTTGATTAAATGGAAATTATGCCACTGATGTGATTATTGCTTTAATAGGGCTAAACCACTGTAACTGATGCTAACGAACAAAAGGTCACTTAATTAAGGAAGTGATAGCAGAAGATAATCAGGAATTTACAGGACTCTCGTGTGGCTGGGGACAGGAAAACAATATTTTGTTGTGCACAACATGCTCTTGCGATCCCCTTGATGTGATAGTAAACAAGCTTGGATTTTCCCTTAAGACTACATTTTGGGATGTAAGCAAACATTATTGCAGAGGGCATGGGCACAAGGAATTTCCCATGATTCCACTTTCTACCCTTACACAAAACTACTGTGATTATAGTGTGCGTCAAATTATAATTTCATTGCACTTTGATATAGCCTGCTTTGGTATTGAATAATTAATATAATCATTTCCCACATGATACTCCAAAGGCATACAAATATAATATTTAAATTATATAAATCTACATAAAATAATGTAATACTGTACATAATCATATATATATATATATATATATATATATGAAGAGTTCAGATGCAAAAGCCTCTAAATGCCATTTGAAATTTTCTTCTTTAATTATGATTTTTATCAAAGTTGTATATTTAAGTTCAGTAATTTCACTTCAATGGCAATGATAATTACCTATTAATTGTTATTTAAGTGAAATTACTGAACTTAAATATACAAGTTTGATAAAAATCATCATTAAAGAAGAAAATTTCAAATGGCATTTAGAGGCTTTTGCATCTGAACTCTTCATATATACACATACACACACACACACACACACACACACACACACACACACACACACACACACACACACACACACACACACATATTCTGTATACAGTATATATATATATATGAAGAGTTCAGATGCAAAAGCCTCTAAGTGCCATCTGAAATTTTCTTCTAGAATGATCATTTTTATCAAACTTGTATATTTAAGTTCAGTAATTTCACTTAAATGGCAATGAAGATTACCTATTAATTGCCATTTAAGTGAAATTACTGACCTGAAATATACAAGCTTGATAAAAATCATCATTCTAGAAGAAAATTTCAAATGGCATTTAGAGGCTTTTGCATCTGAACTCTTCATATACAGTATATATATATATATATATACACACATACATACATACACACACACACGCACGTGTATACACATATAGCCAATACCACATAGACAGGTGTGCAACTTCACAACAGTAATATTTCACAATATTAGTAGAAATTTATTACAAAATTATTATAAAATTGAATCAAATAAATGTATATGTATATGTATGTAGTGCACTGACACGAAATGAAGGCTGAAATGAAAAGAAATGAAATGGTAAATGTCACATTCAGTCTTGAATTTTAGCTTTTTCCTGCAGCGATTTCACACACAAACATTTACTGCCATCAAAATGAAACATCAAACTTAATTAAAAATGGTGAAAATGACTCATAAAAATCGTCTCAAAAGCCCTTTAAAAAAATCATTGTATTAGGCTATAATTTAATGTCTGAAGAGGGATGATCACATTTAGTTAAACCTTTAATCTTAAGATGGCAATAAATATGCTTTTGTTTCATTAGCTCACATATAAAATATCTGCTGTTAGGGCACAATGAGCGTTTTCCCATAAAAGCCAGCAATTTATTCCTAACCATGGAGGAGGGGAATTATATTAACTGCCAGAGGAGATTATATTTGGAGTGGGATGTGGCATAAATTGAAGGGTTTCATGGTTGTCCCAGCACAGGAAATACTTGTATCCTGACAGGCTGAAAGCAGGAAATGATGGCAAAAAGTTTAACTAACACGTGTTTTTTGGAACAATACCTCCTCCGTGTCGACGGATGTCGCTTCATACAAGCGTGAGCTTGTTTATGGGTGCACAGATTGAGAGAGTGATCGAAAAATAGCTTATCTATTGCATTTGATAGTAATTTGTTGAAACATTGTCAGCTTGACAATTTTTATTTTTTTATTTTGAATGAACTAACCACCTGACAAAGATAGCAATGTTCTAGGTGGTTTAGACAAAGAGAGAGAAATCCCTGTGAAATGACTTCCTCCTAAGAATAGAGGGAAGGAAAACGTACTTGGTTACTATAACCTCGGTTCTCTCTAGAAGAAGGAACGAGTACTGCGTAATATCTCTTTTCCACAAGATATTGAAGCCAAAAATGATCATTAATTTTGATTGAATTAATGTAAAACGCGTTGCGGCAGCATGCAGACATAGGCAAGACATCTTGAAGAAAAATCACTCACTGATCTTGACTGAATAACTTTATTAACTTTAATCTAAATTTAACTTTAATCCTAATGCTGTTATTATACGTTTAAATCAAATGTTTTCGATTCATTAAAAAGAACAACTGTATAAGAGTCACCTGTTTGTGAATCAAACTAAACTGGTCGATTTGTGTGTTTGTTTTTAATTGCAGCTTCTACAGAAACCGCAATAGAAAGATGTTTTTTGATTATTCGCAGCACATGCACTTCAACACGTCGCATTCAATACAGATTGCAAATTCACATTCACAACATAATTGAGCAGAATGCAATAACACCTGCAGGACAGGATTTTCACACAGCCATTTAAAACAGGTAAGGTAAAATATTAATTAGTAATGTTCTAATGAAGATTGCGATTAATTACAAAATCAATATTTTTACCAACACTTTCTTCAGAAATTGCAAAAATGTGTCAACTTTTATAAATGCCTATTTTACTCAGAACTAAATCTATTGCGAACAACATGTGGTCTACCAGTCTTCCTGTGGGGAATACCGGTAGTGGTATCTTCACAGTGCAGACACCTCGGTTTGCCATCCAGAAATGCTGCTGTTTACTTCAAATCAAAAAGCTAAAGATTCAGTGGGATCAGAGGTCAGAGAGGGGGGTCACATGGTGGGTGCTTCTCATTTCTTATTTGTGCATCCTCGAGTTGTTTCCTTCCCTCACGCCTTAGCTCTACTTTAGGATGCATCTGTGTATCCACACTCATGACTCAGGAAGCTTCCTCGCTTCTCATTCCTCGACTCCTCGTGGTGTAATTAGAGAATTGAGATGTCCTTCAAGATGGCGGAGTACGATCGGTTTCCAGGTCACGGGCTGAAGGGTGTAGGAATGTAGAAACGAGGAGGCATCAATTTGAGTATTGAGAAGCACCCAAGCATTGCATTTATCCATTAATCCAGATAAAGTGCTCAGGCATGAGTGAAGCAATTACAAAAGGTGTATAAGGATTCAAGAAAATACAAACTTATTTCTGGATGACACTAGCACAAGAACAGATTTAGACTGTTCACTTTCAGCCTAGTTTTTAAACTCATTCAATAGGCCAAACTCACACACACACAGTATTTCCTTCCCATTTCCCTGCATACACATTCTCTCTGTTTCCTCAAAGAAAGTCGTAAAAGCAGCTGAGTACAGTCCACTGACTCACTGGGTCACACGGGGTCAGAACCACTCAGCCCATTCAAAATTCCCCCATAGTTCAGAACAAACATCTGCAGATTCCATTGAGCATCAGTTATGACCAGTGAACTTCCTGGATGGAGTTTGTGTGGGTTTTTTGTGCACATATAACAGTGTTTCCTGTGCCACTACTAAATCTGCAGCACCACAGAAAACATATTTTAGCTTGCAAATGGTCAGGAACAATTCCTGTTAAATAATTAAATTAAAGCTGCGGTCCGCAGTTTTTCCTCTTTGTGGAAATCGTCTGTTCGAAATCTGCAATTGCATTTATTCGCAGAATTATCAACTTAACGTGAGTTGTACTTTGATATGGCACAGCGAGGATGAACACAATGTTTGAGGAGAGTGTGTGTGTGGCTGTCAGTCACCGCGTCGGTGTGGATGCCGGCATTCAGAATCACAGATTCTTTTTGGAAGTATGACCAACATGATAATTTTCACTGGAAAATATCCCCTGAACAACTAACTTCCCTTTTGTTCTGGTTCTGACATTGCAGTAAATCGCGCTGAATAAATCTCATAATCACTCATAAGTTATCATATCACACAACACCATACAAATTACTTTATTCTCAAATTGCTAATGTTAACGTCAGGATTGCGTGACTACATGTAATGTCCTGCCAATATGCATCCTTGTTTTCGCATGAGATCGGTTGCAGGCTCTTTTTTCTGTATAGTCACTCCGAAGTCCGAACGAAGTCTTTTGCATTTTACAGCGAGTGAATCTGTTGTCACTGGTGATTGTCGTTTGAACCTTTCTGGATCCGCCATCAAATTGATAAGTTTAATTATATCAAGTGCTGTGAGAAAAGGCTATAAATCTCCACCTCCAACATTCTCACACTTAATATAGCCAACTAGCCGAGATTCTTCCTTTATGTGTACAAATGTGATGTAATGACTCAAAGACATTCTCGAATCTCACGCGGAAATCCACCAATACCACTGGGATTAAAAGCATTATTACAACAAGCTTACCGTTTTGAATCGAGCTAAGGCAAGCAGATAGTTTTGAACACTGGCTGGTTATGCATTTTCTCAAATATGTATTTTGGATCATTTTTAACCCAAAAAAAAGCTACGGACTGCAGCTTTAAATGTTATTATAAAGTACATTTATAATGATAAACCAATTACTATTATTATTATTGATTATTATTATACCAGTATAAGTAGCCTTATTTTTTATTATTATTTACATTATTTTAGCCTAATTTGTCAGCAAAATACTGCTTCACTTGGTTGTCCAGCCTATGAAATGGAAGAGAAAAAAAAAATCCACAACAAATTGACCTCATCATGTCTCCCTCCTCGATTTCAGATATGTATCGGTAAATCTGCTGAGATCCACCATTATGGGCAATTTCTTGCTCTGCTGAGTAGTCACATCAACAAGCTTCGAATAGCCAATACCAGCACGTCAATTGCTATCTACTGACTGTTCAGACTCATTAATGTCATACGCAGTCTTTATCAGACAGTTACTGGAGTGTACTGCCTAAATTATTCAGGGTAAACACGCACACATCTGAAGAGGGCTGAGGAGGCTTATCTCAGAGAGCAGCCTGTTGTTCTTCTAGGTTCCCTTGTCAGTGCATATCAATTCGGCCCGTGTCGTGAGAAATCATCATCATCACCCTGTTTCTCTGATCAAACTGTGGATCACTATATCTGCAGCTTGCTCTGTCGCAGCAAATGCACATTGATTTTAATGTTATCATTATTGCCGTCTTGTCTTTCAGGGGATTACATTAGGTGTTTTTCAATCTGCACATTCAGTTCTTAGCTTAATCACATCATTTTCAAATGCAAAAGTAGTGATCTTTGCACTATAGCCTACATATATATATATATATATATATATATATATATATATATATGAAGAGTTCAGATGCAAAAGCCTCTAAGTGCCATTTGAAATTTTCTTCTTTAATGATGATTTTTATCAAACTTGTATATTTAAGTTCAGTGATTTCACTTAAATGGCAATGATAATTACCTATTAATTGTTATTTAAGTGAAATTACTGAACTTAAATATACAAGCTTGATAAAAATCATCATTAAAGAAGAACATTTCAAATGGCATTTAGAGGCTTTTGCATCTGAACTCTTCATATATATATATATATATATAGCGTTTTCATGTTTTGCTTTTTCTTTAGTGTGTTATGTAGCTGCTTGTGATTTATAAGATCTGCAAAGTTCCAAAACTCCAAGTCTCCCACAAAAAATATTTATCTAAATGAAAAGGCAGATCCAGCTAAAATGCCCACTGTTGCCAACTATTTTCTCAGGAAAGTTGCTAAGGCCTTCCCTTCCCTATCTGAATTGAGAGAGTTAGAGAACCAGATGAACTAAGCTCTGTGATTGTGAGTGTTACGGTTACAAGTAATAACAAGCACAAGAAAAGAAATAAAATGGTCAAACTAAATTATTTAAATATCAAACAAAAAAAAAAAGCAGATAAGTGATAAGTCCTTGGAAAAAACACTGCTCATTCGCATCTGCCAGCGGCCGTGCGCTCCTCTCAGCCATTCACAAACAGCGGGGAGACGCAGTTAAAGAGAGTGAAGACAGGGAGAAAGTAAGAGCTTGTGCTCGCAGGACAGTACGGGCAACATTTGGAGGTTACTGAGGTTTTTCCAAAAGTCGCTAAAATCATCATGGTCCTTGGTGTGAACGGGCCTTAATGCATATTGTTTGTTGTTCAATCAATCAATCAAATTTTATTTTTTGAGCGCCTTACAACAGTCAAAAGGTGCACAAGGCGCTTTCCAGTAAAACATCAATAGACAACAATAGATAAAAACATAAGTGTATAAAGCAATTGAATCAAGACAGAAGCTACGCATTAAAAGCTTGTCTAAATAGATGTTTTTTCAACAGCGATTTAAAATAACTCAACATAGTAATACTTCATAGGAGGGGTTGAAGAGCGTTCCACAGCCTTGGGCTTTGGACGGCAAATAACCGACCTCCAAACTTCTTATATTTGAACTAGGAATCACCAAAGAGGTGTATTTAGAGGAGTGCATGGGTTCTGACTGGATGATAGACTGTATATAGTTCTGCGAGGTTGGCCGGGGCCATGAACAAGCAGGACCTTATACTCCACCCTAAACCGGCCACACAGGAAGCCAGTGGAGCAAACGGAGCAATGGGGTGATATGTGAGCGCTTGGAGGCATTACAAAGGAGACGTATACTGCTGAGTTTTGTACCAGTTGAAGCCTATTGATGAGTGATTGATCAAGTCCAATGTAAAGGGCATTGCAATAGTCTATCCTTGAGCTGATGAAGGCATGAATGGCCTTTTCAAGGTCAGCTCTGGACAAAAATGTTTTGACATTACACAAGAGCGTCAACTGGCAAAAGCTTGCCTTCACGACTGCACTGATCTGTACATCGTACCGCTTAGTCTTGTCTAAAATAACACCCTAGTTATGTACAATGAGTGCAAACTAAGGTGTTAGAGGGCCAGAACTGAGAGACCCATTGGTTGAGTCTGGGTTGAACAGGATGTACTCAGTCTTTCCTTCATTCAGATGAAGGAAATTCTGGGAAAGCCACTGTTTGATGTCCTGAAGACAGTTCACAGGAATCACAGGAAGGTAAATCTGGAGGTCGTCAGCATAGAAATGAAAATTAACGTTGTGGTGTGAGATGAGTTGACCAATTGGCAACATATACAAAGAAAACAGAATCAGACCGAGAATGGATCCTTGAGGCACACCGGAGGACAGAGGAGCAGGTGAGGAGGAAAAGTCATTAAGCATTACTGAAAAATGTTCTGTTGTTGAGATATGAAGTAAACTAATTAAGCACTGAGCCCTGCAGACCGACAACATGTTGAAGACGGGAGATGAGAATGGTATGATCCACGGTGTCAAATGCAGTGGTCAGGTCCAGGAACACCAAAACCACAGAGCTTTTACAGTCCAGGGCTCCAAGAATGTCATTATAGACCCTTAGTAGAGCCGATTCGGTGCTGTGTATAGATCTGAAACCCGACTGAATTTTGTCACCAATGTCGTGCCGTTGGAGATGAAACTGAACCTGGGAGAAAACCAGCTTCTCCATCAACTTGGACAGAAATGACAGGCGAGATATTGGGCGGAAGTTGGATAGTATTGTGGGATTAAAGTT
This sequence comes from Pimephales promelas, assembly GCF_016745375.1. The sequence continues at coordinate 6,477,172 of NW_024121266.1, read as the reverse complement.
GGGTTTCTTGAGCAGCGGCCTAACAATGGCGTGTTTGAGAGCAGCGGGCACTGTGCCCAAACTAATACAGGTGTTTATAAAGGGGACAATGAAGGGACCTATGATGTCACTAGCCTTGTTCAAAATCTTAGCAGGAACAGCATCTAGAATGCAGGTGGTAGGCTTCAACTCATGGACAGCTTTTTTAAGGTCCACAAGAGAAACAGCCTCAAAGTTCTCAAGCACACATTGTGCCACTCGGGTGGACAAGGCAACAGCAGGGGCTTGTGTGATGGTTTGCCTGACAGACAAAACCTTGTCCAAAAAGTATTCATTGAATGCATTGCATATATTTTCAGATACATCAATCAAAACAGCAGACTCTGTAATTATAACAGAATTAATGGTGCTGAACAGGATTCCAGGACGATGGCTGTTGCTATTGATGAGATTAGAAAGGTACAGTCCTTTTAACCAGCCCATTCTCACTCCCAAGGCGTCACCTAACTGACGCCTTGGGAAGCATTTGACCATGCTTCAATATGTGACGCTTTAGGCGCCCTTTAGCGTCAGTTAGATGACGCCCTAGGATCACGTGTACCCTACCCCCACCCCATACTTAAACCTAACCGCGTCCTCTAACTGACGCTTTCCTTTAGCGTCAGTAAGATGACGCCGTAAGATCGCGTCATGTAAGTGACGCTAAAGGGTGCCTAAAACGTCAAATATTGAAGCATGGTCAAAGGTGACGCCTTGGGGTGAGAATGTGTTGTTTTAACACCGTCTCATCCCAAAAAGTCATATAACTGACGTCTTGGGGCGTACTTTGACCATACGTCAATATCCGCCTTTTTAGGGCCCCCTTAAACGTCGGTAGATGGCGATCCCGGGCCGTCATACAAATGACGCTTTATCTTTAACGTCAGTTAGGTGACGGGTTAGGTTTAGGGTTAGGTTTAGGTATGGGGTAGAGTTAGGATCCCATAACCTCATCTACCGACGTTTAAGGGGGCCCTAAAAAGGCGAATATTGACGTATGGTCAAAAGACGTCCCAAAACGTCAGTTATATGACGTCTTGGGATGAGACCGGGTTGGTCCTTTAGCTTCCTTCACTGCTTTCTGGTAGGTGGCAAGACTGTCTCTGAACATCTCCAGTGACGCCTGAAGACTATCCTTCTTCTATTTTTGTTCAGCCCGTCTACACTGACGACTGACAACCAACCTGATCAAAATTTCAGAGATTGATTTTTGTTTACAAACATAGTATCCCCTTTGTTCTGTGCTACAAGTTGTAGAAATCGTGAAATCAACACGTTAGAAAGACAGGGTATAGAGAACCTACAAATGAACCCACTAGCATGGATGAGCAATTCATGGACAGCTTTCCTTGCGCATGAAATCCCCCATATGCCACCAAGCCAATGACAATGCAGAACAATGAAGATTATGATGCATAACAACAGAGTAGGCGACAAAGCTGTTGTGGATTTGCTTACCCGAACCCATCCATAACTAGGGGTGGGAATCTCTAGGCACCTCACGATTCGATGCTAACGCGATTAACGGTTATCTGAATCTTTTAGTGTGTGTGTTTGTACTTTTAAAGCAAAGTATTTATTGTCGCACACACACAAAGTAATGACCCATAATGAATTAAAGTACAATATATTTTATTAACATTGCAAAGAACCAACATGAAAATAAATGTGTGCCTGAACTAGGAGCATACTTGTAGTAAATTAATAATATAACAACGACCGGTATTGCATTATTGACCGGAGTGCATTTCCTTCTCTGGCTGGAAACGTGTCATATGGCTTTTCATATTTGTCGTTTTTCCGATTTTTTGTTTTTGTTTTATTCTACAAAGCTTACAAGTAGTGTGGCTCTTTTCCAGCTCCTTTCCGCCTTCAACTTCAGAAGCGAAAATATTTCCACACGTCAGCTTTTAACTCGTAGGGTGTTTGGATTTGGTGCTCAGCCATCGCATTTCTGTTATGTGCACCACAGACGGTCCGGCCACTGCACTTCCGCACTTCAGAGTTCCGTCTTTCGCGTTCCGTCAATATTATGTTACTATAAATATACATCAAAAACATTTTTTTTTGAAAATCGATTTTTGACATTTGTGAATCGATTCAGAATTATCCACATTTTTTTCCCCCACCCCTATCCATAAATGGCACAGATTTTTGCAGAAAATTACAGATATTTGGCAAATGAATAAACTGCAGACAGCTACATATTACCAACATTTTATAATTTAAGATTTATGTTACACCTCAAATGATAAGGAATTGTATAAGCCTAATTATTTGTAGAGTTAATATTTATTGGCAAGTCCACAAACTCGTTCTCTGAAATTGCTTGGGTATGCAGAGCATTCGCAGCTTATGTGAACTGCATGCTTGTACTGAATGTATGCATGTACACACACACACACACACACATACACACACACTAAATAACCTTTGTTAGCCCACCTTCAGCCTTCGTGATATGAAAGCATCCAAACTGCATTTGAAATCTGCCTGCCATTTACACTTCTAATTTGCATAACATTAAAACTGTCTCTACTTTTTGATGCTCTCACTGCTTTCATGAATTATATTTATGAGATTATAATCTAACCTCACTATACAATTTAGCAAAATTAGTTTTAGGCTCTCCCATGACAGCATATCAGAACATGGCTCAGATATTCAATAGAAAATGTTAAAAAAAAAAAAATCTGAATTTGCCAAGGAAATGGACACCCCCATCTTCGTCGGCTTCAAAAAGAGAGTGGGGCCATTAATTTCCCTTGAATCAGGATTCAACAGTTAGATGAGCCTTTGAACATGAACTTAAAAGGAACTTGTTCCACTCACAAATACTGAATGCCAACTACTTTTCTTAAGAAAACTACAAGAAAAAAAAAACAATAGCCCAAGAGATGATGGGAAAGCACCACAGCACATACAGCCTCATCGAGCATGAGGTAGGAACGCTCCTTTGTCACCATACTAACCTCAGAACTATGGAAGCTTGTTTCCGCCATTGAATAAAAAATATAATAAAGAATTGTGACTTTTTATCTTACAATTCTGACTTTTTTTCTCACAATTCTGACTTTTTTTCTCACAATTGCGAGTTTATATCTCACAATTCTGACTTTATTTCTCAGAATTGCGTGATATAAAGTCGCAATTGCGAGTTATAAAGTCAGAATTGTGTGTTATAAAGTCAGAATTGCGAGATATAAAGTCAGAATTGCGAGATATAAAGTCAGAATTGTGTGATATAAAGTCGCAATTCTGAGAAAAAAAGACAGAAGTGTGACTTTTTTTCTCACAATTGCGAGTTTACATCTCGCAATTCTGACTTTATAACACATAATTGCGAGTTTATATGTCGAAATTCTGACATCTTTTCTCAGAATTGTGAGATATAAACTCGCAATTGCGACTTATTAGGCCAATTTTTTTTCCCCCATCAGAATAGTTTAAATCTCACAATTCTGACTTTATATCATGCAATTCTGACTTTATAACTCGCTTTGCGACTTTATATCACGCAATTCTGACTTTATGTCTCGCAATTCTGACTTTATAACTCGCAATTGCGACTTTATATCACGCAATTCTGACTTTTTATCTCGCAATTCTGACTTTATAACTCGCAATTGCGACTTTATATCTCGCAATTCTGACTTTTTATCTCGCAATTGCGACTTTATATCACGCAATTCTGACTTTATATCTCGCAATTCTGACTTTATATCTCGCAATTCTGACTTTATAACTCGCAATTGCGACTTTATATCACGCAATTCTGACTTTTTATCTCGCAATTGTGAGAAAAAAAGTCCGAATTGTGAGATAAAAAGTCGCAATTATTTATTTTATTTTTTTATTCAGTGGCGGAAACAAGCTTCCATACAGAACTTATACCCTTGCCATAAAAAAAGTGTAAAAAGAAAAGACCCACTGCCGTTTGTCTTGTCTTTCATCCTGTTTTTCCCCTCCGTCTTATCAAGCCTGAGAGGGTAAAGGAAAAGGAAGTGCATACACACAGAAAGGTCTGGTGACAGTCACACGTGTTTCCTTTTTCTCAAGGCCTGTGTGTATTGTTATGGCCACAGGTGTGGGGCAGAGGGCGAAAAGTGTAATTTCTTTCCCTTACAAGCTAGGTCAAATACCCTTCACAGTGCTGGACCTGGTGAAACGCTGCATCTAAAGCCGGGTACATGTGTAATTTATTATAGTCCTTCATATGACTGTTGCTTGTTAGACTGTAAGAACATGATCATCGCTGTAACTAAGCCATGTCACACTGTAAGATCTCAGTTGTCATTAATGTCAGAGTGTAGGACAGTCAAGACACGTTAAAAACGGACGCAAGAAAACTAACGCAAGAAAACGTCTCTGGCGTTTTACATCATCAATCAATGACATGTTCGGTGACCGTGAGCTGCATTACACATGGGTTTGAAATGGTGGCTACAAATTAATCTCTTATGTTTATTTTGGTCATGGCTTGTCTTGAAAAACTAAGACAATTTGACTGTCGTAGGTGCAGTGAATTATTTATTTTGTGATGATGTTACAATGTAATTCAGGGTTGTTATTGAATTGCGCAGAGCAAACAATACTGGAGCCAACAGTAAGCCAAAAGCCCGTGAGAAAACGTTCTGCAAAGCACTGTCTCTTATTTCACATATGAAGAGGGCATTTAGAAAGCACAGAGAGGGTGAAAAATGCTCATAATAAACATACTCACTCAAAACTACATCTGTTTTCAAAAACTCTAATAATTTTAGAAAGGGTTATTTTAAAAAACGGTTCATTAAGCAAATATTCAAGGCTGCCAATGGCTAGGGCAGAGGAGAGTCAAGCTGAGGATGTAATTATTACATTATCTAATTGTCAGGGCACATTCAGCGATCTAATTTCATCTTCCAACACAAAATGATGCCATGGGCAGGGATGGGGTTGCGATATGTGATACAAAACTGAATGCACATTTTTCACCCACTTTTACTAAAACCCCAAGTCCAAAAAGCCGCAAGAAATTACCAGTTTTCCAAGAAGTTAAGAACCTATTTATGTTGTTTTTGTCAGTGAACTAATCACATTTTAATTCTTTTTTTTTTCCTCTAGTATTTTGTGTTTCTGCAGAGACAATGATCCAATTAAGCTGAGGCTTAAAGCTTATCTCTGTACCCATAGCCTGCAGAAGAGAATGGGCTCTAATTGTGTCTCTTAATTGCCACACTGATTCACCTGCAGCTGGGAACGGTTAGATGGCAGTCTCACACCACCCTGACAGACCTGGAATGGAAATGATGCCATTAATGAAGACACTGGGCGGAACTATTCCTCACTCTGACAGGAAGGAAATGCACATACAAGAAAGACTTACAGGTTCCAATAGGGATTAGAGGGCTCTAGGGTTTTTCTCTATTGGACCTATGGTCATGGACTTGGACATCTCAGTCCCATTATCACAAACTCAAAGCCTAAACTATTCACAGATTACTGCTGGAGGGTGGCTGACTCCCAAATCACACATATTCTACTCTCCATGTCGTCTGCCTAGCTGAGTATTGATTTGAGTGGTTATGTGCAGTGTATCAAAATGAGATGAGATCAATACGAAAGTGCACACCAGTTCAAGGCTCTATAAATATCAGCTTAAAATTATTATTTTGAACATATAATGTACCAAATATATACATCAACTTAAAAAGCTTAACCCCAACTTGATGTAGCAACACCCGGTCGTGTTGTCAAACCGGCTCCAGCCGATTTATGGGATAGCAAAATGTCCATTGGTTGCACGTTTGATAATCTCTTAATTATTGTAGAGCTACTTTTGGTAACATCTAATCAAAGATTGGTAACACTTTAGAATACGGTTCCTTCGTTAATGAATAACTACACAAGAACTAATGAGTAACACAATATTAACAATCTAGTAACTATTATTAACTAACAAGAAACTCTGATTAACGAACTAGTAAGTAATAGCGCACAGACGAAAGTGGTAGTTCACTAATAAGTAATCAATAACTACTATTTTTTTAATACTTCCCAGAGAACTACTGAAAAAGTTTATTAATAATATAGTAACTACTATTAACTAATAGAAACTCATATTAACAAATTAGTAAGTAATAGCTCACAGATGAAAGTGTTACTAGATACTTCTGTGGGAATTACTAATTATTTGGATTCGTATTATAAAGTGAAGATCATTGGAACTAACTAGTAATTACTCAAGTGTTACTAAAGACATTTTCTAAAAGTATACTAAAGTTCACCAAAAATCTCAAACGTTTGCACAAATCATGACTAGATCATGTAGTAACACTTCAGTAATTACTAGTTAGTTCCAATGATCTTCACTTTATAATGCGGATCCAAATAATTAGTAATTCCAACAGAAGTATCTAGTAACACTTTCATCTGTGAGCTATTAATTACTAATTATTTGGATCCGCATTATAAAGTGAAGATCATTGGAACTAACTAGTAATTACTCAAGTGTTACTACATGATCTAGTCATGATTTGTGCAAACGTTTGAGATTTTTGGTGAACTTTAGTATACTTTTAGAAAATGTCTTTAGTAACACTTGAGTAATTACTAGTTAGTTCCAATGATCTTCACTTTATAATACGGATCCAAATAATTAGTAATTCCCACAGAAGTATCTAGTAACACTTTCATCTGTGAGCTATTACTTACTAATTCGTTAATAAGAATTTATTTTAGTTAATAGTAGTTACTAGATTGTTAATAAACTTTTTCAGTAGTTCTCTGGGAAGTATTAAAAAAATAGTAGTTATTGATTAGTTAATAGTGAACTACCACTTTCGTCTGTGCGCTATTACTTACTAGTTCGTTAATCAGAGTTTCTTGTTAGTTAATAATAGTTACTAGATTGTTAATATTGTGTTACTCATTAGTTCTTGTGTAGTTATTCATTAACGAAGGAACCGTATTCTAAAGTGTTACCCAAAGATTTACTAATCTGCCATAATAATAAAGTCTTAGAATCATCTTCAATTAAGGGTTTATCTCAGCAAAAACTGACATGTAGGGATTAAATTTCGGATTAAATTGATCAATTAATGGAGGAGTATTCAGCCATTATCCCACTGAAGACTGGGGTAATGGCTGCTGAAAATTCAGCATTTTCAAAAATCTTTCATAATATCTCAGTTTTTCACTTATTCAAAATGCTGAATGATTCAAAATGATTCTTAAAAGACACCAAACTTGTATAGCCTACTGTGTGTTTTACGGTTTTCTCCACTGTTTTCTTAGGACTGTTTGCATGACCTCTGATCCTCTCGGCGTCCTCTCCTTTGCCCTTGGACTGGGGGGACAACATGGTGCTAATACTCCATGCACGATACACAAAAGTGAGCAGTGGGATATCAGAAAATATTTCAGTGCCAACACGACCCTTCAGTCCTAAATGGGAAGCTCACAGTATAAACAGACCAAGCCACACCTGCGCTGGGCTTGATAAAAGATGACAAAGGTGCCTCGACCATGACCTCCAGACGTGTGTGCAGACAACTTTCTATTACACTCCCAGGCTTGTGCAGGCGATTAACATGTCTAATGCCTCAGTGACAGAGGCTGAGAAGGGGGAGACGGGGGTGTTTGCTGGTCGAGGAGTGTGAAATCCGCTAATTAACGTGACCTGCCTTTGATCCAAAGAGAATACACAAATAACATCTGAATCAGGAGGAGCACCATAGGCAGACGTGGGCTGCGCCCCACCCGGGCATGCTGGGGCTTGGCGTGTGACTTCCGTCATATTAAACAAAACAATTGTAAAGCACTATGGGCAACAAAGTTGTTTTTAAATATATATAAATAGAAGTTGAATTTAAAAAAGTACACATGTGAAAACAAAAATATCACAGGTATCATATCTTCTTCATTCTAGGACAGTGCCTTTCTCAGAGAACATGTGTGGACCAGGCGGCATCTTTTGCGCCAGGTCTGGAGCAGGCAGTCCCCTCCCCGTCCCCACAGATGGCCCTATAGGCCCCCGCCTGACGATGTGTTGTTGTGCTGTGCACTCAAGCACATTTGATTGAGGGAGGAGGACACGTCTCTTACTCTCTCCGTCCACCACATGGGGCTCTCCGAAACATTCCACCTGCTCCTCAAGCATCAGCAGTCACAAGCTCCGGACAGATTGCGGAGTGAGAGGTAGCAGGAGGGTGGAACGGCAAGATTTTGTCGCACGCAATTATATTGAATTTTTTTCTCTATTTTTTTTTTTTTTCAAGAGACTACTCACTGCAAGCCATGTCAGAGGATGATTCTGTGTGTGTGTGTGTTCTTTTAATCATGGCCCCATGTGCGACTCGCATTGCATATGTAGTAACACAGAGCCAATTTCCCAAGCTAAGTCACAGGAAGACACATGGGGGCGTCTCACAGACATGTCACGATAATGATTGTTTACCTGCTGTCTTCCTGTCTCCATTTTCCACATGCTGCATCCCATCATACAGAGGAAGACAGAAATAGGTAGAATGGCAATATTTGTTTGGAATGGCATACTGTACACTGTGCACATGCCACATGATCTACGTTGAGACATATTTACAGTATGTAGCGGCCAGCCTTAATGAAACAAAATGCAGTCATAAAAATGGAATTGATTTCAATGATTTCATCACAAGGATTTCACCATTTTTACATATAAAAGCTAATTCACACAGAAACTTAAAAGGTCTTCACTATACAACCCAAGAAAAAGTTTGATTTAAATCATTACAGAAATAATATTCAAGAAGAACAATTGACTTTTCAAAGTAATAATATTATACAATTTAATAATTAAACATTTTATGCATTTTTTTCATTACCACCATTTTTAATAATAAATAACAAAACACCAAATCCAATGAAACTTGAAAATGAAATGAATAAAATATTAATTATTAAAGTTTAATGAATTTGATTAATTTGGCATGCTTTTTGAATGTTAAAAATTAAAGCTACACTGTGTAACTCTTAGTTTATTCTTAGCTAAAAACACTTAGTTCTTTTAAAAATATATGTGCTCATTAATGCATATTTACTTCATTTAAGTAATAAAGTATTCTCGTGAGTGTATAATATGCCATTGAAAATGCATACGGGTAAGGGGTTCTAATGTCGGTCGCCATGTTGCCCCTCTATCTTGAAAGTACATTAGCCAAAGAGGGACATACCCGTTCAAGCTTCGCCTTTCGCATTTACGTTTGAGTTAACACTCATGGACGATGTCGAACTGGAAGCCATTTTAATCTTGGCCTACATTGGCCACTGTAGGTGTTAAAACGAAATCGGAATTGAGAGGAACAGAAACTAATATTAACTGGATGGTCATATACCATTTCACAGCTAGATGGGGGTAAAAATCACACAGTGTAGCTTTAAGTAAACCATTAAAATGGGGGAGCTGTTGTTACCAAACAGGGCTATGGACCTTTTGTGCCAGAGAAACAACCATCTTTAGAATTTCGTGTTTGATCTTCTGTTTTTGCGGTAGTTCTTTATATTTTTATGACATTGCTGTCGAAGAGTAATTAGCTGGTGAACTGCTGACTCAGATTACTTATTGTCCAGTGAACGAATGTTATCATGAGCATTGTAATGTTTGAAGCGGGTGTCATAACAAATATCAGTAGACCGTTCATTCATTCATTCAGTATCCGAAATTCTGGGCCGTTGAAGTTGACGGATTTCAAAGACAATTGTGTATGATGGGCACAGACCACAACTTTTTAGATTTCCTATTATGATTCTATAATTGAAGGATATTTTGATAATTTTAGAACACCGTTTTCATTTGTCAAGCATCTGTTTCTGTGTGAGTTTGTTGTGTTTGGAACGACAGTCAATTACTGTATGATGGCCAGTTTTTCCTCTGTAATCATTTACAAATTCAGCAAGTGTCTGTCAAAAGTCTGTTCAGAAGATTTTTTTTTAATTATATTGTATTCCAGCCTTATATTGGATTCCATTTCAAACTCAGCCAACCAAATGATTCACTAAAACACACTCAATATACTGGGAAACAATGTCCTCACATTGCAACCAAAACTTATTTGACTAGTTTTTTACAGTCAGTCATTTTACAAATGAAGATCTGTTTATTCAGATGGTGTAGTCAATATCTGATATCTACACTGGTTGCCATAGTAACAGCGCAAGCGTCAGCATGATGCCTAGAGACTTTCCTGTGCTGCAACCAAGAGTTGTGATCATTGTGAACAGAGAGGATGGAAACTGGAAATTTCACAGCTTGTGTCCATCAAGATAACATGGTTTCATGGAAAAGAAGCAACATTATTGACTCACTTTTAGCAGAGGTTTCAAAAATGAAAGCAGCTACTTTCTTTGCTAGATCCCATACCATTTGGTCTGTTTAAATCATGGTGGGCTTCCTTGTGCCCCTTTGTTCTGATTATTATAAATAACTCTCTGTGTACTGGAGTTGTGCCGGAAACTTTTAAAACTGCTGCAATTACACTGTTGCCTAAAAAGTCAAATATTGATTGTGAGAACTTCAATAATTTTTGTCCCATATCTAATCTCCCTTTTTTGGCTAAACTCTTGGAACGAGTAGTTGCTTCTCAGTTGATTTCTCACTTAACTGAGAATAATCTCTTTGTGCCTCTGCAATCAGGTTTTCGTGAATTACACTGTACAGAAACAGTTCGGGTTAGGGTCACCAATGACCTGTTAATTGCTTCAGATTCTGGCTCTTGATCTGAGTGCCACTTTTAACACTGTTGATCACTCACTCAATTTTAATTATTTGTCTTGAAACAGTTTTTAGGGTTTCAAATACTGTTCTGAATTGGTTTAAGTCCTACCTCTTTGATAGGAAGCAGTTTGTTGCCATGAGTGGATTTAGATCTGAGGTTAATGTTGTGCAGTCTGGCGTCCCCCAGGGGTCAACTTTGGGCCCTCTCCTTTTTAATATTTATGTTTATTCCCTTGGCCAGCTTTTGAGATTACCTGGTCTAAATTTTCATAAATTTGCAGATGATACTCGGATCTAAATTCATTTTAGACCTAATGAAATTGTACCTGTTACTTTTCTTTCTGATAGTATTTCTAAGATGAATGAATGGATGACAAGAATAATTTTCTTGGTCTCAATAGTGAAAAGACTGAGATTATGCTTGTTCGTACAGCCCACCAACTACTCAAAGTAGAGCCGGTCTCTCTAGCTCTTGATACACTCTAGAGCCTGTGGAGTTTAAATCTAAATTGAGGAATTTAGGAGTAATTTTTGATGCCAATCTAACGTTTGAGCCACATGTTTTGAATACTGTTAAAATCTAATTTTTCCATCTTAGAAATATTTCCAGATTGCATCCAATGCTATTGTTTTCTGTTGCTGAGAGATTGAGAACGAATTAAAAAGTATTATTATTGTGTTTTATAACCGCAGTCTATTATAAATCAGGTTTGTCAGGGGTTTAACAATATATCGTGTCACAATACATTGCAATACAAAAATGCAATAATACTGTACTGTATGTATCGTGGACAGTGACAATATGAATTATGTATAATTCACCCAAAATAAAACGTTTTCAGAGATTTAATGTCAGTACTACATTACTATATATAATGTTGAATATGACATAATAATGCAATGGGGGAATATTTGTGGGTGCTGATCATGCCAAATGTCTCATGTCATCAGTTAAAAGTGGCCTACGTTACTTTAAATATATCTACTCGGTGACAGAGTGCAAGCATGTTCTAAAATATTCATGTATTTTCAGCTTCATTTTATTCTGGTGTCAAAATTGTTCTGTTGCCAGCACCAAGTCCAAGCCTATTAATTTACACCCACAATGTACAAATTTAGCATTTTAATCAACAGCACATTTACATTTATTCATTTACCTGACGCCTTTATCCAAAGACTTACAATTGCTATACATGTCAGAGGTTGCATGCCTCTGGAAAAACTAGGGGTTAAGTGTCTTGCTCAGGGACACATTGGTGTCTCACACTGGATTCAAACCCAATTCTCTCACACCAAAGGCATGTGTCTTATCCACTGCGCCATCACCACCCCAACAGGACTACATTTTTTGTTGACCTTTTATATGTCTTGGAGTACCGCAATAATGTTGTGATACGTATTGAATCGTGACATGAGTGTATTGTTACATTGACCTATCTGGAACATTTCAAACTGCAATACTGTCAGTCCAAATCCATATCAAATGTGAAGTCAAACCTTGTCAGTACTGCTCCACAGCAAACAGAGAAAGTGTTGCATTTTCGTAAATTGAGCTTGCTAGGAGGAGCACTGGACAAAACAGCACATGGTAATTTACTGTATCCTCCTATCAGACACGTTCTGTCTATCTGCTTTTAAGAATCAGTAGGGACTGTCAGATCTTTGGCAGGCTGTCTGGCAGATTAAGGACACCATCTTGGCATCAAGCCGGGTCTACAAGCACAGCTTCTGGAAATAGATAGCACATGGCAAGCCTATAGCCACAGAACACACTGCAGGTGCCCAGGATGGGGCTGTTCAATACCATGAGCCTATTCATAGGGGATGTACTGAAACATTAACGATTATTAATTAATGGCAGAGATTAAAGCCCTGGACAACAAGAGGATTTGTATATTGAAGAATCTTCCTCACTGTGATCTCGGCTTCACAAATACAACACTCACCCATAGAGGATCATCATTTTTAAATGCTAAGATGTCATTTAAATGTTAAGTCTGTTAGATCAGTCTCTTAAGATCCTGCCAAAAGAGACCCGTTTTGTCTGGTCTCCAAAACCAGTCAGCAGTTTTTGTCTGATACCCAAAACCAGTTATCAGAAACATCAAAAAAAAAAAAAAAAAAAAAAAGAAACATCGAATCCAGTATCCAGATCAGTAGCCTATAATACCTCAAAACTGTACAGTCATATCAACCTAAGATGTTGACTGAAAGCCAAGAAAGAGAAAGTAGGAGACAAAGAGATGATTATAAAAAAAAGGGGGGGGGGGGCAGGTTTTATAATCTTATTTGCGTGTTTCAATAGCCTGACTTTGTCTGAGCATCATCTCTTCCTTTGGACTATGTCCTGTACTGTACTGTATACAGCATTGGAAGAAAAGCATTTAATGCATCGATTTGACTGCAATTTAACAGGGTTTCGTGCGTGAAAGTGGCTAATAATACCGTGCACACTTTCTAGAACATATTCTAGCCAAGGGAGGGATTGTAAGAGTTTGCAGTCAAAACAGATGATAATGCAAACCACTCTGTTCCTCTACAGGGGGGTTTCTGGAGGAATGCTCCTCATACACGATCGCATCATGAGGAAGCCACATGGCGCACTGTGAATTAAAGGATATAAGAACATCTGAGTGCCAACACATGATAATGTACTGCTTGATTTACATGTTTCATTCTAGCTCACTTTAATTAGGAAAAGAGAAATCAGCTTTTGTCTCATGAAAGAAGCACATGTGGCTCTGAATATGAAAATCACATAAACGCCTCAAATCCCAAAGTAGCAATAACACCGGACACACTGTGCCATAATGCACCATATGTTAAAACGTAAAGGACCCTCTAATATAAGCCTGGTGATTAACTGCCTTAGGACGCAGATTTCAAACTGTTCTTTTAGTGACACTGAATATAGGCAATAAAACAAGCATCTGTTCGGTGCAAGTGTCTTCTCCTAATGAAATGTTGAATCTCACACCTGCTACCTGTCTCCTTCGGACCAGAGGGGATATCCTAAACATATTAGATGCCACAGGATATGAAATAACATTGCATGGCAGTTAAAATGCAGTCGATCTCTTCTTTGTAGGTCACTTTGGCTGTGTATTGTTGTTTCCTTGCTGACTGTAATGCTTTCATTCACAAAGTGCCCGAAGCAGAGAAAGTCTAAATATTTTCAATTATTGAACAAAGTGTCAGGCAGACCTGTGGTAATTAAAACCCAGTTGACATGGAAGATAGTCAGCGCTGTCATGGTCGCCACTGCACACGCTGCAGGCCTACTCAGTAATTACCGGATTTAATTGTTTTTATCTTGATATGAAGCTAGGAGCTACCTTTTAGAGACAGTATGAATGATGATTTCTCATTCCATGCATTTTTGCATGTTGCAGAGCTTCAGACTGTAACTAAAATAAATCTTTTTAAAAACTGCAAAAATAATTTAAATCTAGTTAGTTGAGAAAGATATTGTTTGTCCCTGATACGGCTTCATCAGCTAGTATCTCGATAGAGTGCGTACCAGAGTGCTTCAGTGCCTACCCACTATTTTAACAACCTTGGTTCTGTAAGTATTTTTCCCATAGGCATTTTTAAAAAGTCTTTAAGAGTCAGGTTATGAATCAACATTACAAGCTTTGATTTGAAGAAAAAAAAGTCTTTGAAAATCATACAAAAAGAAAAAGGCACAAGACTGTGTACTAAACGGCTTTAATGAGGGGCATAACTATGAGGCCATGCATTAACTATTATGACAAAATCCAATATAAACAATGGCGAAATCTAAAACTATTCATGTAAAGATGTTGATTATAAACTGATTCTACATCATGTATAGTGTTTCATGGGAGTGGGTGGTCAAAAAAAAAAAAAAAGTTGTTCTGGCGTGATTTACTTGTTAACTAAACTGATTCAACAGAGAAATCTCCACCAATCAGAAATTTGTTACAAGGGATTTCATTGTCGAACAAGATTTATTATTATTATTATTATTATTATTATTATTTTTTTAGAGAGTAAGTGTATAAATAATGCAGGCTGGTGGCTTCAACAAAAGCATTACTGTATGCCATAGATTTTAGAAAATTTTTGCACTCTATAACAAACTTGTCACAAGCTGGGATGACCAAATTGTGAACAAATGTGACTCTGGACCACAAAACCAGTCACATGGGTCAGTTTTTTTGAAAATGAGACTTGTACGTCATCTGAAAGCTGAATAAATAAGCTTTCCATTGATGTGGTTCATTGGGATTGGGCAATATTTCTCCGAGATACAACTATTTGAAAATCTGGAAACTAGGCCTAAGGGTGCAAAAAAAAAAAAATAAAAAAATAAAATAATCGAAAAATTCAAAAATTGCCTTTAAAGTTGTCCAGTTAAAAATAGATAAATATATTTACGATAGGAAATTTACCACAAAATATCTTCATTGAACATGATCTACTTAATAGCCAAATGATTTTTGGCATAAAAGAAAAATCGATAATTTTGACCCATACAAGTATTGTTGGCTATTGTTTCAAATATACCTGTGCTATTTGTTTTGTGATCAAGGGTCACAAATGATCCAATCTACAAAAAATAAATAAATAAAAACATGAAAGCTCATACAGCACTTCAGTTAGCATTTTGAATCTCAATCGGTCAGTACTGTTCAGAGCCATTACTGATTTCACAACTGACTCCCTCATTGAACAACGGTTCATGTCCAATTCAAATTGAACCAGGAATGTTAATGATAGTATACAATGAACTGAAGCGCTTCTGAACAATATATAGGCACTAGAGTGATTCTGTAATTTTGACAATTGTAAATCCGCCATCATTTTGTATCTAGCCCTAGCGAGAGAACTTTTAGCATTTAGTATTTTTTTTTTATCACTTGTTTAAAAACACACTGGGTTTTGATTAACTCTACTCTATCAGGGTTGTGCGCTCAGAAGAAAATCAGACATTTTAGCTGAAGAATAGCTGTAGTCTGAGGGATTTTCAGCAAGTGCCGCTGAGAGAATAGCAAAATATAGCCTATTCAGATCTTTCTGGGTGTAACTGTTCATGACATGAATGAATGATCTGTTACAAGGTCACACTCACAGGGTACTGAGATGAATTCATATACAGACAAATGATCAATGTTACACAGTTGTATTCATGTGAAACCCAATTTATGCCTATTTCTTTTCTTATTTAATATGAGTCATGAGGTAGCCTATACTGCAGATTTTTATCATATTCAGTAGAGCAACTTAATACATTATTCATATCAAGTAAAGCTTATAATCCAGATGACCTCCAATCTAGATGATCCAGGATCTACTTTGTCATGATCTTCACCATTACCAGAACAAACAAACCTTCAGATAGCTAAAAGGATTTATGGGTGTTCACTTGAGTTCCCATTTAGACTCACGATAACTCAACTAATTAAAGTCCTGTTTTTTTTAATTAACACATTAGCAATAAATCAATCAATGACAAATGATTCATAGCAAAGGCAAAGTAAAAGATACATTGATTTTTAAAAGCAAAGTAAAAAAAATATATATATTTATAAATAAAAACCTGTGTGTGAAGTGAAACTCAAGCATAAAACCCTACAGTATAAGTAATGAAGCCCCCAGAAGATTCTGCGGGCACAGAAAGACACACAATCGGCAATACATAATTTACAGTGGGTATTGTTTATTGTGGACAAACTATGGAGGTTACCATAGTTACTTGTTCATTTCTAGGGGGGAAATGAGAAATAGCCCAAGCTATTTTAGAAAGAAAATCATGCTTAAACTTAAAACCTTCAAGTTCTGATATCACGTATTCTTTAAACTGAATTTGGCTTTACACAGCTGCACTACTTCCTGAACTTCAGCCAGCTCCTTGTTTCCTGTCTGCCATTATTGGACAAACTTGATTAATTCAGGTGTGCCTGATTATATTTGTTGTGACTACTGAAGTCAGACACACCTGGATTAATCAGTTTGTCCAATAATGGAAGACAGGAAACAAGGAGCTGGCTGAAGTTCAGGAAGTAGTGCAGCTGTGCATAAAGCCAATTAACTAAAATCTAGTGGACATTTCTCTGCCTTTTCCCATTGGAATGTCTTGTCTAAGTATGTCTACAGTCTGCGTGAATTCTCGCGATAAGTTACACCTGAAACCACATGAACCACGTTTAGGCTACTTTGCTCTCAAATGCACCTTGCTGGCAGACACTTATGCAACAGAATGCAGTTCTCAGGCTCTTTTAAAACCCACGCGGTTTATTAACTTGACTGTAAGCAGGAATAACAATCGTATTGCAGCGGTGTTGACAGAGCCTGTGAGACATAAACATATCATAAATTTACTTCATAAATGTAGGCTATTACCATAAACCCTAAAAACACAGCAAAAAAAATAATGAACCCTAACTATTGACTTATCCTGCAAGAAGTTCTCAACAGATAAAGTGAATGAGAACCATCCAGATTTTTTTGGAAAATATTTTTTTTTTCTTCTAAGCGTATCTTTGTAATCGTTAGTCCTTTCATGCGCCTTAATTGCCTAATTATTTATTTTTTTGCATGCCCCTTTATCACATCCACACTATTATTTTATTTTATACCATGGTCTGGGTGAATACTCGATTCTGATTGGCTGCAGGGTGTCCGTTAAAAAGTGATAGAGGACACCTAGTAAAGTAGTTCTGGTGAAACTGCCTGTTTACCATTCGAAATGAATAAATAAATGCGCTGCCCACAACAGCTGTGAGTAACCATAGCAACAGGCAGTCAAACGTCAAAGTATCCGTTAACAATTTGCTCTATCAAAACAAACATCTAGTTAGTTAGATATTACATAGCCTACTAATACAACAATGAGCGGCGACTTCGTTATTTCTTTTAACATTTATGGAGAATATGACAACTTTGACGACTGGGATGCTGCTGAAGAAATAAAAATGTAAATGAAACGGAGAAACGTCGCAAAGAAAATGACACCGCTGCTGCTCTGAATGAGACCCTGCGGGAGTTTTACGCAGCTGTCCAGACAACCAAGGCAGGAGGAGAGTAGCGTTTCAAGCCTAAGAAGCCTGTTTGATTAATTATTTTATGTGTAATTAAAAAAATAATAATAATTATGCCTACCTTTGTGTTTCATGAAAAACAAAAAATGCATTTTTGAACTTGAAGGGTTCTACAAGCTGAGCGGACTATAAATATCTCCGGTTGCTAAATAAACCAGGCGAGTTATTATTTGTAAAAACTTGATTTAGCCTAATTAAAATATAAACTAGCAGCTAATGTTTTAAAAATGTTTTATTTGGCAAGTGACCATGGTATAAGCGGGTTAATGCCCTTCGAGGTGTCCATTGTCAGGTTTTAATGGACTTCGGCGGAGGCAACCGTCCTCCGCTGCGCGTCGGCCGGTTTACGCCTCGCCGTCGTCCATTAAAACCTGACAATGGACACCTCGTCGGGCATTAACCCTTACATAGCCTACAAATATGAATTATTAGGCAAATTTTTTGGCGAATAGGCAAATATTCAACGCGTTCTCATCCCAAAGCGCCATATAGGACGCTTTTGCAAAAGCGTAAATATCCAACGCACATGGCACCCTTTAACGTCTAATGAGACGCTTCGGTTAATGGTTAAGTTTAGGTATGGTGTTGGGTAAGGGTTAGACCACTAGGGGGCGCCTTCTGCCCAAATATATCTGCGTCTCATTTCACGTTAAAGGGTGCCATGTGCGTTGGATATTTACGCTTTTGCAAAAGTGTCCTATATGGCGTTTTGGGATGTGAACGGGCTCATCCAAGGAGGACTGTAAACTAAATAAGTGAAATAATGATAAACTAATATGTATTGTATGAAAATTATTTAGTTTAATTTAGGCTATATGTAATTTTTGATAACAAATTAACATAATAGCCATGTCCTACTGATCATTCCATCATTCCCACAATAACAAACAACTTTTCCCAATAACATTCTTAAGAATGTTTGCTAAGGAAAATCGGCTATATGCGTAATTTCTCAATGAATAAATAAATGTTGCTGTAGTCAAATATGTGCAAAACGTGTAAAAATGTTATGGACCACAACCAATTGCTATTCAACACAACATAATCTGATACTATGATAGAAATATTCATGGCGTTCAGAAAAAAAAATGACAATCCTCCTGATGAATGTAGTAAAGTACACTTTTAAACATTAAGACAAATTAAATAAACTTTAGTTTGAATTAGTTTTTTAGAGAGTTAAGCGCCTCCTAGTGGTCTAACCCTAACCCTACCCCATACCTAAACCTACCATAACCAAAGCATCTCATTTGACGCTAAAGAGTACCATGTGCGTTGGATGTCTACGCTTTGGCAAAAGGGTCGTATATGACGCCTTGGGATGAGAATGCATTGGTTTTTCCCACTTAACAATCTAAATTCAGTTTTTGAGAGTCACTAACCACGTATTTCTGGTCCATCTCTGTGTCCGTCTTTTCAGAGACTGGCAAATGCAACTTGTTTCTGAGTGAATTTTCTATATCCTCAGGTGCTGATGACTGCAATGATGTAAACAACTTTGGATGAGACCGTATGAAGCAGAGTATTATTGGTGCATTTCCCTTGTTGTGAATATTAATGGATTGTGTATCTGTGTCTGCTTCGGTCAGTGCTGCAGACTTTTAAGAACTCTTCGTTCGAAAATCACACTGCTTTGCCTCTGAAATGAACTTAGTCTTTAGTAAACTTAGTCCACTTAAGACAAAAACATCTACTGAGGTTTGTACTAACTGTGAATTAATACGTATTTTGAGGGTACCCTTAAACGTCGGTTGGACGACGTTATCGGATCCCTACCCCAGACCTAAACCTACCCCGTCACCTAACCGACGTTAACGGTAAAGCATCTGTTGTATGACGGCCTGGGATCGTCATGCAACCGACGTTTAAGGGTACCCTAAAAAGGCGGATGTTGACGTATGGTCAAAATACGTCCCAAGACGTCAGTTATGACTTATTGGTATGAGACTGTGTTAATGTAAACTGGGTCTAAAGCAAGGGTTCGGACAGCACGGCGTGATGCCCAGGTCTAGAGAGAGCACCTGGTTGTGTAACACCCCAGTGCCGCTCCACAGGGGCCATGCATTATGCAGCGATTGCATTTCCATGCTGCTTCCTCCAGCGCAGCAGTAAAAATAGAAACGCAGACTTCGGTGCTCATGTTTACGACTGCACCGTCCTTCTTCGCTCCTGAGCACAGGCGGTTATTACTCAAACACACATACACATGGCGCCTTCCCAGAGATATTAAGATCAGAAGAGGTCAGGCTGCACAAGGAAACATCATCCTGGCATGTCAAAGATCTCAAGCCACAGAGCTTTTTATGGCTTACTTATTAATAAAAAGCACCTTTGCGTTCATGTTCCCCCTCTGAACGGTGCCTGAGGTGTGGAGGAAAGAAAATAAATGCAAACCATTATGCATGAGGCTGTCCAATACTTCACCCAGTTCTTGATGCAGTTTGTTATACATATTTTATCTGGTAAATAGATATGGATTTACATATTACATATTCAAGTTGATGTTTTTGAGGTGGTTGTGAGAGGCAACTTTGCTTGCACTACCAACTTTGTTTTAAACAACAGAAAAGGCCAATGAAATTTCCTCCGGGTATACAAAATCTCAAAATCTACTCTGTTTACTGTTGTCACTATTGCAGTTCCAGTGCCTATTATAAGGAACAGCACAATATAAAAAGTGAGTGCAACTTCACTGACAGCTACACTGAGGCAGCCTTTGAGCCCACGCATCAATAAAAACTGTGACTCTTATTTCTCTAAGTCTCTAAGACACCGCAGACACCAACAAGAGAGAGAAAAACATGACTGAGAACTGGGATACATACCCACTGAATGAAAGTAAAAGCCCATCGCTTGATGGTAAACAAACCTTTCCTTGCTTTAAGTGATAGAATGAAGAAACTTATGTCGAACCATTAAATCTTCTTCGTTATCATTTTACAGCGTCTCATCCGAAGACATCATACAACTGCCGCTTTTGACCATACGTCAACATCTGCCGTTTTAGGGTACCCTTTAACGTCGTTAGATGACTCTATCCCAACCCTACCCCAGACCTAAACCTACCCGCGTCATCTAACTGACGTTAAAGGTAAAGCGTCAGTTGGATGACGCCCCAGGATTGTTATCTAACTGACGTTAAAGGGTACCCTAAAACGGCGGATGTTGACGTATGGTCAAAAGCGTCAGTTAGTTGACGACTTGGGATGAGACTGTGTTACATTTTACAGTGATTCTACTGTGTGGTGTGCACTTGAAAAATCTGATGTCAGAGCTTGGAGCAGAAAATGACCGTAATGAATTCACTGATTTTTATTTGAAACATTTATAGTCTTTATTATATTGTTGCCTTAGTTAGAACTGTCCAGAACTTTGCAACTGCAATGCTCTAGCAACCATTCAGACTGGCCACCTTAGCAAATGCCCCAGCAACCAACTTTGCCATCTTTCTTTAATTTAATATACTAATACATTTATTATACATTAATACATTGTTGGTTTCAATTTTATATAATAAATTCTTCATCTGATTTTTTTTTTTTTTAAAGAATTTGGCAATTGATTAAACTGAAACCTGCTTTTAAAAAACTTAAGTTGGGATCTTTTGATTCAGACTGGGAAATATTCTTAAATATCATACCATAAACTGTATAAGCACACACTAGCAACCATAGAGTACCCTAGCAACCATACAAACACACGAATAAGACACATCTCAGCACCAGAACGTCACACAAAATCTTAAAAATAAAGGCTGCAAAAATGGGTTTTGGTTCCCCAAAGAAAGTGAACCATTTTTTTTTTTCTTAGTGTGAAGAACATTTTAGTAAAATAACCCTTTTTCCCTATCATGAACCTTTGTGCAGTGGAAAGGTTCTGCAGATGTGAACTTTTCTTTATGTAAAGTGTATAAAATTCCCCAGGATGATACTGCCCCCAGAAAAGATTCAGAGCTGTCATCACCTTCCACATGTCTGTGTTCAATCACCATACAGTGTGGGTTGATGCTCAAC
Source organism: Pimephales promelas (assembly GCF_016745375.1). The sequence continues at coordinate 6,455,345 of NW_024121266.1, read as the reverse complement.
TGAGAGCTCAGTCTTGTTTCCTCGATTGTTTGGGTTGTATAATTAGTTGAATATAAATCAGTGTGAAAAAAAACACAAGCTGCAATTCCGACGGTAGTGCATTAATTCTAAACACATTAGCATTTTTTTCTGAATCTTTTTGAATGACGGGGGATATTCTATAAGAATGATCACAGATTTAATTTGTTAACCATTCATTAATATAACTTTACGAATCACAGAGCAAGTAACAATGTTTGAAGCCCTGTGTCTCACATCACTATAGCTGCACTATAGCCACCGGCTCCTCTCTGCTTCCTCTGACAACGTTTGATGAATTTTCATTTGGTGATGTGCAGGGTTTGCAGTATTGAAAAGGCTTTAATGTATCCTATACTCCTTTCATTTTCGTCATTTTTTTTTTTTTTTTACCTTGAGCACCCTCACTGCACCAGAAGTGGAACGGTTTCCCCAAACCCAAGCACAGTAAGTCCTGCTTATCCTAATGGGTCCTCTTAGGCTGAGAGGAGATACAACCATGCCAGACTCAGACAAGAGACTGAGCGAGAGTGTGCGCTCACTCGGGGGATGATGCGCAGCATGAGCTCAAAGGAGAGAAGAAGGTGGTGGAGGAGGGAGAGAAGAGAAGGAGGAGGAGGAAGAGGGGAAGAGAGTCTCTACGGCCAACTCTGAATGTAGTTCTTTCTCAAGGTCAACCTTATACACAAGAACGGTTATACAAAAACAGAATTAAAAACAGGCTACAACGTGCACTTTCATTGGAAAGTGAGAATAGCTTTACAAAAGATGCTTTCTTCTAGATTTATGTTTTCAATAACTGCAGCATTGCCTTGCTGTATCACAGGGACGAGGGCAATTTGAACGCGCTGGCGTTGTGATAACGGAGCAAATTCTTTTATTGATTTTGGTGTATCACAAGAGTTTCCCCCCCATCATCACTCTATATGTCTACTGTAAGCCCACGCAGCCTTGTAAAGATTATTTCACATATTGCACAGATTTGTCACTTTTTCCCTGAAGACATCTACAAAGCACAAATTCATGGTTGTTCATTAACGAGGCGGTCAATTCCCCAAACAATGTGCTTCATGTCACAATAAAAAGCAGGTTTTATGGCTTGTTGCAGTAAAGCGCTATTAAACAGATAAAGCACACCAAACTGGCATCTGGAGGATTATAAAAAGGGCTGCCACACGAATAAACTCACACACCCAAAAAACCCATTGCCACTCAGAGAGAGGGGTTATTGAGTGCATGCTGCTAAAAAAAATGTGTATATGCTGCCCCCTTCAGGAGGACCTCAGGACTGCCGCAACACCATGTAAATTGAAGACAAATTTGTGAGTCTTCTCTCAAAAGAGGTTTACTGCTGCCGCCATGTGTAACTTAAGAGTGCAGCTTATCTAACCTCGTAATCATACTCTAAAATCTTAGCATTCTGTATATCAAAAATGTAATTGTATAGCATATTGTATATTGTTTGTAGTGTATTGATACCTTTTAATTGAGCACCTGCAGTGATAAAAAAAAAACTATTCATAGAATGAATTCATTAATTAATTCCTTTAAAAAGTATTAATCACAAGGGCAATATTGGATTTTCTGGGGCATTATTTTTAGCTCAATGAGAGCATGTATTTAACTTTTTTTTTTTTTTTAAATCCATCCATGACAAAATCCAATATAATAAATCGAATCAACATCATTCAACCAATACCATCACACAGTATAGTAATTTAATTACTGTTTCTAGCTTTATACAGGGGTTGGGAGGTTGAGGACACACAACACTTAATATTAGCACAAACACAAAACTGTTTCATCTGAAAAGTGTAAGTTAGGCACAAATATAGGCCTAATTGAATGTTAGACAACAGATTACATTTTAAGATATAGCTTGGATTCAAATACTGTCAGTGTCAATATCAATTTTTTAAAAAAAATCGAAACAGTAAAATTGTATCGTTATTAGCTACCCTCCCTCTTCTTCAATGACAGTGTAGCCTAGCCTGTTTGCCAGCCCATATTCGTTTGGAAAAGCTGAAGTCGACCATTTTGCTAATAATAGGGTGATTTATCTTTGCTGTCTTGATAATTTATGTTGAATTAATTATTAACTGATGAACATGACGTTTAGCAATGGTTTGCATTATAGATTAGATTAGAGGTTAAGCTTCTGACAAAAACCCCTGCTGAAAATGGTTTGCTGGTTAGTCAGGTTACAGCCACTGATCTAGTAATAGTTCAGTGGTTACAGCTTATTCCAGCATGGTCAAGAATATGGTTGGATGTTTCTATGTATGCTAAACAATTTTCTGTTTTTAAAAATATTTTTCGCGTTTCATTCACAAATTCTTGTTCAAGTACGTAGTATTCGCACTATTTCGTCGAGCTTCGGCCATGGCTCGTCTGTATTCGTTACCACTCGGCTTTTTCCGCCACGCTCTCGGCCGCTCTCGCTCAGTGCAGTGGGTTGATGATCGGATTTTCGTCTCGTTCTCTGTGTTGTTGTTCTCGGTGACGCGACGGAGGTGTAGCCTGACGCGGTCTCTTACGTGTCGGCCTGAATAAAAGTGGAGCTCCGAGGGCTCGAGAGTGACGGAGGGAGTCTGTATCGGTAAGAGGAGACAAGTGTCCGGAGGGAAAGGGCTCGTCCCGAATGGCATACAAGTCTGGTTTGGGTTCGGCCCGTTGGAAACAAAGAGATCATGGCGGCTGTAGTTGTTGCATGCAGAGGGAGGGGAGGCAAACGGGAGACCAACACAAACCCAGGGTGGGAAATCTTGATGCATGGCTGATCATTTAAAATGCAACGAAATATGGATGCACAACATTTCCGAGTTTCTTTGTGCATCTTTGCAGTTCATATGTGGGGTTTCCCTTTTTTTTTTCGTCTTTCACACACAGGCTTGACAAAATGCTGCCTGGTGGATTCAGGGTGTAATACTCTTATATCATTCAGGAATAATTTAATCTTCTCTATTGCCCTTGATGCATTGTGCGATATTTTGGATAGTCTTTGCCCTGATGATATTGCAATATTTTATGACTGGGTTATTATTGCACTGTTTCATAGTTTCATTATATATTATTCCAAGGGCTGTGATTGCACGCACTCACCGTTTTATGAACAATAAAACGTTTCACCTCCTGTAGCCTACTGCACATGACTAATAAAGAAATGCAATATTGTATAACTGCATGTTGAATAGCAAAAACCTATTCAAATATTAGTGATCTTGATTAGCTATGCATTTTAAGGCATTTTTCCTAACTTGTCCACACAGTGCCATCCTTTTTTTTTTTTACATTTTATGCAAATAAGTATTTTATAATAATATGTGTAGGCTGTCATTTGATTTCATGCTTACAGTTTTAGATGTCAAGATCAAGGAATGTACAATAGCTATGCGTTTCCAAGAATAATCTGTCTGTCAGAAAATAGGATTTGAAAAGTAGAGGGAGAACTACGCATGACCAATCAAACCACAGATAGACTTTAAGCGTCATGAGATCACATTACTGTCGGTTCACTCGTGCCATTCCGGGTCTCGAGCATTAGACTCTCATCTTTTTCTATTTCAAAGTGCTCAATTGGTCTTATTTATGGAAGTCCATTTCTATGGGGGTAGAATTGTTGCTTTAGTCCAAATAAATTGATTATGATCCACAAATAAATGTAAAGAGATTGACAAAGATAAAGAGTTTCACAAAAATAAAAAATAAGTCACAAATAAATAAAATGAGATTTGCAAATAAAAAAATATATGAAGAGTTCAGATGCAAAAGCCTCTAAGTGCCATTTGAAATTTTCTTCTAGAATGATCATTTTTATCAAGCTTGTATATTTAAGTTCAGTGATTTCACTTAAATGGCAATGATAATTACCTATTAATTGTTATTTAAGTGAAATTACTGAACTTAAATATACAAGTTTGACAAAAATCATCATTGAAGAAGAAAATATCAAATGGCATTTAGAGGCTTTTGCATCTGAACTCTTCATATATACATTTACAAATGTTTTTTTTTTTTTTTTTTTTTTTTATGCCACAAACACTTACACTCTGCCTGGCATTTATTTGTGAACCGCTTTCTGTTTTGTAAATCCCCTCATGCATTTGTGAATCGGTTTCTGGCTATTTTAAATCCCCTCACACATTTCATTCTAACAGTTCGTCTCGTCAATGTCAAAATGTTTGAGTCGGGCTTATGTTCAGAATCTGCAAGCTGAGCGCGAATTCCCGCACGATGCTTCAGTTAATGGTCATAAAGTGCGAGATGAGATGTAGGCCTAAATAGCTAAATTAAACAGCTGTTTTAGATAGAAGTTTTAAACGAACGACTGAAACAATTCATTTGCAAAATATCCATCAAAGCTCAGCTTTAGGAAAGGAAATAGCTACAGGTCAAGAGAAGCATCCTGTGGCCATGAGATTAATATTATGGATTCCTATTTAACACAGATATACTGTAAGTTTTTAGCTAATTACAGTGGATATAAGCTCAATTTAACAACACACACACCTAATAAACATATTGCCATTATTATTGTATAAATAGGCTTGTGTGCTGAATAGGCCTAATCATTGAAACATTTCTCTTTTAAGGCCATGTTTGGAATATGTGATTGTGTTTTGATATAGCCTACATGTGAACAATGATCATATACATTTTGCATTTCCATTTTATAGCCTATGTGGAACATTCATTGTAAAATGTAAACTGTTATCTTGAAAAAAAAAAATGCATGCACTGCCCACTGACATGCTTCTAAAGCTATAGTTATCCAATTGTGGGGTCTTAAAACACCTTAAAAGACCAATTGGAGAGACCATTTGCGCAAAATATTTCATTAGCCGCTCACACATTAACTTTGTGCTCAATCATTTTTTTCCCCCCTGTAAGGGGTCCCTGGCTCCAAAATGTTTGAGAACCCCTGGTCTAGAGGTCAGACACTCCAATCCTCATGCTGAACAGTCAAGGGAAGTCAGGACTGCATTCACAGCATATTGGGATGCTCTTAAAAAAAATGCTATATGATAACCTTTATTGCAGTACTTAATTTTTATCACTGGCCAGTGCACCAGTACGTTTACAATCTCATATCAGACATTATTGTACACCAATGCAGAAATAAATATTTTCAGAGCACCTAGGGGTTGCACACTGGGACTTTCACTAATGAGAACCTACAAACCCTTTACATTCACACTGGGATTTCAATTCATTTCCATTGTGCACACAGTAATGCATTGCATATTTTAGTGTGGCTTATGTAGGCATATGTTTGGAGAGAGAGAGAGATCTGCCAATATTTTGTGCCAAAGCATCAAGTCAGAGTTCAAGGTATCCCGACTGTAAACATGTTCAGCAATGATTCAGCTGTTGGTTTCTGTATCTTACATTTAGACAAGACATATTTTATGCATTTTCTTCCCTGGACAAGACGAATGTTTTTCAATGGACATGCAGTGTTGCAGTCTCGGTTTTTAATCCAAATGGCCATATTATTGATTCATAACTGTGCTTGTCTCGAGTACAGGAAATCTGCACCCTTATTTCTGACATAATGTCAAATGATTCAATTAAAACTCCATATAGAGTTGCAGCACAGGAACGATTTTTAGACAGAGGCTACTTGACAAATATGTGTCTATATGTGGATATTCTAAAATTAGCCCCCCTTTCCAAGAAAATCTTTTGCTTCAATTTAATTTGCTTGTCTTATAAAACTAGAAAAAATATATATATATTTAGGCAAGGCAAGGCACGTTTATTTATATAGCACATTTAATACACAATGGAAATTCAAAGTGCTTTACATCTCGAATAAGTAGTATACCACTCTCTTAGATGCATTGTTTGTTATAGCATGGCAATTACTAATACTATCATGGCACCAGGATACCATGCGACACTGGTAATTAATTATATCCTGGTACTTTCTTTTTTACAAGTCACAGTAACAAGAAAAGAAGGAACTGTCTAATCTGAGAGCCATAGTCTTTATACTTTATTGGGGAATCAACCTGCTAATTACTTGTTTAAAAGTTTCTTCTGCTAATTACTTGTTATAAAAGTTGCTTCTTCACATTAAGCTGGAATAGAAGAAAGCATTACAATTACACACTTTGTCCTTATTATAAAGTCCTTATTATCTCAATTGGTAGTCTTGTGACTCTTGTCAGATAGATACTGTATACAAACAAAGTGTTTGCAGAGGTTTTCTCTCAATATTTCCTCCGTACTATGGAGGATGATTTTTAAAGTCGAAATGTTAAAGTTGCGGACTAGTATAGTGACTTTTCTGTGTCTGTCTGATCAGATTTCCACAGTAGCGGACATTGAGGACTTAACAGAGTCAGTGGACGCTGGACAGTCTGAAGATTCTGCCTAGGTTCCCCTCTTAAAGGTATGTATGCTTCATCTGCAATGCAACATCCAATGTTTTAGGTTGAGACTGTAATAGTAGTATTAATAGAAATGAACTTGCTTAACATATTAATCATGCATGTAATTAAAGATGTGGTTCACTTTTGAAAAAAAAAAAAAAAAAACTTTTGCTGATAATTTACTCACGTCATCTAAAATGTCCATGCCATTCTTTCTTCAGTCGAAAAGAAATTAAGATTTTTGATGAAAACATTCCAGCATTTTTTCTCCAAATAATGCACTTCAGTGGGAACCAAACGGTTCAAGATCCAAAAGACAGTTTTCAGTGCAAACTGTTCAAAGGGCTTTAAATGATTCCAGATGATAAATAAGAGTCTTATCAAGCGAATAATAAATAAATAACAAAGTTGTATAAGCTCAAATGCTTGCCCTGCTCTGTTCTGTGACACACGTTCGTGACTCTTCTGTTCGAATTCGTTCATCAAAATGAACGGCTCTTTTTCCGAGTAATTTGGTTCATTCAACGAACAAAAGGAACGAATTGACTCAGAAAAAGATTCGTTCAGTTCGAACAGGAGAGTCATGAACGCGAGTCACAGAACAGAGCAAGGTGAGCATTTGAGCTTATAAAACTGAAACTTTATTTATTTATTTATTTATTTTTTTAAATGAGCGATCGTTTCACTTGATAAGACCCTTATTCATCATCTGGAATCGTTTAAAGCCCTTTGAACAGTTTGCAGTTTGTACTGAAACTGTCTTTTGGACCTTGACCTCCATTATGTGGAGAAAAATGCTGGAATGTTTTTTTCATCAAAAACCTTAATTTCTTTTCGACTAAAGAAAGAAAGACATGGACATCTTGCATGACATGGGGGTGAGTAAATTACCAGCAAAAGCTTTTTGTAAAGTGAACTACTCCTTTAATGTCACCATAAAATCACAATGGACAAATCTTATTTTTGAATGGATCACTGCAGTATTTATTATAAATGGTTTATCTGTGCACATCATTTGTTTTAATTAAATGCCACTTTGTTTAGTTGTTCATGTGGCAAAAAAAAAAAAAAAACATTAAAGATGTCAGATTCCATCTGGTTTCTCACCAGCCAACTCAATGACCATGGAGTCGGGAGCCGATACCCAACAGGGTGCAGAAACTGCGGTCTCTGAAAATGAGAACCAACAGCTCACACAGGCCCAAATCGCCACTCTTGGACAGGTACTCCAAACAGTACGTCAAATGAACTCAGGACATCATCAATTCAACATTTTGAAACATGAAGAGCTGAAACATTCAGTCAAGATTCTGACATTAGAAACAGAACATCGAAGTTTGACTCTGTGTTTGTTGTTGGATAGGTAACGATGGCTGCCGGACATGCAAGTGGCACAGCGCCCACAGTCACCCTGGTGCAGCTGCCCAATGGTCAGACGGTACAGGTGCACGGAGTTATCCAGGCCGCTCAGCCTTCAGTCATTCAGTCACCACAGGTGCAAACTGTCCAGGTAAGACACCTTAACGCCTCCAACATCTCTAGGGCCCTGTTCACACCTGGCATCAAGATGCATTATGGTCAATTGGATCTTTTGTCCATCTCTTATGTCCACTTTCAACCACTTCTGTCCTTCGATGGGAGTCTATGGGCAGGTAAATCTATGGACTTTGTCAGATCTTTCGATCTATCGGACAAGATAAGCGTGCACAATATACATACAAACACGGCCAGATACGATGGAAAAACACACAGAGAGCAGCAGCTTTTGTTCCTGCTTTGACAGAAGACGACGCTGAAAGCTGTGAGTGTGTGTTAGAAATTGGGAGTGGTGAGAGAACATTGTGCAAGCAAAGCTTTTGTCTCCAAACCAAACTTGAGTCTTCAGCCGACCAGGAGTAAATACTCGTCAGGCTATCGTGCTTCCCATAATGTTTACGTATTAGGTCAGTAGGCGTTCTTTTGTGGCTGTTCGAACACATTTGACCACATGAGCAAATTTCACAATGAAAGCATTCAAAGTGGACAAGCTCAAAACGATTTAGACCCCGTTTACACCTGGTATTTACCGTCATCCACTTGTGATCAGATTGACAAAAACGCATCTTTACCTGGTGTAAACAGGGCCTAGATGTTCATGACCTGACTGGCAGGTGAAAAGATGAATTTCGTCATTAACGTATTCGGTTTACCTCACATGATTGTCTTATGTGAAATTTATGTTATATAGTCAGTGCTACGCATGATACAATTGTCTGTTGCTCAGATTTCCACAGTAGCAGAGAGTGAGGACTCACAGGAGTCGGTGGACAGCGTGACCGATTGTCAAAAACGAAGAGAGATCCTTTCTAGACGCCCCTCATATAGGTACATATGCGTGTCTTCAAGGTTTTTGCATTACATAAGGAATTTTCCAGTCAACAGCTATTTGTGATCTATAGGAAAATCCTGAATGACCTGTCATCAGATGCTCCAGGAGTTCCGAGAATTGAAGAAGAGAAATCCGAGGAGGACACTGCGCCTTCCATCACTACAGTGACAGTGCCAACCCCAATATATCAGACCAGCAGTGGCCAGTACAGTACGTTAAAGTCCACAAATGAAGTTGAGATATTCTGATTCTCCCACTTTAGCATCATTGCTCAACATGTTAGGAGCACTTTTAGACTAGAATAACATTTGAGAGCAGCAGCACCGGTGCCACTTAGTTGTACAGAAGGTACCGCCAGTAAAATTACTATTGGCTTGCCTTTATAAGTGCAGCTACTAATAATATTACATGTTTATTTCTTTAAAATTACTGTAAAGCATTGGGTTTGAGTTGATATGCAGGTAAAATGAACTTTTATTAACAACAGTAATGTGCCAAAAACGATTTTTTTTTTTTTTTTTTGGGAAATGTACAATTGTTCTATATTATCTTACTGAACTGACGACAGCTCCAGTGATTATAAAAGGAGTACACTTTACTTGTTTTCTTTGTAACTCAGTCACAATGTGAAGAAAAGTTTTTATTTTTTATGAGACTTTGTGAAGTCCTACTTTTTTCCAAAAATTCGAGAGTGGAAATGGCTAATAAGTCATTAAGTGCTCCTCTGTCACTATTTACTGGTTATAATGGTAATTTCATGTTTTTTTTTTAAATAGTTTTTTAAGTGTTTGTTTGCCATGAAGTTTTAGTTTTTCTTCATATTTAAACTCAAAAACATCAAATTGGAAAATATTTAGAGCTTTGAAGTGCTGAAAAAAAGTGTGAAGCTCTTGAAAGCCTTTGAAAAGTGCTTGGAATTTCTCTCATAAAAGATTATACAAACAATTGGATGAATAATGTAAAAAAAAGAAAAAAAAAATCTACTTTTTCTGCCACAATACCATGGTTACAGTAAGCATTGCTACATTAAATCCATGGTGAATGTTGGGGATTTGTGCATTTATGGCATGGTACAATGTTTCTCCTGGTTTCACTGTCTGATATCTGATATCTATGGTTCATAACAGAGAATTCTGCATCTAATTTGAATGCTTCATGCTAGATTCCCACTCGCTGTGATGTTGTCAATTCTGAGGCAAATTAACCAGCGCTGTGTTATAACAGTGTTGCATGCTTAAGATCGGCCCAGGAGCAAACCTGTTCTGAGCTTGTGCTGCACTGTCTTTTATTGTTTCAGAGCTGATGAACGATCCGTTTCGTTTTACTTCCGTCTACTCTGATTTTTCTCATGAAACATAAAAGGAAGCTTTTATCACTGATCAGTTGGGCAATGTGGTGATGGGACCCGTGTGACCTAGTCAAATTTAGTCGCTCTAGCAGAAAAAAAGGTCCCAAAAGCTCCGACCATAAATCCAACTTGTTTGGTTCTTAGACACATAGTGCCATTCTCACCAAATCAGTGACAACCTATTAATTGCCATTTCTCCTTCAGTCGCCATTACACAGGGTGGAGCCATTCAGCTTGCAAATAATGGCACAGATGGAATGCAGGGATTGCAGACTCTCACTATGACAAATGCAGGAGCCCAGCAAGGGACCACCATTCTGCAGTACGCACAGACCAGTGATGGTCAGCAGATTCTGGTGCCCAGCAATCAAGTAGTGGTACAAGGTAAGGTACATTTATTTAATAAGTCAATAGTATACATTTTTATTTGATGTTGTTTTTAACTTGTTGACCTATTATATTAATCTGGGCCACTGCAAAAGGTAAGGGCCATTCATACCAACGATGATAACTATATCTACCCAATTTGTCCATCTAAAGAGCGGTAAAAAACAGAGACCCAATCAGAATCCATCTTGCTGTAAAGAGCTTGATCATTTTACAGACGACAGTGGAGTATTTGGCAGAGCATGTGGCAGACGACGAAACTGCTGTGCGCTTGTAATATACAGATTGATTATTGCTAATAAAGTTATCGTTATACTTACTTATTGTTCTATATGAAGTCGTTTAGCCATTAATATTCTATGATTTGATGTTGTTCTTTGAGTCAAACTCACTATTGATTCATTGTTTGTTGGCTGTGTTTTTTCTGCCTGACAGCTGCTTCTGGAGATGTGCAGGCCTATCAAATTCGCACTGCCCCAACCAGCACTATAGCTCCAGGTGTGGTCATGGCATCCTCCCCGGCCCTGCCAAGCCAAGGAGGTGCTGAAGAAGCCACACGCAAAAGGGAAGTCCGCCTCATGAAAAACAGGTAAACGCCAAAAAGAAATTTGGTAAAAGCAAACGTTAAGTAAACCTTTTCACTATTGGTCGCAAATAATATAATTTATTCCTGTGATGGCAAGCTGAATTTTTAGCAGCCAATACTCCAGTCTTCAGTGTCACACGATCCCTCATAAATCATTGTAAAATGAGGAATTTCTTATTATTTTTTATTATTATCAATACTGAACAGTTGTGCTGCTTAATATTTTTGTAGAAACAGTGATAGGATTTTTGCTGAGTAGAAAGTTAAAAAGAACAGCATTTATTTGAAATAGAATGTTTTTTTAAGTCTCTTTACTATCAAATTAGATCAATTTAATGCATACAATTTTATGAATTAAAAAAAAAAAATCTTACTGACAAAACTTTTGAACAGAAGTGGACACAATATCAGTCTTTTTAACAGTATCAGTAATACAAGTACTGACTATCAATACTCAAGAGCTGTTTGGTAGATGTTTCCAAGATATTAATTGTAAATATAACCAATCTCATGAACAGAACATTCATTGGACATTGTTTGAAACCACCCCTGTTCTCTTCCATCTCAAACCTGATTGGTCACTGTGTTCAAGAGATCAGCAAACATGTCTGTGATTGGCTACATTGCTCACCGCTGCAAAAACCTTTAGTACATAGAAACATTTGACATTCTCTAGAGAGCTAAGAATACAAATACGCACTGGAGTGGTTCAAACATATACAGTCAAACAAAATGTATTCAGATAGCTTCTACATTTCTCACAGTTTATTCGCTATAATTTAGAAAATGGTAATAAAATCAAATGAGTTATTAAATCAGTTGATATTTTCACTGGTTTTGTCCATTCTTCTGTTAGACTGTCTCACAGATGAATTACGTTGAATAGCTGTCACCTGTTAAATTAGATTATACCAATTTAGATCAATTACCAAGCAATGCTTAATTTTGTTCATTCTGTGGTGTAAAAAGGTCACCTTAGCAATTAAAGATTGCATTGCACATTTGTAAAACATGGTCAGATCAAAGTGTCTGAATAATTTTTGGTATATTTTACTGGTCTGGTAGTCCACTGTATAAAGTAATTTTGGGTATACGTCACCGTTTACTTGCACTGCTATCCTCACTTACATAAATTAACTATAGTGTCCTACACCCACCCAAAAGAATCATTTTTGGTTTTACTGCTTGGCTCAATTAAACCAATATTTCCACTTGCAGTCGTGTAGCATTTACTACAGTTGACCGAGTGGATCAGGTGTGATTGAGTGGAGACAGGGACTAATTTGCATATGCAAATAGTATGGGTCTGCATATGGGTCTGTGTTTACTAAATTTATTTATTTAACATTTATCTTTAAATATATATATAAAAATTCTTGTATTGAGCACTTATATTGACAACCCCATTTTGGACCAAAAAGAGTCGTCAAAACATCTGCTAAATAGATGCTACATTTCTTTCCTCCTCCAGAGAGGCCGCTCGTGAGTGCCGTCGGAAGAAAAAGGAATATGTCAAGTGTCTGGAGAACCGTGTGGCCGTTTTGGAAAACCAGAACAAAACGCTCATCGAGGAACTTAAAGCACTCAAAGACCTGTACTGTCACAAATCAGAGTGATGTACCCACACATTCTCCCTCCTTTCTGGCGGACTTGCGTGTACAGAGACTAAAGGACGAGTCAGCCTGACACGGACGCATGTTTTCTAAATGTTTTCTTATTTTAAATTGCTGCAGACTGCCTGTATGAACACACAGGTATGTGAGGGAACTCAACAGAAGCTCCCTGGCTAACACAAATCTCTTCTAGAAATTTCGGATCATGTCATTATAGACAAAAAAAAAAAAAACTGCTGAAAACTTTACTGTGGACTTAAACACAGAAGCAAGTTCTCAGCCATCTTTACTCCGGGACTCAAACCGAAACTCAGCGGAGGGGTTTGGAGGAAAATGTTTACCTTTTTTTTCCAGTGTGCTGGTGTCTAAGTCATCAAATAACTTTTAAAAGAGTTAGAAATAATGTAAAATAATAAGAATAATAATTTAACTGAAATTTCAATAGTACGGTAGACAGAGGAAGATTTTCTCTTGAAGTTGGCATCATTCCCTCTTGAGATTCAAAAGGTTTAACGTGTCTGACTGCTACTTTTATTTGGTGTATAGTGCTCTTGTGTTTTGAGTTGACGTTTTTTTCCATTACAAACTATATACAAATATGAATATTGATTTACAGAATCTATGCCCTTTATAAAATTAAATATTGTGTATCGTATACAGAGCAAGATTATATCCCATTTACATTTCGATTTGGACATTTTGCTCATTTTAGATGACAAACAAAAATGAATTACTTACAATCCTGCCATTGCAGTAGCAGAAGTTGCACAAACAAAATAAAATTATTATTTTATTGCTGACATTTCGTCTCTAATACACCAAATTCACGTTACAGTGTCAGGAGTTATGCACAGACGTAAATTTAAAAGGTTCCGACATTTATGTTGATCAGATTCAGCAGATCACTTTTGTGTTAAGTTTGTATATCATAGAGCTATAATTGGATGAAATACAGTCCAATACATTCTATCTCTGGCATTATAGGCTAAAGCATGTTTTATCAATATTACATTGGCTTTGATATCGTTCTATGGTCTTTTTTGTTTGTTTTTTAACACTATGAACGTGGAGGCGGTGTCTTTGTATTTGATAACACAAGTAAAGAGTATATATGTTATCAATCTATTATGGCATATGCATTTTGGCAGCTATTTCATAAAAAAGACGTGTTTAAAGGATTTCTCTTGTTTATTTTTTTCCTTTTTATCCACATTCAGTTGCTTTTGAAAGTTCTGAACATTTGGTAACTCAAGTTGCCTTTTTCTACATTATTTGTATTTTGTCAGTGTCTCAGTTGACACTGTTTATGGTTTTTAAAGTTTTTAATTAATAATAATTTTAAAAATGACCAAAAAAAAAAAATATATATCAGGCAATTATTGGACTTTTGGTTTCCCATGTTGGTTGGAGTATGACATTTTGCATGTTCTCTGCATTGAGGACAGAATGTTTTAAATGAGATGTTAGCAAACTGAATTAAAACTGTCCGTCAACAATTCCAGTCTGTACTGAAATGCACCTTTTGTCCTCTGTTGGCGAGTGCATCATCTGCTGCTACTCTTAAATGTTAAACCATCTGCCTGACTGACATGTCATTTACGTGCTCAAGCGTGACAAATTAGGGAAGCAATCTCTCCACAGCAGGCGCTCACGGTCCAGATCTGCAGTCTTAACTGCTTATGCAAGCCGACATGCAACCCGATTTTCCTCACAAAACCAATTATTTTCCGATACAAGAATCTCATCGGAGGGCAGACTGACCTCAGCTTTCAGAGAAATGCAAAGTCTGTCTGTTTTCAGTGATAGCATCTTTACTTTTGTGAAGTGACATTAACTTTATTCCCCTTTTGTATGTACCCTGTATGCAATGAGATTGATCTACTGCCATGCTGGCCAAAGTGAACTCTGAAATATGCGAAATATGTGTGTTTGCCTTCATGCATACAAAAGACCAATCAATCTAAAGCAATGTTTGATCCCACTCATTTTGGACAAACACATCATGCACTTTTTGTATGATAGCTTTTAACTTTTGGACACTATGTACAGTACCAGTAGGATTTTATAGTGTTTCAAAAGTTTAGAAGTGTATTGTATATACTTTGTGACTTGGCTTACATTTTTAGAAGCTTTGCACTCTAATACTGTTACAATTGTGGATACTTGTTGTTGTCAAAAGCCCCCTCCCCCCTCCCTTTTGTACACAAATGTAAATCTATAATAAAATACTAATACTGTGTAATGAGTCTTATTGTCTGATAAAATGATTCCCACAATGCAATGTGCTAAACTTTGTAAAGAGTTAAATGAGACCCCATATAAGTCTGAATCACCAATTGTTTATCTTTATACATGGTTTTATTGTCTGGTTGGTTCGTAATTTGGTAGACACTGTTTTCATACAATTTTTTTATTTTTATTTTTTAAGAAAATTAGATTTACAATGTAAAGTAACTAGGTTATTTACTTGAGTAAAAATCAAGAGGCTGAATTTGTAAGTGCTTGTTTTTTAAATTAATAAAATATATTGCTATGATATTAAACTAATTAAACATGCTATATTCAGTCAAATCAATGGAAGGTAAGATTTAGATTTTTTATCAGTGTAACACTAAAGTGTGACAAAATTGTCCAAACTTTAGCTAAACCTATGAAAATGACTAAGAATAAATGAGTTCCTCATGTACCCCTCAGATCAATCATCCCCTGTAATGACCTGGACACAGAGAAAATGGGCCAATTTGAATCATCCCTTCTATTAAAAGGTACATTATGCATTGTGGTAACACCACAGGGTCACGTAAAATTGGGGAAGAACTTTTTTGTAACATATTCTAAAATTTTAATAATTAGATTTTTTCTATATTATACATATTAAATAAATAAAATATGATATCTCTCTGAATTGTGGCGGGAACATGCATATTTTGTTACACGTGAAATCTTCTAAATTCAATCAAACGTATTTTAAAATAAAAATGTAAATTTTATCACACTGTTTTTACCCTACTGAATACAAATTTGAGCATTTTATGATTTACTGGTACCAGTGGTATTTAATATTTATTTAAACTCTTGCAAAGTAGAGCGGCTGCTGAATGATCCAATCATTTTTAGTTCAGAGTTGATAACACACAACTCCCTGAATTAAACATGCATACTACAGTTGCATACTAAAAGTGTATCATTACATAGTCTAATATTTCACATTCAAAATAATAGCAGACATCCTACAGTGCACACTGAGAATTCAATTCCATTCACAAAGAGGTGTGTAAATAGGCGGGGTTTAAATCTGTAGCTTGACGGCGAAGATTGACGGTTTTAATCACCAATCCTCGAGTAAATATTTAGTTTGTTTTGATGACTCATCCAATCGCAATTGATGGAATGTCTAAGCGGGGCGGGTCCTTTCCTGCGTCACTCGAAGCAGATGGCGGTGGTGGCGGGGAGCGGATCGCTGCTGCTGCTGCACTGGCCGGCGAGGAGGAGGGGATAACGGGGGGACTCTCGGACGAGACTCGGTGACACATTTTAATAACTCAAAACAAACCCGGCGCTTGAATTGGGCGCATGTAAATGGACAGGACTTTATTTCCGCTGCGCTCAAAGCCTAATTTTCTCTCGCTACGGGCCGAAGGCCTGAGGATTTAAGTGATTATTGGATTCAGAGTTTCAGCCAACACAGAGATCTGCCCTATAAACGACGGATAAATGCTTGGAAGGGTGTTATTTAAGGTCTATTTCGTCGGTCCCCGATTTGAACCGCCGAACCGGCCTGATTTAGTACTCATTCGGACATTTAAATTAGCGTTAAAGGGATTGTTTATCTCAGTTAGCTGGGAGGCTAATAAGTCGCCTATTCACAATGAATCAATTTTAGCCGTTAGCATGTAACGTTACGGCTAATTTAAAGGAATAAATCCGTATTCGATAATCTCAGACAGCTATTTTCTAGTGATATGTTTTCAGTCACGTGTCTTATATGCGGTTGTATTTATTACTCGGGTTCTAAAGGTCTTTTGTGGCACGGTGTCTAAATGCATGGAGTCCCGTTATATGACTGGCACAGATAGTAAAATACCTCTTGATTCTGGAGCAGCAAGACTGTAATGCTGACTCTGTGTATATTTCAGCTCTTCGTGAACCTTCATTTAGTTTAAGCTCATTCATTGATTCACATCAGAAGCTGTCCCGGTGTGAGTTTCAAAGGTGTTTGTCATAGACCAATACACCTGACTGAGCAGGTAGAGCACGTGCTTGTGTGTTTGTGTCATCATGGGCAATACAGTGTCCTGCTGCGTGTCTCCCAGTGGGAGCCCCAAACTACCCCGGCAGGTGGAGCGTCTGGAGGAGTATCAGATCAACACAGACCTGAGCGATGACACCGGTCCATACCTGCAGCACATCAGTGATCGAGAAGTGCCTGATGGTAAGTTAGTGTGTGTTGTAGCTTACTGAGAAAACATAGACTACAGTGCCTTGCTAGTGAAGATCAACCCTGAACACCTGAACTATTAGCCGTTTACACCTGGCCACTTCATGCGTTTTCTGTGATCGGATAGCTATCTGATCGTGAAAAGACCAGGTGTAGCCTAGATGCCCCCCGAAACGCATTCGAGACGGATTTGAATCCGATCGCTCAAATCACATTGGGAGGTGGTCTGGGCCGCATTCCAGTCGAAACTGCACAAGTGTAAATGCATCTGGTTGTTGAAACCACAAATGTAAATTTTACTACTCCCAAAAATGATAAAAAATAAACGTGTTATAGGCTATATGGCATGTTGTTTTAGTCAGATATGACGACGCTACTGCGACACACATCAACTCAGATGAGCAGCTGAGTCTATCAAGCCAACGGGCCGCAATCTATCGCAAATCAAAGGGAAAGTCGCAGACGCTTAACACTACCATCTTCATTAATAGTAAAGAAACGAAATGAACTTACCAGGGCTGTTTCGCTCTCTCTTATTGCTGTCTTTGCTGATTTTGAAATTAGCCGATGATAAATAAAATGCGGCTCATATCTGTTGCTTTCGGTGACGTGCACTTTACTAATCTGAGAAAACGCACGAAGTGGCCAGGTGTAAACAGTCCCTTAATGGTTTACTTGATAATTACAGACAGGTGTGATTGAACAGGGTTGGAAGTTAACTTTGCAGGATGCTGGATCCCCACTAGCAAAACTGAGGAACCACGAGCCAAACAATGGCACTCTTTGGACATCTCTTTATTTAACCTGATTTATATCATGTGCTTATTAAAGGTCAGCTTTAACTTAAATGTTGTAGTTTGAACCACGCATGGGTTGATCCATGTCACCACAAAACAACATTTTATTCTTTGCGAAACTATTGTATTCTGTTCTATTCTTCTGTTATTGTGTTTCAACATTCGTGTGTCACAGCGTCTTGAAGAACTGCACTGAGATCTGATGCCTTGACCTCTTCATCTCACGGGTCGGGTTTCTCCTAACAGCTCAACACTTTAAGTGCTGTGTTGGTTGGTTTGCTCTGAAAGTGGATGGCCTATGATATTTTGTCAAAATTACTGTTGCAAACTTAAAAATCAGCTTTTGTTATTAAAAGAAAAGAGGTTTATGGAGATTTTTAGAAGGATGTCTGTTAGTATGTGGGATATGTGTGTGAAGCCTCTTGGGGCTGTTTGCAGTCTTTACTGCTGTTTATTTAGCCTGAGCTATTTTACTCTCAGGGGAGATGTATATAGGCACACACACACAACTTAATGTCCAGTGCTGTATTTAGAGCAACATGTCTTTATCTTTGTTTCTAAGCACATATGACAGCAGTGTAAACTCCACTACTTTGGCTGTGGTTAATCCTTTGTGATTGGGACATTCCAGGTCATGATTCATTTGGAATTCTGTTGGAGATGTGAATAAAAACCATTCTATATTTAACTGGCAGAGACGATCAAAAATGTTTAGTATTTCTGGCATCCCAGTGATGTAGATCTTTGGGACAGCTGCATTCTCCTTATCTCTCTCTATGTCTTTGGGAATCTGAACGAGGCATGTTTTGTTCCCTTTGGAGCTTAGAGTTTGAGTTTGGATAAACTTCGTTTTCCTGTTTTAAACTGTCTCACCATTTTCATGAACAGAATCACTTCTCTCTGGTGTCTTATGCCAGTTTTTCCCTATCTTTTTGTCTTATTTACCCATTAGTAGGCCTTACGTACCCTTTATTAACCACCAAACCAGAAGAGAAGTGCAAGAAAGACGAGCACTGATAATATCTTCATTAAAGTATATTATTTGTGATTTATTTCTGTTTTAGTGACAGCACTAACATTTATCAAAGTTGTGAATTTTCTTTTTTAAAGTAGTAGTTCACTTTAAAAAGAAAACTTTTGCTGATAATTTACTCACATCAAGATGTCCATGTCTTTCTTTCTTCAGTCGAAAATAAATTAAGGTTTTTGATGAAAACATTCCAGGATTTATTTTCAAGGTCCAAATAAGTGTTTCAGTGCAGCTTCAAATGGTTTTAAACGCTACCAGCTGATGAATAAGAGTCTTATCTAGCGAAACAATTGGTCATTTAAAAAAATAAATAAAAAAGTTTAAGGTTTACAAGCACAAATGCTCACCTTGCTCTGTTCTGTGATGAGCGTTCGTGAGTCTCCTGTTCAAACTCGTTCATCAAAATGAACAAATCTTTTTTTCGAGTCATGACTCGAAGGGTCCTAAATAATACCCTTATTCATTGTCTGGTGTCATTTAAAGCTGCACTGAAACTCTCATTTGGACCTTGAACCGTTTCATTCCCATTGAAGTCCATTATATGGAGAAAATCCTGGAATGTTTTCATCAGAAACCTTAATTTCTTTTCGACTGAAGAAAGAAGGACGTGGACATCTTGGATGACATGGGGGTGAGTAAATTATCAGCAAAAGTTTTTTTAAAAGTGAACTACTCCTTTAACTAACAAAATCTGTCTGTGAGGTACACATACCCCATGTTTGTACACGCACCACACTACAGCCGTGTTCCTCCCCTCTGTGAGGACGGCTGCCCTACACCCAGGGCTTATTTTTGACTTTGGTAGTGGGGGAATGGGAGTGTCAGTTAAGTGCATGAGCTATATAGACCTGTGGAATAAATGAATCCCATTGTTTAGCACATACAGAACTGTTCAAAAGTTTGGGGTTGGTGGAATTTAAAATAAAAATAATACTTGTATTCAGCAATGATGCATTAAATCAGTTGTCTCAAACTCAATTCCTGGAGGGCTACAGCCACTTAGAGTTTAGCTCCAACCCTAATTAAACACACCCGATCCAGTTAATCAGGGTTTTCAGGATTACTAGAAACTTCCAAGCAGGTTGAGCTGAAGCTAAACCCTACAATGTTGTGGCCCTCTATTAATTAAATTGATCAAAAGTGACAGTAAAGACATTTACAGTCACAAAAAAAAATATATATATATATATTTCAAATAATATAGAGGTTTTTTTTTTAAACTATGTAAAAATCTGTCATTGTTTCCACAAAAAATATTAAGCAGTACAACTTTTTTTTAACATTGATGATAATAAGAAATGTTCTTTGACACTAAAATTTTTTTAAATTGAAATAATATTCCACAATATTACTGTATTTTTGATCAAATAAATGCAGCGTTGGTGAGCATTGACTTATTTCGAAAACATTTTTTTTTAAATACCGACCCCAAACTTTGAACAACAATGTTAAATGGATAGGTCATCAAAAATAATAATACTCATTCATTTACTCACCCACATGTCGTTCTAAACCTGTATGAATTTCTTTATGCTGCTGAACACAAAAGATACATTTTTGAAGATTATCCAAGTTATCATTTCCAATAACAGAAGTGAAAAGTGGGTATATGTCACATTACAAAATGACAAAAAAAGTGGTCTATATTTCCTTTCAAATCATCATTTACTGGGCATGTTTATCAGAGTTCATGAGAGAAGCCATGCTTGAGCCATCAAAAAATCATTCTTTTGAGCTCCAGTCCCTAGTCATTGTAATTGAATGGAAGAGAGTGACTGGTCTCCCTCTTTTTTTTCCCCACAGAAGTTTTTGGAGTAACTTGAGAGTGAGTAAATGATAACAAAATGTTCTGTTTTTGTTGAACTAGTCCTTAAAAGCAATAATTCATTGGAGTTCCTTACAGGGCTTTTACCACAGTTAAGGAGTATTTGTGCTCCACCAAGAAAGCATTTGTATTTTCCTGCAGTGTGGCATTAGTTTTGCATTTTAAAAACTGAGTTGACAAACAGATAATTGGCTCTAGTTTGCCGACCTTAGGTGTTAACTAAAGTTGCACGTTCCTATCGGTCAGCGTTCCCTCTCACCCATGTCCATCGATCTCTCGGGGAAGGATTCTGTGCCTCAGCTCCAACAAGAGTTTGGTTGAGAAATAAGTCTTCAGATTTTCCCAACTGAACTGTACTTGGCATTTTTACTTTGCAATGACATTTATAATCTCTTATAGGAAATGGCTGTGATTATTTGTGTTGAAGAAAGATGTCAAGACTTGGTACTGCCAGGCTCTGAGGTTTTCATTTCGTTTGGATGTTTCTGAATGTAGCTCCTGGAAACGCTATGCAGTGACCATAATTTAACATGAAGGTGAACTGCAGTGGGAATAGGATCTCTGAGTGATATTTTTATCATTACCTTTAAATATATATGTTGTTATTCATGAAGCTTGCTATTAACTCTTTTCTTTTTTTTCAAACTGTTGCTTCATTGTTGACCTGCAAGAGAAAAGTTTATAAAACGCACTTGCAGGCATAGTGCCCCTTGTGGTGCTGCTGACACTGCTACATGCATTATGATTTGACATTAGATCCATTGGGACACAAAATTGTGCTTGTTTTCACATACTTGTTAAAGTACATTTCAGACTGTAGACTGTTAAGTTATCTAAAATTGGGTACCCAGAACTCTCAAGGATCCTTTTGCCCCGCTACACACCTCCTGCCAGTTTTGTAGCTCCCATGACATGGTTGCAGCTGTCCAAACATCTCCTTGGAGTGTGTTTATGGTAAAATAAATCTTTTGACCCTGTATCCAGTGAGTTTGAATGAAAAGAATGTCTTTTCATTGGCTGGTAGGTAAAGACAACTTTTTAATTCTAGCAAATCCTCAATTCTAGCATTCTGAGCTGCACTTTGGGTAGAACGTTTTTTACAGATATATAGACAAACATAAACACCATCTCGGTATCCTGTTATTGTAACGTATTTGACTGGCACAGCTCCTGTGGTGCATGGTGTTGTGGGCGGAGCTATGGGTGTATTGCAGTGCCCATACAATAGGCTCATTGTGCCCACCACTCCTCTCGCTCCTGTGGCAAGAGCAGATAGCAGCATGCTCCTGTCAGTTTATGCGTGCCGAATAGGACGACACGCCACCTTTATCAGTGTAGTAGGGGGATTTTCATTTTGAAGATGAATATTTATTCTGTGCTTTTCTAGTTCTGTATCTTAAAGTGCTTTTCTAGTTCTGTATCTTAAAAAAAGTGCCTTGTTATTGGCAGATGTCGTGAGCGGCTATTGTAAATATTATGCTGTACTGCATACAGACGCGTTTTTTTTTTTTTTTTAAGAAATTAGTACTTTTATTCCGCAAGGATACATAAAAGTGACCGTAAAGAGGTCACTTATACATTTACGAAAGATTTCTACATCAAATGCTGTTTTTTTTACTTTATATTCATCAAAAACAATAATGAAACTGTTTTCAACATTGGTAATAATAAGAAATGTATCTTGAGCTGCAAATCAGCATATGGAGTAATTCAGCTTTGCCATCAGAGAAATTAAAGTTTTTTTTAATTCAATTTGAATGAT
The DNA here is from genome assembly GCF_016745375.1 of Pimephales promelas. The sequence goes on along the minus strand of NW_024121266.1, from coordinate 6,432,796 downwards.
ATTTCGTAAGATACGTGAGGTTAGAAAATGAAATCAACCCAAACCTTTGAGTAGTATATGTGTAAAAGTATAGAAGTATTATATTTCATTGATATTTAAGTACATACCACCTATTCTTTAAGGTGATTTTCCAAATGTTTCTAAAAATGCCTAATTGATGAACTATCTTTCTTTTAGATTTGGCTTTAGAGTCCAACCCCTCAGATCATGCCCGCGCCAGCACGATCTTCCTTAGCAAGTCACAGACGGATGGTGAGTGATTAAACAAATCTAATGAGTTAATAATTTAATTTTACTACCTAGTCAGCAGCTGCATATTAACCTAAGTGTCCTGAGTCCTGACCCATAAATGGCCACTGGCACAGCTTGTCAATATTTGTTGGAGAATTATTTAACAAAAAACCCTTGGTTTTCTCTTTTACAGTACGGGATAGGAGGAAAAGCAATCACATAAACCACGTGAGTGAATGTGCTGAGGAGTCTGTTTTGTGGTTGGGCTTGCTTATATGATTGGGACGTCTTACTGCAATGCAAGCGTATTAAATGTTGGTCCTTTCCAAAGGTCTCACCTGGTCTGCTTTCAAAGAAGTACAGTTCCTGCTCTACGATATTCATTGATGACAGTACCGTTAGTCAGCCCAACCTGAAAAGCACAATCAAATGGTCAGTGAAGGTTCACTGTATTATTGCAACATTTCTACAGTATAGTCAAATATACACATTAATGAGTACATGCAAATGAATGCATGTCAAAAATAAGGTGAAACGGTACTGTTGGTTGACACATTTGTGTTCTCTGTTTCCAGTGTCACATTAGCAATATATTATCACATTAAAAACAGGTAGGTTTGGTTATATACTTTACCATGAGAAAATAATTTGAGCTCTACATTTGATAATGTATTTTATATAAATGTTCAATGTGTTCTGTGATAATCCATTTTAGGGACTCCAATAGGTCATTGGACATCTTTGATGAAAAAATGCACCCCTTATCTGTAAGTTAGCCCCTTATTTATCTTGTTTTATCAGCAGCTGATAGACAATTTCACATTTTACAGTCACTGGTTTTGTTCAGACAGGCTGCAATATCTATTTTTGTGTGTATCAAATCCATTTAGCTGTTCAGTCTGAGCAGCAAAACATTTTATGCAATCCGATTTGTACATTTTATCTAATTCATGTGTGGTTTAAAATCCAGCTGAAATGGATTTTGGAAATGCGTTTCTGAACAGTCTGTTATTCTTGTTATTTGTAGCACTGTTAGAAGTGTTTGTACTTGCACAATGACAGGGACTCTTTGCTATAGTGGAAGGTCTCTTTGCTGGCATTGGAGCTTGAAGTTGAATGTATATTAAGATGTTATGTATATAAATGCTACCTTTGGCAGAGGGAGCAGGTTCCTGACGATTACTCCCGCACAGATCCAGAACACAAACTCATCTATCGATTCGTCCGGACACTGTTCAGCGCAGCACAGCTCACGGCCGAGTGTGCAATCGTCACTCTGGTAAGAGAATGCCAGTCTGTCCGGCTAGTCTGCTTTACTTTCAACAATAAAATGAGAAAAAAGACAATAGAATAAATAACTGGTACAATGCAGAAAAAAAATATGAGGCTTTGATTTTTGACGGAGATATGCTTATTCACAATTTCCTGACAGTCCACTAGAGGACAGTAGAGCACTAGAGAATGAATCATCATTTGCTTGTTTAACCTGTACTTTTCCACAATTCCAACTTCTTTCTTTTACCGTTAAGTAAATCATGTTATGTACTGCTCACCTATTTCATGACCAGTTAATGTTATTCATCAATTCAACAAACAAATATTTTGTTATTAATCTGGGTAATGCTATTTTATTAATATACTTTTGCTCATGAAGATTCATATATAATACATTAACTAATGTTGATTTATACAAGTAGTATACACTATCTTCAAGTCTTTGATGTTAGTAAGATTTTTTTTTTAAATTCCTACTTTTTTTAAAAATTCATATTTGTATTCTACAAGGGCACACAAAATGTATCAAAAGTAACAGTTAAGACATTTATAATAGTATAAAAATGTATATTTTTTATCAAAGAATCTAATCTGAAAATATATCAATATTAGGGAGCATAACTGTATTCAACATTGAAGATATGACATTTCTAAAAACAATATTAAGCATATTAGAATTTCTGAAGGATTGTGTGACTGACATTTTACTTTCTTTGTAATTGAAATTAACATTAATTCAGATTATATTTTATTTCTAATCTACACACACTAATATGTAGTCTTTCGTGCGAGTTGCCTTGGTAAAAACGTCTTCTGATATAACATATATTTACCACTGTCATTGCTGCAGGTGTATTTGGAGAGGCTGTTGACGTATGCCGAGCTGGACATTTGCCCATGTAACTGGAAGAGGATTGTTCTGGGAGCCATCCTGCTGGCATCGAAAGTCTGGGACGATCAGGCCGTGTGGAACGTTGACTACTGTCAGATCCTCAAAGACATCACTGTTGAGGACATGTGAGTGAGATAATATTATCACTGTCCATTCTGCTGAAATGAGACTGCTCACTTGTACTGTCCGTTTATAAATAGAACAAAATGTCCCGAATGCCACAAATCTATCTGAAATCTAGCACATGCTGCAGGAAGGAAACTACACTCTTTCCAGTCTACAACTCCCACATACCCCACAACTTCCCATATCCATTGGAACAAGATTTTCAAAAAAAAAAAAATAATAAAGCCAGCAATACACTTCAAAACCTTGTTTTTTGTTGTTGTTGTGGTTGTTTTTGTTCTCGTGTCTCGATATCCATATAAATGACAGAGACAGGGTTTTTGTGTGTACGTGTCTGTGTTTGTGCTGTTCTACCTGATTGTGTATGTTAAAGGCCATGTCCCTCTTCTCTCCTCTCTGCCCCTTCACTCTATTTTCATCCCTTTCATTGAAGCAGTCTTTGTGAGCCTCTGGGCTGGCGGGCTTCAAGTGCTCTTAGACTCCTCTACAATGGTCCAGGCTCTTGGCCACTCCATTTGTTGCCCCTAGCGACCGAACATCCCTCCTCCCCCTTTCCCAACACCACCCATACCAACCTCAACCTAATGTCTGCTCTTCCCAAAACATTCGGGTCACTGTCTCCACGATGGTAGTCTCCGTACCTGTGATGGATTGGAGGTGTAAAAGATGATTCTTGTTAATAATAATTAACCATTAGCATAAACTTTTTTTTTTTTTTTTTTTTTGGTGAATGATGAATTTGTTTTTATTTCATGGCTTTTGTGCAGGTCACTTAGCCCAAAGTAAATTCTTAAAATTTTAGGACAGTTATTCAGTGTAGTTCAGTGCAGTATTCAGTTTTTTTTTTTTTTTCAAAAGAAATTACTTTTTTGTTTTTTAAGAAATTAGTATGCGTTTAGAATGGATTATAAGTTACCGTAAAGACAAGTTTCTATTTAAAGAATACTGAAAAAATATCTGTTTTCACAAAAATATCAAGCAGCAAAACCGTTTAACACTGATTTCATAAAAATAAATGTTTCTTAAACACCAAAAAAAAAAAAAAACACTATTAGAATTATTCTGGAGGATCATGTGACACTTGAGACTGGAGTAATAATGAAAATTCAGCTTTGCTCTCACAAAAAACTGTTATTTTAAATAGTAATATTTTATAATATTGCTGTTTTACTGTATTTATGATCAAATGAATGCAACCTAAGTGAAAATGAATTTTTTTTCAAATACATTTTGAAAAAGAAACATTTTCTAAATGTTCCCAAACTTCTGAATGATGGTGTATAAAAATTGCAAATGCTGTTCAAAGTAGTTTTGGATGAGGCAAAAAGTTTAGCATGTCACATTGTCAATGCTGTGCAAAATAATGGATTGTATATTAGTTGTCATGTTATTTTTTTTCTTATCTGTTTGTTTTATTTACATTTGATTTTAATTAAAAAGACTCATTCTTGACTAATTTAATCTAATAATTTTTTTCAGGAACGAGATGGAAAGACATTTTCTGGAGCTGCTGCAGTTTAACATTAATGTACCGGCCAGCGTTTATGCCAAGTATTACTTTGACCTGCGCTCTTTAGCAGACGACAACAACCTGAGCTTTCCTTTGGAGCCACTGAGCAACGAACGAGCGCAGAAACTAGAGGTGAGGAGCTAAACAACGTGACCGATTTTTGTGATCTTTTTCCAATGTGTCAATTTAAAGACTAAAGTTCTATAACTTTATTTCAAAGGCAATCTCAAGACTGTGTGAGGATAAGTACAAGGATCTGAGCAGAGTGGCCATGAGGAGATCATTTAGCGCAGACAACCTAGTGGGCATACGCAGATCCAACGCCGTTCTTTCTTAGAGCTTTTGCTCGGGAACAGATGGCACTCGTTGGACAAAACCCGTTCAGTGCCCGGCGATTTTATGCCAATCAAAAGATCCTACACCTTACCCAACCAACGCAGAACAACATGGAGACAAAAACAAACTGAATGAGGGGTTTTTTTGTTTTGTTTTTTGCTTACTATGTAGGCTACTAGCTGTGAACTGTCCGTTTTTAATTGAAATCATTTGCAGATGGAGTATTTTAAATAAACACTAATCATGTAACATGTCTGGATTTTGAAGAATGTTTTACAAGGTCGCTCTTACTTTTAAAGGGTTGGTTTAAGGGGTTTTGTTGCATTGCACTTAAAAAAACCCAGGGATTATTACATAAAGTTCTTTCAGTCTCTCAATAAGTGCTAATTAACATCATGTTAGAAACTTATTTGTTTTAGACAATGTAAAATATATATATATATATAAATAAAGTACAGGTTTTATTGCCAGTAAAAAAGGCACTGAAATGTATCAGTGCCTTCATGTATGTACTGAAACCTCTACTAACAAAGCATCAAGGTAAACATGCCCAGTCAGATTTCTTTTAAATCAACTGGGTGATTTCCTTTAAACGGCAGTAAAAAATAAAAAGCACAATAAATGATAGACCAAACGTTTGACTTGTAGGTTCACAAACTGCGCTTTACTTTTATTCTCTACCAATAAGAGAAACAAAAGAAACATGTACAAGACACTTCATAAATATCTAAGAATCTCTTTAAAATTGTAGCACTGAATTTCATATCTTTTACAAAACATATGTACAAAGTTGCAGTCTGGACTCTTAAAATGACATCTTCTACAAGATTTACATATGAATAGAGTTCAACAAGTATGTACACTCAACCAGACATGCAAGCGAAATTGTGACGCATTTTGAAGACTACACAGGAAAAGGATTTCTACAACAGCTTGGAGTCAGACAACAGAAGCCATTTACACATTAATACTCCACTAAAATATTTCACACAGATCTACAAAACCAACACAGGTTTACAGATTCTGCCTGCTAAAAAGTGCATACCCGACTCTGGTTTTCTGGTTCAAAACACAAATAAGCTCAAATGACACACAAATTACCAAAGGGATCATGAGGCTTGAAAAGGAAACTGGTGGAAATAAATCATTCTTTTAAACAGACCAAAGGAAATGTTGTTCCACATCGGTTTAAAAAATATTTGGCCTTTTTTCTGAAGTTCTATTCAGCAAACCTAGTATGGCTGCTGGTTAACACTTGAACCTTTGACCACAAGAGGGAAGTCAAGCTCACATTACAGAGCTACAGATTTTCTATAGATGGTACATACACATCCTATCATTTAAGACTCTCCAATTGATGCTAACCAACAATTTATCATCAGTGGAAAGATAGCTTGATAATCTTTGAAACAACCTGCTAAGGGGCTGTTGAGGGACCCTGAAGAATATACAGTGAACATGAACTGGTGCAGAACCACCTGCAACAACTTAAAGTTAACTGCTGCTTCACTAGACTAGCATTTTTCCTCCTCTTGCAGAGTATAAGCCGGAATGGTGTTGTTGCTTACAGGAAAGCATCTATTCACATCCTACCCTAAAACACATTGGTAGTTTAGAAAACTAGAGATGGTATTGAAAATGATGGAACAGAACATACCCACATCCTGTATAATGCTGACAAAGTCACAAACAGAGCGGCTGTTAGCTGAGATATCACAATTCTTGAATAGCATATTTACAAGAATACACAAATAAATAAAATATTTCCAGAAACTCATTTGTCTTGACTCATATCAAGTACTAACCTTCTCAATCTTTTTTTCCCATCATTCGTGATCTAAAAGCCACAGACAACAGCTAAGATGTTTGTGACAATTAAAAGTTGACAAATGATCTTTTCCTCACAAAGTATCAACAAGTTCATTGCTTTCAAATTAGACCAGTGAACGAAAAGAGCTTGACTACAACAAAACCAATAGTCTGTAAAAAAAATCCTTCATAACGTATTCATGCCATCCATCAAATCTGGAAGTCGGATAGACACCTGCTCGTTTAGAGTCACGACTGGCGTCACTGTTATAGGGTTTATAAAAGGAACAGGTTTTTTTGGCCAATGTTCAGACATGTGATGAGGGTGCTGATTTGTGATAGGTCCCAGTGGGTGCCGTTCCAGCTCGGGCTGTGAGAGCGGCACTGGCCTCGCTGTACATGGACGACCCTGATACAGGTGGCTTCCGGGTCCTACAGGGCATGTACCGTGCCACAAAGCACCTCCAAGACTCCAGAGTCTTCCCTGACCAGATCCAAACACCTGAGGTAATGCCTACTACAAGACACATGAAGTACTTCAACATGAAGACAGCATAATCCGGGCCCATGCCGAGCCTCTGGCGCTCTGACGGGCAAGAACAGGCCAGCGCCCGCTCCCAGGCTGGCCTGTAATGTTGCTCATACACCAAACATGCTACCACAATAGTTGCGGGCACCGTGTACAGGACGGTGAAGAGCCCAATCCGGATCATTAACTTCTCTAGCTTGTCTGTCTTGGTGCCGCCCTGTTTAATGACACTACGGATCCGGAAGAGGGAAACAAAGCCAGCAAGCAGGAAGAGGGAGCCGGTGAAGAGGTAGACGACCAGAGGCGCCAATACGAAGCCACGCAGGCTCTCCAAGCTCTGGTTGCCGACGTAACAGATCCCAGCCACAGGGTCCCCATCCACCGAACTCAAAGCTAAGACAGCGATGGACTTGACGCTGGGAACAAGCCAAGCAGCAAGGTGGAAGTACTGAGAGTATCCCGCGATGGCCTCATTCCCCCATTTCATCCCTGCTGCCAGGAACCAGGTGAAGGAAAGCACCACCCACCAGATGGAGCTGGCCATTCCAAAGAAATATATGAGCAGGAAAACCAGGGTGCAAAGGGCTGGACCCGTGGTGTCATAGAGGATGTGTTGTTGGTCGCCGGAGCCCTCGCAAGCTACTCGCTCATGGCCCGCGAGAAGTCGCACGATGTACCCCAGCGACACGAACAGATAACAAGCAGCAAGGAAGATAATCGGCCGCTCTGGGTATTTGAAACGCTCCATGTCAATGAGGAAAGTGGCCACGGTGGTGAACGTCGAGACGAAGCACAGCACCGACCACAGTCCGATCCAGAAGGTTGTGAAGGTACGCTCATCGGGGGAAAAATAAGGTTGGTGGCAGGGCAAAGCACAGTTGGGTAAAGAGCCAGTATACACTCGGTTATGGAGAGGATGGACTTCTTTTTTGATGGGCACCAGAGGGTCTCGACAACGGCAATCACGGTCACACTTCTGCGGCGGAGCAGATTTTGCAGTGGCTCTATGTCGTGGTGTTCCCTTGGGAGTGGGTTTGGGGAAAGGAGGTGATAGAGTCGTAGTCTCACTGCTGGTCCTGTCCATACAAAGCCGGTCGGTGTCACCCAGCATGGGCAGCTGCTCGCAGCTCATCCGCTCTGGCCACTCAAACCCATACTGGATCATGAGAGGGGAGCAACCCCGTTTAGCTCTCTCGCACACAGACCTGCAAGGCGGCAGGGGTTTTTTGTAGTCCTGAAGACAGATGGGGGTGTACATACTGCACAGAAAGAAAAGCAAGTCCGGAGAGCAACGGATCCGGACAAGCGGCCAAAACTGGTGCACTTCCAAGCCGACTTCATCCTGGGTGTCATGATTGAACTGGTTGGGCATGTAGGTGTGATTGTATCCGATCCCTTTGCACATCGGTACGGTGATTGGCTCACACACTATATCCTTAGAGGCAGCATTGCCGAGCCGAGACAGTTGCAACAGCAGCAGAACGTGAAGCCAAAATCCGACTAGGTGCATCCCAGAAGTCTCCATGGTGAAATGATGCTTATCTGCAGGTTCTCTCATACTGGAAAACTATGAATTTCAATTCTTGAGTATTTTCTCAGCTCAGGTTTTCCCCCCTTCCTTCCTTTTTTAATTTATTGCTGCGTTTCGGAAAGAAGAAATCCCAAAAGGAAACCTTAATTGCTCCAGCAGCATGTCCACAGTCCACAAGGTTGTAAATCACAGTGAAGTTTCATTCCAGATCCCGAGCACTCTTTCTTCCAACTGTGTGAGTGCATTTCAAACAGACCATGATTCTCACACAGACACTGAAACACGGGCTGAAAGAGTAAAATAACAACTTTAGTTAAATCAAACAATAGCTTAATAATTCGACAGAAAATCATAAACATATAATTGAGCGGCAGAACGTACCGTGGAAAAGCACGCGCAACCGTAGACTGAATGGTCAATCATTCACCGAGTAAACCGTGTTAAGGTCGAAAGTTCATTTCCCGCAGATACTTTGTAAGAAAGTAACATTTTAAGCGTCGGTTTCCTTTCGTATCTGCTTTAAATTCCACATGGCAGGTGAATCCATCCAAAGAATGCAATCCGGTGGATTCACAACAAAAAAGACGCCGAAAAAGCAAGAAGAATAAAGAGAAAATAAATCTGATGTGCGAAAATGAAATCCTTTTTTAAGAGTATAATAAAGGTAAATAATATTATTAATAATAAAATAAAATAAAAAAAAATCACCTTTCGCGTTAATCCTCAGGCCAACAGGTTTCAGGTGCTTCCTGATATTTCCTTCAGTGTGTTTGGCAGCAGTCCACTGGAGTCCTTTCACACACTTTAACATGTATAAATTCCACACTAAACTCTTTTTAAGAGATCTCAACAAATTTGTTGAGATCGCGTTTTTCTGTGTGTTCCCTCTGTTGGCTGCGGAGCCAGTAATTACTCACTCCGTAGAGGTGCAGTGGAGTGAAAATACTCCACCCGCCATGACACGCCCACAACTTTCAGGCCCCAACCCCTTTTTACCAGGGGCCACTGACAGACAATCATCTATCTATCTATCTATCTATCTATCTATCTATCTATCTATCTATCTATCTATCTATCTATCTATCTATCTATCTATCTATCTATCTATCTATCTATCTATCTATCTATCTATCTATCTATCTATCTATTGCTCGTCTGTCTGTCAATTAATAAGTCTTAAACTATGACATGTTATCCACCCTCAATTACTGTAAATAGAAAACGTGATACTTGATAGAACAATGGGTGAACATGAAATTCATGTTAGTCAAAAAATACCAGGAAGATGCCACACGTTGGCTACTCCTCTAACCATAATGAGGATGTTTAAATTAGTCAGTGGAGATTTAGGGGCACCGGCGAGTGTGTGTGTGTGTGTGTGTGTGTGTGTGTGTGTGTGTGTTTGACTATGAAAAGGCCTTGAGTCTCTCTTGTGCAAGTGTATCCTGTATTACGTTTGCGTTTACCCTCTAGGCCCATTCAGGACAGATGGAGCTGTGCAAACACTCAGATAATGACTCCTAACACAAGCTTAATCACTCACGCCTCAACAAGACAAAGAAAGCAACCGAGAGGAGCACCTTGCCACACTGATACTCTGCTTGTGAACTAGTGTGCACTATGATGGCATTTCTAGGTCAGAGTTCATTTGTGATGTTATGAATTGTCAACCCCCCAAAAAAAAAAAAAATATGTGTGTCCAGTTTTGTGAAGCACTGAACATACATCTGTAAATCTTCATGACTTATGGTTGCATGATCATGTGGATGATTTGGACAATTTTGCCACACTGAAGTATTTTAAATGAAGGAAAATATAAATATTAGAAGGAAAAATGTTTCTGAAATGTTGCCTTGACAACTGACAGAATTTGAATAAATTCGAATTGAAGTACTTAAATTACTAAAACAAATTATTTTTTTTAAAGAAAAACCAATACAATTGACAAAATCACATCAACAAAAAAAAAGGAATTACAAATTCTAAGAAATATTATTAGTGTATAAATAATACTTAAATAATACAGTCAGCCACATTTAAAAATGTATGAATAGCATTGCATTAAATAACAAAGTGGCATGTATTTGAAAAAGCTGCCCAAACACACTTTCCAACAATATATTGAACACTAAGACATTGAACACTTTCTGGTTGTCAAACAGTGGACCAAGTTCATAGGGAGGAATTAGACCTGTGTAAAGGAAAAAATTACATCATACATCTTCTAGAAATCACTTTTTGAACAGGTTTAAATATCATTGCAAAAATGGCTCAGAAACTGGGAGCAACTGTATAATACCGATAAAGCACATTCATTCAAAATATTGTGCTTTTTTAAGAGAGAATTGTGACCAACTATTGCCCATTTCCTACACGTCTGGACTGGCGATATACTGCTCCTCCGTGCACTTACTCAGACAGGAAGCATGTTTTGGAATTCTTCACAAAAGGGTTTCTCTCTCTCTCTCTTTCTTTCTTTCTTTCTCTCTCTCTCTCTCTCTCTCTCTCTCTCTCTCTCTCTCTCTCTCTCTCTCTCTCTCTCTCTCTCTCTCTCTCTCTCTCTCTCTCCCGCCCTCTCATTGTTGATTCAGTATTCTGTAATCTCACAGCTTTCTATAAGTCCAAAGTTCTCACAGGGTGTGTGCCAGTATGTGTGTGTGTGTGTTCAAAAGTGCAAGTGACCAATCCGCCTGCTCCGTCAGGTATTTCTAATGCTCGATTAACACTTAGATGACATCAGCTCACAGAAAGTCTGAGAGGACGAGAGTAAACAGAACTCTACATGCCACAGACTTGCTTAGGGAATCAATCATTGAGACAGACATGACCATTACATTGTTTTCCTTGCAACGCTCGGGATGTTTGATTGTGTCTTAAATGCTATGGCAACCGAATCAATCTTGCCAGCCATTTGTGCACCTGTTTCATAGGTTACCTACGAACTTTGTCACACATTAACTACAAAACCCCACCTTAAGGAGTCACACAAACGCCAACTGACTTCCTTTCAGTATACTGTGTCCTTAATACAGTTAGGCCTTGCGAGGGAAATTGCTAGCCTACTTGTATCGAAAGGACTTGGGGAGGAAATAGCCTGATTAAAATCAGTCTCGCTCATGCTCTAGATAAGTCGATCTTGTATTTACTTTAGTTGAGCTGTAGAGATGATGTTGAAGCGAGATGAGGTGTGGTGTCTGTTGTGCTTCATGAAGTCTCCTGAGCATGAAAACATCCCATGGTGGTTGGATTTTCCTCTTTTTTCTCTTATTCACTCCCTCTTCCCTTTCTTTACATGCCTGAACATGTGTTTGGGCATCTGATACACAACTCTTCATGTCTGTGGATGGACAATTCATACAATGACAGCATGATGCAGTCTTAACCTTAAATCATAATCCCATCCTTATTTGTTTTTCTGTTTTCCTCAAGAGAAGATTATATGATATGTGATGCTCTGGTTGTATTTATGAGAAGTACACTGATATGTAATTGAAATAGCTTTTGTTAGATATATTGGAAGCACAATGTTAAAAAATTGGTCAATATAACAACAGGACTACTTTACAAAATATATTTAATTATAGTTATTTACACACACTACAATTTTATTTATTTTTATTTTATTTATTTATACTTGTTTTCAATACTTATTTATACTTAATCAATACCTTTATTCAGCAAGGATGCATGAAATTGATTAAAAGTGGCAGCAAAAATGAATTTTTACAAAGTATTTGTATTTACAAAAAAGAATTTACAAAAATATTTGAATCTTTACATTTTAAACAAATTTTGGGGCATGCATGGGTCTAAAGTGACCAGATTATATATATATATATATATATATATATATATTTGCAAGAAATTAATTTTATTATTCAGTATTCTAGGTATTCCTCAATTAACTTGTTTTAGATCATCATTACAAATCCTTATTTTAAACTTTCCTTTCTTACTTTTCGAAAAAAAATCTTTGTGTCACTTGCCTTCGAATGCACGTGGGTCTAAAATGGCCCATCTTATTTCAATCATGGCTGAGTGTTTGTTTGTTTTCTTTAAAAGAAATGTATTTTAAAATTTATTAATGCAGGTATTCATTAAATATCTTGATTTTGATTTCCACAAATCATTATGTTTATTTTTTTTTTCTTACATTACAAACAAACACAGTTTTGGGCCCCATGTACTCACTATGTACTGTTTTGTGCATTTATATATCCTACAATGATATCATATTCAGTGTAAATTATAGCTTGCCTGCTAAACATCAATATTTGTGTAACACAACTTTGCATAAGAAGATCCCAAACAAATGAGCATGAAAAAGCAGAACACAGCTGATGTGGAGGAGTGTTATTGCTCAGCGGTCCCACGTGTTTAAGCGGCAGGTGGACGTTAGGAAACCAGAGGGTTGAAGCAGACATTCTCTAACCCCTTTTACACGAGAACTGGACCCCGGCGCTCCATCCCATGTCACCATTGTCTCCACCCCTCCTGCCTCCATTCTGCCGTCGTCTTTTTCTCCTTAAACCGCCCTTTTGTTGTCTTTTTCTGATGGCATTTCTGGCCCCTTGTTGTCAGAGTCCTAAATGAGTCTTGACTGGCCTGTGGGCCACTGGAGAAGCACAAAGGAGAGCGTTCCGCTCGCTACAGTGGAGCTATTGTTGCTTTCAACAATGCACTAATTGGCGACGACAATTAAGCACGACCAACACTCAGGTTCAATTTGCCCACTCCTCAATACAAATCACAGGCAAATGAGTCAGACCGTGCACACACAGCTCACACACACATTCACACGGTCCTGCTATAATAACAGCTATTCTCATAAGCATAGTGCAACTACCAAATATATGCTCCCACCCCTTCAGCAAGTTCATGTTAGCTGTGAAGGGAAATACTGCTGAGACTCAAACTGTGAGGAGGGTGAAACAAGAACAGGCTGTTCAGCTTGTCCAGACGGATAGGAAATTCCACAAAAGCTATTTTCTTTTAAATAATTTTTATTTATTGCATTGCAATTATGATTTTATTTTTATATATAAAAAGATTTGACAAAAAATATGCTTTGATACTTAATAAACACAGTATGTACTGTGTTTGTTTCTCTTTTTTAAGGTACAACTGCAGCAAATTTTATGTATTGTTCTGTGTGTGAAAAAAAAAAAAAATCAGTATATCCCTAAAAACATCCCCTCGACACACACACACACAAAATCTTCACCGTTCCAAAAAAAAAAGGACACAACAAGTCCAGATATGTGTGAAAACACCCATCTTAAAGGCATCTTCAGCATTGAGCTGTCACACATTAAGACCGTAATGGAGTCTGGGATCAGCAGGACGCCTCGATCTTAAGCCGAGGCTCGAAAACCGGCTTTAGGAGTTAGGGAACAAGCACATTCTCACAAAAACACACACAAAGGAGGAAAGACTTGGCATGTTCCGGCCCATCGGCAGTGGTTGGATTCTCGTGGATTATTCTCTGTCAGAGAAAGGCTTTAGAGCTCTCTAAGGCCAGGACAAATTACTGTTCTCTTTCAAGAGAAGAAAAAAGCAGTTGAGGAGGAAAAAAACATGAGGGAAGTGTTGAAAAAGTAAACCAAGGAGAGGAGGAAGCGTCTGGGGTGGCCGGCCATTAGCTTAACCGAGACATCACTCAGACAAGAATCGGGAAAGGTTTGCGAAACTATATTAAACAAGCCTGGTTCTTTTTTTCTTTCCGGCACATGTAAGGTGATGAAAGTGAATATATGGAACAGGGGAAAAATACAGGTGTTCACTAATGTGACTACATGGAAGTGTCCAAATACAGTTTAAATTGTTTTCATATTCAAATATGTGTGTGTCTCTGTGTGTGTATATGGTTACCTATTAAGTTCCGTATAAATGACAAAGTATTACTACTGACCTAAAGCCCTAAATAGCTCCTGTGTATTTAATGGACTTTCTATCGGCCTACAATCCATCGCGTTCTTTAAGATCACTAAATTCGATGTTTCTGGTCATTCCTAAGGATATCTAAGTCGTTCTCACATTTAGCTTCTAAACTCTGGAACAGCCTTCCTGATATTGTTCGAGGCTCAGACTCGCTGTCCCAATTTAAAACTAGATTAAAGACTCAACACTTCAGCCAAGCATTCACATAATGCTTACCTTTTATACCAGTGTTGAATCAGTTTGAATGCATTAATATTATGAACAGCAGCTATGCTAATTATTTCCCATCTGCTTTTCTGCTGTTATCTCGGGACAGCGCCTGTGAAGAGACAACTCAATGACAGCAATATGTAATTTTTTGTAATTTCAACAAAAACTAATTTATGCTAGTCAGTTAAATAATGTAGTATCCATTATAGAAAACCAAATGCTTAAGTTTTTACAGGCATAAACATAAAAAGGCATTGGATCTGTAAGTTTCAAGAAAGTGTCATCAGAGCACTTTTCAGTCAACTGGTCCGAAACTCACTCACACTGGCCCTGGGCCAGCGGAACATCCTCAGTGTTGAGATAGGTTGGACAAATATTTAAAATGCCTTGATGAAGAAAATATCTCCATGGTAACTGTTCTCAATAGAATCATATCACATCAAAAGTCTGAATTTCAAATGTTTATATGTCAGTAACACTGCAAAAAAATTAGAAGCCTCATGCTGTGGTCTCTAACAGGTCTAGTGGTTGTTGGTACAACTCCAAACAGAACCAGATACAAGCATGTGGCTTTTAATTTGGGATTAGCTTGTGATTCAGTGCTTGGACCCACTCCGGTGCACCAGGACCCAAAAGGGAACACCACAGCCACGGCCATGATGCATTTATTCCACTGCTCCCTTGGATTCTGACCAGGAAAATAATCCGCGGAGAATCGAAAATACTTTGCAAAATCCTAAAAAGTCAATTTAGATGACGCCATTAGTGTTGGAGCATAAAAAGAGCACAATGTGTTGTTAACTAATTTTCTTTATTGGCAACAGTGGTAAAAAAAAAGGCAAAGAAAAGAAGAGGAAAACTGGAAGGAGCCCACACCAGTTTTGAAACACAAATATTTGTCGTTGCAAGAGGTTGTCTGTAATGGAGAGTTTACAGAGTACAAGAAAGCACAGGGAAAATCCCAGAAACTGATACAGAAATTGCAGTAAAGTATATAAATACAATAAATAAGTCTGAAACAAAACTGACATGTAAATATACAACTGAGAACAAGATGACAGCAGGAAAAAAAAAATCCATTACACCTTCAACAAACATGAAAATAAAAGACCAATTTGGTGTACTGAAAGAACAAAAGATATTCACCAAGTACATCCACTGAGTTCCCTTTTTGTTTGTCCCTTTATTCATTGTGTTTAGAATCCCTGATTTTAAAGAACAGTATGAATAATGCAATGTAACATGATACATAAAACTTTCAAAGCGAACATGTTCTTACAGTAACATGTAAAAGCTCAGTTCAAGTTTAAAATGGTGTAATGACAACATCTCTGATTTTGGGAAAATTCCTTTTTTTAACAAGATAAGTAAAGGCCTTTGCCTTCAAATACCAACATGATTAAGTGATTATATTACAATATATTCTATAGCCTGATATTCTGATTAGATTAAATACTGAAACATTATTTGCTTATAGCTTGCTAATCGAAGAACATCAACAGGCCAATGCGTTGGCTTCCAATTTAGGGCAGGCAAACAAACACAGATTCAATAAATACAACCAAATGTTCCAAAGCGATCATCCATCCACCATTTTTACATCATTCTATCACACACAAACCACATGTAAACCAAGACTGAATCTCATTTAGAAGTAAACTTCTCGGTGCAAAATAAGCTCAAAAAATAAAATAAACACGTTCTCACAAACAAAATGTAACATGGTAGCAAATGATATGTAAATTGACTTGGACCCATCTGAAAGAGTTCAATTAATGTTATTCGTTGGCCAGTAACAAACTAAAGATGGTTTGTCAAAGTTTCAGAATCAGTTTGAATATTTCACATCCAGTATAACCAGTAACTTGTAGGCGATTTTTGAATTAGTAAAGCTGAATGTGATTTATATCGAACACTTTGTTTGCTGGCGAGGTGTCCAGGAAGAGAGACACTGCTCTTTTCTCCTACAGAAGAAAAGAAAACGGTAAATGAGAAAATTAGATTTAATTGTTATTCTCGGGATTCAAGGGAACACTAAAATGTCGGTCGGCTCGCTAGGTCATTTTTTGTATCGTCCACGTATTGTCGAACTAGAGAACAACAGGTCTGGTCGAAGAACAGCAAGTCAAATAAGGCAGCAAAAGCAAAACAAGTGACTTTATTGCCAATTCTAAGTTCAAGTAGCAAGAAAACACAGTATGTGCGCAGAGAGGCAGCGTGGATCAAAAGCAGAGGTCAGTTAGACATGAATTATGAGCTCGTCCACGGCGGGTTTGCTTTACGTTTCTTGTTAAATAGACGTATGAATGCTAAACAAAGCCCTGGAACTCTAGACTGTAATTTTGGGGTTTGGTGGCTGAGGGTAGCTTGTAATCTTAGACCAGGCGGTTAGCAAGAACAACGTGGTTCGGCTGCTTATAGGCAGTGCCATTGAGTGTTGATAAACAGTAAACTTCAGCTGGACGGGACAAGACAGCAGTCCTAGTTCATGTTACACAACTCAAACCTTCGGTCTACAAAGCTCAAAGCATAACGGATTTAAAATGAAAACTGTGACTAAAAGTGCAATGAACTTATGTATATATAAAAAAAAACATTGGACAAATTGTAAATGCAATAATGAAATCATGTTAAAAACATAAAAAAAGATATTTTTGCCTAATGATGTTCATCTTCATGTTCAATATCAAGGTTCTTCGGCATCGTAGGTTAACTACAGCGTGGAGGGAAACCGAATGGAGTGGCCAGACAGCCATCTTGCAGCGCTCATTTTCACCAAACAATTAATGGATTAGAAGCTCTATTTGTGTCCAGAAATTGGTTTGAATCATCACTCTTGGATTGTGAGTCTGCCCAAAAAGTGCAATATTTTACATCAGTCAGTGAGAGTGTTTATGTGCAAGTGTGTGAATGTACTATGCCTGTATTTGTCGGTTGGCCCTGACTGTCATTTGGTAGATGAAAGGGAAGGGTAAATTGGTATCATTATGAAGCCTCTGCTCTTCAGGAGCTGAATTATTGTCTCTGTGCCCATCTCTCTCAGGTGAGGGAGAATGTAAAAAACAAAAAAAATTCCTCTGTTTCTCGGTTTTCAGGGAGCACTTCCACCGAAGGACGACAGTATCTTGTGCTTCTTGGATACAGCAGCACTCGGACTTCATTAGTGCAGTGTGTTCAGGTGTCCAGCTCAAAGCAGTCTAGCACTTGATCATCGGGGCTGTCGTGAGGGCCGTGCCTCCTCCAGAATGACGCCGGCTTCTTGTGCAGTTCTCTGCGTACACATCGCGGGCACGGCTGAGCTCGCATCCGACACTCGGCGTGGAAGACGGCTCCGCAGCCATCGCATCTGCAGTCAAAACAGAAGAACGCTGATGGTTGATCCAAACATTCATTGATACTCAAAACGGTTCTGTCTCTGCTCTTGTCTGAATTTATAGTCTATGTATATGTGTATATATATATACACACACACACACACACACACACACACACATACATATACAGTTGTCAACATTTGAAGTAGATCAAAACCTTCCATCACAGTTATAGATGGATTTTGAATACCCGTTCTTGTCTTGGGACAAGTTTGATGAACTTTTTTGATGAATTGAACACCTGTTCAATTTGTCATTAATGCAATAATTATCTAATCAACCAATCACATGGCAGTTGCTTCAATGCATTTAGGGGTGTGGTCCTGGTCAAGACAATCTCCTGAACTCTGAATGTCAGAATGGGAAAGAAAAGTGATTTAAGCAATTTTGAGCGTGGCATGGTTGCTGGTGCCAGACGGGCCGGTCTGAGTATTTCACAATCTGCTCAGTTACTGGGATTTTCACGCACAACCATGTCTAGGGTTTACAAAGAATGGCGTGAAAAAGGAAAAATATTCAGTACGCGGCAGTCCTGTGGGCGAAAATGCCTTGTTGACGCTAGAGGTCAGAGAATGGGCCGACTGATTCAAGCTGATAGAATATAATAACCAGAACAACTTTGACTGAAATAAGCACTCGTTACAACCGAGGTATGCAGCAAAGCATTTGTGAAGCCACAACACGCACAACTTTGAGGCGGATGGGCTACAACGGCAGAAGACGCCACCGGGTACTACTCATTTCCACTACAAATAGGAAAATGAGGCTACAATTTGCAAGAGCTAACCAAAATTGGACAGACTGGAAAAACGTTGCCTGGTCTGATGAGTCTCGATTTACGTTGAGACATTCAGATGGTAGAGTCAGAATTTGGCAAAAACAGAATGAGAACATGGATCCATAATGTCTTGTTACCACTGTGCAGGCTGGGGGTGGTGGTGTAATGGTGTGAGGGATGTATTCTTGGCACACTTTAGGCCCCTTAATACCAATTGGGCATTGTTTAAATGAAACAGCCTACCTGAGCATTGTTTCGAACGATGTCCATCCCTTTATGGCCACCATGTACCCATCCTCTGATGGCTACTTCCAGCAGGATAATGCATCCCTTATGTGTGTGTGTGTGTGTGTGTGTGTGTGTGTGTGAACACAGTACATGTCCTTTAAAATATATTTTATGCAGGCTAAAAAGGTTAGTCCCAGTATAGAACTACTACTTCCTTTACAAGATCAATTAGGAGCTCAAGGGCTCCTCATTCCTCTAAAGAGAAGCGACTTCTCTCTGTGCACCATCATGGGCGGTAGTTGCCCAGTGGTTAAAGTTTTTGGGCTGCCAAGCCAAGACCTAAACCAAGATCACTGTTGGCAAAGAGGTTGTGCAATACTAACCAGAAATACTACTGGTGGTCTATTCCTGAAAACGGTCTGCTTTGCACAAAAGCATAAAAAGGCCTTGTCCTTATTAAAATTTTAGAAAGGCATTCCTCTTGATCTAATATGATTTTCTACAATTAGTCATTTTTAGTAAGCAGAACCCCAGAACTGAAAAAGTCTTGCAATCTGAAGCATGCCCAACATAAATAAAACCTAAAGCATGATAACAAGATAATACTAGCTGACAGGATGTCTATTTTAAATGGGCCTCTATAAATAAATTATTTATTTATAACAGTAAGGATCCAAAAGCCATGGTGTGGTGTACTTGGGCTGTGGTGTACTTGCTCATCAGAGAGGTGTGGTGGTGATTTGTGGAATTTATGGATTTACAGTGGGGCGTGGAAACACCCTCTGCTCTTATGATAGCACAGTAGTGGCCTTTTGAGCATGTACTATTACATATACAACATGAAGTGCATACAAACACACCCATGAAATTCTGGATAAACTAAACAGGCCACACATTAAAGCGGTTAATGCAACACCTGGATCCAGCTGTACTAACAGACATGCTCAATCAAGCATGGACAGATGCGACTGTGTCTATCAGTGAATCAATATGTTGAATAGTAAGGCTGTAAAACGATTTATATAATTAAATGCAATGAATCTCCTCAAGCATTCATTCCTTTTTTAGGAGAGAAAATAAAACACTGTCTTGTCTCAGAAAAAAATATAATATAAAATACATAATATATATATAGATAAATATTCTGAATTTTATATGCATTTTTAAAAAGCAAATACTATATATATATACAATTTATTTATTTTACAATTATTAACATTTTCCATACTTCTAAAATAAAAGCATGTAAAATGTATGATATTATATATATATTTTGTATTCTTTTTTTGTATTTTGTTTTAAAGGTCTCGCTCCATACATACTTATACATACTTTATAGATCTGCTAAAAAATAAAATATTTTCCCCATTTCATATTTAAACTTTCGATATACATCGTCTAATTTTCTGTAGACTGGTCAGAATAGAAATAACAGAAATATCGAAAGTTTAAATCCGAAATGGGGAAAAATATTTCAACTATTTTAGATAAATGCAACTTATCTAATTCATTTCAAAATGCAACACAGCCCTAACCAATAGTCATTGAGGCTTTATCAGTGTTGCCGTGTGAGGAGCTATGTTTAAATAGCAGCATCTGTTCTGGGAACTGCACTCCACTTCGCTGGAGAGTCCGAAAGATTCTAGTCACACTGGTGCTAAGAAGACCAGAGAGCGGTTTATCAGCTGCAGGCCAACACACAGCCTGCTGAAAAAAAGGCTGAGATGGTCGAAGGATTAACTGTCCCCTCACAAAGGGTGTACTATCGCAGCATCATCACACCTCAATCCACCACCCGCTGGGTGTGACTAACATGACACAGAGGCTGGACAATCATCAGCAATGAGCTGCGGACCATTGGACAGATAACTGGCACTTATATAAACCACACCTGTGGTTACACTGAGTCTAGTTAGTGAAAAATAATTGCAACAATGGCTGAAAAGTTATGCTGCTTTTATTTTTTTTAGGCCACTGTATGTACACTGTAAAAAAATATTGATGGTTTAACTTAAAAAAGTAACCTGGTTGCCTTAATTTTAAGTTCATTGAACTGGAAAAAGTGAGTTAATACAATGAAGGAGCTTAATTTAACCATCAGAAACTCAGAATTATATGTTATCTGAACTAAATAAATTATTTAAGTTGATTTGACAAAAGAAAAAAATGTTATGATTACTACACTGAAAAAAAAAAATATTGTTGGTTTAACTTAAAAAAATAAGTAACCCGGGTTGCCTTAAAATTTTAAGTTGATTGAACTGGAAAAAGTGAGTTAATACAATGAAGGAGATTAATTTAACCATCAGAAACTAAAAATAATAAGTAATCTCAACTAAATAAATTGTTATAAAGTTGATTTGACAAAAGAAAATATGTTGTGATAACAAATCTTGAAATTTTTTTTTACAGTGTAGCATCGAAACGACATTTAGAGGTGAAACAGCGGCTACATGTCTCACCTTCTGGTGGAATTCTCCTGGAAGGGATAGATGACCTGACCATTTTGGCAAAGCTCACAAATGAAGCCCTTCTCCCGGCACAGACTACAGCTGTAGACGTGAGAGCTGGCAAACTTGATCACCTTAGAGAGGAAGGGAGCAAGCTTTCCATCTATGACCTGCAGAAAAGAGAAAGACATTACAAAAGTGAAAACTGTAAGCATTCCATAACTGAGGGGTCACAATAGAAGTCATTTTATTTCACTTTAACATTATATAGTTATTTTTGCTGGAAATAAGGTTATTACGACACCAAAAGTTTAGATTCCAATCAAATTGTACAATCCTCAACACCACTTTCACAGAAAAAAACTGTTAGGAATAAAATAAGGAACTAATTACAAGCAAAAAGGACAAATAAATGCAACAGAACAAATATACAAATATTTATGTTTTGCTGGTAGGTCTTTAGAATAAATATTACAGAAATGTTAGATGTAAAGCCACGCTGTGTGAGCAGCAGCTTTTTGTAAATGATATACTTTTGTGACAGCGCAGCACTGCAACCTCATAAGAGCGTAACCGCAGTTGTTATACAACACATTTTGCCATACTCTACCAGTATGTCGCTCACCCTTACAAGACTGAATCTTGAAATTTACAGTAATCATCTTTTTAACAGTTAGAGGTCTATCTGAGATTTTTAGCGACAGGACAAACACTTAAGAACAAGCTACAATGGGAGCGAAGTACAAAAAAAACAAGAAGAAAAAAAGACATCACATCAGGAATCCACATGAAAACTAATGAATGCTTGGGGGAGAGTGAGGGGCTGGCTATGGATCGAGGGTGGGGTAATTCCTTTCGGGAGTCTGTTTGCAAAAAATAATATGTGAATGCCATTTATCGGCCAGAGTAGTTAAAAATCGGCCTGGTCTTTGAAAGCGGGGCGCTGAAGAAGGTGTATTGTGGGATGTTGAATGAGACAGGGGAAGGGGCCTAGACCTCCAGTGCATATTCACCAAGGGGGCAGAGACAAGTGGCTACACCTGGCAGCACTGCAGCACACCAATTAAAGGGCCTGCCAGCATTCTTCAGCCCTTCCACAAGGATGGAGGAGGAGAAGAGGGGACAGTGGAGCAGGAGAGGGTGGGACGGGAAGGCTCGAGGGAAAAGAAAGAATAAAAGGAGGACCACCGCAGTCTCCCACGAAAGACACGCACACACATATGCAGCGTGAGTGGGGAGAATGGGTTGAAAAGGGGAAGGTTTGTGTGGGAACAGTGAAACTAGACTCTACAGCCATGACCAAAGTTACTAGATGATGTGTTTAGTTACTTAAAACATGGTGTGTAGGGTTTACATTTATGCACTGGGCAGAACTTGTATCCAAAGCGACTTAGGTGGGATTCATGGAACATGTTTTATCAGTTCTTGCCTCCCCTTGGAACCCCATGACCGCTAGTGCAAATCTCTAATGTTTGAGCTACAAGGTTTATTGGAAGGTATATTTATACACCGAATACTTTATGATTTTCTGGCGATATAAGATTTAGTAACACAGAAGCATTTTAAATCTATTTGGCAATAATTTTGTTGATCATTGTTGCAGATGGTTCCTCTAACTGAAAGACAAACGACAAAAATAATAATTTTAAGACATTTCAAAGCAAAAATAACGCAGATGTACATATATAATATAGTATATAAATATTTATAGATAATATTAAACACTTTTTTTTAGATTATATTACATAGTCAAAAGGCTTTTGCTTTCACACCTGCCTCTTTTAGTCCGGTTGAACCTCACTTTTTGAGTTTGTTGTCCCTCTTGGTGCGGTTTGTTTGGGCTGGTGTGAATGTAGCAATCGCACGCGCACCAAAAGCAGACCAAACAAGCGTACGAGACCTCCTCGAAGGAACCTAAACGCCTGAAAAACGCTACAAAGTATCATTTTTTTCGCCCTTGGTACGGACAAAATCAACCGAACCATAGATGTGAAAGCACCCTTAACGCCAAATCGTGTTCTCAAAATGTAATAATACTAATAATTATCATCATCAATTTTATTTAGCGCCTAATATTAGCTTATACTTTACATAAGAAGCTTTAAGGTGCTTAAAAAAAAATAAAGAAAAATAATAAAATCTGTCAGATTAACCCTCTGTGTCAGTGTCGGTCAAAAATAACAGATTGTTTTTATTATTATTCCAATGAAATGACTGTACTATATTTTAATTAATTCATCATCTTTTTTATTTAATATTTTTGGGCATTTTAAGGTTTTAAATTATATGTATGCAATAGTTATATAATCCATTTATTCACTTTTTTTGAGCATGGACCTGAAAGTTGAATTTCATCTTGAACGCTTTGGAGCACAAACATACGTTTTCTTTCTTTTTAAAGACAACACTTGGTAGACTTGGTAGGATTTTTTTAGATGAAATATATATATTTTCCAAAACACATTTTACTCTAAAACTATGAGAAAATCAAGGCCATTAATCTAAACAAGCTGTGTTTCAAACTTGAGGTTGATATCTCAAAAAATGTGCTTTTCAACATTTAATAATTCACTATAAGAAAAAAATCTTTACATTCCACTAAAGCACTGCCCAAGTCAAAAAGACAAAAGGCAGAAAGACCCACATGCAATAAAGTAGTCATTGCCCAATGAACATAAAGGTGAAGCTGTTGGCAGGCTTTCTCGGTTCAGACAACAGGAGAGCCCTTAACCATCCATCCATCAAGTGGCTTCCAGTTCAGAGTCAGGCACTCCTGTTTTTCTCTGCCCGGGCTGACAGAAGCCCAATACCCTGCCTTTTCCCCTGTGGTGGAGTAATATAGCACGGCATTAAGGAAACGCTGCAAGCCACCAATCAAAGCGGTGTGGTGAGCACACTTGCCGTCCTTTGGTAAAGATGATGGATACTCCCCTTAAACAATGCTGGCAGAGGGAGCAATTAAACATTTCAATAATTTAGCAGGCAAGGTGAGCGAAATGGCGAGTACGCGTACGCCAGACTTGATGGGGAGGGACTGTGAAGAGCAAGAGGGCTGTTAAAAAGAGTTACTGACAAAGAAGTGAAAGCGTGAATTTATGTATCAACAGCTAGACAAGAACAACTGATTTAAAATTAGTTGCAGTAAGTCATCCTCAAGGGCTCAGGTAAATAATAATAAGGATAAATAAAACACATTAATACATGTATTGTATATTAATTTTCATTAATATACGTTAATAGACTTATACATAATATACACTACAGTACACTACACATTAAATGGATCAAAATTGACATTAAAAGCATTTAATTCTATTTAAATATTTAAAGTATTTACTTTAAATGTTACTGAAAAAAAATTGTTTCCACAAACAACACAACTGTTTTCAACATTGATAATAATAATGTTTCTTGAGCAGAAAATCAGCATATTTTTAGCTAAACATGTATTCAAGTTGGGCGACTCACTAAAACCAGCATCTTTGTAGCTATTTCGGGGGGGTCGCATGGATGACGTCTGCCAAATCAAGCCCCCCCAAATCCCCCACCTTTTGCTCCTGTCTTGCATTTGCTTTGTTGTCAGTTGCTTAATCCCCTAAAACCACAGTTTAGCGCCTACTTCTTCATCCCCTCCTCAGCCCTGGCCTTAATGTCCTCGTCCGCTCCATTAAACGGCAGAGAAAGGGCCCAGATTAGACAGATAAAGAAAGTGTGAGCTCTGTTTGGATAACACCCTCCCTGCCAAGGCCTCGCAAAACAGGATTACAATTGGCGTGTGTGAGGAAGTGAGAGAGAACTGGCCAGCCAGGGTACAGCCGCGTGAGATGGGCATGAGTGAAACGGCGTGACGATACATCATATGGGTGGACCATGTACAGTAAACGCATTGGTCATAACAGGCATTGGGCCTGTACCATGATGGTAGTTGAACAAACTCAGGGTTACAGGATTAGTTTCGAGCTGACAAAACCAAACCAATCCAACCAGGCTTTGTTGGTACCATGATTCTGATTATCAACTTCCTCTGTCAACTCAGGCTTTGATCCTGAGTTTAGGAGTGACATCAGTAGCAAACAGCCAATCACATGCTGAGAAAGAGTGAAACTGCAAATCATTTCTCGTGAGAGAAGCAGCACAATCCACTTATTAAATAAAAAGTATTAAATATTAAGAATAAAAACAAATTTGCACAGCAAGACGAAAATAGCTGTCTATGAAAGAGGACGTCTAAAAGAAAAACTCACTATTGTATATCAGAGCAAGTAAAAGTTTTGAAGTTAGTTTATACAGTTGATAAAGCTAAACAACTATGTACATGTGAGTTTAAAAGTTAAATGCTCTCAATACCTTTATCTATTGATTCTAAAGCATATTTATATTACCTTTATATATTTATTCATTTAAACTCTGTGGTTGGTTAAGTTTATAATAATTACCGGTAAAGACAGATGATTTTGTCTTTAGTAACCCTTAATTTGGAGTAGAAACAGGTGGAACGACATTATCGCATCAGACATGTCACTTTGCTCACAGCTGATTGGCCCAAGTTCGGTTTGCAACCTCTTACCTGGAACATATCCTGCCTTGGACCACGTTAGCCGCGGAGCTCAAGTTACTATGGCGATAAAAAATGCTAAAAGTCAAACCACTTTCATGGTGCCTAAAACCCAGGTTGGCACAAACTAAACTGAAATATATTTTGGCTAGCCACCAAAACCGGTTGCAGGTGTGATATAGGCCCCAGGTGTGAATAGAAATGGTTTTCCGAAAGCTGATGTTTCTCTTGGTGAGAAAAAACACTCGATTCAGATATGTAACTTCTAAGGACCTGAATGTTATCGCTTGAGCTCAATTAAGAGCATATTGTTGCAGATTGTTGGCAAGACTAATTAGCAAGACCAATTAGCATTTATATAGCACCCTACTTGTGTTCATCTTGGTGCACTTGGTAAACTTTTCATAGTCTTTCAGTGAAGATATCAAACAAGCAGTGGCCAAACAAAAGCTGGCTTATTGGCAAGTTTAATGCAAACACAAACGAATATGGTAAATGGGATCATGTTTAAAAAAAAAAAAAGATTGGCCAAAACTTAGTGCTAATTGTTAGAATAAATGAGGAGAACATTCGTATTTGGTCTATAGTGTGTTTGGAGTCTTGCTTGAGATCAGCATTCAGTGAACTCAACACGGAGGGCAAGCATTCCAGAGCTGCGGAGGAACCGGCACCAAGTAGAAACACTAAAAGAAAATGGCTCCTTAATAAGGTAAGCCAATTAAGAAGCTGAAAGAGAAAGTAATGTGACGTGAATGGGTAATGCCTCAAATTTGGGCCTTACACAGGCAGTGGGGGAGAAGGTATAAAGGTCTTGTGCTGAATGCGATGAATAAAAAGTACACAAGAAGGGGGACAAAGTACTTGACAGTGCAGAGAGTTTTTAAGAACCACAGACAACTGCGCTGTTTCACTTAAAAGATGCAAGTATTGTTGTGAAAAAGAAATCTGGTTCACAATAGCAAAACAATATTCTGAATTTTTAAAGAGAAGCCAATTTTAGGCACTGTTTTAAGACCCACAGACCCAATACTGAACAAGACTACTCTGACACAAACAGAGAAAAAAAGAGAGAGAAAGACTATGGTAAGCATTACTACAACAATTGGTCTTCCTCAAGCCCCTTTTCACACAGAGTGTTGATCCCAGAAAACTGCAAGAGTGCCTTCTGTGTAAACGCAAACACGTCTTGAGATTTATCCCAGGATGGGGATCTAGTAACATTGCTGGGATCAGTCCCGGAAGGTGCCCTGTGTGAACAAAAGGCAGGACCAATGCCGTAAGGGGTGTGAAGCTTAGGCCCTGTTTACTCGAGAACGCTCACGGGTGAAAACGTAAAAATATTTTATCGGATGTGCCTTTCGTTTACACGGCGGTGTCGTTTTTGAGGCTTAAAAACGCAAAAAATTTAAACCACCCTCCAGAGTGGAAATCTTAAAAACGCTCCACCGCCGCGTTCCCGTGTAAACGGTAAAAACGCAAAAGTCTGCTTGACAGTGTGAAGGTTGTACGCAGGCGCGTGGACTTGGTGTTGTCGTAGTATGCACTCCTAGCCGCCTGGAGTGCATACTACATTGAATATCACACACTTTTGTGTCACCATTTGCACGCGGATTTCCCACACAAAACGCTCGTCTAAACGCAGAATAAAAAGTGATAACGAAACGCCAGTTTTGCGTTTTCTCTTCAGAATCGTTTCCGTGTAAACATAGCCTTAGATTGTTCGACGACTCTGAGGCCCCGTCCACACTACTGCATTTTCGTTTAAAAACGGATACCTTTTGCTACGTTTGCACCTCCCGTCCAGACTAAAAAGGAAAAAACGAAGACCTAAAACGGAGAAGTTTGGAAACGCTGCAGCTCCGTTTTGCGTTTTGAATCTCCGGAGGGCGTTTTAGTGTAGACGGGACAAAACGGAGGAGTCGCAGAGGCTCACGCTCAGCTCTATGATTGGGTGTCGCCAGTCATGACGTGTCCTTCCCTGATTCGTCAGCCACTGTTTACACCGGCACTCGCATGCGCAGTGTTGGTGAACGGTCCATTTTTAAACGAAAACGCAGTAGTGTGGACGGGGCCTGAGTAAAAGAGGCTTTAGGGTTAGGGGTTTAAAGATACATTTAAAAATCAACCATCAATCAGCTTTGTTTTGAGGCAAAAATTAAAATAAGCAAAAATAAATGAATTAAACCTCATATATCATGTACTAATTATAAAATAAGTAAATAAATAATTAATTTACTATAAATGAATAAATTATGGAAAAAAGCAAGCTCTAATTGACATAGTAAAAGATAGAAAAAAAAACTAACAAAAAAGCTAAAGAGGCAGTGTCAGGCAATGGGATATAGGGGAAGAATAGAATGGAATAGAAGCAGAGGCAGGACTGTCACGCTTTGTTTTTCTGCCTGTTGCTTCTGAATGACAGTAATTAGTAGGCTGGGTGGGGGGAACATAGGGTGGAGAGGGACTCCAGCCTCCCACCAGGAGACAGAAGGGAGAGGGGATGTGGGACAGAAGAATAGATGTTCTGAGAGCAACAGAAAAATAAGGGCAAGGGTCATTCCTAAGAAACAGAAGAGTGACAAAAAAAAAAAATTCAGGCACGATGGCAGGGGTGTGGGGTATGGGGGGGGGGGGGGGTGCAGAACGAGGGAAATAGAGAGAAAAAAGGGGAGATGAGGACACTGTTTGCAAACAGCAATTGTTTAATTAACAACAATGGACTAAATATGAAACTTTTTTCTAAGTAAAACAGTAACCTGCACATTCGGATGCTTCAATTAAAGTGTGTAGTTTTAGTTCAATTCAGCATATTTTTTTATCTAATATGCAAGAACAAAAAGGTTGATGACACAAACCCAAAACAAGAGCAAATTATTTGCAAGCCAATTTGCAAGCCATTATTTGAAAACACTAAGTGAAAAGCAGAAGGTTAATGTGTCAGCAACACTGAGCTACACGTACAGATCTACAGTAACTTTCTGAATGTCAGGGTTGCGACGGAAGGGTGTTAAAAACACCCTCGCTCTCACAGCCTCTCAACTTCCACTGCCAGAAGACAATGACCAGACACACGCTGCATGGTGATGATGGGTGCTACAGGTGTGTGTCTGTGAAAGTCTGTTATCAGGATCATACGAGGAGATACGAGTACATACAGTCACCTACATACACACTTATCACTTTTGCCACTCTTTTTAAATATGTATGAATGTCATTGCATTAGTTTTATACAGAATATCAATTATTAAGAAATAATTCACAAGCACAAAGTCAAACATTTAAAAAACATTCCATCGAAATGTTTGGCAATACTTTTTTAAAAATGTTTTTGTAAGAAAACTCTTTTTCTCATCAAGGCTACATTTATGTATGTTTTCCATTTAAATATATTTTAAAATGTAATGTATTCCTGTGATGGCAGAGCTGTATTTTCAGCAGTCATAATATATAGTGTCACATGACCCTTTAGAAATCATTTGAATATGCTAATTTCTTGTTTCAGATATTGTTTTTTTAAAAATAAATAAAACTGAAATATTTATTTTTCAGTCATGCTGCTTTGTGTTTTTGTGGAGACCGTAATAAATGTCAAATTTATTTGAAAAATAAATATTTTGTAACGACATCTATACAATCACTTTTGGTGAGTGTAATGCATCCTTGCAGAATGAAATTAACTTCCGTCCAAAAATATTTTTACGACAGTGTACACTGTTCAAAACGAAGAGAAAAGGTATTGTTTCTGGATCATATTCATAGTAAAAGTGATGAATGTATGTGGTTACAATGCTGAGAATTGACTTTATACATGCGCAAAAAAAATTGTACACCAGTTGAGGCTATAAATAAAAGGCCCAGAGAGGTGAATTAGTCCCGAGAAAACACCTGGCAAATTTTGGTTGCCAATTCATTTCCATTTTGATTGACATTTTCTAGTGCGGTGACATTCAATTTTAACTGTGCCCAAATACTTTTTGGAGCAATTGTTGTGTGTTGACAAGAGATTAAAATTTTCAAGAATCTACACATCTGCAAGTTTGTTCGTGCTGCTGTGCGCTCTCAGCTTAGTTGGCTACACACATTTTACAGTATTTCACTCCATGGCGAAACTTCATAGATTATTTGGTAGATTACAAAACAATAATGAAAATGATAAAAAAAGGAAGGGTTAAGACAGGGAAGAAACTCACCTGCTGCAGGTCTGCCAATGAGTAGAGGTGCACATGCTGTAACAGGTATTCTCTTGGAAAGATCCTTCAAAAAAAAAAAAAAAAAAAAACATGAAATAGCATAAAAACCATATAAATATTACCTCAAGTCATAACTGAGCCTGATCATAGCTGTAGAAAAATAACTGCAATAGTAATTCAGTAATTCAGTTCAGTTCAATAATACTTTAATAATCCCCAAGGGGAAATTCTTTGTCACAATTGCCCACATATATAATAAACAACAATAAATAATTATAAAAACATTTCCGTTATATGGATATGTTATAATAAACATATTCATTAAATCTAATGTTCCAATGAACAATGAAATAAATAACAATGAGAATATTACACATTAATTTAAAACAGATCATATTTGTTGCACAGCAACCAAAATATTAACAATTTAAAAAAAAATAGCTAATAGCTATTATAGCTACCACACATATACAGTACATACAAATCTATTTCAGGGGGGATCGCTAGTTTCCCGCCTTTCCGCCTCAGTATCCATGACAACATGGGTCCAAATTGCTTGGAAATAGGGGTTAATTCAATTGAATTAGAAAAAGGCTGTAAAATAGGCATTTAAAAGCACTATCCCTTATTATGGGTGAAGTGGGGCGGCTCAGTCTCTCTCTCTCCATCTGGCTGGCTATTATGGCCCTCTTCACCTCTCTCCTCCCATGAGCCAACACTCGCTCTTTTCCTCTCTCATTCACCCACGCCTGCTCACATTACAAACTCAAGGGCCCACAGAATTATCCAGAAAAGAGGGGAAGGGAAAAGCAACAGGCACACTGTGAGGTGGAGAGAAAAAAAAAAAAAAAAAGATGTGCGGTTGCAAGAAGGAAATGAAACGAAAAACTGTTATTTATCCCATCTTTTACTAACTAGTCAGTCAATAACATCCACTGACAACTGACCCAGCAGAACAGGCGATTCAGTCTAATGAAATGTTAACGTTCCTCATTGGAGATGCATAAAACAATTCATTCAGACGCAAAGCAATTGGTGTAGCCACACTATAGCGGGCTGTTGCTGTCTTTTTTTTTTTACCACAAAAGGCTGGAAAATTGGATCTATTAGGTACTTTGGCACTGGAAACCAGTGCATCTTTACTCCTGGCCACTAATAGTTCTTCCACTCCGCTTCCTCAGTGGCTTGGTTCCGTCATTAGCAGCCCGTCAGGCAGATGTTGGGAATTAGAGGCAGCCTTGCAGACCACAAACACAGCTAGAGACAGGAGAGAGGGAATTTATGGCATTAAGGCATGGGAGGAAAGCATGCTGGGTAGTTTTGAGCTATAACGGGGCATTTATGAGTGAATTTAGCCATTATATTATGTAGAGTCGCACAGGATCTAAAAACAGGCCTATGTTGCACAGATGCACGTGTGTTTTGAGATTCGCTGGACATCTCAGTCTTCAGCTTTAGGGATTGTGGTGAACCTCCATTTGTTTCATTCGCAGCCATAATCTCATTGCTGGCTGAAGAGAAGCATGGCGGTTCTCCAGACAGCCCTATTCACAGCTCATCCCTCAGACCTCATTAGGCCAAGCAATCATTACAGCACTAATCTTAGTCTAAACTGAGGCGTGCAGGCAGGGGGTGGAATGTTTACTAAGATGAGGATGAAATCTCTTTTCAATTGTTTATGGAAGGCTCAAGGGTCAACAGACAAGAGTTGCAGCAGGTGTCATTAGTACAAATAGAGCTGATGACAGCAGCTTTGTTTTGAGTTTGATGTATGACACGTCAAAAACGATACTTTATCAAGAGTTGTGAATGCGTTGTAAGAAATAGATGCATTAAAACTTTAAAGAGAAAGAGTTTAATTGTGCGGTCTTTTTGGACATGTTGTACTGTTCTCAGAGAATTTGTAAATGTTCTTTAAACTCGATAATGAAAAAGAATGATGCACGATGAAAATTAAAAAAAACTAGCTGGCCTCCGTTAGACACAGTGTAGTTTGACTGTTCAACAAATTACATTAAGTCTTTTTTTAGTAAATTAAAATTATGCAAACCCAGCAAGCACCAGTTCAGTCTAACTGATTCCAACACAAATGACTCTTAAAATCAAATCAAATAGAGCATGTTTGACTCCCAAACAAATGGCTCTTATAAACCATTTCGTTTTAGTGAATTAAAAACAAAGTGAAAAATGCACGAGTTGTTTTTTTAGTGAATTAACACATACGGCGGAATGGCTCTAAAAGACTTTTCTTTAAATGTAATTATTATCCAAATGATCTCATAATTTTGCAATGGAATTTATGTTTTACTAAAAAAGTCATAATGGGATCATTGAAGTGGAATCGACAAGAAGAATCCTAAAGCAGAATTTGTATATTTTGATGATAAACATTTTTCCACTGAAGTGTTTACAGAATCACCCTTGACAGATTTGCGGCCTTAGAGAGGTACGAACGCCCAATAAAGGGTCTGGAAACCACAGAGCTCAAAGCTTTACATAGCCACAAATCTGTGCAACAAGTGAGGTATTACTGAACAACTTAGGAAGGCTGACAAAGAAAAGATATTGCATTGACAAGATTCCATGTTCTAATGCGCTATCTTCTGTACGACAAGATGAAATCCTAACTTAATCCCTACGGATGTGTTACACTGATTCGCCTGCCTTTGTCAAGCTTGTTCAAGTCAGGACAGTGTGTGAAAAGAGACCTGCGTCTCTCAGGGTGCTCATTTTACCTCCGGTCATGGTGACAGTCTATTTTCTGCTTTCTATATCCTCCAGCATAAATTCATCTCTGCTCATGGCAGGGTTTCATGTTTGAATCTTCATGTCTGAATCATTTCTTAGGGCAAAACCATTCAAGTGTTTGCAGTGCTGGTAACCAGACGATATGACTTGTCAAACAAAAGACAACCAAATCAAGCCACCGGATTTAGAGGGTGGCAAGCATATTATAAGCAAGAGGCTATATGTCGATTTTGCTGTTTTCCTTCAAAATGTCTATGTATAGATATGGATAGATATATATTGGCAGAGGAACAGTGATTATGTGGATATGAAGCAACCTGTGATTGGTCAAAAAAAGTAGATGAAGAAGAAAAGTCAGCATGCACCATACTTCAGTAAAGAGGCGTCTTGTAGTTGTTATTTAGAGAATTGTGCTAATATTACTACCAAGTGGAAAGACAGCATTCCATGAAATAAAATGATAAAAGTTCGAAACAACATAAGGAACTTCCATGTTTCAAGTTAAGAATTGTAGTTCTTTAATGGTTCCATTAATTGTTTTAGAACTTTTGAGCAAGAAATGTTAAAGGGGTCATGAACTGGCTTTTTAAATTTCATTATATTGTTGTCTGAGGTCAACTTATGATGTTCGCTTGGTTTTTGTACCCAAGTTTTGATCCTATCTCAAAAAATCCTCGGTTTTTATGGGCGTCTTGCACTGAAAACTTGGAAGTAAACACCCACTGCTGTGAGTGGATAACAGTTTTGCATATTATAATGAGTTTCAACTCACCCGTCGATGCACTTGGGTTCAATTTTTTGAAAACGTCCAATGATCTAAAATGGCAACCGGAATGATTCGCTCATGAATGGTCGAACCAGATTCCGTGTGTTGCACCATTCCTGTCAGCACCGTTCGTTAATCTTAATCGGTCTGCAAATCCAGTCGTTTACAAAACAATCCTCAGTGAAATTAAGCGAACAGACGGTTTAAACCCTCATCAGTTGGAACGTCATGATAAATAAAGTTTATCCATGCATTCCAATTGGAATCCAGAGGAAGCTTATTCAGCGACTGTCTTCTTCCACAACCAGGCACTGCATAATATTTTGTATTGCTCAGTTGCTGGATCCGGTTTGTCATCACGAGGTAGGCCTATGTTGTTTAGCTATGCGTGTAATGTGCGAATCGGTGGGCGGGGCTAAACCGGCCGTGTTGAAGTAGGCGTTGATCTTGTTCTGCGGGGGTGGTGTTTTATCCTCTTTGACGTCATAGTTTCCCACTTTGAAAAACGAGTCGTTTGCTGAGGCTGGTGTCAATAAAAGCTTCTATTGGACTAACAAGGACGTCTTCAGCTCTGAAACTTACAGGATATTCTTATAATAAGCTGACCTCTTAGATGTCAAAAGCTCAAGGAAAATTTGATTTCTCAGTTCATCGCACCTTTAAGAAAAATGAAATATGACTAATGAAAAATGATGAGAATTTTTATAATATATCATTTTTTAAAGGTGGCATAAATGCAATTCATTAATTTGCCTTGTAGAAGACATTAGACAACAGCGGCAAACAAAACGCACTACACTGCCGTTCAAAAGTTTATATTTTTACATGCTGTTCTTTTGAACTTTCGGTTCAAAGAATCCTGAAAAATAATGAATCACAGTTTCCTCTAATATTAAGCATCACACCTGTTTTCAACGTTTTGTATGTTTCACACTGTGGATCCAGTAACAGTGCCCCTGAATAGTAGAGCAAATCAAAACTGGTTCTTATTCCCAAGCCAAGACACGAGGGAGAACTATTGAAAGGTAAAGACTAAGGTAGTAAGCGTGTATGTGGATGTCCTGCAGTTCAATGAGGTGCATTAGGTGTGGACAGTGACAGCTCTCCCCCTTCTCTCAATGGCTTAGTGTAAACACTTGTGGGCCTCTTCACAACCGCTGATGAGCGTCTGGCCTGGGCGATGAATGGCTAAGGTAATATTTTAGTGCCACCGCCCTCATCAATCCTACACTGTTTGGAAAAGCGAAGCATTAGTCTGATGTCTGCTAATAGCCTGGCCATAAACACTAGCCCTCTAGCGCTGCCTCCTGCTGGGGTCACCACCGCTACACCCCGTAAACACAGCGGCCAGATAAAGTCACCGCTCGGTAGGCAGCTGGGACCGCTCCAAGAAGATGAACCTCGCAGAGAATATTCAGTTCAAGCTGAGGTTCCCTTTTGCAAGAGCCCTCACTTCTGCACTTCAAACGGCCATCCTGTTTCTACGTCACCATGGAGTTCAAAGGAACGAATACATAGGAAAGGGTACTGGCCCATTCAATAATTCAGTGATTCAAAACAACAAACAGTGTTCTGAACATGTAGCTAAGAGTGCATTAGCAACAGCATTAAGTCAATACTTGATTTCAATAGGGAAAAGAATGAATAAGATGGAAATTAGTTTACCACAAAAGCAGTGTCTGTCTGAGGATATGTTTCATGGTCAATAGAAGAAATAAACTGCAGGTTACTCTTAAAGGGATAGTCACACAAAAATAAAGCTTTGGTGATCATTTGCACACTGTGATGTTATAAAGTTCCTTTGACTATCTTCTGTGGAACGCAAAAGATGATATTTTGAAGAATGTCTCAGCGTTTCATGCATAATATTTAATAATAAAAATTATGGTGCAGGCTTAGAAGAACCACACTAAAGTAAATGATCGCAAAAATGTACAGTAGATTTTTGGGTGAAATATCTAAACTCTTAATCTAACCACTTAACCTTAATTTCAGTAAACAGTTATCTTTATCTGATGATTGATTGTTAGTATAAAAGGAGCTGAGCCATTTGTTGGGGAAACTCTGGTGGTAGCTTTCCATTGTGTGATATTTCATCACAGAGCTGTACATGCTTTCGTCTCCAATGGTGTGAATGTTTAAGGCCTTTTAGCGCAATCTCATGGTCTCCACATTGACCCTGGTTAGAGCACAAAGCATTCATCATATAGACAAGCCTTTTAGTGCTGAAACTTTTGCATAAACACAGCTCCTTCACATTCCTGCTGAACATGGACCTTAGAAATCCACAAAGGAAACTGCTTATTCCCAAAAACCCAAATGCATTCCTTGAAATAGCATTACAAATTCATACTTTGTCAGTGCTACACGCTAAATACACGTCTATACGATTAATCTCTTCTCTTTGTACACATTTGCAGGCTAACAAACCAGATGCTATACCAGCGGCAGTCAACCACTATTTTATGTGCCTTGAAGACTCTACAAATATTTATCACAGTAATGTAGCCTAAATCAAATGATTCATGAAGATGCTATCATGAAAAAAGTAGCTATTACAAGTAGGTGTTTATTATTCAGGATAATGTCCTGTTGGAAACAAAATACATTCTTCCACAATATATATTTACTTTTAGTCCTATCTTACAAATCTGGAAACAGAGAGGAAAAGCTCAGTGTGTATCCCTGCTAGGCTAAATCAAACAATGTTATCAGAATCACAGGACAACTACAACCAGGGAATATTTATACACTCATGTACTGATATCAATGAAGTATTTATGAACTTAATCTTATCTTACTGACTTTATATGTCCACCAACTGTTTTGATGTCACTAACAACAATATAATCTATTGTGTTGGTTCTTAACAAGAAAAAAACACCATATAGGCATAGATGAAACAACCGATCACTTCTACAGTCTCCAAATTGTGAGTTTTACGCTTGCTCCAAGGTTATGTGTTTTATCTATAATTAGCCTTTGCATATTTTATTTCATTTGCATATGATTTGAGTTATTGCAACACCTTTTCAATAGGTGAGAACCCATTTGAGGTCAGTGTCACAGGAGCATAAACATTCATAGATCACTGAACCTGTCATTTTTTAAGCAGAAGTTGTGCCATTAAACTCTCACCTTGACACTTTCCCAGATGACCAACAGGAAAACATTTATTTAAAAACTGAAGCAAATTACGGTTTGATTAAAGGAAACTAAGAAACGCAACTACAGTTGTGGTCAACCGATCTCAACAAGGCCAAACAAAAAATAAAATAAACAAGCTTATTATAAATTTTAGGAAGTTTATTTATACAGCAAATTTCATACACAGTAGTAATTCAAAGTGCTTTACAATTTTTTGAATTAAAAATATCATAAGAATTAAAAACTTAAGAAATAAGCTAAATTTATTAAAAACAAAATAAAAGTTTACTTAAAAAAGTTTTTAAAATAAATATGTAATATTTATAATGCATTTAATTTCAGCAAATTTTAGCACATGACTTATTGAATTGTGTGATATCAATAGTCACATTGGCAACTGAAACATCCTAGTTGTTTGATCACTATATAGACCATTTCACAAGATGTAAACAACACTGGTCCAGAAGCACTTCCTGTTTCAGTTTGTAACGGTTTTCTTTATTTCACATGTAAAGAAAACATCTTAAAGATGTTTGTTTAACTTTTTGATTCAGTTTTAAATGTTCTGTTGGTTGTATTTTATCCCAGCTTTTTTGTAGTGTTAAAAAACTGAAACAGGAAGTGCTTCTGGACCAGTGTTGTTTACATCTTTTGAAATGGTCTATCCACAAGTTTCCGAGGGGCGCTCCTGTAAAAAATAAAGTGGGTGAAACTTCCGGTGAGGCGGCGGAAGTAGCATTCCAATGGTATTTTGTGTGTTAGTTAGCGAAGAGGCTAGCTGTTTTTCGGAGAATTATTTTACTATTTAAAGACGCAAATCTTTATGAGAGATGGTGTTACGGAGTTCATGGACAACATGTGCTGTTCGCGGTTGTATGTATAACCGGACTAAACTAGTTCAGTGGCTTAAACGTGATTGTTTTGAACATAAGCTGAAAACGAAATCAGAGTGTTCCTGCCAACGACTGTAGTTTCCATCACCTCCCAAAAGACGACGAATCTTCCTGTGTACATTTGTTTAAATTCTTATTATTCTATAAACTTTTATCAGCATGTGTTTGGCTGTTCGCTACTGACGTTGCACCTAAACTCAGGATCAAAGCCTGTGTTGACAGAATACCAAATGTGCCAGTTAATGTATTCAAGCAGCACATTCATTTATAATTTTGAATAAACTCCAAAGCACAATGACTAAGTGTGTATTTTTTATTTTAATTGTTTGTCAGCTCACACAACTGTCTGTCACCATGCCTTGATGAGTATTGATTATTAATAATGTTATTATAATACTCCCAATCAACTACTGCGGAGGGTAAAGGTACTGTTATTTCACCTTTTTTAATTTCGTTGAGGTTGTGTTCCCACATCGTTAGCTAGTTTGGATCGCTATAACTTGAATGACTGTCAACTGTTGAATGAACGAGTGTCAAGCATGTCAAATCGTGCTTTGTTTACTTCCAACCGGAAGTCGCGCCCACTTTTGACGCAAGGCCTCATGGGGCGTAGGAAACTTGTGGATACGCTCTTAAAAATAAAGATTTATTGACATTGATGGTTCCATAAACAACCTTTAACATAACATTGCACAAAAGGTTCTTTAGAATGGAAAAGATTATTTGATTCTCAAAATGTTCTTCACACTTAGAAAATCTGCTTTACTGTTCACTGAAAGGTTCTTTGGGGAACCAAAAATTGCTTTATATCATCGCTACATAAACCCCCTTTTGTGTAGTAATTGCCATTTTCAATAATCTGCTGTTTATTAACAAAAGAAGGTCCATGACACATGTGCCTTTTTAAAAATCTACCATTTTGTCATTTTTAATCTGTTTTACTCTAACTTTCCCTATCTTTCCTCTTGCTGCTATCTGGCATAGCTCACCTGCGGCGGAGGTCTTCTGCCACTGTGGCCCGGCAGCTGAAGAGGTAGGCCCTGAGAGACTGGAGCTGCTGTCTCAGTTTGAGAATGGCCGCCAGCGCCTCGCAATGCTCATACAGACACGGGTTCAACTGCTGGACGTCTAACAATGGCTCCTCATAAACAAACTCCAGAAACTCCTTCGCTTGTTTCGAGACCTGAACCACAATGTTAACAATGTTGTTACTTGTAATCCCTTTTAGCTTTTGTTAGATGTCTTGAGTCTTGAGCTGATTTCTAAACTCAAATGCACCAAGAAAACAAATAGAATTATTAACGATATCAAAGGGTTAGTTCACCCAAAAACAGGAATTATGTCATTAATGACTCACTCTAATGTCGTTCCAAGCCCGTAAGACCTCCGCTCATCTTCAGAACAGTCTGAGATATTTTAGATTTAGTCTGTGAGTTTTCTGTCCCTCCATTGAAAATGTATGTACGGTATATACTGTCCTTATCCAGAAAGGCATCATCAAAGTAGTCCATGTGACACCAGTGGGTTAGTTCGAATATTTTAAAGCATCGAAAATACATTTTGGTACAAAAATAACAAAAACTACAACTTCATTCAGCATTGTACTGTCTTTCGGTTCTGCTGTTGATGTGTTATCAGCAGTGTTGTGTGTAACGCATTACAAGTAAAATAACTACTGCTATATTTGCTTCTTATTCATTAAATTCAGGAAATTGGTTGATAAAAAATGGATTCAAATTAAGATACAATTTATACAAAACGAAATTCACTTTAAAGAAAAGTGCTCATCTAACGGTTCGGTTGCGAGTTTGCACCAGGTTTGCACCGAGGGCTCAGCCCACTGCTCACCCCTCCCTTTCGAAGAAGCTACAGTGGCTAAAACAGGAAAAACATCTCGTCGGCTGAGACAGCAGATAATAGCCATAGTAAGCCAAGAGTGTGTGGCACTGTCACTGTTTCTGTGACACAGTCCATTATAAACCACATCATGGATAAAGTTTACAAAGCCATAGTCAGGTGAGGATCAAGGATTTTAATATATAATTTAATATAATAATAATAGTAATCAGCTGATTGTCTCACAAACGTAACCAGCAGCACAATTCTCCCCATGTAGCAAACCCATAATACAGCGAGGGAGAAGAACCACATGAAACTATGCAGCTATATATTTTTTCAACAGGGTAGTAAAAGTTTAGCTGGCTAATTTGAGCTGTTACTGTGGACAGTACTGAACTGGTTAAAGCATAGCCTTGTTTATACTTGACGCGTCCACATGAGTCCAAAGGTGCGCACAGCAAAGATTACATGATTGTAACAGCGCGCGCACTTTTGCATCCCATAGACACCATTTACTACACACAATAGGCTTTTTCTCTGATTTTGAAAACTCTTCGCGATCGACTTAAGCTAAAAGTGATTACAAGTACACAACTTTTTAAAAGTAACTTACCCAACACTGGTTATCAGTGCGCCAGAGCTTCGTTTACAGTCTGAGGAGACGCATGCTGTAAAGAAAACAATCTTCGCAAACATGTCTAACTTGCATTTTTTTGCCCAGCCATATTTATCTGAACCAGAACACACGGACGCACTGGCACCAGATACACGTCAGCAGCATCTTGCGTCAACAGCGTCACTGAACGCGGTTTGACAACAGAACCGGAAGAGAATACAATGCTGAAAAAAGTCGTAGATCCAATGCTTCAAAAAATTCTAACTAACCCACTGATGTCACATGGACTACTTTGATGATGTCTTTATTTCTTTTCTGGACAAGGACAGTACAGTGTATACAATTTCAATGGAGGAAAAACTCAGACTGAATCTGAAATATCTTAAACGGTGTTCTGAAGATAAACGGAGGTCTTACAGGCTTGGAACGACATGAGGGTGAGTCATTAATGACATAATTTTCATTTCTGGGTGAACCAACCCTTTAAAGATATGGATTGGGTAAATAGGTATGTACACATACCTTGTGTTTATTAGTGTCCCAATTGTGCAGTAGACGAGCAG
Organism: Pimephales promelas; assembly: GCF_016745375.1. The sequence continues at coordinate 6,392,260 of NW_024121266.1, read as the reverse complement.
GTATGAGGAAGAGGTTGTCCTGGTGGCAACTTGGGCAGTAGTACCAGCCACTGTAAGAGCAAACTTTAGCTTTGCCCCGTGACAGACCCACTGGCCTCTGACACCCTGAATGGAAAAACAAAGCAACAATAAAAAGGAGGAACTTCAAACAACACACAAATCAAACCTGGGACAGGAGATATCAAGTCTGGGTTAATGACAATGTTAATGACTACCTAATCTACTGATGAGGGCACGACCCTGTTAAAATCTGACAATCATTAGTGGAAGGTGATCAATCTGTTTGGGTAATGTGCTGCTGATATGTCAAGGTTTACGACACAACCCTGGTTAAACAAAGATAATCCAGAAATGTAAAGTCACTGATTAAAAACCAAAACTAAAAATGTGTTTTTACCTGTCCAGACACAACAGAAAGAATCCAAATGCTTCTTAGTTGTGAACAGGCACAAATACTGAGCACATTTAATGTGAGATATCACCAGAAAGTACTTTGCTTTGTCTTTTAAAAGTTTGTTCAAGTTGTCTTCAAACAGTCAGGCGGCACTCTACCAAAGGGCTTATCCCGAAGGAACCAAAACAGGTGATTGTGAACACGGCAGGTGTCCCTTATCCTAGCCATCTTGGAGAATCAGAGCCGGGACAGCGTGGACGTTCAAAGAATAAAAAAAGAGAATGAAAGGAACAGGCACAGGCGGATATGGACATTTACAATCTTTTCAGCGGAGCGTAACGCCAGCTATTCACTTCATAGGGAGAAGAAATGTGGACAAGATGGGAGGTAGGATAGAAGGACAAAAACAAGTCAGAAAACACAGTCTCTAAAAGAGGGAGACAGAATGTTATCGCCGCAAATATCTGTGGAGGGAGACACTGATTACGGTGTTTACAGGCAATGCTGTAGGTCTATTTTGGAAGCATTGTTAGCCGGCTGAAAAGGGCCAAGCCGAAAACAGTGATGAAGTACGTGAATCTCTGACTGTACGCAGAATTACATCATTACCACCAGATTCAAAAGAGTCAGTTCACTCATAAATGGCCATTCTGTTATCATTTACTCAGCCTCATGTCATTCCAGACCTGTAATAGGTCATTTCCTAGGTGGAGCTCAAAAGATGATGTTTAGCAGAATGCTCAAACAGTTATTTCCTTAAAAATAACAGTGAATGGGTGCACACATGCTGTCGAGCTTCAAAACCACAAAGTAACTCATATAAGAGTGAACATTAACAAGTGGAGTGAACATTAACAAGTAACTTTAGTTATTTTGTGGTTTTGTGGAACAGTAATATGTATACCACCATATAAATAATATGATGAAGACATTAACATTCCACATGGCACTTAAACATTGTTGGACTGCACTAAGAAACATTAAAGAGAATGGTGTTAGCCGTTTTTGATGCATAACAATAATAATAAAAAAAAAAACAAGACTGGCCAAAAATTATTCTGTGACTCTTGACTTGCACAATACGGAGCCAAAAAATACAGCCGTATTGGACCAAGAAAAGAAAATTTGCTCTATTCCATTTCCAAACCCATACGTAATGGGTTGTTCTAGCTGAGGTCAGGCGCTAGCATCATGCGCTGCACTGTGCTGCCAATGTAAACTTGAGGTTTTTAGGGGCAGGGACCCCAGACTATAAAAAGTCAGAGATGGTGTCCCCCATGCCACAGCTGATGGGCACCTGATATTTGGGCTGAACCACAGACCAAGCAGCAGGGTGTCGTGTGTCAGAGCTGCCTTGTAATCAGCATACATGCAGAGAGTGAACCCACAAATACCACCCTTTTCCAAAAATAGCACATCGTTATACAGCGCTCATGCTATGGAGACTGTTATTAAGTGAAAGCTAGTTGAGGCTGGGCTTTAAAGCAAAAGGAAAACAAAAATTGTGCAAAAATTAAAGGAGAAGCAGTGACTCAAAATTTGTCGACAATGTTTCTGTCCATTAAACCGGCTTCCAAATCATAGCATGTCTAACCTCATGGAAGAAAGAAGCTAACAGCTCACGTCACATGCTGTGGAATAATAAAAAAAAGAGCATATATGGATAATGTGTGAATTCAAGCTAGTATTCAACCTATAGTCTTCATCTTCACACAATCCATAAAACATAACTGAATATAAAAACTAAATAAACCGTGCATCAGCCAATTGTAGTCTGACTGTAGAGTATACTGTATATGCTGGTCAAAGCAAAGCTACAATAGATCTGTTAGCCGGACTTATGCAAATATTACTTTGATTAAGTCCAAAGTATAAATCGGTTTTAAGTGTATGCTAGGGTATGCATAAAGTGTGCATGACATTCATTTTATCATGACAATATTGTAACTTTATGCACGTCAGAAATTTCTGTAACACTCTACAATAAGGTTTCATTAGTTAAAGTAGTTACATGAACTCTAAAGCATTAAATAATCTTATTATTAATTATTGTTAACATTTACTAATATATTATTACAATCAAAAGATGTAATTGTTAACATTACTTAATGCACTGTGAACTAACATGAACAATGAACATTTGTATTTTTATAAACCAACATTAAGAAAGAATAATAAATACTGTAACAAATGTATTGCTTATTGATAGATCATGTTACTAATGTCAACAAATGAGACCTTATTTTAAAGAGTTACCGATTTGGTAACACTTTATTTCGATAGTCCACTTTAGACATTCTACAAACTGTCATTAGAGTATTAGTAGACTGTCTGCTTAATACCTGCTAACACTTTATTTTGTTGGTCCCCCAAAAGACATTTAACTGAGTCAACTTATTCTCCTAACCCGAACCCTAACACATAACCATAACCTACCAGTCTACTGACAGTCTACTATAATATACTAATACTCTAATGAGAGTTAGTTGACATGTGGTTAAAAAGTTACTTATAATTAGTTGAACGTCTAAAGTGACTATCAAAATACAGTGTAACCACTGATTTTTACAACGTACGATCAGCTCACACATGCGCTTTGAGTCCTTGTTCAGTGTACATAGCACAGACACTGACTGAACAAGGACTTTCTACTGCTATCTTTCACGCGCTGAGTCTATTTGTGCGTTTGGCTTTAGTTTACACATACACTAAGTGCTAGCATCCAAACTACAGTTATTTGGGGCTTTACTGTGACATATTAAAAAGTTATTTACAAATTATCACATTAAACATACTAAAACTTAACTTTTATTGCATGGAAACATATAGTGCCAACACAATTCTTAACATATCTAGCTTTCTAGCAAACTGTCTGATCTATTTACACCAAGCCCGTTGGGCTAAACAGATTCTGGACAGTGGCCAGGGAGCATGTAATTTCTGAGAAGGAGTTGGTCCGCTTGGAAACCACAGGCTCTGTGTATTGTGGACATCACTGTCTGTGCCAGTAAAACACAGCCCCACGCATGATTTCCCACATACATTCAAACACACAAGGTGCTAGTTTGCACAGCACAGCCAGACAGAACAAAATATATCCCCAAGTACGCCATTCTGTGAACAGGGATGTCTGTGGACTTAAAAAACGAATGAAAAAAAAAATCAGGGCCAATTGAAGCCTACGATACATACCAGCAGGTTGGAAATGCAGCCCTGAAGCACACATGTGGCACTTATTCAATTACATGAATTGAATACGGTTCTCAACATTTTTCAATCTTATAGCCAAGCATAAGTGGAGAGGAACGGCAAGTTCTTTGCACAAAAAAGTGGGGCCAACCTGAGACTGTGGGAAAGACAGAGAGCAATGCCAAACTCTCGTTTGATGTGTTCAATGCATGACTGTCCGCAAGATTCCCTTCTTTCATTTTCAGCAGCGCCCTGTTGTCCTAAAACGACAACGATCTGCAGGGAAAAAAAGAGGTGAAGTGGGGTACTCCGAGGTCCCACTTGCACAATGGTTTTCTAGTAGAATAAACGTGACAGATCTGGAGGAGGTGTTTGGTCTTTCAGTACGAGAAAGGTCTTGCTGTTTTCAAGCAGCAAAACTGTGACTCGCGCCACTTTCAAGCGGCCCGCCGAGTTCCATGAGACAAGAACTCCAGGGTGGGGCTTTGTGGCTCCATAAGCGTGAAAGAAGACAAGGCCCCAGCTTTGATGTCCCCTAATCAAGCGGACATCCACTTCAAAAAAACAAGATGGCATAAGGTTGTGCGTGCGCAAGTGTGCTCACACATGTGTTTGCTTGAGACAGATGTACTGCCCATCTTTTTGATGTAAACAGCAGTCTGTTGGACCCCATTCTCTCCATCTGACCCTGCACTCCCTCTTTTCTCTACTACAGCTGGATCTTCCCATTTGATCTGCAGTCCTTATACGTGCTACAGGATACTTTAGTGGAAATGTGTGGAAAAAAGCCCAAGCTGGGTTCAAGCAAACTATGTGATTTGGCTTGAGAAAAAGTGTGTGTGTGTGTGCTTGAGAAAGAAAGGTAAGTGGACGGGTCTCTTCTACTGCTTCAAATGGACGACATGCATGACCCTCTTAAACAAAGTCCTGTTATTCTGTCTGCTGATTGATTTGAATATAGTTTTCTCATCGAATGTATATCAGCAGCGTTTTGACGGGAGACAAGAACTCAACAACCTGGGTTGGTCGCAAAACATACTGAAACTCATATAAATGTACGATCCAATAAAGCACTGAAAGAAAAAGAAAAACTTTGATAAGCACAATTATATATTATTTATACACACTCGCATTTAAAATTATGAGGTCAGAGAGATTTTGTTTATCTATTCTAGAGTCTCAGAATTCACAATGTATTGCAATCATGAAAGAATCAAAATATAATAATCAGTACATACTATGAGAACAAATATTCACACCTCTGGTCAACCACTTAATATTAATTTTCTGAAGAGAGGAAACAATGACTGATTTTTAAAATGTGTTATTACCACATTTGATATCTATAGACAGAAGAACACAGGACTACTACCAACATTCAAGATCCTTAATGCATCGGTCTCGCCACCAACATTTTGTGCTTTAATGCGACTAATCTGGTCCATTTTGCAACAGGACCGTTTTTGTGACATTTTGGGTGTAGTTAAGGTTAACATTTGAGAAAGATGCCAAAAAAACTAGGTGTATTTAGAGTAGTTCAACCTCGGAAGCAATCTTTTAAACAATTTAAAAAATTTAAAATACAAACACACATTGCAAAGGTCATAAGTAATATAGTGTTGATAAAGCAAAGAAAAAGTGTGCAAGCATCTGTTTGGGGGAACTATACGTACAAGAGAGAGGAAGAACAAAGACCGAGAGAGAGAGAGAGAGAGAGAGAGAGAGAGAGAGAGAGAGAGAGAGAGGCTGCTGAGTGCAGGGACGTATCCAGCTGTTCTGTTCTTTTTAGGCTGACACGTTCCATTCAAAAAAATCTCTTTCGTGGCCCTGAATCAAACAATTAGCTTCCGCACAGAACGCAGAATCCAGGGAGCCTTTGATTCTAAAAGGGGATTTTTTCCACTTTATATGGGCCAATTATCGTCAGGTGCCTGCTGTCCTTGTTCGGTGAGGCTTTCAAATATCCCGCATTAAAAAGCTGGTTGTTACAACCACAGAGGAAAGCGATTCATTCATATCCACTTTAAGGGAGGAGGGGGGGGGGGGGGGTTATGGGATTTCACACCATAAGAAAGAAAGATAGAGATACTACAATATGACAGAACTGTAAATGCTCAGATATCTACGTAGCCTTGAAGGCCGCTAAAGCAAAGCCACAAACATCAACATAATCAAACATTATTTGGACTGGAGAGATGACGCTCAAATTACAGACCAGGATTGGCTTTGTATAAAGGTTGCAAGCTTGTTTGAATGACCATGTCATGTGGCCTATGGTGAAGAATGGAGCATTTGGTTTGAAACAATTCTTTAGTGAGTGGAACATCTATTTATTTGAGGGCTGAGTAAGAGACTGGCTGAAGTTTATAGTCATGGCCTTTTCGAAAGGCAAAATTCAAAGTTAAGGAGTCGATATGAGCTGGCAGCCTTATGGCGATTTTCCAATACCAGTACCAGCTCGATTCGGCTCGCTTTTCGCTCGTTTTCCATTGTAGACAGTACCGCCACAAATAGTACCCGGTTGTCACAGCGACGCCTTTCGTGGAAAAAAACTACCCAAAAGCAGGTACGGGTACAACATTTACACAGTGGAAAACCAAACAAAGGTGAGGCGAGGCGAGGCGAGTCAAGTCGAGCTAGTACTATGTAATGAAAAATCGCCATTAGACCTGTGCTGTCAGATCCAGATCTAAGAATAGAAAAATTGACATTGCAAAAAGAGCAATAACACAATGATCATGATTGTAGCTCTGTTTACACCTGACATTAACATTTGTCACGAGTGATACAACCACAAGTGGTCAGCCGAGACACATTGCTTATTGTATCTGGTGTCTCGTGACCACTTGTTGACAGATTTCATTAAGGAGGTTTCTAATTTTATGACTATATACAGCATTTATAACGTGGGCCAAATCATCATTAAACAAATTGGTCCCACTTTATATTAAGTGGCTTTAAGTACTATGTACTTGCATTGAAAAATAAGTACAATGTACTTGTGCTCATGTTGTATTGCAAAACACTTTTTGCTGCTATTGAGGTGTGATCTGGGTAAGGTTAGGGACAGGTGTGGTGGTATGGGTAGGTTTAAGGGTAGGTTAAAGTGTAAGGGATGGGTCAGCTGTGTAATTACAGATGTAATTACTTAAATTAGTTACAGCTGTAATTACATGCTGGTATTTTAAAAATATAAGTACAATGTAAAACATGTACAGTATGTACACAATAAGTCCATGGTATCAAATTATTTGTTTCAATGAGAGTACATAGTACTTAAAGCCACTTAATATAAAGTGGGACCAAGAAATGGATGAATCAATGGATAAAAAAAAGACCTTTTTTTAAAGATACAGCAGTGAAGCAATCACCCATTGCTAAATAAGAAATGTCTTTTTTATAATTAAAAATAATCCATTAAATAGCCATAGGTAAATGAGCAAATTGAAAATACAATATTTAATGTGTCAAATAATACATTTTAATTAAAATATAAGCACATTTATGGAATATTAAAGAGTTCATTAAATATTTATGTTTATTAATTAAATAATATTCAAATAATAAAGTTATGTTAAATTGTGATGCGTGTAAGAAGTAAACCGTCTATTGTTTTTTCCATTTTATTATCACCCTATATGCTGATTTCCATTAACTTTTAAGTACATTTATTGATCTGATCTTTTGATTTATCACATTTGGCCCCCCAAAAAAGGAAAATTGTGATCGACACTAATTATGCAGGCATGCTTTGTGCCACAACAGATACAAATGAATCCGCAATAAGTGAAGACAATTTACTCTTAGTGAATTCTTTCCTGATCATTTTAATGAAGATGAACCAAACCTATTAGTGAACCAAAAAGCTATTACAATATGAGGAAATGTTGAAAGCGTATTAGAGAGGTGGTCACCTGCACATCGGAAGCTCTGAGTGGTGAGACCCTTTTCTACAGCCAGACAGGTAAGGATACTGAGAAAGCTAGTGGTGACGGACTGACGTTTAGCTCTCTGGCCTTCCCTGTGCCGTCGTTCCCTGGCTGGCTTACTCCTCATCAGCACTCCACTGGGGACTTGACTATTCTCACACTGTGGCCGCTGAGCCGTCACCGCTGTTCTTAGGGCCTCCACCCAGTCTTGAGTTTTGGACTCACTCTCTGCCCGCAAGCGCAGCACATCATCAGGGAAGACCACCTGGAAGCGGGAGCTAGAGCCTCCGTCTTCATCATCCCGCTGCACAGCCAGACAGCAAGCCAGCCGGTACCGCAGCACTGGCTCCGACACCGGGCCTCTTCCCTCGGTCGGGAAGGCTTGCAGCTCGGTGCGGCTCAGTACAAACGTAAAGGCCCTCCAGTTGTTGAGGTCAGAGAGTTGGTGCAGAAGGCCAGCTTTAAGAACATCGGCAGAGTGCTGGGTGAACAGTGGCAGGGCCGTGGGACGTACCAGCGGACGAGGGGCTGGCACAGTCGTCGTGTCTGGATCGGGTTCGTGGAGGGTAGGTGCCGGCTCCCCTTTGCGATGGGCTGCACGGGCGGCCAAGACGCGTTCCCAGAGGAGTCTACGCCACTCCAGTGCCTCCCACTGGCACGGTGCGCGTAACTGCACGCGGGTGCTGTTAAAGAAGACCGCCTGCAGCACACGTCCATCCTGCGTCTGGGGAGCACTCACCCCTTGGCAGTGGGACAGTGAGAGCGCGGCACATAGCTGCTGGTTGCCGCTGCTATCCAGGCTGTAGAGACGCAGCTCACAGGGCGTAAGCTCCACATGACAGGTGGTCCAGCGTCCCCACGGTCCCTCTCTCTGCTCTAGCGTTCCCTGCTTCACTAGGCTTGGGCTGCTCTCCTTATGAGCTGGAAAAGAAAAGTCAGAAAGAGCACCTTTAATACAAATAACAAACTACCAACTAAAAATATCTCTAAATAACTATAAAATTTAATATCAATACTAGGCCTTTGGCTGCACTGTATCAAGCCAATGGCAAACCTGTGATTGCACAGGACAATTTTAGGCAATATTGTGGATCCAATACTTTCTGGTGACTTGCACTATGCAAATGAGACTTTTGACTTGATTCTTTTATAACAAGTACATAATTAAATGGAAAGAATTGTGTTTGTTTATTTGGATACCATTAGCCTAGGTAGTGGCAACTCTTCCTGGGGTCCAACAAGTAAAAATACAAAACTACATAAGTCAACAACAAAATGATAATTAAACTTATTTATTTAATTTTCATATAGAAGAGAATGCCAACATTACTTAAAATAGCAACTGCAGCTCACAATTCTCAAATGATTACCTTTTTGAGAGGACTATAGAAAAAAACAACAACCCAAAAATGGCCAAATAGCCCAAATAAATGAGAAGCATTATGAAAGAAAAAAAAAACCCAAAAAGAATTACATTTCTTAAAAGACATTAGCTAAAATATGTAATTATTCAATCAGTAATTTTAGCCAATTTACCATCAAAATGTTTTACTTATGTAGTTAGAAAATCTTACAATTAAAGGCATGAATGTGAAACACTTACACTAATCACTAGAAAATAATTGTCCTGTCCGAAAAGGGTTATGGTAATATTATGAATACATTCTTTTTTTTTTTTTCTTTTAAATGCCCATCATGCTAGTCCCTCCTCTCTCATGTTACTCTTGAGCTCTGCGTGAGAGATGTTCACATCACCCATGATGGATGGTAAGTATGCTACGTGACAGCAGTCTATCCAGCCACCGCAAAGCAGGAAGAACCATTATTGTGAGTTGGGCTGCTGTGCAAACAAAATGGCAAATAGTGACCCCTAATCTTTGGCACTCCTTTTCAATCCTTCCTTTTTCTGTCCATTTCTTTCATATACTCCCTCCTTTATCTCCTTTCCTCTCTTGGTCCACAACACTCCTCATCCTTACACTTCCTTGGGTGGAAACTGCCCGTTTTCCTCTCAACCATCGGGAACCTGCTGTTTGCCCCGGATTTCTGTGCCTGGCCAGACCAATAGAAACAGACAGAGGATACAAATTGTATTGTTTTCTTTAAGTCTTATCTCTAATCTACCAGTCAAAACTGCACCTTTTAAAAACATCTGTAACTTATATAATGGACAATCCCCTCCCACTATTTGCTGATAAACTGTGAGCTTTGAAGGTTGGGTTACTTTGACTAGCCACCAAAAGCTGCGACAGCTAACGTGCTTTGGGCCTCTGGAGTGCAGTTGTGGGTGTTTGGGGACTCCTTGCACTCGGAGGTCTTCAAAGGTGCATAGTTTGCAGCTATGGAAAGAGTCACAACTAATTTCACAGCAGAGAGGACATGAGGCGTGCTGACATGACTCAATTAGCGAGCTGGTGCAAAGCCAGTTGGCCTGCAGAGTCTGAACCATTCCAAGACCGTTCCCTCTGCAAGTTACTAAAATACCTATAATGCTACAGTACACCACTCACAGATGGGCACGAGAAAAACAGTCATCAGTAATGACTCAAAATTCTCAAAAACAGTCATCAGTAATGACTCAAAAAAGGGGAAAAAAAGCAGACATTATGGAAAAGAAAAGATCTGAGTGAATCCCAAAGCTAATCTGGACAATTTTAAGAAACAAAAAAAAATATATCAGCCAGAAAATACATTGCTAGATAAAATATATTTCAAATAAATGCTGTTGTTGTGAAGTTTCTATTAATAAAAAAATCCTGAAGAAAAAAAAAACCTTCACAGTTTCAAGAAAAATAACTGTTTCCAACACTGATAATAAGACATGTTTCATGAGGACCAAATCAGCAGAATTCTGAGGGATCATTGATACTAAAGACTACAATAATGGCTGCTGAAAATGTAGCATTGGCATCACAGAAATAAACAAACCTTGAAAATATGTTAAAATATTGTACTGATTTTTAACAATATTACAGTCTCTGAAACTAACACATTAACTCAAAATCAGTAGTAGTAGGCTATACCAACACAGTGATGGGTTAATTTGGTTAAGTTGGACATAACAGACCAAAGCAATCAAGCAATCTTGATTGACTCCCTGATCTTTTAACCAGAATCCCTGTAATTTGCTTTAGATTGTGATTTCAGCATAAATATAATTTAAGATCTGTATTCAACTAACAATAAAATTGTTCTGCTTGAGGTCCTATAAAAACGCAAATGAATAGGCACGACTCGTTTCAGACATGCTGTAATCAAAGAGAAAGCAACACATGGAGTCACATCATAACATGACATAATATTAAACAATGAAATGTCAGGAGTATAATCTATTTAGCTCTTCAATTAAAGACAACTAGTAAGTTCTGTTGCACTGACTGACCCTTTGCTACTTCAATTTCTGTAAGAACCATGATAGACTTTTTTTTTTCTCAGAATTTTTTTAATGAACAGAAACGCTTAAAATAGAAAATTCTAAAGAACAGCATTTTTGAAACAGAATTATTTTGTGACATTATAAATGTACTATCATTTTTGATCAATTTAATCCATCCTTGCTGAATATCAGTATTAACTAACAGTATAAAATCTTTCAGAAATCCATTCCCAATCTTTTGAATGGTAGTGTATTTTAAAAATGTAAAATGTCTTTAAAAAATGTCTTTAATAAAAATAAATAAATAAAAAACTACATTTAAATTAAGTTCAATCTAAGGCCAGTCAAACAAGACATTGAAAAATGGGTGCAAACAAAGCAGACTAAATTGAAATTGACGCTTGTAATGAACTACAGAGCCAAGTCAAGCATAGCGCAAACACTGAGACCTGTGCAGTGAAGAGTGTATGGGTTTCTCCAGTCTTAATCAGTAGATCTATCAGAATTAGAAACTGGGTGGGTTGCCAATATCTTAATGTCACCTAGGATTCAATCTCAGTCACTGAAGAAACGGTGGGCATTCGAGCATGGAACTCCCTTCTATTTCCAGTTGCTCCCTTTGGCACATTTTGCTGTAATTAACAATTTGCCCCATTAAGTTTTAATACGGAAGCAAAGACAGCCAAGAGGATTGGTATCACCTGCCGATTTGCAAAACCTAGCACTGATTTATTGGATGTAGAAATAAATCAGTCTTTTCGAAATGAGTTAATATAAAATTAAACCAGCCTACACTGGATATAAAAAGCTTTAAAACAAAGCGACCATTTATATTAGTGAATGTGTATTTTATTAAATCATAGTAGCATGTTAATCATAATATGCCTCTGGGTTTCTATTGTTCTTGTTCTGGTATGACCTTGTCTAAATAAACCCTTCAGTAGAAAACAACAAACAAACTCATTGAACCCTCTCAACATAAAAGGATGTGATTCCTGCAAAGAGCGCAGGTGAGCGGTGTTGACAGAGACATAGACGCAACAAATCACAGGTGTGAGGAGATAAAAGCTACATCATCACGTAATGACATTTTAATAAAGTGTCCAAAGTGATGAAAAACAATGTCATTTGAGCAAGTGGATAGTCTTTTGATGGATAACAGCTGTAATAAAAATACCACCTAAACAGATGTTACACGATAAAGTGCTGATTGATAAAAGTTGAGAGTTTTTTCGATGTGAGCTTTTGTCTTAACCAGCCACAAGAAGTGACAAATGGGACAGTGAAATCTCATTGGTCCAAAACCCACTTAATGCAACTGTCGAATACAATATTCAAGTTCTGGAAATAGTAAATATCTCGTTCACTTTCTCCATAGAGGAGAATTCCATTATAATTCTGCAAATTTAAAAAAAAAAAAAAAAATTATTGTAGAATTGTAGTTCTTTCTATCATTAAAGCAGCTAAGTATACAGTCTTGTACCTCAGTCGTTTTCCCCCAAATGTTTTTTTTTTTTGGTTAAAATCATTTAAAGCTGCAGTCCGTAACTTTAAAAATTATCCAAAATACATTTGAGCAAGTGCATAACCAGGCTGTGTTCAAAACTATAGCTCGATTCAACGGTAAGCTTGTAAAAATGTTTTTAATTCCAGTAGTACTGGTGGATTTCCGTGGGAGATTCGAGCATGTCTTCGCGTCATTACGTCACACCTGTACACATAAAGGAGGAGTCTCGGCTAGTTGAAGCTATATTGCGTGTGAGAATGGTTGAGGTGGAGATTTCTGGCCTTTTCTCACAGAACTTGGTATAATTATTAAAGTCCCCATGAAATAAAAATTTACCATATTTGCTTTGTTTGCCTAAATTGATCGTTTTGTGGTGAACAATATACATGCAATTCAATCCACACAAAAAAAATGTTTGGCTTCGTAATCTTTAATCAAATTTTGAAAATGCCCCTCCCCTCTGCATTGGAGGACCTTGCCCGATGACGCAGGCTTTACGGTTTGGGTGTCTCCTTAACATCCATAACCACGCCCCTCCAACTGACAGCTGCTGTGTGTTTGCGAGCTCCAAGCGAGCATTGATCGTAAACTTGCATCATCCTCCATTTCAGAATGAAACACCCATTTTTCTAGATCCAATCAGGCGCTAGTTGGAAAAAAAGCCACGCCCATTATTTTGCCTCATTTAGTATTCCGTTTCTCTCGGAAATACGTCACAACACTGGAGAAAAGTCGTTTGCAACTTCTGGTTCATGGGGACTTTAAACGTATTAATTTGATAGTGGATTCATAAAGGTTCAAATGATAATCACCAGAGACAACTAGAGATTAACTCTGTTGTAAAATGCAAAAGATTTTGGACTGATAGTTTGGAAAAAGAGACTGCAACCGGGCCCATGCGAAACATATACTTCCAAAAAGTAGAATCTGTGATTCTTAATGACAGTATCCACACCGCATGGTGATTGACAGCTGCACATTCTATGCAAAACATTGGATTCATCCAGGCTGTGCCGTGCCGAGGTACAACTCACGTAAAGTTGATGATTCTGCGAGAGAACAGAGATGGCGACAAAGAGGAAAAACTGCGGACTGCAGCTTTAATGTGATTATTCACCAAGTGGTTGATTTCATGGCTCATCATAACTGTACAACAATTTTTCTGACTGCTAAACAAGTGGATGTGCACTGTTGCACAGTGATAATGTTCTGATTGGTTGGGATTATATGGCATCACTCGGTATTTTTACTTTCGGTGTGGACGGACAAATTTCCTGTCGCTAGAATCTTGTAAGTAAAACACCTGTTTTTTTTATGAGACACAATTTGTTTAACTTTTTGCATCTCTGCACTACACATCAATTCCAATTAAAAGGTATCAATAATAATTGCAGTTTAATCCTTACCATCTCTGTAGTCATTCAGTGCCATGTTCTTGAGGGTATTTTTGTCAATGGCCGGCATGCCATTATCGGTGTAAGTGCGGTTGTTGACGTCTGAACGGGAACGGTTGTGGCCACGTTTGAAGCCGCCATTAGATGTATTGGTGGTTGAGTTCGCCTCTTTGGCATGCGCCGCCAAATCATTGGTAGATCGTGCCCGGTTCCTTTTTCCATGTCGTAGGCCCAGCACGTTAAAGGACGTCTGCTCTGCCCAGGCCATATTGCCTGGTGATATCTCCGACTGCTTCCCTGTCAGTAGCCCCCACACGCCACTGGAATTTAACTTGTCCATGGTGGAAGCCTCTTTAAGCTTGGGCGGACGTACCTGGCCATCCCCTTGATTGTCAGCGAGGCAGTGCAGGTAATCCTCAGTGGCCTCGAGGGCAGGGCTAATGTCCTCGACCTCCAGACCCTCCATCACCTCAACAGTTTTGGCGTCACAGAAGTGGAGGGGTGGGGCAAAGGGACCGATTCCTTACATGAGCGAGGGTAGATGGGGCTGGATCGAGATGCCTCAAGGCACCGCAGACGGAACATCTGCTGTCTGAACCCAAAAGAACTGTTGCAAAACAGATGGTACACAAGAGCAAGAGCCCCTTCCAGTACTGTCACTTTCTGTGCCAAATCTGCCAACGTTGTTAATCAAGCACCTAATGAGAACCGACCGCTGTGCCAGCAACCAGTATCACCACTGGGTAGGGTGAGGTCAGCAAACTCAGAGCTGTCTAGAACAGGTGTTGCCTCAAACAAGTTCCTCAATTAAATCACTGCAGTCAGTAAGGCGTTGATTCAGTGAGAGGGCGTCCTTCCCCAGAGCCAGACATCCTAAATTTAGACAAACAAGAAAGAAAAGGACAGTACGGTCAGCAAAGTAACTCTATGGACAGCTGATGTTCTAGTGATGAGCATCTGAGCAAAAAGCATAACATCAGCAATTATACAACAGACAAGAACCACAAGTATTTTTTCTGAATAACCAAGTTCTGTCCCACACAAACCCTAGTGAGCTTCCTTGCAGTCTATCAGCTAATATAGACCTTTGCCATCTAAGGTGGCATACTCTCCGCAATTGAACCTCATAAGTGACTGATTTTCCAGCAACTCTGTGAGACATGCGCTGGTAGGTAACATGACGATTGCAGAACGTCCAGATTGCATTCAAACTAGAGATTACTTCGATAAAACGTCCTTTTCAATGTGGTACTCAACTTGTGTGATACCTAATCAAATCAATGTGGCATCTACCTATCAGACTTCGAGTTTCTAATGATGGACAACTTTACCAGTTGCACCACATCTTGCTGATTTTTCAGCATCGTGCACAGTAACTTATGTGTAAAGTAAAAAGTAGCTCATGTTTCAAGAGTCTGCGCTCTTTTCCGTTCCACTTAAATACAAACGCAAAAATGTGTTCTGCGTGAATGCCCCCAAATGCTGCTTCCGTTTGATACAGCCTTCACATGTTGAGAAATGAGAAACTATTGTGTCAGCAACTGAACTTCACTCACCTTGACCTGTATTTATTTACACTCATGGCAAAAAATCATAACAAGACATTGTGAATTTCACAATACTACCTACTGTAGCAAATGGAATCCGTTCAACAGGCTACCTTAAGTTCCAGAGATTCAGGCAAACAGACAAACCTGGAAGTTTCCAGCCTCTCCAAACATGAGCTTGGCTTGGTTCTTTCTTGAATTTTCATTTCACATAGTTATGCTGCCTCTCCTCATCTTACTCATGTCTACATCCTCCCGCACTAACATTGATTTCCTCTGCACTCCGGCTCAGTGTCTTTCACTTTCTTTGAACCATCAATTATTAAAAAGGCCATTACATCATCTCAGAGACAACACAGTCTCATGAAGATGCGCATCTATACCACGAATGTCATTTCTCGTGGCATTTATATGCCAAAAATGTTTTTTGCGTGCTTATGCTACGCACTAAAAAACCCTGGGTTAGGTTTAGGGGGGAGGGGGGTGGGGGGTTTGTGCATATTATACGCCAAAAAGTGCGCATCATATACATGCGAAAAACGCGTACCATATACACGCAAAAAATGTTTTTGCCGTATAAATGCCACGAGAAATGACATTCGTGCTATAGATACGAACTTTCATCGGCTATAGATCGGGATCCTCCGAGAAGAAGCTCACCTGACCCATGAGAAGAAACAAAGAAATACATATAAATGCAGACCAACAGACAGCTGTGCAAATAGGTGATTTCCGTTGGTTTAAAACTCACCAGCAAAACAAGCAAATCTTCAAATCAACTAATAAAATAAAATAATGGGTGTCAAAAAAAGGGATATTCTCAAAAAAATTCTGTCATCATATTCTCACCATAAAGTCATTCCAAACCTTTAAAAAGAAGTGATTTTCTGAAAAGTCTCATGGAAGACAACATTCTTCAAACTCAAGGCACAATCATAGCAAGGCATTGTCATGGTATTATGCTATAAGGCATCAATTAATCAATTTAATGCTAGTACCTTGAAGGCCGTGGATAAACGTGTTACACAGAAGAACAGGATCAGAGCAACATGAGGGTGTGTAAGGACACATTGTAAAGTTTCAGGAGTGACAACTGTATTTCAATATGGGAAATGAATTACAATGATTGACACCATGGTAAACATAAGCCCTATTCAGACAGGACTAGTTTTCATTACAAGTTTTCAGACAGGACATTAGAGAAATGCATGTTTCACAGACGTACTTAGTGATTTTAATCCCGTCGGTATCTGCCAGCAGTGTTTTTCTTGCTCAACCTCTGTAAAAATTCGAGGGCAAATTACCTTTGGCCCTACTGTTCTTCAGCAAACTCAAAAGTCCTCTAAGAAATCTAATCCCCCATCTGAATGCAAATGTCTGTGATTGCTGATTAATTGTATTATTCAGAATAATAATTCTATCACTTCTCCTCATGCATTTATTTTGAGCTATTATTTGCACACCAATCTTTGACATGTTTTCATTTAGTGTCAATATGGATGGTCTCCGACAAAAAATGATAAATACAATCTATGAAAAGAGCCAAATCGTGGAATTGCGAAGATAGCCCATTTTAATATCAGTCAGGTAAAGGTAAGATACCTTAGATTTCTCTGCACACTTATGTTATAAACAGCCACTGTGATCAACTTGTGAAGTTTACTTAAAAAGGACTTTTATAATAAATTAAAAATGATATTAACAAATAATAAATTAAAAGAGACATAAATCACATGTGATGCACACAAGCACAGCAGATGATGAATCGGTACATGAAATCACACAGATGTTGAGTGATAAGAATTGTAACTCAAATGTTGGTTTAGGAGGCTATTCCCCTCTGAATAGGAATTAAGCAACATTCGGCCTGTTGTGTGTTTAATATTACAGTGGCCAAAAGTTATGTTCTGCAAATTTAACTAAACCCATGCTTCTGTCCTGGGGACACCCCCACCACTGCACATTTTGAATGTACCCCTCATCAGTCACATCCAACACAAGTTTTGCAATTTCTAATGAGCTGATGAGTTGAACAACCTAGATGAGAGAGACATCCAAAATGTGATTTGTTTTTTGTTTATGCTTGGAATTTCACTCCCATAAATTACTGAACTCTAGTACAAGATCAAGCATTAAAAGCTGAATTGACAACCAAATTTAGCTGCAGTGTGATGAGACTAGTACTACAAATCAGCAGCCAGCCATGAGAACCAGATCTGCAACAGTAAAAACTTGAGCTGGTGATCTTAACACCTCTGCATGTTGACACACTTATTCAGAGTGTGATGAGGCCCTCTTCTGCCGTTCTATTTTTAGCCATCTCACAGCAAACATCAGTCTGCACACTGAGGCAGTGACAAAGCAAAGTTATGTCCTGCAAGTAGCATGTGAGAATCATAAAGTGAAAGCAGTAGAGAGAAGATGTGCACCCTCTTAAATATAATTTTGTACAATATAGTCACGTTATTGCTGCTGCAGCAGTACCATAAATCAGATTTATTCTGTTACACTGTGATGAGCAGTAATGTGACATCATAACACACTTATATGTCATCATAAAATAACATAAAATCATATTATCACAGATCTATGATATATCATTTTACGGAAACACAAAAACCCCTAGGCTAAGTGCCAGTAAACTAAACTGCTTATCTTTTGACATTTTACAATAAAAAGAACTGCGGTATCAGACGCATATGATACTATCTTTAATTAATACACAATAGTAAATCTGGTCAATTGTAAAACACCACCGCTACATTTATTCTAGTGTAGTAAGGCAAATGGCTTTTGATTTGTTTTTTGGTTTTTATTTTCTCCACTACCGTCACCTGATGGAGTTTTGGTTCCTTGACACTGACTGCGCTTTATAAATAAACGTGATTTGACAAAACAGACACAAAATTACGAGAGACGACCCCTTACATCAGCTATCTAATGCTGAGTATTCACACAAGAGTTATTAATTATTTTTAATTAATAACTTATACTTAGTTATACGGTCCACACATGTGCAGCTTACACACAAGCAAGCTGCGAGATATACGAGACAAGACGTAAAAAGAAAATATAGAAACTCTAATATCAAGGTGTGCCCCTCTTCTGAAAGAAATTGTGCTTTTCTTTACAAGTCGCTGTTTCGCTTAATTAAGCCGATGACTTCATACCATGATGCTAGTTAGCACTTGGCTACATCTGCAGCCAATGCCATTTGTGTCATCCGATTGTGCTTAACTCACAGCGGTTATAATAATTGTATGAGTCATTGATAATAAGAGAATGACTATAACACAAAGTACGAGCATGAAAAGACCATATAATCCGTTGTTTGTATGTGAAAGTGACTCACCAGATTCTGTTTACAATCTGTCACATTCAGTTCCGTCAGCAAAAATGCACACCGGGTAAAACAACATCCTGGTTTAAAAGGTTCCGGCTCCCTTTATTTATTTATTTATTTATTTATTTATTTATTTTATAAGCCTACTACTTCATTTATTTTATTTCGCGATTATAATGGTATTCTTTGTAGTATCTTGGACCACCATGTGGTACATGGACATTTTCAATACCGTTGTATTGTCAGCTGGTGGTAGGCCTAAAGTCACTGATAGCCTAATAAATTAGATTAGTGTTTATAGTACATTTCTGTAAGCCAAGTGAGATTTTAGATTTAGGCTACTTTAATGGAACAATGTATTTCAGTGTTTCCTTGTCAGTACAAGTCACAAAATTGTGTAAAATCATTTTAGCTACTCTGTAATATTGCAGAGACTTGTTTTATCGATCGCACTTCTCTCACAAACACCAGCATCCTTTGCACATGTCTCACAGTCATTGGCAATCCACGTGGACTTGGAATGAGATGTCATACAAAAGAACACAAAAGAAGTCTAACTGCATAAAAGATCTATGCATTCTTAATGTGCAAACTGTGGTCGACATTAAGACTTTGTGCAATAGTGAAGCCAAGTGGTTTGGCAAATGAGTGGCAAAGATAGGATTTTTTTGTAATAGCCAACAGCCGTTCTTGAAGCCAGCCCTGCATCTATTGTTCAGGGTCCCCAAAAAGAAACATTATTCAAGTCTTTTTCAGGCCACAGACAGAAACACAGTAATTATCGTGGGCTCCGGGCTAAACCTGCGACCTCCCCTCCAATCCTCCTCTTCTCCCCCTGCTACCCTTTCTGAGAGCTCATTGTCTTGACTTGTTTAAAGAAAGGCTTCGTTAATGAAGGAGGAGGGGACATGGACTAATGGGCTCAAATAAGTTCCTCTCCGCAATATTGTTGTGGGATAATGGTGCTACGAGACCCAGCTGTAAACTTGCAGGAGCCATATTGTGCGTGACCTATATAGACCCTCATCTGAACCCGTGCTGAATGCTGATCTGCCCCAGAAAACTCAACATTTCTCTCCCCCTTCCCTTTTCTGTCTTCTTTTTTTCTGTTGTTCTGATTCAATTAAGAGAGTCAGCAATTGGACAGGCCACTGTAAGTGACATAGAGAGGGAAAAGAAGAGAATGGCACACAGCAATTAATGTTGAAACGCTAACTTGTTAACCTTGACAAAGGTAGCAATTGTATGGAATTTATCTTCATTTTATGTTTATTAAAGAAATGTTAACTTTGCTAACCGTGTCAAATGGCAGGAAATATTCACAAAATTCACATTTCATATGCATTCATATTTTATCATGTGTACCATTTTTATTATTTTATTTAGCAGAATGCGTTAAATTGATCAAAAATGACAGTAGAGACATTTATAATGATACAAAAAATTTCTATTTAAAATAAATGCTGTTGTTCAAACTTTCCAACAAAAAAACACTTTGTTAAGCAGCACAACCATTTTCAACAGTGATAATGATCACCAAATCAGCATATTAGCATGATTTGCCATCAAATAACATTTTAAAATATAATACAATATAAAACAGTTCTTTTAAATCATAAGATGATTTCAATGTTTTAAAAAAATCAATTTTCAAATAAATGCAGCCTTTGTGAACATTAAAAAATGTTCTTTCAAAAACAAACAACAACAACAACAAAATCTTACTGACCCCAAACTTTTGAACATTTCTGAAGCTAACTTATTCAATTATGACTAACAATACAGTCATACATCTTGCTGCTCAAAAGCTTTGGTTACTTTACCATATAAGTTTGCTTTTTTTTAAAGCAGTTATGGGTCATACTTGTAATACTTTAGTATTTTTACATTAAACTTTTAATTCATAATAAATTTTACTTTTATAAACATATTGAACATCTAAAGCCCACTTATATTCCTTTGACAGACAAAGAAGAAATACGTCCTTATAAACAAGGTTGCTATTTTTAGAACAATATAGTTGATGTAGCATAATTTTCTCAAATTGGATGGAAGTGGGCGCCATCATTTCGGCACAAACTACAGCACAGAGAACTGATCATCAGCATGAAAAAAAACAAAAAAAAAAACAAGCCTGAGCCACAGCACAACAATTCCTTTATGTCTTTGAAATTTATCCTCATATCAGACTCCCATCTCTCTCTCTCTTGTTCATATCTTGACCCATGAGCCTCTCCTTTTCACTGTTTGTGTTTTCAGTGTCTATTTGGATTCTGTGCTCCTGCACTGATGACTAAATTATGATTGGGCGTAAGGATAGCAGGGCTTTCATCTGCCCAGCGTTGTTCCATGCTTTCCTCTCCAACACAAAGGGCCCCTCTGCCTCTGCTCGGCCTGCTTTTGAAGAGCAGAGTGGCTATGGGTCCCCATGGAAACCACTGCGTTCCCTACAGGAGAAAGGTGTGCTCTCAAACAGAGACAGAGAGAGAGAGAAACAACGTCAAGCCATATCTCAATCATTAATCGCTTTATTAATTTTCAATGTCCATGCCCTTCTCTGAAGGTGCAAACATGCTGGTGCAAATGACTGGTTTTGTAAACTGTGTAAAAATCTTTGTAAATGCAAAATATTATAACTACATTCGGCAGATTTCAATAAAAATAAAAGCTGCCCCTTAACCTAAACCTTAAAAGTATAGAGTTGGTATACTTTAACCAAACTATAAGTTGATGGCATTTTTTAACTGAGTTCATGAAAAGAACTTTTCTTGACAGCTGATGCGTAATTAAATTGACCAATGAAATCGACTGCGGGACGGGGTTTGTATCGCAGTGGCGTTTACGATGCTCGAGTCCAGTGACCTCAGCTTGTGCGTGTTTTACATCATTTACATTGGAAACGTTGGAGACCACCGGCCTCTATTTCATATTCATAAGGCTTTACGTCCTGTGGCACAATAGTAATCTTTACTCTGACAATGCCCATGAATGAGTTTCCATTCAAACAGGGAGAATCCAATTATCACAGCACAATGGTGACAGTCTGAGGGATGCTGTCTTTATCCTCTCTCTCACTCACACACACACACACGCCCAATGTATTTCTTTCTCCGCTCTCATTGGGGTAAACCATTGTCACAGATATCTAATAAAGTCAAGGACACTTTGGAGTGTGTAGGTACAAGTCTTTGTTCGGACTATTCGGTACTCAGACGCACTCTGATTTTCTGGTCACTTGGAGGAAGTCACATCTTGTAGGCCTACAAGTGCACATTTTACAGTGCTCATGGTGTTTTAATTCATGTATTTTTCCATTTAAACACTGATTATAAAATAATAATAATTCATAATTTAAAAATCTCTGTGTCCCTTGCTGTAGAATGATAGCAGACTCCAAAGCCACTAGAAGGCAAGCCTGCGACCTTTGGCCAAAAAAGCATAACAACTAATGGTAACACTATGGCAGAAGGAGACCAGAGGCTGTTGTTTTTAATGAATGTCAATGGAGAAGAGGCTTCACTACATAGCTTAATGAATCCACTGCCTGTCCACTAGTCTTCAACATGCTTTATGCTAAACAACAATACTTTTGTTGGAAACGATTTATAGATTTTTACTATGATAAAAGGTTACAAGAGAAGGCAGAGAAGGGAATGTCACGACAGGTAAGATTCATTTCATTTAGAAGAAGGTGAGAAGATGGTGTCTGTGCCGGAGACGGTGTTGCCCGTTTTGGAGACGGTCCGTTGCGGAAAAGTTGGTGTGTCCCTGCCAGAGACATTGGTGTCTGTGCCAGAGATGGTGTTGTCCATTCCAGAGACGTTGGTGTCCGTGCTGGAGACGGTCCGTTCCGGAGAGGTTGGTGTTGTCCGTGCCGGAGACGGTGGTGTCCGTGGCGGAGACGTTGGTATCCGTGCCGGAGAAGTTTGTCTCTTTCACCCGATTGCCATTGAGAAATCTTAGATTTGATTATAGTTTTGCAAGTTCAACATGGGTTATAGGGCGAAAGTTGAATGAACAAGTACTTAAGTCCTTTCAATTTCTTACAGGTTGAGTTGTTGTTGCCCATATCATGCTAGCAATCTGCTAATGGATGCTGATTGGTCAGTGAAGGACTGATTAAGACCAGAGACACCGCTTGATGGAATCATGGCTTCCGAAGCGGACTGAACTCTCACACATGTATTTAACTGTGTCAGCTGTGTTGTCAATGCCTCAAGAGCAAAGAAAGAGCAGAGCGCAAAAGCATAAGACATAATAAATACATAGGGCGCTTTGGAACGTTGCTGCGATAGTTTTCCTATTGTGGAAAAAGCATTTTTTGACCCGATTTTAGCAATAACCAAGATAACTGATGGATAACTGAAAGATAATATGGTACAACTACAGTGCAATGCAAATAGTAGGCCTAAATAAGATAAAGTGAGAAGTAGCCTAATAGTAAATAGTTTAGTCAATACAATAAACAAATAGTATAGGCCTACAGCGAATAAAATGCTATATAAAATAAAGGTTATAAAATAAAATGACACAACCCTGTTTATTTTTGTTAAATTTCAGTTTTACTGATCAGTAGCCTAATAGACATAACAGTAGGCTAAGTAAAAGTTATATGAACTTATACAAGACGAGAAATAAAGTTGGATTCAGACAAATTGGATACAACGTTAAAAAGCCAAAATATAAAGTTATGAAACTTCACTTTGCCCTCAGCCAAAAACAATTTACCAGGAAACAAATGATAGATTAATGAGATGAAAGATCGCCCGTTAGATATACACAAGACGAATTATTGAGAAATGTTTAACCACATCAGAGCCAGCGTAATTTCTTATTCTCTGCCGTTACCTTTAAGAGAGAAAAATGAGACCCTCCCTCTCATCGGTCCGGGTATCTCCCTCTGCAAGCTTCTTGCAACAGGTTGTTGTGTCCGCCTTTATTGTCCATCTTCACTCTTCACGTCATTGTGCTGCCATCTAGTGAATAAACTATCACAATCTCCTCAACTGAAAACATTTGATTTCGTAAGAAACTCCACGACAGTGTGATATTTTGATTTTTGTCGCAACAAAAAAGTTCAAAATGTAATAAACACAGTAAGGTATAATTTGGGCTAAATTTTTAAGATGTCTTTGTTACAGCGTAATTATAATTTCTCGCGAGAGAAGCGGCACAATTCACTTATTAAATAAAAATATTAAAATATTAAGAATTTAAACAAATTTACACAGCAAGTCGAAAACAATTGTCTATCAGTGCACGTACTTGTAAATCAGTGCACGTAAAAGTTGTGAAGTCAGTTTATACAGTTAATATATTGAACATTTGCTCACAGTCATTTTATAGCTTCATCTTGATTCTAATATTACCTTTAAATATATGTATTCATTTAAACTCTGCGTGATAGCCTAATAATTGATGAACTAAAATTGTACATGCGTGATCGATTAAGGGTATAACAGTAACATAAATAATATCTAAATTATACAAATTTATTATTCTGGCTCACATAAAATCTCATATTTAAAGGAGCACATGGGGATATTCAAATTAATTAACCAAACGCGGATGTTTTGCCTCTGTGAAGCTGATTTGATGCAATCCATATTGTGAAAAGCGCTATAAAAATAGCCTATACTTGACTATTCTAAATAAGCATTACTAAAAGCCAGACGATTTTGTCTTTAAAAATCATTTGCTTTGTAGTACCTTAATTTGGAGTAAACGGTGGAGCGACTTCATCGTATCTGACATGTCACTTATTTGCTCATAGCTGATTGGCCCAAGTTCGGTTTGCAACCTCTAACCTGGAACATATCCTGCCTTGGATCTGGCTGTGGAGAGTTACTATGGCGATGAACAGTGCTAAAAGCCAAACCACTTTCATGGTGCCTTAAACCCTAGTTTGGCACAAACTAAACTGAAATATAGTTAATATACCAAAACCGGCTGCATGGTATAGGCTCCAAATTTCACACACTCCAAGTTCAATTAAACCATCAAAATATGCAGAACATATTTTAAATATTACAAATTTGACATAATGAGGGTAGAACAAAACACTAAACTTAGTTAAGGTATTCATCTGACAAAATTATTTGGCAAAAAGGGCTACTAAAACAACTAATAGCCTACAGGTTTTATTATACCATGCAAAAAATTTACAAATAAAACAAAGCACAACTACACAATATATTGCAAATACATTAAAGATTTTCTGAATAAAGGGTAAAGATGTCAATTTTCCTAGGCCAGACATCACTTTTGGTTACTTCTGTACACTGTGAAATACTCACAAGAGTAAGAACTCTGTCTTTTACCCTTTTGGAAGTAACAATTAGGTTGAGTGGCTCCTTAGATTGTAGGATTTTATGGAAGTTATCACAAAGACTTTTAATCATGGCATTATTCACTCATTTACATTGTTTTGAGCATGGACTCTGCTTGAAGTATTTAAAAATGTGATATAAATTTGTTTGCCATTGAATTATTAAAGTGGATGCCAAATAGTAGAGCTGAAGCCCCATGTCACTTTACAATACGTAACACCTTATTTAAATTCACACAACAAACATATTTACTACATTAACAAGATCAGACAAAGAAGATACTCTTCTTAAAAAGTCTCATTTATTATTGACGTCATATCACAAGACCTGATCATCACATGAGCACACAGACTGACATAAACCGAAACATATAAGGAAATTAGTTTGTAAAACGGTGACAGACAGTGGTACAGAGTGTTGAAGAATGAAGAGGAATGTCTACCGGTGTTAACTACCAGCATTTTAGTTAAAAGCAGGTATTTACATTAAGACCTAATCTTCCGGTTCTTGGGATGCCATCAAGAGTGTCTGTCTGAAGACGAGACAATTACAGATGCATTTGATAAGGCAACAGGTATTCAAGCACCTGAGAGATGGGCTGCACTATAGCAGAGTAGAACATTAATACACATATTTATGCACTACACGGGGCATGATTAAAAATAAAATGGCAATGATAAAATGTATAAATATAGCTAATTTCTAATATGAATGCTTCCAATTTGTTTTTAAAAGAATAATGAAGGTTACAGTGGCTCATTCCATTTGAAAAAGGCACTTTCATGTCTTCCAGTTGAAAGTGCACTGCTTCCCCTACTGGTTGAAGTGGTGAAGTCAATTTCTCTGTCTTTGGTCCCAGTTAGACAGGAGATGCGGCTTGACGTGGGTTGAGGGCTGCATGTGCTTGGACACCTCATCAAAATCCTGCATCTTTACAGTTTGGGCTGGCTTGACAACTTTATCTTCAGATTCTCGGCCAGTTTGTCCAAGAACTCAAAAGTGTTGAGGTAATCTGAGCGTGCAACACTTCAAAGAAATAAACAGAAAGAAGTGCATAAATATCAGAACTATCCTTGGACAGGCATGGATATACTTTAAAAACTGTATTTTTACAGAAAGTCGTTAGTGTTTTTTAATTTTTTTTTATGCAATATCACTTTAACACTGAATTTGAGCTGAGTCCCCTATAAGACATCATCAAATACCCATTTCTAACACCACTGTTTAACTGACAAAACCATAATAACCGAGAAATCGATCCAATGACCTTCAATAAATGACATATATTTTAGAGCAAGTGACCCAGAGTAGATACTGAACGTACCCAGACATGCCCTTAATGCAGATGGCCAGGTCCTTGGTCATGAAACCAGCTTCAATGGTCTCAATACAAACGGCCTCTAGTGCCTCAGCAAAAACACGCAGCTCAGCGTTCTTATCCAGCTCCGCCCGGTGCAGCAGCCCTCGCGTCCATGCAAAGATCGAGGCTGACGGGATAAAATTGTGAGTCTATGAAGCTGCATTGTGTGCCGAGCGTTTTTTTTTTTTTATATGATCATGAAAAACAGTTTCAATGGCATCATCTGTGGATTTTATTGATTAAGACCAAAGTGTTTTCCTCACCGATGGGGTTGGTGGACGTCTCCTTGCCCTGCTGGTGCATACGATAATGCCGCGTGACGGTGCCATGGGCTGCCTCAGCTTCTACGGTACGCCCGTCAGGACATACGAGCACGCTGGTCATCATACCCAGTGACCCATAACCTAGAGACAGAGATCAAAAAGTTTACTCACTATAAATTTCATCATTCTTTTATAATACATTCACAAAGAGTAATGCCAACCCATTACGCAAATTCACGAGAGGGCTTAAATTAATGCATATTTCACACCCGGTCACCACAAAGACATGAATAAGATTTAAACTCAAAATTATACACTACCATACAAAAGTTGAAAAAGTTGAAAATGATTTTGAAAGATGTTTCTTTTATGCTCAACAAGGCTGCATTTATTTGATCAAATGTAATTTATTCCTGTGAATGAAAAGGCATTACTCCAGTCTTCAGTGTCACATGACCCTTCAAAAATCATTTTAATATGCAGATTTTTTTTTTTTTAAAGGGAATTATATTCATGTAAAAATCTGTATTGTCAATTTGAATCAACTTGATGCTTCACTTTAAGATAAAAGTCTTTTTTTTCAATAGTAATCATTGTTATTATGTTCAGTGCTGACCAATTCATTTATTCCATAGATTGTTTGGTATTGGGTTGGGTGCAAAAGATAAATATCTCAACATAAATGTGGTAATTTCACTGCATATTAGTTTAACTCACCCTGAGCTACAGAGTCTGACTGTACGTCTCCATCATAGTTCTTGCAGGCCCAGATAAAGCCACCTTCAGACTTCATGGCCTGAGCCACCATGTCATCAATTAGCCGATGCTCATACCAGATCCCTTTGGCCTCATACTGAGCCTTGTAGTCTCTGCAACACACACACACGCAGTGTCAGAATACTATTGTTACAAAAGCAACTTTTTTTTCTATATTTATTTTTCAGCTTGTTCAGTATAGGCATACGAAATTATGATTAAATGTTTATACTTTAATGCCATGACAGGAGGAAATCTTTTATAATAAAACAATGACATGTGTTTATTGAAAAATAGCTTCTTAGTTCAAAAGTTCAATGCTTAGTTCTTAGTTCAATGCTTCTTTAGTTGAAAAGACCCTGTTTAACTAGATCAAGGTCAATTTATTCAGTGACAATTCATAAGCAACCATTTTATGGTTACTAACTTTTCATAGATCTCCTGGAAAATATCTTTGAAACGGCCATCATATTTCTTCAGGATGGTGTTCTTGGTGCTGAGATACATCGGCCAGCCTTTGGTCAACCCCATCTGTAAAGAGCTGTGAGCAAAGTCTCGGATTGAGCTGTCCGTGTTGTACATCCCCAGAGCAACTCCACCAGTACCTGAACATAATATGTTAATTATATCATTATGTAATCATGACGTTTGTTAAGCAAAACTGGTCTGAATCTGAAAGCAGATATGCTTGTGCAAAATTATATTTAGCAACAAGTAGGCTACATTCCAAATGAATTCAAATCCAATATTTGCACAATAATTTCATCGGATCAGTTTGCAGACCCAGGACTGTGTTAATCTCAGGTCACAGTACACTGTAATGACATCATCATACAGAGACATTTACACATCTTTCCTTACTCAATAGTAGGTGAAAAACATTATGTAAAAAAAGTAGTACATAAGATTTCACAATGATGTCAATTATTAGAGCAAATGTAATTAGCTACCACATCTTTTTGGCTACATTGTAGTTTGACAGAGTATCAAAGATTTTAGTAACTTTTACCCTCTACTTAACTCAATTTAAAAAAAAGTAGGCCTATATATAAGCTATCCTATAAGTTATAATTTTCACTCTATATAACAAATAATATTAAGTAGAATGAAATAGTCAAAGCCTACTTGCACTGGACGTCATATGAGATGAGGCCGATGACGTCCAGTGCAAGAAGGCTTTGACTATTTCATTCTACTTAATATTATTTGTTATATTGAAGAGGCCTTTTTAAAGGATATTGGTTTATTACTTAAATCATTTTCACTCTAAGGTACCTGTAATTTTATTCAAATATGGGTTTCTGGTACTCTTTACACCTCACCAAACATTCACAGTGTTTATAAAATAGTTATAAATACCTACTACTTCCAGCAAGATTCTGACGTGCGCATACAAATGAACAAATTACAATCCCATGAGGCCACAGGAGAGGATTTGTGAATAGCAGTGAAGACAAACAACTGACACAGGTAGGTCACTTCACATGACAATGATACCATGATGAATGTAGTATATCTGGATTACATTATACTATATAGAACAGACTTTTTTTTAAAGTCACAAAGTAATACTTATTCAAGTATTTAGAGAGTATGCGATTTCCGATGCATCCAAGGACTACAGATTCTACAGGCTTAATGATGAATTCATTAATGAAAGAACATTTGTACATAATTGTACATTTTTATGTCATTGTGGCATTAAAAAAAACAATACTTCTAAACATAATTTTAAAACACCAACACTATTGTAAATCAATGTAGGTTACCTTCAAAGTCATGGACAACAAACTTAAGTGGCTCTCCTCCGTTTTTGGGAGTGTACGTCATTTCCACCCTTCCAGGGCCTGGGACAACAAAATCTGTAGCTTTGTACTGTAAAAGTGGAGAGGACATGTTATGTCAGAAGACTTTTTACCTGTAACGTTCTCTTACTAAGATTAAAGGATGTTTTCTTAGGCATGTACAACAGCAGTGATATGGAAAAACAAAACAACAAAAAAAAAAAACCCAGAACAAATTCACAATTAGATTTAATTATAAACATTGTAATATATGCACGAGTAGGAGCTCCTCACTTGGTCACCATGTGCGTGTCTGCCGATAATTATAGGCTTGATCCACCCTGGAACCAAGCGGGGAATGTTTTTGCAGATAATAGCCTCTCTGAACACAGTGCCACCCAGGATGTTCCTGATTGTTCCATTGGGAGAGCGCCACATCTTCTTGAGCTTGAACTCCTCCACACGCTTCTCATCAGGAGTGATGGTGGCGCACTTGATGCCGACGTTGTAGCGCCTCACAGCCTCCGCCGCCTCAACAGTCACCTTGTCGTCAGTGGCATCACGGTTCTCCATTCCCAGGTCAAAGCTACACAGCAAAAAAAAAAAAGTTTTACTCATCCATGAGAACTAATCTGTGATGTTCTTAACATTAATAATCATTATGCATTTCTATGCAAATCATATTTTAGCAGTCAAAAAATCTGATAATAATAAAGCTCTATTATAAATGTTCTATTATTGAAGCTGATTCAAGTGGAGAGGCAGAAAAATGCTTTTTATAAACCTTAGCGCCAGAGAAGAAAGTACGCAGCCATCTTCAGAATTTTGTGTTTGAACAACTGTTTTTGCGGAAGCTCTGTATATTTCTATAACATTGCAGTAGTAGAGTAATTAGCTTGTGAAGTGTTTTTACTTATTGTAGAGTTAACTATCAAGTTATCATGCACATTGTAATGTTTGAAGCAGATGTCATAACTAAAGTCATTACAAATGTCAGTAAGCTGGGAAGATTCTAAAATTAGTGGTTCATTCATAAATCTGTAAGATCTTATCTTCATGCAGTGGAAATACAAACCGTAAAACAGGCTACATAAGGTATATAGCTTGTAGCAGATAGCGAGCAGCTTTGTGTCTGACCTGGGTATTGTTCCGATCCCATTCCCTTCGCTTACCAGCCTACATAATACTTTACAATAAAATGTCTAAAAGATATTTTAAAAAAAGGTTACTAAAAAAGTGCTTTACTCAGTTCATACTGATAGCCAAATTTGTAATTTTGGACTTGGAACACAATCAGAGCACTAGCAATCAGAAGATGGCGCCCCACGGCACACTTTAAATGAGGTCAATGGGAAACTACAGCCATAGTTACTAAAACACAAGAGTTACTTTCTTACTGTAATAAAAACAGACATAATACTACTATTTAAAATAACTTTTTTATTTTAATTTATCTTTAAATGCAAGTTATTCATGTGATGGGAAAGCTGAATTTTCAGCATCATTACTCCAGTCTTAAGTGTCACATGATCCTTCAGAAATCATTCTAATATGCTGATTTGGTGCTCAAGAAAACTTTCTTATCATCAACGTTGAAAACAGCTTAATATTTTTGAGGAAACCATGTTACAAAAAAAGCATTTTTTTTTTTTTTTTTTTGCAAATGAAAATTGCAAATGTTTTACTGTCACTTTTGATCAATTGAACGCATCCTTCTTCCTGAAGAAAAGGATTAATTACTTTCAAAGAATAATAAAAAATGGTACCGTCACTAAACCTTTAAATCATAGTGTACATGCTTTTTTTGCCTTCTTGTAGTAGGGGGACAAAATATGTGGAATTCTGCAGAAAGCATAACATAGTAAAATGTGTTACAGTAGCTGAGAAGAGAGTACTAGAGCCAAATAGTTTCAAAATTATTTCATTTATTATTCACATCCCCATATATTTCATTTAGTAAATACTTTGTGATCTCCAGCTACCAAAAACATGCCTTCAAACCTTTGAATAGTCAAGAATCTCCAAACTAAAGTTAAATCCACACTGATTTAAATTCATCCAGGCAACTCTCACTTGTGCTCTGAGCAGTTGAGCAAATGAAAGGCCTCATCTGTTCTGGATATGTGTGACTGAAATAATGAAGGCGTCTTCTCAGAGTCTCTACAACTAGCGAGGAAGATTGTGAGATACTTTACACACTTTAAATGAGATATATAACACGGGGGGGTGGAACTTTCCCATACTTTCCTTGTCCTCGGGCCTAGCCATTGTGAAGTATGCTGTGACCTTTCACCCACTTTACTTAAACTCCCTGGTGCGATAATGATTGTGAAAAACGGTTGGTGGTGCTAGAGGATTTAGACATTTCATAACAATTTATGGTACATTAGGGTCTGCCATAGGCTTAGGTCACTTTAATCTGTCAATAAAAGCCTGCAGTGCTCAAAAATCCGACTAAAGGATGTTGAGAGGTAAAGATACGCAAACAATCTTACAACTCAAGCTTAAAGAGCAGTTCAGTGACTGAATTAAGTGACGACACCTTGTTTGCTAACATGCTGATAATACACTTATCACACTGATAAAGTTTTAGTTGTAACACTATTTTATCATACTTCAGGTCAAGTTTATGCACTTTATTTATACTTCATACTTATACTTACATACATATAGAGAGCCACTCAGATCAAACTTTAACTACAAGCCCAAAGTTCAGATGCTGATGTTTCATGACAATTTCAAACACAGAAAGGGATGTTGGGTAATAAATGTTCTAACTTATGGGATGATAACAATTTCTTTGACCTTGAGGGTTACCACATTGTTGCCTGAGAAATCTATACTGACAAACAGGAAATGCCTTATTTGTAAAACTTGGCAGGTACCTGCTCAGTGGTGTGATTATTGATAGTAATCCAGTTATTGCCATATTTTTAAAATATATAGAAATAAAAAAGATTTCAAAAAGAGCTCCATATTAATTTATAATCTACTGTATTGATATGGCATCAACTTTAGTACTATGGTTACCCTGGCAAATGTTTGTAATGCATGACTAATTGGCTGTAAAGTTGCATTAAATCAGATTAACGTGTTCATAAGGGAAATCAAATATAATGAGAGAAACGCGCGCAAGCACACTTAATCTCACCTGTGCAGGTCCAGCTCCAGATAAGGAAAGATGAGTTTCTCTTTTATGAGCTCCCATATTACCCTGGTCATCTCATCTCCTTGCATCTCGACCACAGAACCGGCTTTGATCTTCTGAGACATTTTGGACCCTGGAAGATTGATGACAGTTATATATGGAGGTGTTAGTACTTACTCCCTGAAGAATAAATAGATTCCATTGAGAAAAAAAGTTACACAACCAGTGAGTCAGCATTTTTGACTTAAACCTGTTTTAACAGACAGCATTTTTGAACAGGCAGCACCACGTGTTAGATTTAGAAGTCTCTAGCATGTAACAAAAAAAATTGTTTTTATGGGTTTTTATATGTTTTTTTTTTTTTTTTAATACTGCAGGTCTATGCTGTTCTTTTAAGTGCCTTGAAATAAAATGCAAGTACAGTTCAGTATGGTATTACTATCTCTGTACTAATGCCACAGCTTGTAAAAGATATCAGTTAGTTATTATTATTATGTTTCATGTATTTATTTTTCAGAATCAGATAAAGTAACAGCACCTGACAAACAGGCAGCCATTATGTAATATGACACTAGGCTTTTATCCACCACGAGAAGAGTGTATCAATGTATCACTATTATTATTTTTTGCAGTTGATACTGGTGTTGCATTAAGCAACTAGAACAAAGGTCAAATACAGGACTGATTAACACACATAACTTGATGTTTTAATAAATGAATCGTAATGATGCAATTTAGTCGAATCTGGGGGTTATTTTACGATTTGTCGTATAAAGTGATTAATGCAAAATAAACAATCCATTAAAAATGTAAACTATAGATGACCAGCGAGTTTGTAAAAAGGTATTTTCTGATGAATGCACCAGTGTTTTCTTCGATAATGCTCAGCATACCAGTCGCACTTTGCAGGAAACCTCCAATCAAACGACAACGACTGTAATGTGATTTAGGAAAAAACACAACCCATACGAAGCCTACCTTTTGTCTTGAGGTTTTACGGGAGAAAAATGAATAGATCTCTCTCTGATAGTTGATGTGTTATGGAAGCTTGAAAGGTTTCGGACTAGTCAAGGCGTTGTTTCGTATCAGCTGAGCGGATGGCATAGGCTCTCCCCTGCTCTGCACTCCTCAAACAGATAATCATCCACCAATCCAAGAGAATAAGGAACTAACTCAAACGACTAGCCCTTCCCTCATTATGAATCATATTTGGAGGCATGTTTCTGGACATTAGCTGTTTGAAGTGGTACAGACACCTGTCTTCCTTTAGGTGGCGCTATACAGCTCAAAAAAACAGAATCCTTCACTGAGCTGCAAAACCTAGCAAAAAATTACCTTTTATTTTGACATCATATATTGACATCCGCAAAAAAACGTTCCATTTTGACATTGGTATGTACCTGACTTCTCACTTTCACACTGAATTCTGACGTTTCATTTTCTAGAAGTTTTGGACAATATTTTAAACATAAATGCAAAACAATTACAACAACACCTCATCCTCTCTCATTTCCAGAAGGAATTGGTGATCTTAACAAAAAAGGCATTATCTTAAGGTGAATTTGATTTTGATTTGTATTTTTTTAACTACGTTTTAAGTTTTTGCAAGTTTTGGATTTCATTCAAGAAAAAAAAACAAACAAACAAAAAAACGTCAGATGCAGCGCGGAGAAAATACCACGTGACTACGGCGGCCGTCTTGTCAATATTTATTTTATTATTATTAATTAACATCGAACTGAAAACAAACAACAGTTGAAACGGAAAAATATGTTTAGACCCATCTGACAACTTCGAGATAATCAGGGCCACCAGCCCTGCCCATTTTGGACACACCATTTTAGACGACCCCCTTGCAATTCTACCCACTTTTATCATTCTATTAGCATGCTACCCGTCTATCTAGCAAATGTCTATTTTAAGGTATTGCGTTCTACTTAAAGGTAAATGCTGTTAAGTATGCAGTCATTTGGTGTAACATACACGCGTCATAAGAGTGCGTCTCAATTTTACCCCCCAAAGTAACAGAAAGCTGGAGCTTTCATGATATTCATATCCCAAATTGTTAATGATTTAGAAGCTGCCTTTACACAAAACAAATAGGTGAGATTTCTAGTAGTTATCATTAATCCTGCTAACTTTTAGCAGCAGGAAGATAATACAGGCAACTGAGGCAAGACAGATCCAGGTTCAGCCTACCCCCAAAACGCATTCTGTTTCTTGAGCAATCCATATTCTCAGTCCACCATCGCGAGCACGCTGCTCTCCATGTGAGAAACTGTAGCTATATCCACTGAGTTCGCGTGAGGAGCAGTAAAGGACAAGTCCATGAAAGAGCAGTAGTTTCCTGCCTGAGTGCAGTATTCATACTTACCGGCAGATGTCACAATTCCATTGTTTACAAGTCTCCAAGTGTATACTGTAAATGGCACAGGGGTTTTCTGTAGGCTATTTTAAATGACACGGAGCCCCAAATATGATCAGCCTTATGTGAGGAACCCCAATTCTAAAATGACTGGCTACATTTTCATAAAGACCATTTGATAATATCTTTTACAGTCTGTCTGTCGTCCTTTAGAATGTTTTGGGCTTATTGAATTTGAGTCTGCACTCTGAAGGCCAAGGAGACACATTTTACATTTGAGAGTTTGTTTTACCATAGAAGAGAAAAAGAAGAATGTTTTTGTTTGTGGTGAAGGATATAACGTTACAGTAAGATATGCAGTAGCCTATAAATAAACTTGCTATGATTACTACATGTTTTATTCTTCTCTTTATATTTTGAAATACAGTATTTCCACCTCAGTGGTGAGTTGTGAAATAGTTTTATTTTTTGCCTTTGTCAAATCACGTTAAATTTTTATATAATTTTACATAATAAAAACAGTTTAACTATGTGTTCAAGTGTTTTACTGTTACCTCTTTTACTGTTTTACTGTTACCTGTTTTTATGCAGATGATAAAAAAGGAGAAATGCTAAGATCTTAGAAGAAACGTTACATTTTGTACAATTTTAACAATTAAAAAAATGTGGTGTAACCATTTGAAAAGTACTAAAATGCTTGCCTTGCACATAACTTTATTATATTTCTAAAAACATTTTCAGACGTGGCTTTCAAGGTAAACAAATATATTGTAACTGAAAAAAATGTGCAATTCATGAGTTCAAAACGCGTTTTTGATTTGGCTTTACACATCTACATTTGCAAACATTTATTTTTAAATAATTCTCAAGTTTAAAAAAAAAAAAAATTAAATATCTTATAAATATCTAAATGTGTTTTGTTTTTCGACTATTTCATCTGAACACAGAACCCATAAATAATAAAAAGACAATGAGCTGGCACAAAGGTTCTAGCCTCCTCATCAGACTCTGCTCTGCTCACCACGTGACGTGACATCTGCTGGTTATAGCAACCAGAGAACGCCAGTAATATTGATGTAGAGAAAGGATCGTGGTAGTGGCACAGAGGAGTTCACACGGCATCAGTGCGCAGTCGCTTCACCAGTCGGAGCTCCGGTCTCCAGCGCTGCCGTTACGCACAGGTTCATCTCATTACCAAGCACCAGATTTACAAAGACAAATACGCGGATTTTCGCCCTCTTTATGACACGATGTAAGGCAGATATGTGGGCTTTCCGTTGAGGGATATGGTCACTGCTGAGCTGCCAAAGTGGAGCCGCGCGTATCACGGATCGGGGCGCTCCTGCAGGGTCTAGGATGCGCGCCCGGAACCTCCCGATTCTTACCTGGGTTCGGGTCTGACCAGGAGTCCACTACCTCTGTTGGGCGCAGAGGAGGGAGGAGGACGCAGTCGACCCGCAACAGGATGCCCGTGATGAGAGGTCTGCTGGCCCCGCAGAACACTTTCCTCGACACCATCGCCACCCGTTTCGATGGCACCCGTAAGTGCGCAGACAACTTACATTTCCTTCACCAAAGTGTCAAATGCAAATAATAATAGTTTTGTGCAAATTTAACATCCACCCCAAGTTATTTGCATCAGTGCGTAATGTGAAACAGTTGAAAGCTCTTATTGCGCGTGGAGTGCTCTCAATTGCACATTTCATGTACATTGTTGTGGGTTGCTGTCATGGCATCGACACCAGTCATTCGGACATACTACATTTATAACTATTTTAGACAACATTTTAGAATTATTATTCTTTTTTTTTTTTTTAGAATGTTATGCATGCAGTCTCATTAATTGCATTAAATATTTGTACTTTTAAAATTGGACACATTGCAGGACTATTTATGTAAACTGAAAAAAAGTTTATATATAAAAAAGATTTATTTGAAATATTCATAAAAGGTTTTGATTTAAAGTTAATGTACATGTTATTTGTCAGCTCGCCTTCGGCTGTTGTGCAACACAGAGCTCTGGGTAAAACTTGATTAAACTTAATCAATCTTAAAGAAAGGGATTTATACTTTCATTCCCTGTCTCGCTGCATGGGTTCTGGTTGCTGTATCTGCTTATTTTAGACATTCTGTGGAGTGATCTGTTCCCTGCATCCCTAGGACATTTTGTTTCATTTTCTTCTCAGTGTCTAAAATAATGACATAATCTGGAGAATAGATGCAATGTAATAGGATTTTTAAGAATACATTTGACTTGACTGGAAGGCTCATTGAGGGTGAAAGAGGTAAAAGATCCTTTAAAAATGGAAAACAGGTGCTTCTGTCACTACTCCACAACAGATTGTGACAAGCTAAACCTCAGAGAGTGAGTCTACAGACAAATTAGACAAAACTTGTTTAGTTTTTTTAGAACAGAAGGGATGAGTAACTAGTGTTGTCTGGATGAGCAGTGGGTGTGTAGGTGGATAGAGGGTCGCTAACATGCAGCTTCACGTCCAATATGATGCAACTGCCCAATGGTTGAGGTGATGTAGCTATTCTCAGTTCAGTGCAAGTTAAACTCAGTTGACAGCATTTGTGGCATGTTAATTTGCCACAAAAGAATTATTAATTTCCACAAATCCGTCTTTCTTCTTAGAGAGGCCAATCTGTAAATGAAGAGTTCAGATGCAAAAGCCTCTAAGTGCCATTTGAAATTTTCTTCTAAAATGATTATTTTTATGAAGCTTGTATATTTAAGTTCAGTAATTTCACTTAAATTGCAATGAAGATTACCTATTAATTGCCATTTAAGTGAAATTACTGAAGTTAAATATACAAGCTTGATAAAAATGACCATTCTAGAAGAGAATTTCAAATGGCATTTAGAGGCTTTTGCATCTGAACTCTTCAAATGCAAACATATGTGGTTTTAATAGCCACAAGACATAAACAATATTATGCATGTTGTTAACATCATTTTGGAGTGGAAAAAAAAAAAATGTCTTCTAACCTTTATATTTTACTTTGTTTCCATGACAATGAAACGTCATAAACCTGTAACCCAATAGACTGGCTAAAATGATTTAAACAATTTTACAGCTCAAAAAATAGACAAGTTTTAACAAAAATAATTAGTTTAGCAGTTTTTTTTTTAATTGTAAGCTTTCTATTTCTGCTATTAAATCCAAAAATGTCCATATTTACTTCCATTAAGGTCATTCATTCATTCTAAATAGGTTTTATTTCGAAGATCTGAATATAACTGGAAGGTTATAGGTTCAAATCGTTCAGTTTACATATCAACTAGCAATTTGTTAGGAGATATGCTTTTTATCATTAACTTATCCTGATAAAACAGATGCTTTAAAAGAAATCCATGACTGAAAATGAAAAATAGCAAATAGCAGGAAAACACCTTCCTTTGCTTGCGGTCAGAGCTGGTAAAGACAAAAACTCAGATTAATATCTGTCACTTTGTCACGTCGTACATGATTAGGATCAGCTGCATTTAAACTCAATGTGACGTGCACTATCAAAGGTTTTATTCTGCTGTTTGATGCCAGAGAAAAGGAGGGAAAAGAGCGAGGGGAGAGTTTTGTGTTGTTGGTGTGCTCCCATTTGAGAGGAGTTCAAAGACAGGGAATACTGGTAAACACTGGACTCCATTAATGCTGTGGGGCACCTCACATTCACACATCTAACAGGAAGTGATGGCTTCAGCCTATATCAGGTCAGATATTTTGAGTGTATACTGGGTGGATCAATCTTGAAATATGATAACTCTGAAAAATTCTGAATTGTCTATTTTATCCCGTGTTTGTTTTTTTTGTTTTTTTATTATTATTCTTTAGGCTATAGATTCAATTGAACACTGTTACTTTTTTTGTTCAAAATTATGTGAATTACATGCCTCTACAGGCCTTTGACATGTTAAATGTTAGAGGTCATGGCGTTTAAGAATACTATTTAACAATTAAAGAACACTCCCAATTACCCAAAGAGCTGTTGAAAGTGAGAGGATGTTACTTTTGTTTATGTATTTATAAATAAATGCAGTAGTCGTCATTATAAGTGGACCTAACCCTTTCATTAAAGTTATACATTAATATTGAACAAAACCCATTCTTGTCTTAGGACTTAACTTTTTATATCCCCTTCCAATGTTGACTACTACAGGTGAAACTAAAAAAAAAAAAAAAAAAAAAAATAGAATATCGTGCAAAAGTTTTATTTATTTCAGTAATTCAATTTAAAAGGTGTCAATAATGTGAAAACCTTTTCACAATATTCTAATTTTGAATTCATAAGCTTAAGCAACCCGGTCTCATCTTTTGAGCATACGTCAATATTCGCCTTTTTAGGGCCCCCTTAAACGTCGGTAGATGAGGTTATGGGATCCTAACTCTACCCCAGACCTAAACTTAACCCTAAACCTAACCCGTCATCTAACTGACGTTAAAGGTAAAGCGTCAGTTGTATGACGGCCCGGGATCGCCATCTACCGACGTTTAAGGGGGCCCTAAAAAGGCGGATATTGACGTATGGTCAAAAAACGTCCCAAGACGTCAGTTATATGACTTTTTGGGATGAGACTGTGTTAGCTTAAGCCATAATCATCAAAATTATAACAAATAAAGCCTTGAAATATCTCACTTTGCATGTAATGAGTCTATTATATATAGTTTTAACTTTTTAAGTTGAATCACTGAAATAAATTAACTTTGCATGATATTCTATTTTTTCGAGTTCCACCTTTAAATCAACAAACTGAATAAATTTCAGACCTGACAGGATGGGTTTCGCGAGAAATCATGTACATAACAACGACACTTGCCAGCGCTTTTCTCGTCAACTCCGGCCACTGTGTCGTATATATGTATTCAGAGCACAGGGTTGCATAAGTATATGTAGGTGTCACAACAGAAAAAGGTTGACATGGAGCAGATTAAATCTCAAGCCTCCGGGGAATCGACCGTTTCAAAAAGTCTGCTGGCAAAAAGAGAAGCGACAGAGCTCGAATAAAACGAGAATCAACATTGGGTTGGCTTTTTGGAGACGGCAAGAACTGAGGGATTAAAATGTTGTAAAAGTGACGCAGAGATGGCATTTTTTAACAAGTGAGTATGTAATTTTTATTCAAATTGCCATATGTAGGTCTTCAAAGGCTTTAAATATGTGTCAGTGCCATTGTTTAGTTTCAAGATGCAGACCAGTAATATTTTTTTCAAGGCATGTTTATAAAAGCTACTTAAATATCCCAACTGAACAAAGGCCTAATCCCGGTTTTCATCTAAAAACTAATTTTCATCTAAACTAATCTATAGGGTAGCCTAATTTCATTATGGTTGTTGTAGCTCTGTGCTGGAATTTATTTTCAAGGAAGTATGTATATTACCATCTATCAATAAGTATAGCTACAGTAACATCTTCAGATAGTCATCTAAATTGCTTATTAAATTGCTTAAAATAGTTGTGTAATTAAAAAAAAAAAATTGTACTAATTCATAGCTATTCAGCCACAGTTTGTGAAGAGCTTCAGATTCAGAGAGAAAATAATAAAGGGGGGGTTGATTCAGTCTTTGTCATCCATATTCAATCAAACATTAATTCAGAGCGTTCCGCACATTTCAGATAGAATAAATGCAGGCCTTTCCATTCAACATTCACACAGCTAATTACACACCCCCTAACAAAACGAGTGAAGTCATCATAATTAACTGCCTCTAGTGTCAAGAATTCATCTCGGCCTGTCTGAGCATTGTGAAATCTCCAACAAAACTGTTCAAAACATCAGAGTGATCCAAGAACTGACTTTAGATGCATAGTTAGTTACACACACACACACACACACAAATAATCTCTTGAAATCCTCAGTATATTCAAATGTATTCCTGATCTGTAGTCCTTGTTTTGAGAATAATATATAATTTTGGTATTTTTTTTCATGTTTGTGAAAGGTTTCACACCAAGGGTGCCTTTATTTGATTAAAACTAATAACATTTTAGCCTAATTTTTACAGTAATTATTGCAATTCAGCATAACTGCTTTACATTTTCAGATTATTTTTTTTATTTTGATTCTCAAACGCTTTTCAGAATACAACACAATATATCTGTAGAGAATCAACATTTTTACGCCGACTGCTTCCCTCCCCCCCCACCCCCTCAACAAATCCCCAATTACGTCTTGAGATCACAACTTGGCTGTATAATTAATTAAATACAGTTAAGATAACTTCCAGCATATAGTGGTAAGAAAAAGAAAATAATAATAATAATCATAATAAAATGATAATAAACACATTTCTATTTGTCACATGATCCTTCAGAAATCCTTATGTTGATTTGGTGCTATGTTGATTTCAAGTAAAAAGAACAACATTTACTTGAAATAGAAATCTTTTTGTAACATTTTAAATGTTTTTACTGTCACTTTTG
Organism: Pimephales promelas; assembly: GCF_016745375.1. The sequence continues at coordinate 6,351,156 of NW_024121266.1, read as the reverse complement.
ATAAACGAATTGCTTTGCTGACTAAAAGTATAAAAACAATCTTACTTACCCCTAACCTTTATGTATTCAAAAATTCATTGCACGCAGCGGAGCAAATGACTATTCTTCCATTTTTGTTGTTGTTGTTGTTGAAGAATTCCATTTCTGTGTATCCTGGTCAAACCTCAGCTCCCATATTGATATGGTCATAGTGCCAAAAATACCCTAATTGAGCCACAGAGTCCTTGTATTAGTGAATCGTCTATATTAATTTTGTTCGTCTGCTCTCTGTAATCAATCAGGTTAGAGTATGTTCACCAGATGGACCCTTTCTTAGCTCCTGTGTGTCTGTGTAAGTTGCACAACTATAGGGTGCTTTCACAAATGAATGGAGGGAGCGGTTGGTTACTCTGGTGTACACTTTGGACATGAGCAGGAGGTCTGACAATACCCTGGCCGATCCCGAAATCCTTTGAATCCAGCGGATCCGTGCTTGAACTTGCAGTAAACAAAACAAAACTGCAGTGGTGGCGTTCACGCAGTTCCCAGTTCTCTGCCCTGAGCAACCCTGGCAAGATATGTTGTTTGCACCCCATTTAGCCTATGTGGTTGGATTTTGGAGGAGACAGTCAGCGACATTCTGTCCTTGCATGAATTTCTTGCAAATAATCTGCCAAAAGTTTATTCGTTTATTCGTATGTTTGGCTTAGTCTATAGTTTTGAGTAATAAATTAAGCCTATTTTTCTTTGTGACTTTTTTTTTTACGATGTTGACAGTGATAAGACTACTGTGTGTTGCTCAGAGACAAATAAAAGCTCAGCTGTGACTTAAGTTTTGTTTCCGGAGCAAAACTAGACTAGTAACTGGCAATATTGTGTCTGAAATATCTGTTGATATTAACTTTTCTTGTTTTTTGAACAGTATTAAACTAGATCACTTTCTTGATTGTGCTTTGATGTTTTATGTAGTCAATACAATGACAGTCATATGACAAATCACTGCACTGTGATTTGCACTGTCTGTCATTTTAGTGAAATTAATGTGCATTTAAGATTGTGTAAAGTGTTGTCAGAACGTGTGTATGTAAAACTCCGGGGACACAGAGGTGCTAGTTTGTTATGTTTTTCAGAGGGTCATTTTCATTGCCCTTTAGTGTGTCATTAATAGTTAGAGTGGTTGCCGTGTTCAAGAGACATGTGTTACATAACATAACATGCTGTTGATTTGAATTAGACCCATGGTGACTCCAAATGTCAGGCATCTCCTGCCTTTACTACCTACGCTCCCTTGCTTTGCATCACTCCCTCAACACGCCCCTCTGAGAACCCAAGGGGATGTTATTCTGAATGACATAAACCATCATGTCAGACTCTCAAACTGAAGGACTAATTAGCTTTAGCAGTCCTTGAGAGTTATTCCTCGCTTTAAGGGATCCGTTGTTACTTATTTCTGTTTGGAGGGAGTATGTGTACCGCTATTTGAAAATTGCTCCTCCTTTGAAAATTGTCTTTAGTTTAAAAGAAAAAAACATGTAAATAATTATGTTCCCTTAGATTATTCCACCAGTATCAGTTAAACAGTCAGCTGGGATACAAAACATCTCTCTGTGTCTATAATCTACTCGTGTGTGTATATCTTTGCATGTACTTTTAATGCGTGCGGTGCAGGGACACATATTCAACACCTTGCACATGGAACAAGTTAAGGCATTTGTTTGTCCATTTTTTTTTTTCTAAAACATTTCCAGAGCTTTACAATTTTATGGATGACTCAGACTTCATAGAATAGAATTAGAAATAATTTTTGCCATCCTTAAGTGGTGAGTAAACTGCAGAAAATCCACCGAGCCATAGCTAAGCGCTCGCTGTTCCATCGTTTCAGCGTGTCTCGCTGTGGCCGGGCCTTGTGGAATCAGCCAGTAATTGGCCCCCCTTCGAACACTGCTGCAGATGGAATTCGCTTGATTAAATATACTCCGCTCCATCAGGGTCAAATGTGCTATGAACCGTTCCTACTTAATACACACACCAGCACGCTGGAGAGAACAACCCTGCAAAGCTCGACGGCTCTAGAGATCATCACTTTTGAAGAAGATATACGGAAAGAGTTTTGCCGAATTTTGCCAGACCTCTGTTCCTCTTCTCAGGGTCTGAATGCAGAAAAATTACTTAAACACTAATGAGGCAAACCACATTTTTAAATGTGGTTGTTTCACCCATTGATGGATGAACCATGAATTCAACACTAAACCTGTTTATGGCCAAATGTCGCTGTCCAGTGTCCTGATGTTGTTAAAAAAAAGATGATTTGAATATGAGGATTATACATATTATTATGCAACTTATTTATCTTATTCCATCACAATGTAATTTTTACTGACTTATCTCACTAAAGCTAATATTAATAGCTAGCATTAATGCATCTTAACTTAAATACACACAATTGAGCAAATTTTCAGCTTGGCTGGAAATTATGCACTAGGAAAATTATTCTCTCTGCAATGGATGTTAACCTTAACATTTTTATTATCTAAATTTGTATTATCACCAGTCGTGATGGAAAGGGTGCTACCGAAGGAAAATTAATATAAATATTTTAATAAATATTCTGATTTTTTAAATATAGACTGTAAGTCTGGTCTTGGGACAAGGATCAAACAATTAAAATAACATTTACAGTTATTAATTTAAGAGACTTGTATTCAAAGCATTTAGAAATTAAAATAACTGCATATAAAAGGAAGTTAAATAAAAGAAATGAATGAAGGCATACAATTCTCAGAGACGCGTAGAGACGTTTCAATATGACCTTTTTGTGGTGAGCAGTGCACACTAGCGCCGTTGTACTGTGGCTGCCGTCGCATCAACCAAGTGGATAATAACTAAAAAATAAACTAAAATAACTAAAATAACTAAAAAGAAATAACTAAAAGAAAACATAAGCAGAAACCTGCTAAAAATAAATAAAAACAAAATTAAAACTCTAGGGCATTAATGTGCCTATATTTGACGAAACAACCATAAATTATTATTTCTGCATGAGAGATTCAGATTTTTTTTAAAGATAATTTCTTCTATTTATATGCTTTTCCTGAGATGATCACATAAAGGTGTTCATTAACAGTTATTAGTGTTCATAATGTGTGCTGGTCAGGTTAGGTTGCGTTTTCAATGAGTTTGACTTTCCACTCATGAAAGCTTTCTGCTCTTTTAACGGCAGTGTTTATTGGTAAAAACTATAGAGTTCTAGCTGCGTTATGAGAGTACATCAAACAAGAGTGGCCTTTTAAAAACACTCGGGAGACAAAGATTTTATTGTGCAGCTGTGATATGTTCATATTGAACATCAGAGTATGTGTATTATGCATGAATTGCACAAGTTGCTGGCCTATGGTTTTTTTGTGTGTGTATTCAGGTGAGCTCATAGGAGGAGTGTTTGCTCTAGGATAAAATGACCATTGGCCATTCTCTGATGCTGTTTAATGACTTCCTTGAAAGGCAAACCAGTCACCATAAAGACTTCACATTTTATGGCAATACCCAGTAGTGGCATTAGGCTCCAGACAGCATGAATTATTGAAGGTTAATAATAATTTATGAATGGCATATGTTTGAAGCTTGATTGTTTTTGTGTACTTTGCCAGTATCAACACTGAGTTAGTTATGATATGTCAAAAATTACACCTATAGTTATTAAAGACCTTTGGTACATTTTGTTCCCTTTGAATGGATATATTGCTTTTTAGGGTTCTGCTAAATGATTTTGATCAGATTAATGAACAATTTCTTTTTTATTTTATGTATTTTACGAGTGTAATTGTTACGATGATAAAGTCTGTAAACATTACAGTAGCTATTTGGTATGGTTACATGTGAAACTTTTTTCATAATACACACACACACACACACACACACACACACATGCATACAATGTTTTTTTTATATATTTATATTATATAATGGATTGACAGTTTGGCCTTGGGACAAGGATCAAACAATTAAAATTGCATGTACATAAACAGACCTTTATACAAAGCACTGGGAAATTAGAATAACTGCACATAAAAAGCATTTGAAAAAAAGGAAATTAATGATGCAACCATTAAAAAGTCTCTGAGACATTTAAAGTGACCTTCAAAAACCTTTAATGATCATTCCTAATTGTTTTATGTTTTATGAAGATAACCAATGTTAAAAATACTGTAGTAGCTCTTTAGTATGTCGATCTTAACATCCTTCAAACAGGCCCTCATAATGTACCTCAAAACGTACCTGAAGAATTTAATAATCCATTTTCTTTCCATTTATTTAATAATGTATTATTTCTTGGCCCCGAGCTGATCTTTGCATTAGGACTCACTTTTGTCTGTTCTTGCTATAATATCTCCATTTTGCAGGGCTGAGACACACTCAAAGGTAAAAATATAGCTTTACCTGTAATTTGTAAAAAAAAAAAAAAAAAAAAAAAAAAGAAAAAGATAAGGGACAAACAGGGAATCGCATGACAGACATGGAACACAACCAAAACCTGACAGAGACAAGACCAAATCGTGACACTAAGTTAACATACCCAAATACACACATTCTTTGTTCTTCATTAACCCAAGAAATATGTTTCTGAGGTGTCTGTTTTTACAGATGTGTTTGTTCTCCAGACAAGTCTTGTGTGTCATTTGTTGCCATGCCCTCTATGGCCCTATTTGAAACAACAGTTTCAATTGAAGTCTGAAGGACAAGAGTGAGCAAGCTGAAAGGGCCAGAAAAGAAAACGTGTCTCTCATAAATGCATACACATACACGCACATAAAATAACCAAGACCAACATCTTTTATTCCAGGATTGTCCATTCCCTGCCTCATATTTAGCTAGAGGCCTGGACCAACCTGACATGTGACCCAATACAGCACAGAAGCTGTTGAAAGAGCAAATCTACTAAATGGGTGTAATTTAGCTCATGTCAAGGCCCACATAAAGTGCTTGATAGATGGAAAAACAGGCTAATTATTCCCCAGAGGATGTCCTGGACATTTGAGAAAGGACATCCCCCTAAAGGGACACTAGAGATTAAGTAAAAAACCCTTTGTGGTTAAGGAGTGAGTGGTTAAGGAGTCCCCAGAAATATTTTTGTGGACGGGGATTTTGTTTGCTTACAGTACATTTAACAAAAAAGTACACAGATGATGAAAGAATACATTTTTTGGGGGGTGAAGTTGAACTACTGTATTCCCTTAAAAAATATTTTTTTATTTATTTTACAACAGTATGCTGCTGAAACAGTTCAGCTGTCACTTTGCTGCACCTTGACAAGTCATATGTCAAGGATAAAATGAATGAACACTAGGCTGACAACAGTGATGACACTACATCTGTGTCTGTCAGAGAACGTGAATCTGAATTCGCTTCCTGTTTCAGCAGTATAGTTCCCTTGGGCTATGTTTAGACAGAAATGCAAAGGTAGAGACTTGGTTTGGTTCTCTAACTCCAGCATGGGACACTGATGTAGTTAGACGTCCATGCCAGAGTAGGATCCAAGAAAACTCTCTAATCCAAGTCAGTGACAGAATCAAAACAACAGGCAGGTTTGATGGATTGCGACCAGCCTGAACCTGAGTTACAGGTTCTCCACTGTATAGTTGCAACCAAATAGTTCTAAAGACCATGAAACTTCTTGTTGCTGATATATTACCCATTTAAGTTTTTTTTAATCATTTAAAAATATATATTTTAATTTAAATATATTGTAAATATATAAACACTAAATGAGGCAAACCACATTTTTCAAACCACGGCTGCGCCGAGTGAATTTGACCTCTCGGACAAGATCTGACACAACACATCATACCATCTCTGTGTCCTTTCTGAAACTTTTGTATTTTGTATTTCCCAAGATTTTCCAGTATGGCACTGTCCATAAACAGCCTCAAACCCATTCCTCAGTTGTGTCTATGGGTGACGTCACAGACGCTTTGTCCATATTTTTTACAGTCTATGACCACTGTTCAAAAGTTTGGGGTCACTAAGTTCTCTTATGAGAGGTTCTCTTATATTGCAAAAGTTTAGCTTACGCTACGGGTAAAGTCATCTTTTCTCGAGATATTGAAGCCCCAAATTGTCCTTAACTTTGCATTCTTTGTCAGCGCAGCAGCTAGCAGACATAGAGCAGGCTTTCTAATGCACTTTAACCATTTAAAGGCATCTTTTAGGGAGCCAATCAATATCAAGCAGAATCAATAAAAAGTCATTATGTAATACTTTATTGCTCTGCCGTCTGACAACAAGATTCACTAGTGTTTCTTTATTTTTACAGAATTCAAATATTGTAAAAAAATGATTATACAAAGTAGGGATTTATTTAAGACAACTTAATTTGACCTAATTTCTGTCGAAAATACTAGCTGTGTGTAATCTACCTCGGAGCGAGGCTGCCACCTGCACTAATCTTATGAGTTACCATGGCAAACCCCATGGCCAGAGGGACAGGGCCACGCTGTGTTCGTGATGCGTGTCAGTCGAGCCGCAGCGGGAAGATCCAATCAAGTCCATTACTTAAGATCCATTTGCAATCTTACACCTCTTGACAGTGCCCTTTCACTTCTGCTTTGAGGAATAATGCTGAGGCCCAAAAAAGACCCAAATTGCAGACAGTGATTCCTTTTGGCCTACACACTAGCTCTATTGTTTGGCCGAGTGCTTTTGAACAGCAAGGCATGTCTGTTTGGTAACCTTATAAGACCTGTTCTCAGCTCCAAATCTCACTTCAGTTACGATGCATTTCACCTTAAAAAGTTACAGACAATTATTACAGCCACAAACATTCCACCCAGCTCATGAATATCCTCTAGTTTTGAGCACATAAAAGGCTCATCATGAATCATCTGGGGAATGTTTCAATTCTTATCCGTTTTTGTTGACAAAGTATAACTTAAACCAGAGAGAGGATGAGTTATCGAGCACCATCCTGGACCTCTTCATGTCTCAGGATCTACAGGCAATGAGGATCTTTCCAAACGACTTTCCTCTGTGTAACTGTGTGGCTTAGCAACTGAAAGAATACATCTACATTTACAGTTTAATACATTTGTCTGTCTCACTGCTTGTTCTGTGTTTGAGATCGCTCTGATCAGGTCATGTTCAATTGGGTTCAGCAAATGAGAGTGTCCTAAATTGGGGTTCGAAATATGCTTGGTAATTCCCTTGTACAGAATCCACTGGAATAATGCTGAATAAATAGTCTCCTAATGTAGTCTCCTATGGTAAAAAAGCAAGAAAGATACTAATGAAGAAAGGTTGATCTTTCTTGCTTTTTCACGGAGCGCTGTCATGACAGCAATTGGATTGCATTTAATTTTGTCAACATTTTTTTTTTTTTTTGCATGCACACAAGTGTAAATGTGAGCTGCATAGCTGCGTGCCTGCCTGCTTTCAGCACGATTCATTATTAGACAGAGCTAAGCATAGTAGGCTATAGTCCAGACTCTTTCAATTCAATTCCAATTTATTTGTATAGTGCTTTTCTCAATACATTTTGTTGCAAAGCACATAGAAAATGCACTTTACAATTTAGAGTGAGGTTATCAGTTATGCATTTCAGAAACGTACATATAAAAATCTGTACATTAAGATAATAATGTATTTATTTGAGGCAGAACAAAGAGCTAATTTATGTAATCAATACATAAATGTTTAGGGCATGATTTGGACTCTGACTAATATGGAATAGCCTAATGGAAATGCAGATACTTAGGCTATGCTTAGATTCTTAATACATGATGTTTTTCAACAGGTGACATTTTATATTTTGGCCCTTCAGTTGAGTTAAAAAAAAAAATGCACACAAGGAAATTTTCTTTTAATTATTAGTCGTTTAGATTAGTCGACTAATCGAAAAAATAGTCGAAAGATTAGTCGTTAGAAAATTAGTCGTTAGTGGCAGCACGAAACAACTGACGACTGTTTAGGTTTACTGTGCTAAAGAGAAGAACTTTTTTTTCTCACACTAGCATGCACTACAACCAAACACCGTAATCTCTGTGATGTAATGTGAATAATATAAGAGTGTGTGAGCACCATTGACCTGTCAGAACAAACTGACATTAGTACTGCATGCATGTCACATTTAAAGAGTGATACGTGGGCATATAAAAATAAAGGATATGCACCTCTGTATTTAGATTTCAAAATATACTGGTTGCAGTTAAAATACTTTCTCTGGGTAAGTCTGACAGGGTTAGTTCACCCAAAAATGAAAATTATGTCATTAATGATTCACCCTCACACATGTTTGGGTAAACTAACCCTTTAAGAACACTTCAACTGTCTTCCTTTAAGTGTGTAGTTCACATGTAGTTCCACTGTGTCGTTCACCATGGAGACCACAGAGCTTCGTAGGGCTGTGCAGAGCTCCGGAGGCCGGGGCAGGTGTCTCTGACTGGTCTCCTGTGAAGGGAATGTTACATGCTGTCTCCTAATGGGATGCAATACAACAACCCCTCCGTGAGACCCTGCTTCACAGCACACCACTGGGGGTGGTCAAAGATCCATGATCCAGGAATACCAGGAATAATGTCCAATTATTCCAATAATGTTTGTTGGGGGACCATCAAAATAAAATGTTATCCCAAATCAGACAATCTATTCTAAAGTATCCCTTTCATTCTTAAAAAACTGTTTGTGTGTTGATTTAAAAAAAAAAAAAAGTTTCAGTGTTCCAACCTTTTACTATCGTGCCAATCGATTTTGATTGATATGCGCAAGGGAAAGAGAGCAAAGACAGTGCTTAGTTTGAAGACTGAGAGAGTGTGTGCACGGGGGAGGGTCTCTGTCTTTGCTTGTTCTCTCTCTGTTAACATCAGTCATCTACCTCACTCATAAATCACAATACCTGATCAAATAAGGCTTTGGCGGGATAAAAATTAGCTTTGGTGTCCGCCCCCAAAAAAATGAATGCAAGAAAAACCCTGCCGTTTCATTGAAACAATAGAATAGAAATTTCATTGAATTATAAATCCAATAGCACGTTTAGTTACAAGGTAATGAAACTATTGAGAGGTTAGGATCCAGGCTGCTTAAAACGAACAGGGGAGAACCATGAATTGGAAAGTTACTGAGATCACATTTCTGATTAGTCACCAATGTGGTCCAGAGCAGACCACTTAAATGACAAGTGATTGAAAAAGCATTTACAACACAATTAGTCCTTCTCTGGTTACAGCAGCCTTTTGTTAGTGTGTCCAGAGGCTTCACTCTTCCCCTATTTTGTCTCAGACAGTATCGCCCGACGGGCATTCTGCTTAAAACACTTAATTCTGCATTCATCTGCTTAAAACACTTAATGGTCTGTAACAATGACTGCATGCAGCCCTGTGCTTTTTTAGCATCCATGCACCTGGCAACACTGGCAGATATTAGCGAATCCCCTGGAGGGATCTGGCTTGTGTTTTTCCATGTCCCTCATATGTCTCCTATCCCTGCTCAGGCGCCAGGGGAATGGCCGGTCACGTCATTGCCAATGAAGGGCAAATGCGAGACCGAGAGCAGGCCCCTAGGGTGAAAGTGTTGGGTCTTAGACTCACCTCCCTAATCCAACAAACGCAATGCGATTGAAGAGAATGATTCCTGCGGCAGTGCTCAATCCTGCTCATGTTATTGCGGTTCGTAATGGAGGTGCCCCGTTCAATGGCCCTCGGGCCGGCAGATACAAAAGTGCTCCATTACAGTCGCCTGCTCTTGAGCCAGTGTTTTAGTCTAGAGAAAGATGATAGCCCTCTTAAACCAATTATGACAAATCAACGGTGGTCTGAGTCATCACTGAATGTTGAAGTTCACTAGCAAAAAATAAATAAATTGTATGACCATGTTTGTGTGGACATGGTAGCATGGTATTCTTTAAAGTATTTTTTAAAGCATTCACTACTATAGTGAAAGCGTTTTTCGACTTCTTCTTCTTAAAAAAAAAAACTCTTTTCACACATTAGTTTGTTTTATTTGTCTACTAACAATGCCCAACAGTTTACATGCATGATGGGAGAAAATTTTTTTTTTCTTGACAATTTTCATCAGAGTGTAATTCCCACCATCTCCAATTTTGAATTGTGTAGTAGAATTTTGTGATAGAAATGAATGATGGTGGTGGATTTAAGTTTTGTTAAATTATTGAATTAAAATAGCTGAAATAGCTGACTCCTGTCTTACTAGGCTGATTTACGGCTGATTTTTTTCATATCATTTTATGTAATCTAAATACAAACAATTAAATATTAATTTCAACATAATTTGACAAAATTACAGATTGATTTGGAAACAGTTGCAAACTATAACTAATAAAAATCATTTTCTGTAATTGAAATACAGCTGAAAAAAATTATATTAGATGAAAAACTTCAACTTTAAAAACTGGTAACACTTTACAATAAGGTTCATTAATTAACATTAGTTAATGTATTTACTAACATGCACTAACCATGAGCAATACATTTGTTACTGCATTTGTTCATCTTTGTTAATTTTAGCTCATGAAAATACAGCTGTTCATTGTTTGTTCATGTTAGTTCACGGTGCATTAACTAATGTTAACAAGATTTTAATCAAGTATTAGTAAATGTTGAAAATAACATTAACAAAGATTAACAAATGCTGTATATGTGCTATTCATTATTAGTTCATATTAACTAATGTAGTTAACTAATGTTAACTAACGAACCTTATTGTAAAGTGTTACCTTTAAACTTACTGAAATTGAACTGAAATAAGTTTGTTTAAATGATTAAAGCTAAAACAGAAATAAAAATAAATTAAAACAAAAAAAATACTAAAACAATGAAAATGAAAATATGAAAATTAAATGTAAACTGAATATATAAAAATAAAATCTAAATTAAAATATTCATAAATACTGTAATAGTGCAGTAGTCAACATTTGAAGTTAATCTAAGTTGTCCTATAGACAAGATGAAAGGTTTTGATTCAGTTCAAATGTTATCTACTGTATATGGATAATACTAAAATAATTTGCTGATTTGATGCATAATAAATATCACTGTACACAAGTTTTTCTAAAATTAATATTACAATGTATCTTTGTTTTCTTTACATCATGTCGCAAATTTTTGGATTTTTGGAAATATTTATATATTTTTAGAACATTTTGACACATGAAGTAATTTAATATTTTTATTTAATATTTATGGTTTTATTTCACTGTGTTTAGAATATTTTAAAATTTAATTGTAAATATTTGTATGGTACCCTTTCAAAGTTTAAATGCGTTTGATATGTTTCAAAATGATTTTGATAAGCAGAAATACTAAAAGATAAAAGGAATATAAGAAGTTTTTAAAGACTTGAAACTGATAAAAGTTAATTAAGTGCATAAATGTTGAAGACACCCATATACTGTAGCCTACTGGTACTGTATCATATACCACCAAATAATTCGCCAAATAATTCCAAAAAGGTCAGACTGCTTCTAAAAGAAATGCATTGAGGAGTAAGAATCAAGCAATCTGTGCTCTTTATCTTTCCATTTGGCCAAACTGTATTTTCCTTTTGGTCTGATATTCAAGCACAGTTCCCTTTGCTCAGTCTTCCTTCTCTCTCTCCTATCCCTCCCCACTCTCACATGGTTAGTCTTAATTTGCATAACTGACGCCTTCCTTTCCCTCCCTCATTTTATCCTGTCTTCACATTGCCAGGGTTCACAGCTGCAGAATACGTTCTGATAAAGTCAGCCTGCTGAGCTGTAAAGAAGCGCCCATGGACCCTGCTGCTCAGACTCAGCTTTGAAGCGAGTACTGCTCTGCCATTCCTTCTGTGCGCAAATGCCCGAAATACCAGACAAAATGGTGTAAACATTTAAAAACAAAACGGGGGAAGGTCGGGGCAGCTTTCCCTTTCTCTCTATCCTGCATTTGGCTCCCTCTGTGTTAAACTCTCATTTGCTTTTATATAATGTCCTCCCACAGTTTATGGAATGCTAGTGATGCGACAACAGGGGGATTTCTGCTTTGAGTCAAGTGAAATGTCGCCATGTGGACATTGTGTGAAAATAGGGAGTTTCTTTGCTGTCTTTTGACTCAACCTTAAAGAAAATGTGGATGCGCTCAGCTTGGGAATGGTTGAACCAAATGATGTAAATAAAGAGCACTAATGACACTTGGTGATTGACTGGATTATTCACCTATGACCCAGTTTACCCCTTTAAAGGGATGGCATGGCACCCAAATGAAAATTCTGTCATCGTTTACTCTTGTCCAAACCTGTATGATGGGCTTTCTTCCGCAAAAGATTCTGAAGAAGCCTGGATGCCAGACCCACAAAATTTTTTGATCGGGAAGTTCGGTCTGGACTTGATCCGTTGACGAGTAATTATGCTCGATCCAGAAATGTCCGGCCCAATCAAATTGCAAGGGCGGGCTTTGAACGATGATGGACAGATGATCAACAGTTACGTAATCATCCACGTCACCAAAGAGCACTTGGGTTGAATTTGTTTACAACAATGACTGCCGATGTATAATGGAGATTTTACGAGTTCACACTAACAAATAAGTCAGATAGAATAAATGTGTATATGACGTGCTGTCCGAGGAGAGGGCTCCGGGCTCGATATTCGGCCCAAACCCAGACTACTCCCCCGTATTCCTGGCTGTGAAATAACAAGCCAAGAGTGAGGAGTCGGGGTGGTGGAGGGGTGCTGAAAAACTGTCAAGGAGTGTTAGGTGAGTTGACAGAGTGAATATGCTTCCTCTCATACTGATAGGGTAACGTTACACATGGTATTGTTTAATGAAAAGTTGATTTGAAATTGCTCCTCCCAAACTTTGTTTATGAAACATAGATTCCGACATCGCGTCTGTTAGGCTATAGAAGATATCGACAGCGCATTAATTTTAAAAAGGAGGAACAGAGAACGGCATTTATCGATCGGAAATATGAATGAAGAACATGAGCCATTTACTCTGTTGCTCTGATTGGTTGTAGGTCTATCCAGTTGAGTGCAGAGGCATTTTCTTTCCTGGTTCAGTTGAAACATGCCCCATAATCGCAGCCAGAGATGGGGACTCGAGTCTGAGACAAAAGATTCCGCAAAAGATTAGTCACAACTCGAGTCACACTTAATTCGCACAAACAGCTGACTTCAGACCTGACTTGAGACTCGACCCAAAAGACTTCATACTCGAGCTTCGAGACTAGTCAACAACCTGTTTTCATGCAATTATTGCTTTTTAAACCTAAATTCCTTAAATGGCACATTTGGTATTTGGGTGCCATACTGTGCAACGTGCATGCGATATGCCTATGCGCACACTCACATATCAAAAAATGCATTGACGATGATGACACCAAGTCCTCCTGGAGTTGTGCCTTTTGTCATTAGTTTTAGTTTAATAACTTTTACAAACAGTGGCTGAAAGCGAAAAGCTACATGCAAGATGTGTGGCACCAAGATAAATGATGCCGGATCCACAATGTCGAACTTCATCAGTCACCTCAAAATGCACCCTGATAGATCAGTCACTTGCTAATGTGAAAGAGATCGCGGTGTGACACTGCTGGCTGGTGTTTTTTCGCTATATATTAATGCCTGTTTACGTGTTTTCACGGACACGATTTTCCACGATTGACCAGTATATTTCTTACTGGAACATGAAGTTGGAGAATCTCTTCCTTTTTTGAAACTAGAAATAGGCTTTAGTTACAGGTTGGAGGAATATTCTCATTCTAGCATTTGATTGGACAAAAATGTGCATAGAGTAGGATGAGTAATCGATATTTTTGGCATTTTTCAGGAAGCAAAAGATTGCATTTTTTCTTGTGTATACATGCTAAAGGTTCATTTTGTCAACATTTAGTAGTAAAATAGCATATAAGTGAGATTAAAAAATACCATACATGAACTAAAAGCTACAAAATTTTGATTTCAATTCTCTTTGAAACATGCTGTTCACTCACTTGAATATTTATGAACTTGTCTGCCAGTTCTTTCATTCTCCACATGATCGCATCGGGTTTAAGGAGAACCCATGATCTCTGGCCATTTGACAGCTGACATCTCTTTGCCTCTTCAAAAGCCTCACGTTGAGTTTACCTAAGTGTGACAGTCCTTTCTCAAGTGCTATAAGTGTTCATCTTGCAGGCTGTGAGATAACAGAGGCCGATGAATGGCACAAAAGCACTATCTGATGGCCCAGCTGCCTGTCCTTCTGCCTATTCCAGATGCCCATGACAGCTTCAAAATGGTACTATCTCATACACTGCAAAATGGCTGTGACAGGGGGGACATTGATTCTGACGGCCTTGTCAAAAAATGGTTCAAAATCAGTGTTGATAGTCAGTAGAACATGTATTTTGCTAAATACTGTAATGAGGGTTTTTATGTCATGGAATGTGACAATGAACGATGATCTTTCGGTAGAAGGGGTAGCTGGTGCTTGGGTTTTTCACTGTTGTCTTCTGGAATCACTATAGTATTTTTCCAGTCCAAACTACTCCGAGGGCGGATAATGAGAGAGTGCCTCTTTCATCTCCGGTTCAAGACATGATGAAAGACTAGTGCAGCCAAAACACCATTATCTGGATACATAGTCATTCCCAACCTTATGCTGGTAACCAGATGGGTCCATTCTCAAAGAGAGAGTTCACTCATAAATGATAATCCTAACTTTATTTAGTCACCCGTGTGTTGTTACAAACCTGTGACTCTCTTTCTTCAGTGGATATATATTTTTAAAATATCTACGTTATTCTTCTTTATCATAATTTTCTTCCTCTTAACAGTCTTATCATTGATGTTCCACAGAAAAAGCAAAGTCATACAAATTCGCCATTGTTCCCAAACAGCCAGTTTCTCCCTCAGGATGTTGACCACAGCAATGTAACAAATGAATGACAACAGAAGATTTTCCGGAGGCAGCAGTGTTCATTTAGTCTGTTGCTATGGTCACAAGGTGCCCCTCCTCCTCACATGACAGCTACACTTGAGCGTACATGTTAGGATGTCTGGAGGTCTTTGATGTACATGACGGTCAACATTGACCTGGTACCACTCATTATGAGGTTATATTAGTCCAGAGGTGAGACGATGGAAAGTTAACCTGCAGGTGGTCCTGGGATGTCTTAATGGTCAGTCATATTAGATGCCAGTGCTTTGTCTGGAGGCTGGAAATCACTTCCTTTTGTGCTCCCAGAAGGCCGAACAGAGGGGATTAACTGGCTCAGGAAAGGTGTTTCTGCTGCTTTGATGTCTAAAGTGGTTTCTTCTGTATTTAGTCACTGTCATCCCCGTGATTCTTGCTTCAGTCATTGTCACCTCTCTGCAAGCTAGCCTACATTAGTGGAAACTCTTGGGTATTTCTGTGTATCCATGTAAAAAAAAACTGTACAAAGGAATTACAATATTTTGAAGTCTTGAGTTGAAAAAACGTAATATAACACACACACACACACACACACACACACACACACATATATATATATATATATATATATATATATCATCTATGTCACCTGTTTCAGTTAATCAATGTATTTAGTTCCTTCAGTTCAGTCAGTCCTTTGTCTGTAGTTAATCGTGTTTATCGTGTGTTATCCCGCCTGTCTGTACCTGCCTGAAGAAGTTTCTTTTTAAGTAAAAGTAATTGCATTGCAGCTCTTGCCTTTTCATCTTCTTCTGCATGCAGCACGCTGTTACAAATATAAAGTTTTATATTATTTAAAAATATATTGTATTATGGAATTCTGTCTTACTATAAGGATTCTTGAATATTGTTTCATTTTATTTTAAATTTTATAGACCACTTCAGCAGTGGGAAAATCATAAACCATTTTATCAAAATACTTTTTAGCATTGATCGCATCAATAATTGATCTGATTTAATCTTTTATGACTGAAAGTTCAAGGGACTTGATGGTCATATTTAAAAAAAAAAAAATGGATATGAGTAAAACGGTTCGCCACACATAACTAGTGTGAAAATCAAGTAGTTGACATATACTAATAGATTTTAGCTCCTTTAAACAAAAGTAAAGCTTGGCCAGACTAAACACTCCACAGCTACTCATTACAATCAGCTTTCACTGGATCTTAGTGACCTTGCTTTGTTAGGCCTAATAGTTGCCTGGAGACAATTAATGAACCGCTTAATCTTGCAGTGTTCTGAACCTTGTTTGTACTGCAGTGACATGAAGAGCTAAAAACTTGTTGAATCTAAAATGAGTTACAAAGATATTGTACAAATGTCAAGATGTCTTGAAGACTTTGCCATACCTTCACTTATCGCATTTAAAGAGCCTCTTTAATAGCATTTGAATTGTTCCTATTTTTGTTTTAGGAGTTCCCAAAAACAGTTTAACGTGCATGCAAGGATAAAAAAAAACAACACTTTATTTGTCTTATAATATGCATTTATTTTTAACTGATTTGATTCATTTTCCCAAACACCTCCTTTGAGTGACGCGAATCTGCGGTGATTGGTCAAATGACCCAGTTAGTTGTTATTGGTAAACCGTAGGCAGAGATTGTCGGCAAAGGAACGCCCATAACCAGGATTATAGCTTGTCAAGTGTTGAAAATTGTATATAGTGTTTGAACAAACGTGTCAGAAAAAGTGCACTTTCCACACGGTCCCTTACTCGCGTCTCCAGAGCGAGCTTTCCCGGCGAAACTCACATTGCGGCGGTTTTTGAGGGGCAGTGCTTATATAGAGTGAAGTCATATTTGGCTAAGTCGTTTAGGAGGTAATTGCCACTTTTCAATGAATGTCTGGTGAATATCAAAAACAAAACTAACTTTACCCCGCTTAGAAGCTGCGCGGATTGTACACAACACACACAACACACATAACTATATTGAGCATGCTACAGAAAACATAACAGCAAACACTATTAATATTACTTACAGATTGTGATTCGGAGGAGGACGAACCTGATCCATATACACTGGATACTGAGCCCTCCTTTAGGAACAACCGGCTTTCAAATCAACACACTTGAATTCATTTAGGTTTTTGAATTTTGAATGATTCGTCATTAAAATTATGAGAACACAAGGTTCGGGCGTTGCAAATATGAACTCTTCACATGCTCGTCCCTGGACAATGGAAACAAGTGGCTGAACTGTCTTTGCAATGTAGAACACAGCGTCTTCTCGACATGATGCAATTCAGCTGAAGAATTTGAATGTGTTCTAGACGTCACTTCAAGTTTACACTTCCGTATGCGCGCGCAGTTGTTGGGAGCGGCCAATGACCTCTCTACGTCACGATGTAACAGCTAATGACTCATTTCAAAAACAATTAATTTCATCCAGAGTCGACTCTCACTTTTGAAAGACAATAACTTTATATACGGTGCACTTTCAGATATAAATCTTTGCAGGATGTTTTCATTCCCTTAGAGCTATATTCCACACTACATGAACAGTCATTTTCAAAAATCCATGATAGGTGCTCTTTAATCAGAAGTTAGTGTAGATTGTTTCATTTAGCATTTTAGATAAACATTTTTTACATTTAACATTTAATTAATAGATGGCAATTTTCATGCAAGACTCTATTCGGAACATCAATGTTCCAATTGTCTGCTTTTTTTCTCTAGACTAATTTCCTAATACCTTTCACAACATCCCTGCGAGCCTTTTATGAGTGTGTCTATTTACGACACAGTGTAATGTTGCATTGAAGTCTTGATTTGGAGGACAACACTGGGGAAAATGTCGGGGAATCCACTGTTTGTTTATAGGGAATTTTCTATAGCTATCTATAGTAAATGGAAATGTACTTCTGGAGTGTTGAAAATGTGCTTGTTTCACCTGCGAGGGGAGTATCTAATGATGATGAAGTTGGAATAGAACGAGAGACTCCATCCCTCCATCAACCCCTGTTCCAGCTCACAATGAAACAAATGGGCCAGGACTCCTTCATCATGGCTTGCTGTCATTCCTCATTTCCTGTCTGGCACCTGTTCTCTATTTTTGTAATGGACTGAGGATGTGTTCATTGCTCATTGCAATCTTTTCTCCCTCATTCAGTACTTTCCCTCAGCCTCACTAATACGCATATATTTACTGGACCATATCGCTTTGCATCTCCATTTATACCGCTCTTGTCTTTGTCTGGTTGCATCAGCCTTGTATATTTCATGCACAGTAATCTGCCGCTCTTTTCCCTCTGATAGTTTCTTTGCTCTCTTTCTCTCAATGACTCATATCTTTGTAGAGGAGGCAGAGCAATTTGGGAGCATGCTCCGCCACACTCGGCTCAAATGAAATGGCCCTTTATCAGCTGTGCACACTTGTTTTCCCTATGTCTGATGAGGCGCTTGTGGGGAACCCTCCACCAGTGCCTCGCTTATGCTCTCTCAGAATTATTTGCTCTCACAGACAAATTATTTGAACTTTCTTTCTCCTTGTACATACAGCACATGATATGTCTTCAAAGTCTTTCTGAGGAGAGCTGAAACATCTTTCTTGAGGAAAATGTTATTGCTCAGATGTTGCTCTTTCACAACTGACCCAGGCAAGTTCAAGGTGATAAAGCAACAAACGTTAAAATCTATCTTCCATTCGTTTTTTTTTTTTTCCCAAACCAACTGCTAAAGATATACGTTAATGTACATAAAACCTCAAATATATTTTGATTGACTGCAATTGCGGCTCATCACGCAAGAGTTTGGATTCACAACAGTATATCGCTTGCTGCAGGAATCTTTGTGCCTGTTATAGTGTTTTCAGTTATATTATATACTCTAAGTGTCAGATGTTTCTCCTAAAATACCTTAGCATCTAAATGGATACAAACAAGAAAAGAATGTATTGCTAAATGATTAGGGATACAATTTTTATTTTAACTAATAAAAGGCTGATATAAAAAAAATCTATTTTGTCTGAAATATATATCAAGTTTTATAATTTCATTGAATGCCAGGAGCTGTGTGGCAGTTCATTATTCTGCCAGTTGTGTTCAAGATGGTGCAGCGTTCCATGAATTATTTGTTGATTGGCACGTTTCTTTTGAGAATTCCGAGAGTGACGGCGGACTGATTCCCTGAAGATTTATTGTTATTTCCATCAGAATTGAGAACATTTGAGGATTAGCTTCATGCTTTTAGTTAGCACAACATGTCTGTCTGACTGACACACTCAATTCCCAGTGACAAAGAGGGTCCCTATCGACCAATAGACCACATGGTCACATAAATAAATAAATAAATAAATAAACAAAACAATGATGATCTCAGCTCAACTTTTACACTTTCTTACACTTTTGATTTAGTTGGCTAACACACTTTATCGAATCCATGCAATGTGTCACCCTAATATCTATAATTTCTCTGTGGTGTTTTTTTGTGTGTGACTTGAACATTCAATGCATTGAAAACCTTGCCACTTCTTACACATCACTTAAAGGCACATACACAACATGTTTATGTTTAAACTTAATAAAACACAGGGGCTCACCTTCCCCAACCCAATTACCAGCCCAATATTATACCTCACGCCACGTCTGGGGACTTAGAGAATGATATTAGTCTGCCAGCTCACTCCACAGGGTTTTAAATTACATTCCACCTGTCACCTGTTCCTGGCAGCTGGGGGCCACAATGTGAGGGCAAACAAAGTGGCATGAACCAGCAGGCAGCTGCGAACCGGCGAATAGAGGCTAAGGGTACCACTCTTGCGTTCCCACATCCTGGCTCTTTCTGAGATTTTTTGCTAAAATTGGACAGGCATGAAGATTTATTAATAAATTATTTCATTGCAGAAATGTTTCAGTAGCACTCCACTTCAGTCCTAAGTCTTACTCAATTTCAGACTTTTATTTGTTGTTGTTTTTTTTACTTTAGTCACAAGAAATAATCAGAGGATTCAATTGCAAGTACAGTAGTGTTTGATAAATGTGGTAGTAAGGCTAATGGTTGCAGGAAGTCACCTGGCAGCACAGGGACACTGTGGGAATGCCCATGTCCGTGGATGGTGAAGGTCCGGGAAGGGGTGACGAGTGACGACAGGAAATCCAAATTAGTGATGAAATGATCAGCAGAGCGGGAAACAACCGGACAACATGTGGAACTGGAGACAGGCAGGAAAACACAGAGACACCGGGATCACAAGAAACATCCAACAACAAACTGACAAAGACAAGGTGAAAACACAGGGATTAAATAGGGTAGTTGCAGCTGGCGTGCTGATGAGACACGGCTGGACAGATCAGCGGCAATGATCAGCACCCCCACCCATACACACACACGAGACGAGAGGGAAACAGCGAATTCATAAACCGTGACAACTTTACAATACATTACATTACTTTTCTTTACTTTTTACTTCACTTTACCTTGCTTTACTTTGCTTTTACTTTCAGCGCAGTCTCATCCCAAGACGTCAACTAACTGACACTTTTGACCATATACGTCGACATCCGCCATTTTAGGGTACCCTTAAACGTCGGTTAGATGACTCTATGTAATCCTAACCCTACCCCAGACCTAAACCCCGCGTCATGTAACTGACGTTAAAGGTAAAGCGTCAGTTGGATGACGCCCAAGGATCGTCATCTAACTGACGTTAAAGGGTACCCTAAAACGGCGGATGCTGACGTATGGTCAAAAGCGTCAGTTAGTTGCCGTCTTGGGATGAGACTGTGTTATTGCTTTTATTTTACTTTTTACATGGTGCTCCTGCTCTTTGCTGATTTCCTTCATGTCTCTCTCTATCTTTGTGTTTTGCTTTCACTTCTTTCATCTTTCTTTATAACTATGGTCTAAATGTCTAAAGATGTAGTTTGGCAATTCGATTACAAAGCCATTCTCAACACATTGTTGCAAGGGGTTGTCTAAAATCAGAAATTAAAAGAAAATATGTTTTACAGGTGTATCTGATGATATTGGCAGGATATCGAGGCATGCCCAAACCAGATGTTTAAGCTATTTCTAGAGTATTTTTAGTCTTTGTTTAATTCAGCTACTTTTTCTGTGTGACCTCAACCACCCCCAAGATGCTGCAGATAACATTGTAGTTCCCTATCGAGGGAACTCAACACTGCGTCGATAAAATCGACTCTTTGGGGACGCTCCCTAAGCGTGCGCCTCTGAAGTATGAATGAAACTAATCCAATCCTGATTGGTGTTGCGTCGTGACGTAACATGTGACGGCATACCCGGAAGTATAAAAGTGACGCTGTCACAACACACACTAGCTTTCGCTCTTCAGCAAGCGCTTTATGTTGAAACTGTCTGTCTTATTTGGTGTTGTTTGTCTTATTATTGAAAGAAAGTATGGCCAGTGAACAATTCAAGAGGTGTGTGCATCCTTGCCCTCGTTTCATCACGGGTGGGGACGCACACTCTCTATGTGTGTATTGTTTGGGAGTGCAGCACGCACGGGCAGCTCTCGAGGGGGCTGCTTGTGAAATGTGTGAGGCTTTGCCTATTAGAGTGCTGCGCTCCCGGCTGGCGTGCTTTGACGAGCACGGTCAGGCTCGCGTTCCCCAGGGTTCCGGTCCCGCATATGTCGAGGCGATGCGGCGACTGAGATCCTGGGGTTCGCAGCGGGATCTGGCGGAGGAGAGTGAGAATGCTGAGGCATTTTCTCGCTCGCCATCGGCTGGTCCCGCAGCCTCTGAGAGTGGTGTGGGAGCCCGCGCTGCGGTTTCTCCTACCCGCGATCAGGTCCCGGTGCTTGAGCTGTCTACTTCTGAGGAAGGGGACGTGCTCAGCATCGATGCGGACGACCGTGATCTCAGCACGCCATCACGCGGCCTGGGTTATGAGGAGCTGGTGGAGGTTGTGACACGCGCTGTGGCCAGACTAAACATCAGCTGGCCACAACATGAGCAGGAAACGCAAGTCACCAGTAAAATGGACGAGCGTTACCTGCAGCGCAGGTCACAGCCTCACCGCCGGGGTCTGCCGTTTTTCCCTGATCTCCATAAAGAGATCTCGAGAACGTGGGAAAGACCGCATTCGTCCCGTATTTCGAGTCCCAATGTAATAGATTACAGCAATGTTATGGGGGCTCGAGATATGGGATATGGGAAGATGCCGAAGGTGGAGGAGGCTTTAGCGAGCTATCTCTCTCCCGAATCGGCGTCTTCCCTAAAGACCCCGGTGTTGCCTAGTAAGCCCTGCAGAGAGACATCTGCATTGGTGGGCAGGGCTTACATGGCGGCGGGTCGGGCTGGTTCGTGTCTGCACTCAATGGCGATTTTGCAGGCATACCAGGCCGACCTCCTGAAAGATTTGGATGAGGGGGAGGGGCCTACTCCTGAAGATGTCGCGGAGTTGAGGAAGGCCGCAGATTTGTCTCTCCGGGCCACTAGGGAAGCGGCCAGCGCTATTGGCCGCTCTATGGCGGCCATGGTGGCCACGGAGAGGCATCTGTGGCTGAACTTATCCGGTATTAAAGAAAAGGATAGGTCCTTCCTGCTGGATGCGCCGCTTTCGGCTTCTGGCCTGTTCGGCGACGCCGTTAATTCGGTTGTCGACAGGTTTCAGGAGTCGAGAAAACAATCTGCGGCGTTCCAGCAGTACCTCCCCCGGAAAGCGAAGGCCAAATCTAGTAGGGGGGGCAAAGCAATCAGCCCCAGCCATCAGCCAGCTCCTCCCACAGGGCAGAGCAGAAGGAGAGCGTTTCCTCTAGAGCCCCCCTCCGGGGTCTTGGCAACAGAGGAAACGCTCCCAAAAACCGAAGTCCTCCAGCCAGAGGGGCGACCTGAGGGACGTCATTCAGGCTAAGAGGACTTCGGAAAAGAGGTCCTAGCCAAGGCAGGACTTCAGAGGGCTGCCCCCTCCGCAGTGAGACAACCGAGGTTGTTCTCACAACGGGGCCCTCTAGGAAAAGATGCAGGTCCGCCGTTAACAGCGCTTCGGGCCGCATCAATTTCCAGCGAAAAGACACCAGAGGCCAGCCTCGAGAGGCTGGTACCCTTAGCAGATTTTGTAGAGGGATGGTATCATCTTCCCAACATATCTCCATGGGTCCTGCAGATAATACGAGTTGGGTACAGACTGCAGTTCGCGCACCGCCCCCCCAAGTTCTCTGGGGTGGTGCTCACTGCGGTGGTCCCAGAGCAGGCTCAGGTGTTGGAACAAGAAGTACAGACTCTGCTGTCGAAAGGAGCCATAGAACGTGTTCTTCCGGTAGACAGGGAGTCCGGGTTTTACAGCCGGTACTTTATAGTTCCAAAGAAGGATGGGGGGTTAAGGCCAATTTTGGATCTCAGGGTGTTGAACCGGTCTCTGAGAAGGTTCAAATTCAGAATGTTGACCATTCCAACAATCGTGAGTCAAATCAGATCCGAGGACTGGTTTGTCACGATAGATCTGAAAGACGCCTATTTTCACATCTCCATCCTTCCTTGTCACAGGAGGTACCTGAGGTTCGCTTTCGGGGGCGAAGCATACCAATATCGGGTTCTTCCGTTCGGCCTAGCACTCTCTCCCCGCACATTTACCAAGTGTATGGACGTGGCCCTTGCTCCACTGAGACTTCAGGGGATTCGCGTATTGAATTATCTCGACGACTGGCTTATTTTGGCCCAGTCTCGGGAGATGGCAGTTCGGCATCGAGATGTCGTTCTTGGCCATATTCAAAAATTGGGGTTAAGACTCAATTTGAAGAAGAGTGTGCTAGAACCGTCCCAGGGCACGACCTTTTTGGGAGTCGTGTGGAACTCGATTACAATGCAGGCACGTATGTCTCCCGCACGTATCGAGTCAATTCTGGCGATGGTGTCCAGGGTGAGGCTAGGTCAGGCCGTCACTGTGAAACACTTTCAAAGGATGCTGGGCCTCATGGCAGCGGCATCCAACATTATTCCTCTGGGCCTCCTTCACATGAGGCCCCTCCAGTGGTGGTTGAAGACCAAGGGGTTCTCACCCAAAGGAAATCCGTTCCGTATGATCAGAGTAACGCGCAAGTGCCTTCAGTCTCTGCAAATATGGAAGAAGCCTTGGTTCCTATCCCAAGGGCCAGTGTTGGGGGTGTCATGTCGCCGGGAAACCGTTTCGACAGACGCCTCCCTTACGGGCTGGGGCGCGGTCATGGACGGCCGCTTTACCAGGGGTCTGTGGCAGGGCCATCATCGCACTTGGCATATAAATTGCCTGGAGATGATGGCGGTATTCAAGGCTTTGAGGAGCTTCCTCCCAGACATCGAGGGTCGCCACGTCCTTATACGGACAGACAATACGTCAGTGGTGGCCTATCTGAACCGACAGGGGGGACTCAGATCGCGCCCTCTGTGCAAACTGGCGCATCAGATTATCCTTTGGTCCCAGGGAAGGATATTGTCAATAAGGGCAATGTATATCCCAGGGGTTCAGAATCGGGGAGCAGACATCCTGTCGAGGCAGGGGCTGAGGCCCGGGGAATGGAGACTTCATCCGGATGTGGTGAAGTCGATATGGGAGAGGTTCGGACCGATGGAAGTGGATCTGTTTGCGTCTCGAGAGACGTCCCACTGTCCACTTTGGTTCTCCCTCTCACATCCAGCCCCACTGGGTTGGATGCCATGGTACAGGCTTGGCCGAGGCTTCGCCTGTATGCTTTCCCCCGATCGCTCTGCTCCCAGGGGTCCTGGAGAGGGTCCGTCAAGAGGGCATCAGTCTACTTCTGGTTGCCCCGAGATGGCCGACACGAGTATGGTTCTCGGATATAATATCACTCCTCATAGCTCCGCCATGGCCGATTCCTCTGAGGAGGGATCTATTGTCTCAGGCGGAGGGCACAATCTTCCACCCTCGCCCAGAGTTGTGGAAGCTGTGGGTCTGGCCTCTGAGGGGGTTCAGTACCTAAATGCTGGCTTATCAGCTGAGGTGGTTGAAACCATACTTAGCTCTAGGGCCCCATCTACCAGGAGATTATATGGCCTCAAGTGGAAGGTGTTTCACACTTGGTGTGGAGAACGAAGGTTGGATCCAGTAAACTGCCCAGTGGCTTCAGTTCTGGAATTCCTTCAGGATCGTTTCTCTGCGGGTCTCTCCCCGTCCACTCTTAAGGTGTACGTGGCTGCCGTTTCGGCTTTCCACGCGCCAGTAGATGGTGGACCTCTGGGGAGGCACCAGTTGGTCATTAGGTTTCTCCGTGGTGCTTGGAGGATGAGGCCGGCGATCAGGTCCAGGGTGCCTGCCTGGGATCTGGCAATAGTTCTGGAAGGGTTGTCCCTCGCTCCCTTCGAACCTTTAGAGTCGGCTTCGCCTAAGGACTTAACGTTGAAAATGGTCTTTCTCTTAGCGATTACCTCTCTTAAGAGGGTGGGAGATCTCCAGGCCCTGGCGGTAACGCCAGCTTGCTTGGAGTTTGCCCCTGGCAAAGTAAAGGCCTTTTTGCACCCGAGTCCGGGCTACGTGCCTAAAGTTCCTTCGAGTACGGCTCGCTCTGTAGTCCTTCAGGCATTCCATCCTCCACCTCATGTGTCGGCGGGAGAAGAGAGGCTTCACTTGCTCTGCCCCGTCAGAGCTTTGAGTGTATACTTGGAAAAGTCTGCTTCTTGGAGAAGATCTGACCAGTTGTTAGTATGCTTTGGGTCACCTAAGAGGGGGCTCCCGGCGACCAAACAAACTATAAGTAACTGGATTGTCCAGGCTATTACTGAGGCTTACAAGGTGCGTGGGGTTCCTTCACCTTTGGCCTTAAGGGCTCACTCGACTAGAGGCATGGCTTCCTCTAGGGCCCTTCTGTCGGGAGTACCTCTGCAGGAGATTTGTGAGGCAGCCGGCTGGGCTACCCCGCATACTTTCATCAGGTTTTACAGTCTCAGCCTTCCCAGTACGCCCGGTGCACACGTACTCGGCCCTTGCTGAGTGCCTAATCAGTTTCACTCTGGGGCGGGTCTGTTCGGTGCGTGGCCTAGTGGGTACTCGTTCCCCAAAGAGTCGATTTTATCGACGCAGTGTTGAGTTCCCTCGATAGGGAACGTCTCGGGTTATGACTATAACCCTTGTTCCCTGAGAAGGGAACGAGACACTGCGTCGTGTTGCCACGCCCCCTTTTCAGACCCTTGAGCGTCTTGCTTCATCGCGAGGCTAGTGTGTGTTGTGACAGCGTCACTTTTATACTTCCGGGTATGCCGTCACATGTTACGTCACGACGCAACACCAATCAGGATTGGATTAGTTTCATTCATACTTCAGAGGCGCACGCTTAGGGAGCGTCCCCAAAGAGTCGATTTTATCGACGCAGTGTCTCGTTCCCTTCTCAGGGAACAAGGGTTATAGTCATAACCCGAGACGTTTGGGGGTAATCTCCATTAAATACAACTTAAGCTCTATGCATAGCATGTGTGCCATGCTAAGGGTTACTGCAGAAAATATTTTTTACCCATCCTGTTGTTTGTAAAAGCAAACAAGAAAAACATTTACATGCACTTGCAATTGAAGTCTATGGGCCAATACCATAGTTTCAGAAAAAAAAAAAAAAAAAAAAAAAAAAAACAGTTAATCACAATTAAATTAAATTACACATTTGAACGTGTTAAAATTGCTTACTTACATTGTCTTTACAAAGTTTAATAAAATTATTCAATTTAGAACCGTGTAAACCTGGTACTTTGGGCATGAAATGCTTTAAAACATGAGAACATATTCATAAATCACTTTGTAATGGAGCAAATCCCATCAGAATTATCTTGTAAATGCAAAACTAGAACTTCTTCCACCAATAAAAGTATTTTTACTTTACAGATCATTGTAAAAAATATGTTAATTTTACAGATTATTGTTGTGCTCTGCAATTCATGCATGCTTTAGAAAAAGTACAAAATTGAAATGTATGCAACTTCCTCAG
Organism: Pimephales promelas; assembly: GCF_016745375.1. The sequence continues at coordinate 6,324,398 of NW_024121266.1, read as the reverse complement.
CTCACTTCAGTGGAAGTGTTATTTTATTTTATTCTTATTTTATTCAAAATTATTTTCTGTGGTAACCACCAACACGCAACATAGGCCTCCAAAAGAGCTGTCATTTATTCCATCAACAATAAATTATATTTAAACATATTTGAATATGCAGTGGTGCTAGTCTGTAATGAGCAGATTTCACTGAGAAGCCACTTGTCAAAGCAGATATAATTGACCTGTGATTGATCCGTGTATCCATGTCACAGCAGCTCACACTGTTTTCCTCTCCACTTAATCATTTTAATTAAGAACCTTTAGAAGATCAAATGCCTTGGAAGGAAAGGACTCTGTGACGATCTCCCTATTTCTCACACATTTCTTGAATTATAAGTGCAGGTGTTGGAGAGTTTTAGCAATGTGATCCTCTTATTGTCATGAGAGCTGATTTCCTCGTATATGTCACTGTCTATTCAAGTCATTCTGCATTTGTTCCCTCCAAGGTAAAAGCCAGTGTCTCATCCCACATTAACAGGTGTTGACTGGTGATTAATTCAATTGGCTAACACATTAAGGTTAGATATTTTGTCACATCCATCTTCTGTGAATCTAAAAATATTTATAATATTGATTATTAGCAACTTTTCCAGATGAAACAGTATTATGTACTATTAAATCATAATGTAATGTGCAGAATCTTAACCTTAACCTTTTCTTCTCTTTACAAAAAGACTGAAATATTTAAAGGGTTCACCCAAAAAATATTTCATAATTTACTCAACCTTAAGCCATTCTAGGTTTATAAGTATCTATCTATATATATATCTATATATATATATCTATATATATATATATATATATATACATTCAAGGGATGCTGCTCTGATCAGCTCTTTATGGCAGGTACATTTCTAATGCAATTTAAATCGCTGTTCATTTTGTGTGGTTTTCATTTTCTGTGCCTCTTTACCACCTCTTACCCTCCCTCACTCTCTGCCACTAACTAGTGAATCGCAATAATGTTCACCCTTAAATGCTCTTAATTAATTTACACTTAATCAAAACAATATGCCTCTGATATCCTTTTCTCTGATCTTAATCACATCAGGGATTAAGTACGTCCTATTTTTATGCCTGAAAGAAACAAATCTAAACCGTTTATCAAACTGAGCCTTTTGAGACCATATTTTAATATACATGGAAAGATGAAATGTTAAATAGAGGGAATGCATTGACGTCACTCTCCCGCCGGAACAACCCCCCCCCCCCTCAGTCTGACTGAGTGGCAAAAGATCTGCTGCGTGAATGGATTTAATAGGGGAAACTGTGAAAATGCGACTAAAACGAACAATTTGATCAATTTAAACTAAATGTTGGACTCAATATAGTGTTCCTTACAACTTAAGATCCAGTGATCTGTGGATATTGACATGCAGCCAGGAATCGTGTTGCCTGACATTTATGTTTGCCTAATTTCGACACCGGGGAAATAAAAGCAATATAGACCTAAACATAAAGCAAATTTGCCTGTGAACGCTTTATATACAGTAAATACAATATAGGTAGGTCTAAATCCGGGTGATCACTTATATCAGTGTTATATATAGCCTATATAGGCCTATCATCATATCGTTCAGCCCTAAAACTTTATAGTTTTTATTTATTTTATTTTTTTTTGGGGGGGGGGGGGGGGGGGGTCAGTTTTATTAAAAAACATCCAGTAATGCAGAATATGCAATGACACATATTTAATTGATTAGTTGTTAATATATATATAACAATACAAAATATAGGGGTATGGTTTTACACCTACATTCAGCATATTGACACTAATGATAACTGCAAATCCACCTTTCCACTTGTTTCTGTGAATTGCAGCAATCCATTTGCTCCACTTTCTATAGTTGTCTCTAAAAATATACCTCAGAATTTTAGTCAAATCTAGCTGTACTTTTAGTCATATCTAGTCTTTTTGCCACTCACTGTGAGTAACTGCAGGCACTCCGGCCGACGGTGACGTCACGCGCATACCCTCTATTGTTAGGCGGCTTGGAGCGATGAAATGCAGAGATAATCTGAATGGAATCCTATTAGCTATGCTATTCAATTATGTAAAATTGTAAAAGAATAAATTTGTTTACAATAACTTTATTTTACAAATTAATGTCTTGTGGATGCAGGAGGACAACTAGGTTGAGAATTACGTTATGAAATTGAAAGCACTGATCAAATGGGCTACTGCACGAAAAACAAAAACAAAAAAACAGACACTTTGGTGACCAAAGTATGTGATTGCTCTCTTATCTGAATGGAATAACATACAGACTAAAGGCGACATTGTTACCCTGGTTACCTCATGCTGTAATATTAAGTTAATGATCAACATGGTTTTAGTGTTTGTGGATATCCTAATGACCAATTAATGCTGTAATAAAGGGCTGAGAGGGTGTGTTTACTAGATGTCTTTGTGTGAGTTATTGGATGTGAAGGAAGGCTATTAATTAAAATCAAACATAATACACACACCGTTCAGTGTGCTGCGGTCAGTTCAGCAGGTACAACTTTGCTTCTGATGTATGGTCCATTGAAATTCACAGCCTTCGTAAGATTCATGTACTTACTTGGGGAAGTGATCCAGTGAAATCAGCTTGAATCCAGTTACGGTGGGTTAGTCAGAATATATTCCAAAAATATGATTTTGTAGGCAGTGGATTCCTGCTCAAAGGAACAGCATGCATTCCCTGTTGGCCTAGGGTGGTTTGTACTGATTAGTCCAGGTTTGTGTGCTGCTTGATCAGCATATTATCCACATTGTTTATCTGTTCACATGTTTGTTCTGCCAGTACAGTATTCAACTTTTACTTCAAGTAGCATTCTCAATATCATTTACACACACACACCATTTTCCATTTAAGGAGGCATTTACTCTGAAATAGTCTTTTCACTGCATTATTAGTAATTTAATCAAATCTTTCATTTATATTCAAGTCCTTTATCATAGTAGACAAGAAGGTAAAGAATGAATTGCAAAGATCACCTTTGTGAAGGTCAGGTTGCTTTTGCTGGTCCATATATTGATTTATGGTCTTTTTTAAAGCTACTCCTCACTACAATAATGTGTCCTTGGCATCTTACAGTGCAGCTGCCTGTTATGTTGTACGGTAGATTTCAGATGTGCAGATATAAACACATATTTCAGATACAATGCTAAGATATTGTAAATAAATCAATAAAATCACATTTCAAATAAGGTGTTTACTAGGGCTGGGTATTGACACACAGACATTTCACAGTTTGATTCGATTTCAATTCACAAGCTTGCATTTTGATTCGATTTCGATTCAATATTGATTATTTTGGATATCAGGTACAATACATACAGTAGTTTCTCAATAAAAAACAAATATCTTGCAGGCTTCATTGGCCTATTATAATATTGAAGGTAAAAATTAACTGATTTGTATACACTTAAATTACACTTTTATTTATTTTAATGATAATAGTTATATGAGCCATCTCACGCCACAACGGCAAAACGGTATTTATGTTTTTGAACTTCATAAGAAAATGGAGGTAATTTGAAATCTGACACTTTGTTTCAAATCAGTAGTACCAAAGCACAAAGATCATTGCAATTTATTGGATGGAGTGCACGCTACAATGTTCCATTCATTCATTAACTCAAAACAGGATGATAGCATTAATTAAATATTTTCTATAGTAGTGGTGACGGATCCCATTTATATAAGAGCAACACGGGTGCATGATGCGGGTGCGAGTGTCTCTTCTGGGCCATCCGGAAGAGGCCTGGAGTGCTGTCTGGGCTGGGTGATCTGAGGATTACTGTGGGGGGCAATCCACCCGGCAAAGCCCTGTGGATCCCAATGAGCGTGCTGGTCCCTCTGTGGTGGACCGACCTGCCGTCTCGTTCGGGGCCCTTCCAGAGGACAGGGTGTCCATCGCAGCATCGGAAGGAGAGCTGGGCCCTGGAGATGAACACTCGGTTGCGCTGCCTCCCTCTGGTAGACCAGCGTTGCCCAAGCTGGATCCAGAGATGGCATGCTCAAGAAGGCCGCGAGGTAGTAGGGCTCGAGTGGAACCCTCCACCGTGTCTCGAACCGTCTCGGTTGGATGATTGGTTTCTCTGAGAGGGCCGATCTGGTTCTTAGCGAGGTGGTAGGGCTCGAGTGGAACCCTCCACCGTGTCTCGAACCGTCTTGATTGGATGATTGGTTTCTCGGAGAGGGCCAGTCTGGTTCTTAGCCCGCCACTCCGGTATCTTTCTTTCCTAGAGTGTATGAGGAGTTGACAAAGGCATGGAGTAGCTTCTCCCCCCTCACTACTTTTGATGGTGGAGCGATGAACACTGCGTTCACAACACTGTGTTCAAGGCCAGCGGTAGACTGAACAGAGGTATAAAACTCCTGCAATGTCTCATTTAAAAGAGAAGCAGAGTATGTCTCAAAATCACAATTGTTGTCTTTGGCACAAAAAGTCACTGAAAGCCCATTTAGTTGTCTTTTCAAATTGACCTCATCTTTGTCGTCTTCGTTCTTATCTAGCTCGGTCGTTGTTAATTTTTTGTGCCGCTTTTTGTCATTCAATGTCTGTGTATTTTTTATTTATTTATTTTTGACAGATTTGACAGTATGTTTACAAAATCAGTTTTTGTGTGTGTTTTTAGTAATTGTTGGTTTAATGTGTTTGAGTGCTCATTGTTACAATTACACAGCAAAAGTTGCTGCTAACGCTATCGGCCTACAACACGGTCTCATCAGCGATCTGCTTTTCTTCTCTCCTCGCTGCTAATGACTACGCTCAAATCAGGGCGCCCTGATTTGAAATTCAGTTCGCTCCTAACTACTCACTGCTCGCTCTCTGCAATATTGAAACAGGACTTGATGTATTCACTCTCCATTCATCTCTAAAAGTCTTCACGGAGCTAACTTAAGTTTCTTTTTAATGCTCATTGTTAAAAGTTATTAGGATATGGGCACCATGCTGTTGCTAATGCTATCCATGTGCTTGGGCTTATCTGGTCGTTTTCTTTTAAATGCTCTTGCTAGGCTTATGCGATCATATTGGCAATGTGCGTTACTTATCTGTTGTCATTGACAACTGTTCGCGTTACACATGCAGTGATTTAGCACTATGCAGCGATATTAGCACTATGCAGCACAGATCAAGCAGCTTGCAGTGATAAATAGTTAGTAAACAACAATTCATGGTGCACACTGAATTATTTCTGCCGTGGCACAGCTCTAAACAGACATAGTAAACAGTTGAGTCAATTAAAAAAAAGTCTCATCTGCTAAATCTTACTTGTCTGTCTTCTAGTTACATTGCCCCTGGATGTGCTTACTGACTGCTTAATTCATCCTTCATTTATTTGTATCACAGGTGGCTTTATGGTCAGTTTGGGGGGAATAGTTTAGCTCTCCTGGTCCTAATTCATGTGAGCGTCCCCTAATGCTGCTGCTGTCCACCGACTCTCTGCTAAATCCATGGTGCTCATGAATGGTCAGGAGACTCATCTGAAATGAAACATATTCCCAACTAATTCGTATTTATTCATAAAGATTTCTAAGCATTTTAACTGTCATTAACTGTTGTTTTGGGGGAATAGTTGTGCTCTCCCAGTGCTAAACTGTGATCATTCCCTGATGCTGCTGCTGTCCTCTGACTCTCTGCTATTTCATGGTGCTCATGAAAGGTCAGAGGACTCCCTGAACAGGGCCATACTGAAAAATTTGAAAGGGATTCTTTGCAGTTTTTTTTTTTTTTTTTAACTTAACAGAACAGCTTATGAGTTATTGAAATGGTTATATGACTTCTTTTTCGGGTTGAATGGTGGGTGTCTCGCCTGTGAGCAGAAAAGGGCCGGCGGCACTGCACACATACACAAGGTAGAGAGGGATGGAGTTTGTCACACTATCGTCATGGCTGAGCCGGCAAATAAGAAGCAGAAAGCTAGGAAATCATTGTCGGAGGAACAGAGAATGAAGAAAAAATTGAAAGAATTGCAATTTATTCAATACAATTTCCTAATCTTTTTTTTTTTATTGTCATGTGTGTTCTTGACTTAATGGACCTGACAGAAATATGGAAAATTTAACAACTAGTAACTACTGACAACTAACTACTTCTGAAGAACGACAATATTCAGAAGTAAACAGTGTAGCTGACTTAATGTTTAGCTGACAGAGTGTTTATGTCAGAATGTTTATTTTAAACCACAATTTTTTAAACTACAATGTCAGAGAGGTTATTTTTAAACCACAACTTCAACGTGTACTTCTTTTACCAATATATTTAAAGATATATTTTTCCATTTCTAGTCCAAACAACGTCAAACTTGGCACTGAACTTACTCGTGCCCGTAGCAAGACACCTGTCAAGTTTGAAATTCATCGGACTAACGGTTCGAGAGATATGCAATTAACTGACTGACAGACAGACGTTCATGTAATTTATAGATTGATAGAGAGTATTGTGTGAGATCGAGTGAGTGAGTGTATAGATATAGCATTTTCCTTTAGGTCAGTCCTTCATAATAAAAAATCAGTTTGAATGTCTTGCAGCTTGTCTTTTTAACAGTTAAGGGTTTTTCCCGTGTCCATATATTAAAAGAATAATATACTTGATATATTTATACATTTATAAAATAGTCTATTTTATATTTTATTTTAATTATTACATATTATTTATTGCTGCAACAGGCTATGTAGTGCACATGAGAGTTCATGTTCTCAATCTGTACCTGTTTCATTCAGGCCCCACCCTCCTTCCTCTCACCATGGCAACCAAGAAAAACAGAATGGGTACCTGTCGCTTGGCAACATGGCCTGGTATCTCCAAGCCACAAGCTGTTGGAAGAGAAAGCAGATCAACAGAGAAAGTGTGATAGCTGCCAACAAGCAGCGACATTAACACTCAATGCATGTGGGTGTCTGTGTGCGAACATGTGGGCATGTGAGATACTCAGTCACAAACACACAGGCGCACTTACACACGCTGTAAACTACCAGTAGTCGCTTATGTGTAAAGTGAATTTGCACTTTTTTGAAATGTATACCTCAGTTGAACCCTTCAGTCTGTCTCTAAGCGGTGCTTTCAGCCGCTGTGATCAGATTCATACTAAATGCATTAGTTTACATTTCAAGTTGCCTTGAGGTGACTGCTGCGTGATATATGGATTGTGTTTGATTTATGAGCCTTGTGTTTGAATAAACATAATGTCCGGTGTGTGTGTGTGTGTGGACGGGACGTTTGATCATACTTGCTGGATCTAGATGTTTTAAAAGTCAAATGAAGCCCTCATCTGATGGGGAAAGGAAAGCTAGTTTCCAGCTTTTATCTGTTTTAGGAATGTTAGCTTACAGTATTGGAATATTTTTCTCAAGAAAAATTATATATAATCTCAAAATAGAATTTCTTTTCAACTTTTAACAAATCAGGTGAAACCCACAGACTATCACCATCGACTCTCTTCAACCTTTTCAAATTAGTTTCATAATTAGTGTGAATGCTTCAAGCATTCACACTCTTGAAATCCAAATCTTTCTTATTATTCCGTATTCTTCCGTACGTTTTTCGGTCGCTTTCTTCTCCTCTCTACTTTGTGCTACAAAAACCATTCAAGTATCAAAATGTGCAGCTTTTCAAGGACATGTGTGCTATTACTTTTCTTGTTTATAACCTTTATACTTTTTAAATTATTAAGCTTTTTGTGCATTTTTTTTAACATGGAAGTCAATGGAGAATTCTTCAAATTCTGCTTCATGCTCCTTCTGCTTTCATTGCCTACTACTTCTGCATACTTTCAGCTATTTCTATCATTTAAACTTTAAAATGTTGAGAAATTTGTCAGCTATTAAAGTTGTATTCAACTTTTTGATATCTATTATACTTTTTTCACAATCTCTACTTTAGTCTCATGATGTTTTTCAAGCCGTTTCTGAAATTATAATGGGAGTGAATGAGAGAGACTGTTCAGAGCTAGAGCACGTGATGTCATAAGCTAGAGTGAGCCAGCTTGAAAACTAATGCTAAAAAATAATTTTTAAATCGCTGGCCTGGCCACAATTTTCACTCTTTGGGCATAAAATTATACTTGAAACGTAGGTATTTTTGTGGTGGTTCCTCTCGTGTGTTTAGTAAATCCCTGGGACTTTTAGTTTTTTCTCTGTGTCCTTCCAAAGGACAAGAGTGACAGACAGTCCTCCATTGGCAGCAATTATAAATTCAGGTCAAACTTTTGTGATCAGAGCATTACGAACCAGTTTTTTAACTTGCCAAAGTGGTCCCTTTTTTTAACTCTATCCACAAAAAAAATACATCACATCATTCACAAAGGCCTTGTCTCGCTCACGGTCAGGTCATTTCGCCAATACAACCTATAGTTTTGTCTCTATTGAGGTTTGTTCGAGGCCAAGTATCAGCAATTTTGGCCTCTGTCTAAATAGGAAAGCTGATTGCACAGGTGATGCTGATTAGCAAAGATCAAAGGGAGACACACATAATTGGTCCTGTGTTCTGATTGGTGGAAAGTCACTCAGCTCTTTTCTGAAGGATACTACAAGTTTTTGTTGCATTTATGCTTCTACTTCTCCTGTTCTCCGTCTCTCTTCCCTCCTCTTCTCCTCCTCCAATCCTCTACTCCTCCTGTCCTCCTATTCTCCCCTCCTTTCCTAATCTCTTCTCCTTTCTACTCTTCCTTTTATCCTCTTCTATCCATCTGCCTGTCTATTTGACTTTCTGTGTCCAAATGATCTATCTATCTATGTGTCTATCTGTGTGTCTATCTATGTATCTATCTATGTATCTATCTATCTATCTATCTATCTATCTATCTATCTATCTATCTATCTATCTATCTATCTATATTTCTAACTAATTTATCTTTCTTTCTAGATAATCTATCTTTCTTTCTTTCTAACTATACTATCTTTCTTTTTAATTAATCTTTTTCTTTCTAACTATACTATCTATCTTTTTAACTGATCTATCTTTCTTTCTTTCTAACTAATCTTTCTTTCTTTCTTTCTAACTAATCCTTTCTTTATTTCTAACTAATCCTTTCTTTCCTTTTTTTCGTCCTTTCAAATCCATCTTTCTTTCTAACTAATCCTTTCTTTCTTTCTTTCTTTCTTTCTTTCTTTCTTTCTTTCTTTCAAATTCATATTTCTTTCTTACTAATCCTTTTTTTCATTCTTTCAAATCCATATTTCTTTCTAACTAATCTTTCTTTCTTTTTTTCTTTTTATCTTTCTTTCTTTCTTTCCTTTTCTTTATTTTGAATAATCTATCTATCTATCTATCTATCTATCTATCTATCTATCTATCTATCTATCTACCTAATCCATCTTTCTTTCTTCCTTTCTACCTAATCCTTCTTTCTTTCTTTCTTTCTTTCTTTCTACCTAATCTATCTATCTTTCTTTCTTTCTTTCTTTCTTTCTTTCTTTCTTTCTTTCTTTCTACCTAATCAATCTTTCTTTCTTTCTTTCTTTCTTTCTTTCTTTCTTTCTAATAATCCATCCATCTATCTATCTATCTATCTATCTATCTATCTATCTATCAAATCCATCTTTCTTTCTAACTACCTAATCCTTTCTTTCTCACTAATTCTTTCTTTCTTTCAAATCCATCTTTCTTTCTAACTAATTCTTTTCTTTCTTTCTTTCTTTCTTTCTTTCTTTCTAACTAATCCTTTCTTTCTTTCTTTCTTTCTTTCTTTCTTTCTAATAATCTATGTATCTATCTATCTATCTATCTATCTATCTATCTATCTACCTACCCCCTGTCTTTCTCTACCTTTCTTTTTTGTACTCCTTTACTTCTCTACCTCTGTCTCTTTTTCTACCCCTATATTTCTTTACCTCTGTGTCTACATCTGTAGCTCTCTTTACCTCTCTAAGTAAACTTCTAGTTTTCTACAATTTTTTGGATCTTGTTTTGCATTTCAGCTTATTAAATGCATTTGAATTAAGCTTTTTTTCTTTTTTGCTCTGTTTTGCTGTTGTTTGAACTGCAATATTTTGCATTTGTTTAAGCATTTAAGTTAAGCTTTTGAAGCATTCACACGCATATTCCGCAGGAAATGCAATTTTTCTAGTTACTGATTGTTTTCCTGAATACACCAAATTATGTGCTGTCGCCTCCGGTCCACATGTGGTTCACATTTCTTGCACTTGATTGATGTCATTTCACATTGTTCTTGTAGGGATGACGAATCTTTGGTTTTGACATTACTATTTTTTCATCATTAAGTAGGCCTCTTTTATACTAGTTGGATAAGGCAGCTCATTGACGATTTGTACACAGGACACTTTTTGTTTAGTGTTGATTCACAAGCTTGCAATTTTAATTCACAAGCTTGCAATTCCATTAAATGTTGATTATTTTGGATATCAGGTACAATACATGGCAAATTTTTTTATCAAGAAAAACAAATCTCTTTGTTTCTCTTTGTTCACTAATACTGTAAACAATGGGTGTCAGTTGTAGCCTATACTAGGCTTTATTAGCTTACTATAATATTGAAGGTGAATATTAACTGATTTGTATACAAACTAATTCTGAAGTGCACTGAAGAAGGCACGCGCCGAAACACGTCTGTACATATGCATAGTGCGGCCGACTTCATAGTGAAGCGTGCTCCTATCTTCACTAATTTATTTTTATATATTTAAAATAATTAATATATAATTGTTTTAATTGGTAATTATTTTAAAAAGTACTTATAATTACATGTGCAATTTAATAAAATAAACGTTTTTAAGATTTGAGTTGGTAATCGTTTTGGAATCTGATCGACTCCCGGAATCAGAATCGGATTGTAAGGTTCCCAAAGATTCCCTAACGCTCATACACACACATGAAGTCTTGCAATGAAGACTTCTCCCACACAATCCTCTCTATTTTCCTTTCATCACCCATCATATCTTTAACGTCCTGCCAAGCCTTGTCATTTCCATACTGGCTTCCTGTCAATTTGTGTCATTCTTAGTCTTCTTCCACCCTGCCATCTGTCAGACATAGTTCCCCCTCCTAAGCGAAACTGGCGCTCGCTGGAGAAAGATGCCCTGAACGTTGCCTGTGAGTCTGCATACTGCCCCTAAAGATTGTGAATCTCCCCCCAACATGGCACAGATTTGTAGATATTTACTGTTGCATTGTAGCCTGGGAAAACCCAGACAACTTCCGGCAAATTTAGATTTTCTCTGCAAGTTAGTCTGGCAAAGAGCTCATTCAAGCCCATTTCTAATCCATCCAAATTGCGGCACCAATCAGAAAAGTTGGGGCGAGCTAATAGATAATGTTTAAATATCATGTAATGAGTTGTTGAAATGATATAAGATTTTCTTCTGTCCCATTTTAATGGGCAGAGACTTGTAAGTAACCCATTCGGTCATTAAAACACCACTGCAACTGTCTAGCGAACTTGTTAATAACCACTTAAAATAACCACATAGCAACACCCTGGCTACCACCCAGAACACCCCAACATTGTGTTGGCGTGTTTTGAGCAGGAAAGCCATGTTTCAATTTTTTCAAAAAGAATCTGTAAGCATTACTTCAAAATCTGTAAAAATCCAGTTGCTTTCTATTTTTTATTTATATACAAAAGAGCTCTGTGCATGGCTAATGTGAAGTTAGATTGGAGAAAAAGAGATTATCCTCTTTGAAGTGCATTTCAACCTCTACTATTCTCTGAAGACTTGATCGGGCCTTGTTAAAGCAAAGAGGAGGCAAACAAAAGGGATGATGGGAGGTAATGTTTTGGCTCTGCATGTTTTCTTCAGGCAGTCACAGCATTTGAGCATTAAAATGTATCTTCTGGTTTTCCCTTATTATTTTCTTGTTTTTTATTATAGCGTTTGCAGCGTCCCAAATGAGAGGACACATTTGAAACGGGTTCCACTTTCTCATTAAATCACATAACAAACCAGATTTTACTGTTCAGTTGGCTTAATTACATTGCGTCTATAATAAATTGAACACTCTAAGGTCTTTGTGCCATACTGAAGTGCACTCCTGCTTATTTGTGAGGAGTTTTTCTCTCTCCCTCTCAAGAGTCAGGACTCTTTTCTCTTTTGCTTTGCACTCTCTCAAACACTTCTCTGTTCTCGACTTGGCTCCTTCCAGAAACGAGTGCTCTATACCCATCCTGCGTTGTGTTTAGATGTCTGTTCGTCATCTCTTTTATGGGCCTGATGTTGTAAATTCATTTGATCAATGATGGATAATTGCTAGAATTATTTTATACGTAGCTTTTTTGGTTTTGAACACATATTTGGGCTAACAAGATAACAAATTGAAGTAAAAAAAAAAGTTTATAGTTTAGTGAACTCATTGTCATTTTCAATAAATCAGTTTGAGATGATTTGAGCTTTGTGAGATGGTGCATTATCCTGTTGGAAGTAGACATCAGAAGATGGGTACACGTGGTAATAAAGGAATGGAAATGGTCTGCAGCAATACTCAGGTAGGCTGTGGCATTTAAACAATGCTAAATTGGTACTAAGGGGCCTAAAGTGTGCAAAGCAAATATCAAAATTACACCACCACCAGTAGCAGCATGAACCGGTCATACAAGGCACGATGTTGCCATTCTTTCATGTTTACTTCAAATTCTGACTCAGACCAACCACCTGAATGTCGCAGCAGACATCAAGACTAATCAGACCTTGCAACATTTTTCCAAACTTCTATTGTCCAATTTTGGTGAGCCTGTGTGAATTGTAGCCTTAGTTTCCTGTTCTTAGCTGACAAGAGTGGCACCCGGTGTGATCCTCTGCTGCTATGCCTATCTGCTTCAAGGCTCAATGTGTTGTGTGTCTTCAGAGATGTTATTCTGCAGATCTTGGTTGTAATGATTGGTTATTTGAGTTACTGTTGCCTTACTGTCAGAGAATATTTCAGAGAATTTGGCAGTACATTGAACTAGCCTCACAACTGCAGACCTTCACCTCCAAGATCGTCGACAGCTTCTCCATCAATTGGTTTGCATAACCAAATAATTTCTGCACAAACTGTCAGAAACCGTTTCAGGGAAGCTCATCTGCTTGCTCGTCGTCTGCATTGGGGTCTCAACCTGACTGCAATTTGTCGTTGTAACCGACTTGAGTGGGCAAATGCTCACATTCGATGGCATCTGGTACTTTGGAGAGGTGTTCTCTTCACGGATGAATCCTGTGAAATTGTTTAGGATGCTCTGGATCGGCATATATGACAGCGTGTTCCAGGACCAGCCGTGGACCAACATTCCACCTGCCATAATCAATCACCCTTTTTTTTCTTTCTTCAGGGTGGATCCACCTCGGATCCCCCAATATAGTAAAACTGCACATTTTAGAGTGGCCTTTTATTGTGGCCAGCCTAACGCACACTTGTGCAATAATCATGCTGTCTATTCAGCATCATGATATGCCACACCTGTGAGGTGGATGGATTATCTCGGCAAAGGAGAAGTGCTCACTTGGTGCGTTCATGTGCTATGGTAATTATGGTAAATACCAAAAGCCGACGTGGAAAATGCACATGAACACCCCCTCATGTGGTATTTTCCACTGGACAACTCGTAGAATATTTTGATGGACGAGTTGCCAAGATGAGATAACCTTTGACCATTTCAAAATGGCGAAGAGCACCGTGAGAGTCGTGAATGGTAAAACATATATACTATTCATGATCTAGAAAATACGGCTATATTATTTACCTTTTGAGTTTTGATGAATCATTTTCTTGCTGTTGCAGATGACTTAAAGGGTTAGTTCACCCAAAAATGAAAATTAAGTCATTAATTACTCACCCCCATGCTGTTCCAACCCCGTAAGACCTTCGTTCATCTTCGGAACACAAATAAAGATATTTTTAATTGAATCTGAGAGCTAGATCAGTCCTAGATAGACTGCCTAAGGGACTGGCTCTTGACAGCCCATAAAGTCATTAAAGAAAAGGTTTAAATATTCCATGTGCCTACAGCGGCTCAATTATAAGTTTATCAAGCGACGAGACTACTTTTTGTGTGAAAAAAACATAAATAACGACTTCATTCCACTATTCCATTACTTCCTTATGGGCGCATGCGCGAGAACTGAGACAAGGACGTTCTCATTCGTCTACTTTTTGTTACCGGCTGCTCACCGCTTAGGAGTTTTACCGAGTTTTTTCTTTATACATAGAAAAAGTCTTAGATCTTTGAGTTCAGCTCATGAAAAATGGGGACCAAAACAAGTGTTGCGTTTATAATTTTGAAATTACAGTTTTTCTCGATTGTTTACACACATTTTCTGGTACTTGAGACACAATGACCACAACATGTAACTCATTGACCAACCCCCTGAACCAATTCTGCTGAACTACAAGCACAATTCCTGCTTTACACTCGAATTGCAGTTCTAAAACACACGTTTTTCAAAACACTACACACAATTCTCTGCATTTGGCACAATTTTCATGCAGAAAATCTCTTGTTTTCACGAGGAACACACTGCCATTCAAATATTCACACTGTCTCGTCACATGGGCAAACACCCGTCACACAGTTTTACAATTAGCAATCAGAGCTTTAGCATAAAATACCAAAACCAAAGAGAGAATGCAGCATAGATATTTTTTTATTTCTTTTTTTACTGTAACATAACATAAAAAATTCTGTTGTTTTGTTTGTAGGCCACTGTATGTGCAACTTTGTGTTGGTTGGGGTGTACAAAATGTGGGATCTATCTCCCATTGATTTTGTGGGAAAAATAAAATATATTTGTTACCGTGTATTTGTATGTTCTGGGTATAAAAACAATATTCTCAAATATTTTACAACACACTTATGTATGTAATGTCTGTAGTAAGTGTAACACTGAACAAAAAAAGGCCCAAGTCATTATGATGAATGGAGAAGAAGTGTTTTCCATTGATCATAGTGTTTTACATTGAGCACATCAGTGTTCAACTGGTTCTTATAAATGTCTATTCATATGATGGTTTGTGTGTGTCATTTGAAAACAAAATACCATTTTGAGAAGAAATAACATTGTTTTGAATGTAAAGTTTCATTTTGCAGGAGAATTGGGGGGTTTTGCCAAGTGTGTGAGTGTTTTTAGATTTGTGTGTAGAGTTCTGAGAATATGAGGGATTCTTTCAGAAAATGTGTGTAAACAATCGAGAAAAACTGTAATTAATTCATTTTATTATTATTATAAAATATTACATCATTGACAAAAAATCATTATTCTTAAAGAATTCAGAATTCAGTTTTCCCCCGATCAATCCTTAACTCCTGTATGAATGAAAAGTATCAATGCTTCCATACCAATTTGTCCTCTCCGTCATTTTAATCATCATTTGATGAATCACTGCTGCCATGGCCAATGGAAAATGTAAAAAAAAAAAAAAAAAAAGTTTACAGCATGATACTATTTGCTCCAGCCAAATAGAATTACATTTTGTGAACAAGGTTTAATGTATAAAGAGCTACATTTACATATTTGGAGTTTTGAAAGAATGATAATGTTCTGTTCTCTCCCTCACAAACCCTTGCTTACACGTTTTTAACACCATTGGTTTTATTCACTTCTCACATTTTCTCACTCACAAACTGACAGACTGTTGCTCTCTCTCTTTCTCTCTGTCATGTGGGTGTGCTGATTTTTATGTGTGTTGTATCAGTGCACCACTCTCTCCCTCTTGCTCGTTCTCTAGGCTATAATCAGCAGTGTGTGGGGGCCGTCCCCATAGTTCTCCCAGGGCTCTAGGGGCCAGTGACAGAGCTTTGTGTTTTAGAGAGAAAGAGAAGCAACGAAAGAGAGAGAGAGAGAGAGAGAGAGAGAGAGAGAGAGAGAGAGAGAGAGAGACCTGCATTCAGCTTGGTAATTATGTTGCCAAAGTGCCACGCAACTTGCTGTGGTACAGCACTAATAAATTGCCTGCTGTCTGCATTTTACTTTTTTCCATGCTTCGTTTTTAGAAAGAGACGAGGTGGAAAAATGGCACGTTGTTTTACGTTGTTATATGGATCATGTGTTTCGATACGTTGATTAGGACAAATTTTTCATTAAGATGAGCTTAACTCAACCAAAAGGAAAAAAAAACCCTTCCTGACACCAAACCTTTGAATGGTAGACAAAATGGTATACAAAAAACAATGGGTCAGTCAGATGAATCTGGGGTGGGATTAGCATGAGTGTGTATTAACATCAGCGAATACTGGGCTTATAAACATAGCATCTTTTCATTTCTATTGTACTCTGTAGCTCTAGTCAAACACACACACAACAACAAAACAAAACACATTAGGGTATAGGTCTAACTTTCGGTTTGACTATAGGACCCAAAACCTACTAAATACTAGAACCATACCAACCTGACAAGTGTAAACTAGCTAAGGCCACCATATGCAATTGTTCTAAAGTTCGAATAACTTGCTCAGCTCGAGTCTCTTCAAATGATGGCTTGGGCAAGAGACAGTTGTGCTGTTCCGACATATTTTCAGGAATACAACAGTGTGTAAAGTAGAGCTTGTGTAGCTAGAATCAGCAAATATTTCAGGCCATCGGTTTATTTTTAAACTCTTTCTTTCAGAGGGGTTTTGTTAATATAAACAGAGACGTATTATTTATTTAATGAACAACATATTACAGACTATGCAAAAATTATAGGGTTAGAAAATTATATGCCCTGTCCTACAGCTAGTGATAGGTAGAAACCATTCTGGCTGAAAAACATAGCCTCTGTCAAATGCTTCATGCAAATTCCCAGAGACTGTTGCAGCTTAAAAAAAACATTTGCGAATAAATGATATGGACAAGTATAAATTGATCTTGCATGGTTATTTGTGTGTAGTAAACATTTGAAGTAATTCAGCTGTGCACTGAAATATGTTAAGGGTTAGAAGATTTAATTGTCTCAATTAAAAAAAAAAAAGATGTTAAATGATATTCCCATCAAGATATCAAGCTTGTGTGTCCAAACTGAGTTTGAGTAAGACTCTGCAGGACAGTGGCCCTCCAGGGGCAGGATTGGACACCCCGGATTAGAGAAACAAAACTTGCCTTTTTTGATCGTTCTTGTCAACAAAAATATAATGTGGTATGCAAAATATCTAGCAGTATGCAACAACAAACATTGTCACATGAGCCAGTGTTTCATTAATGAGCACCATCAGATTACAGTGTCAGCTTTTGCAATACCTCATGACCACAAACATTTTTCTTATTTTTTTTTTTAAACTGACCCCAAACTTTGTAAATTAACCTATTGTTTCTTCAGAGGCTCTAAAAATACTTTTGTGTTCATTTGTACATCCGAACACTGATCAACTGCCATGCTTCACTCGTTTGCAAGCCATGATATCTCGAGGAAAAACTCATACTTCCTAGTTCATTTTCTCATGGGCGAGCCAAATTCTCTGGGCAGGCAAAGCCTTTTACTGTTTATGGGCAAAGTAGAGAAAGGGGAGGTTACCTTAAGATCATCCCGTCTGAGCTTTCATTTTCTCAAAGGCAGAGAAAGTAAGCCAAAGCTCGGTTTACACCGATTGAAATTTCTATCCACTGGGGGACCATATACAGGCTAGGTAACTCATTTTAATGAAAACAAAAAACTCAGAAAGTGAAAATTTAAATCAAAGATGACATTGAATCTTGGACTCAGCGTTCACATTCCATTTCAGCAGTGTTGTTAAACTATTATTGGTATGTGTTTTGGTTTTTCCAGCTAAAATGTTTATGGAGAGTTGCTAGACCACACTGGTTGAAAACAGCCAGTTCGGAATTAAATGCATTAATCTAACTTATTATTTGCAATAATTGTATACTTGATTTACCTTTGGCATCAAGAAGAGCAGGATGCTCACGACATTTAAAAAGTCACAAGCAAGAAAAAGTCTGAAAAAATCAGAATCGGACACTTTGGCTTGTGACATGAATGGAGAAAAAAAAGAGTACTACTTTATGTAAGAGAAAAACTATTTCACATTGTTCTACAAATGCCAAATTCTAAGCCTTTGCACCTTTGTAAATTTTATAAACAACAGTAGCTGGAAAAAAAAAAAACATACAATTGAATGCCAATTGAGATTTGTTTTATGTCTTAACTGCTCTGAGGTCAGTGACTCAGAGGTACACGTGAAAGGCTTTGTATACTCACTACATTTGACTTAACGAGCATTAACTGGAAATCATTAACCTTTTTGAAAGCAGGCAATTATTATCAAGCATATTTATTAATTTAGCATTTGCTCTTGCAGTAATCTTATAGTGAATGCAACATGTATTTTTCTAAGCATCTTTGTATAAAAAGGCTTGCAATTTCAGTTTCAAAAGGTCTTCATCAAAGTCTTCAAGACTGGCACTCCACTTTACACTATTCTTTTCACAGTTCTTTTGATGGTACATCACTCACAGCATATCAATTCTGCTCTACAGCAAAACTGGAGTGGAGTTTAAGTATGTATAGGTTAGACTTCAGCTCTCCTGCTGCTTCATTTTAGCTAAACCAGAACTGAAGATGGCATAATCAATCAAACAACCCAGGTCATGTGCAGACTTTTTGCATAATGTTTTTAAAAACTGTTAATTTGGACATAAAACACATTTCACATACTGTTTTTCACCTATGGAAGTATGCGTATTTGGAAAGAGCCAGTCACTTGCATATGAATAAAACCTAAAGTTTTGAACAATTCGGTTGAGGTAATGATTCCATGACTCACTCATACAGACAGACAGTAATTTATTGCTACCTATTTGCATACCATAACCTATTGAAAGAGTCACTTAACCAGTGCTGATCCTGACCTCCCTGGGCCCCTAGGCAAAAATCTGTTAAGGGGCCCTCCTACCTGACCCATGAGCCATGTAAACCATTTGCTATTGCCACACAGTCACACTTGACACCCCAGTTCTCCCACTAAAATTAACTAACGTTTAGTTAGTACGAATGAAAATGTAGTTCCTGATATCAGAAATAGACATTTTATATATTCACATTTTAAATAGTAAAAATTTAATTATTGATATCAAAAATGCATCCTGTGAATTAATAAAAGCTAAAATGGTTTCCACTGCATGTCACTGTGTTTTAAATGATAAAAGCAATAATTGATACTTGATGGTTATTATTTACTGAGTGATGTGGATCCATATTGACCAGTACAGTATGTCCAACCAATCAACATTTTAAATGCAATATAGTCAATGTCAATAGATGGCTTTCCATCTTGCTTTATTGCAGGGTTGTAACTAAACTGATTTGGAGACTAGATAATCATCGTCTTGTTTGAAAAGTACGAGCAACTAATGAGGAGTGCCATCACGCCCATATTGTAACTTGTGCCCATATATTTTTTACTGGAAAGTGCATGTTTCATTTAGATTATGAAACGTGATTATCTTTTCCGAGCTGCAATTTATAAACAAACACCGTTGCCTGCTGCCCTTTGTATTATCAAACATAATCTCATGAAAGTGCGTATACCACAAATTTAATTCCTCTTGCTATTTATACTGCAAAAATGTTGTTGTTTTTTTGTGTGTGTAAATGCTACACACGTTAAGTCTCATGGGTAAGATTAGGGGTGTGGAGTGCGTGGATATTACACGCCAAAAAGTGTGTATCATATGCACGAGAAAACTGTGTAGGCTTATCATATGCACGCAAAAAATATTTTTGCGTATAAATGGAAATTCAATTTGTGGTTTAGATACGCAAATTCACTCACATGGTGTTTTTCTCAGTCTCTTTTCGTGAGCAGAAGGATACTTCCACTTAGTTATCTCATCGATGTTGTAAACTTTGATTGAAACGCTTTGACATGAGGTGGAGGCTGGGCTTTGAGTTATTTGCGAGGCCTTATGCAACTTGCGTAGTGTGCGTATAGGGAGGATCGGCTCTGCACTTAACCCTAAAGACATTGGGTCTCATTCACAATAATTGGATTATTTCGTATTTGTACGCACAGGAGAACATCTCACAAAAATGGCACCTAATTCATGACATGCGTCACCCAATTCATTCATATGCACATGAATTCTTAACCTTCTTCTAACCTTGTTCTAATGTTAATGGATTTGGAGTATTCTATACGAGCGACGGTGTGCCCAAGGTTAGTCATTTGCATAAAACAGCCATGCAACCATTCTACACAACCTTTACAGTCTTTCGTCATTCTCAGAACCTACTTGACGCTATCTAAAGATGCACAAAGATCACGTGCAGCAAGATACAGTAATCCAGCACTGCCAATCCTCAAAACCAGTTCAAACACACAGACAAAAAAAAAAAAAAAATTACTATGAACGTAATTGGTGAATCCCGATTTGCTTAAACATTAAACGTTTGAATACAGATTTCATGCAAATTTTGCGTAATTATGATTATTATCATTGAATTACGGGTATTAAGTGTGTGCACTTAAAAAACATATATACAAGCATTTACACGTGTAGCACTTGGGTAGTGGAAAGTTGTTAAAATTCTGTTCCAATCTGAACTGAAGACTGAAGCTACCATGACCTTGTTTTCTGCACCTGATTCATTAACCAATACAAGACACAAACTCGAGCTCCACACTCTACCATGGATTCGTTCATTATTTATGGGATGTCGCTATTGGAAGTCTCGTTATTTTATTCATCAAGGTCCCTGTGGTTCTTTTGCCCTGTAGCAAGATGTCTGCCTTGCAGAGCCTGTGTTTACAAAAATCATTTTTAAGATCTGAGATCTTTTCTTGCTTACCTACCCTGAACTCTCGTGCACTGAAGTATCCAGAAACACTCATGTACTGTAACTATTCTTCAGCCATTGCCGTTCAACGAATGCAAATGTAAATTGCATTAAATCTTAATTACTAATTCATTTTCATTAATAGCATTAGAAAATGTAATATGCTCAAGCTTTACATTATTTTGAGAATAACAAAATAGCCCATAATATTCCAGTTTCTTCAGTTCAACATGGTAAAACAGATTTTAAAAGTATGCTCGAATGGTCTTACCTAGAGAATAGATGTGTAAAAGCATTCAATACAGTCAGGGTGTCAGGGTATTGCAGGTTGAAGACAAGGAGACAGGATTTCAATAGATTACAGCAACGACCGACAAAGACTAACTGAACAGAGTAAACCAAATACAGGCAAGAATCAAATATAACCAGGAGACAACAGGTGACACAGATAAAGATAATGGGCTCTATGCACGGCGTTATTTCCGGTGAAGGATTAAGGATGCTCGATAACTTCCGCCGATCATAGAGTCCAATTCAATACCGAGAATTTATATTGAATTTTAAACTCCATGGTTATACTAATGAAACGTTAGTCACAAAAACAGATAAAACAGACACCCCTCGTTGTGTTTATGCTTCTTTTTAAAATTATATTAAATAAACATAACTATTTATAAAATTACATCTAAACGTATGTACGTTTCGTTTCAAAGACGGGAGGTCAGTAAATATTGAAGACTCTGCCATAATCCCGTTTTCTCCGGTTTTCCTCCGCTTTAATCTACACAACCGGAAATGGACGAGCATCCTTACGTCAAATGCGGAACTTATGCGTGCATATAGCCCATTAACCAAACACAGGTGAATAAACTGAGGACAAACGGGGAGCGCAGAATAGCTACACAATGAATGGGGGAAACACAGGACACACATGTAACACAGGGTTATGTTTTGTGTCATTTAATTTGTGCTTTAGTTCGATTTTATGTTTGCGGTTGCATTTCATTAGAGTTGTTACCCTTTACAAAAGCACAGTATCAGACAATAATTTTTATCAAAGACTTCTTTCATCACTTCTCCCCATAGATCATAAATTGAGGCTTCATACCAGCTTAATATCAGTTAGGCTGCATTTTATTTCAAGGGTTTTTCAAGAATTTTACACCCTCTCTTATTATATTATCATAGACACAAAAGCGCAGATGTCAGTTAGAGATAAAATTTTAAGTGTCTTTAGTGATGACAACTACATGAGTTTTCACCTAAAACTAAATTTGTTTTAAAATGTCTTATTCCCTTTAAACACTATTGATCTTGAGTATTTAAATGAAGTGTCTGTTAAAGGATAAATATCAAAACGTTTTATATTTCCCCTTAACCCCTGATGTTATGGGAGCATATTTCTGAAGAAGAATATGTTCACTCATACAGTAACATGCATAATTGGCAAAAATGTAAACCTTGAATTTACTGTAAGTCACTTTACATAATATCAAATGGACAAATAAGGTAAATTAAGTTAAGTTCGATGCTCTGCAGTACTTTTTCTTGCTGTTTTTGCGACCTGTCATAGAGATTATTGCAGCTTTCATCATGTTAGGGTATAGGACTCCCCAGTCTACTTGGCTATTCAAAAGTAAAAAAAAAAATGTATATAATCTTTTTTTATGACCTGAAATAACATTTTTTTTTTTAAACTTACTTGATGCCTAAGCATAGCCCCCAGGCCAAGTGCAAAGAGCAAAGTATGCAAATCATCAGTTTAATAGACAGTGGATTAGCTTTTGAGTCATGTTGACAAAGTAAAGCTTTTCGTCTAAAATTTATTGGGAATTGAATACATTTTGTACAATTAATAAAGTCTACGAGGGAGAAAAGCCATGGGCAAACTAGCAGAGATAAAGTCATTAAAAAGCAGTCAATGTGAAACCATACAGAGCAAACAGCAGTATCTGCTAGCTGTTATGCTAATGCTTCTGTAATGAGCAACTAGCTTGTTATATTTGTCAGCTTTACTTTTATTCTTTTGTTTATGGGAATAACTGCAATGTTTCTGTTACTGCAACTTTGTGCCTGTAAGAGGAATGTGTGTGTGCTGAGAAACAAGGTTGTATGTGAAGTTAGAAAAATAGAAACAAATTTACAAAAATATTAGCATTTTCAACCTCAGGGGCCTGCTTACAACTGTTGAAGTGTTAAGTATATTTTTATGTTATACTATATATATCTAACTGAGCTAAACATGTTACAGTACAAAATACTTGTTGGCCTGTGGACATGAGAAATATTTGAGTCTGTATTTAAAGCTCTGATTTTGGACTACAAGTGAATCATAAAAAAAATGTCTTCATTTGCAGACCACTTGATCTTATTTCTGCCTAGAAGAAACAAGAAGAAACAAATAAATCTCACATGATTTTTCTTTTCTTTTTTTTCTTCTTTTTTTTTTTTTTGCATGAGGCACTGCTGATTAAGCAATAAAAACAAGTGAACTATCATACATTATGCAACCATTATATTTTTTAATTTGTAAAACAAACTCATTAAACAATAAACTTTGGCAATAAAGCTTGACAAGCCATAAAATAACAAACATTAGTGCTTTACAACCATGCGAGTGTGCAGTGTTTGAAATGTTAGATAATTAAAAAAGTTGTGTGCAATTCAGAGCTCAGATTAGTGGTTCATCAAGTTAACTCATTAAAGAGATAAATAGGAAAGAAAATAACTAGAAGAATAAAGACAAACGTTACTTGATCAGAAGTATTGTCAACTTTAATTCAAGCCTCTTTTCCATTACTTGAGTAATGTGTCAACAAGAGAGAGAGGTGGTGGATTAATGTAGTTTCATGTCGGCAACAATTAAATCTGAAATTTGACAATAAACATCTTTAGATTGTCTTGAAAAAAAGATTTCTAGTGTTTATTCTCCCATCAGTGGTGTCATAGATCTATCTATTCAACCGCAGAGAGATTTGCAAGCCTCTCTTGAAAGTGTTTTGTCCTCCTCTGAGGTCCTGCATTAATCACCCTCAGCTTTTATCTACATCGGTAATGTTTCATCACAGCAACAGCAAGTACATATAATAAAACTCATATGGAAGCTCTTGTTAGTGCGATTCACTTCATTACAGAGTAATGAGAATAAACAGGAAGTTCTAGCCAGAAAAGATGGGGTTTAGCAGAGAAAACATGAGACATGCACATGTATGTGAATTCAACAACGCAGACGTGACACTGCTCATGTACACAACATATCACAAAAATGGTAGAATACCATTCCCTCAGTCATAAATAACAACAACAAATGAGTAATGGAATATTCTAGTAACTACTATTAAAGGAGAACTCAAAATGAACCTTTGGTCTAACATTGGTAACCAGTCAACTGCTCTCTGAGATGTGTTTTCATGATAATCGTATGTGAGTTTTAGCTCTAAAAACTGTTTAGGGTATAACAGCCCATTCTCACTCCCAAGGCGTCACCTAACTGACGCCTTGGGAAGCATTTGGACATGCTTCAATATCTGACGCTTTAGGCGCCCTTTAGCGTCAGTTAGATGACGCCCTAGGATCGCGTGTACCCTACCCCCACCCCACACCTAAACCTAACCGCGTCCTCTAACAGACGCTTTCCTTTAGCGTCAGTTAGATGACGCCATAGGATCGCGTCATGTAAGTGACGCTAAAGGGCGCCTAAAACGTCAAATATTGAAGCATGGTCAAAGGTGACGCCTTGGGGTGAGAATGCGTTGGGTATAACGCTAGTATATAGGGCACAGAGTAATGAAAAATGAAAAATCACTAGTTAATACCACCAACAAGGCTCAAAATAGCCCCACACTGACACGGTAACATAATGAGGCTCCATACATGCAAAACGAAACATTGAGAACTTTGTCTTCAGCAAAATTTACCAATACCAAATACCAATCTTCAGCATATAGACCGTTTAATAAAAAGATACTTTATCAAGACAGTTCACTTCATGTATACAGGCAGCATCCATCTTTGGAAAACAGACTCGATATATATATATATATATATATATATATATGAAGAGTTCAGATGCAAAAGCCTCTAAATGCCATTTGAAATTTTCTTCTTTAATGATGATTTTTATCAAACTTGTATATTTATGTTCAGTAATTTCACTTAAATAACAATTAATAGGTAATTATCATTGCCATTTAAGTGAAATTACTGAACTTAAATACACAAGTTTGATAAAAATCATCATTAAAGAAGAAAATTTCAAATGGCATTTAGAGGCTTTTGCATCTGAACTCTTCATATATACTAAAATCCTCAAAGCTTATTTTCACTTAGTGAGACGTAAGAGCGGACAGTACTGGAGACAGTAGTTGCAGTTTCATTTACCTGGAAGAGTAAACTAATGCACTGTAATTTCTGATGAAATATAAGACTGCTGGATAGTGCTATTGACCAATCAGAATCGAGTAATTAGTGTAGTGAATTAATAAAATATTACATCACTTTTCTTAGCATCCTGGCTGTCTTTCTCGAAAGCTGTTCTGCTGACTTCTTTGTGCTGTTGTCTTAATGTGCTTGGTAGCTTTTCACTCCTCTTCCTTTCACTTTATTATACCTCGGAAATGATCCCGCAGCTCACTGCTCCATTTTAAATTCCATATTTAAATCTTCTCCCAGTCACAACTCGTTGAAATATTAAACACATTGAGAGAGGGAGAGGGGTGCCCACCAGCCCATGGATCAATATTTGCACCTCGACGTGAAGCAATAAATAATCGATTGATCAGAATATAATTATGACTTCTTAGCTCTAAGGGAGGATTTAATGACTGCTGATAATATAAGGCAGCACATTTATCTTTTTTCATGCAAATTCTCTCAATTTTTCATCTTTCTTTTCTCTTTTTTGGTGATAAAAGGCCCTGCTTCTGAATACATTTAGTCTAAAGTAGTGCATGTTTGTGCTTGCACTGGGTTTATAAGGAAATTGTGTGGAATAATACTGGGCTTTAGATTCAGCGTTTGGTCTTGTTTATCATTCACACTTCCTGAACTGAATAGTGTTACTTTGGTTCTGCTTAGCACTGCATGTAGCCTGTAAATCAAATAAAATAAAGAAGGATGATGAATGGAATTTCATTAAATATAGGAAATTGTTATAAAAAGCAGTTATGCAAACTAGTTCTATAAATATTCAAACAAATGTAAATATACAACTCTGATTATATTAAAAAGCAAAAAAAAAATATATATATATATATATATGCTTGGGCATACTGATTTTTATTTATAGCAACAGTGGCTCTCAAAAATATTCTAAAAATTAATGTATTTGGACACTTTCTGGTTGAGGTTAGTTCTGAGAAAATGTTTAGTATACCATTTGCTCTATATTTCATATACAATATTCAGAGCAATACAGATATAATATATAATGCAAAACAATGTTTTGAATGAGTAAGCGAAAGTTTAAGAGTAGCTTATAACAGCAGCATATATACACTATATATATAGTGTAAATGGCTGCTTACCTCACTCCTGTCACGTACATTCAGGCATCTGTCAAATAGTCCAAGGGGGAACACAGAGCTGTAGTCAAATCTCAAGCTTAAACCCCTCCATTAAAGTCAAGTGATATCTACCGTTACCACTCTTAAGAATTAGATAAACATGTGATCATCATAACTACTACTGTGTTGAGCAAGAGGAGGTGCAGGATAAGGAAGCCTTGCACTGTCTGATAGCAGCAGTCAAAACAGATTCCCTGTAGGCTTATGGAAAATGTTTAAAGGTGCCTTTAAAGCATTGTTGAGAAGATGTGTAAATTTAGCCCCCCAGTCAGTCTGGGATGAGTGCGATAACAGAGCTCTGTTAAAATCGCTAGCACAAGGGATTTCTGTTAACTCACATTATTTTTCTAACACTGCATATTAACACTTTTGAGTGTTGAAACTCAAAGAACTTTGTTGAATTTCTAATGAGCAGACCTTCATCGTTTTTTTTTCTTTGTTGTTTTTCCCTCACAGACAGTAACTTTGTGCTGGGGAATGCACAGGTCCAGTCTCTATATCCCATCGTGTACTGTTCTGATGGCTTCTGTGAACTCACTGGCTATGCCCGAGCGGAACTGATGCAGAAGAGCTGTGCGTGTCATTTTCTGTACGGGCCAGAGACCAGTGATAAGCTGATGGCACAGATGCAGAGCGCACTGGACGAAAGGCGGGAGTTTAAGACGGAACTGGTCTTCTACAAGAAAGGAGGTAGGAGTCACGTAGTTAACTACATGCCTTGGTCCCACTTCATGTTAGGTGTCTTTTCTATGTACTAATGTTTAAATTAATCATTTGATACAATGCACTTATTGTAGACATACATGTTTTTACATTGTAAAAATACCTGTATGTAATTGCAGCTGTAATTACACTGTAGATCTTCCCATTGCACCTAAACCCTACCCATACCACCAAACCTGTCCATAACCTTACAAGTATCCCACCTCAATAGCAGCAAAAGTATATTGTACTTATGTTTTGCTGTATGCACATAGTATATAAGGACACCTAATATAAAGTGTGATCTATACCTTTGTCTCCAACACCAAAAGAAAGTGACCAGGACTTCATCCCAATTCCCATATTATGCAAAATTAGTATTAGTCCATCCCAATTTCTCACAGTTAATTTAGTTGTTTATAATTGTACAATATAGTAATTAATAATTTATATTATCAATTATTTAATTATCAATTATTGTTATTATTGAGTTCAGAAAGGGAAAGGGGTTCATTAAGAAGGTTGCCATACAGCAATTAAATTACTACAGGTCCACTGTGGATGAGGACACCAAATCAAGCCAAACCCTAAAATCAATTAATCACAAATAAATGTTGTATATGCTGACCTGATTAGAGTGATACAGCAGGCATAGCTGCAGACAAGAAAGAAATTAATTCACACAAAGGGGTGATGGAAGGATTTAAAATATAAGAACAGAAGCAAACTGTGTACTGATTACTGAATAAGATAATTTCAATTTAATCAACCCAGTATTTTCTTTAGATTTTGAAACATAGGATTTTATTTACTATCTGGCTCTCTGGAATAGTTTGCTGAATTGGCCGATTCTGCTGTTAAATCTTTTATAATTGACTGTAATGAAAATTATTTCCAACATACCTGTGTTAGATTGTGTACTAAAAACTAAATTTCACCTCAAATCGATATTTTATGTGCATTTAGTTAAGTGGCAGTGTTATAAGTAAGATGATGTGAGTATGTACTGTACATGATCCCTAACTCATTGATCAACATTTAGACTTTTTGATTATGAATTGGCAGTGCTTGGCATGTTTATGGATAATAAAATGTATGTACAAATTGAATAAATGCAATCTTGATTTTAAAATCAATTGATCTGAAAGGAAACACATTTACCACGGCTCACTTTAGGAGTAATCTTGAGCTAACCCTTCACAGTAGATGACCAAACAAATACCTTTTCAGTCCAGACAATCCATTTATTTGAGCAAATTGACTTTAAATGCCTGCCTTGTTCTTCAGCTTGTGTCTGGAGCATCTGAGCATAGATTATGATAACATCATAATTCGACAGCTGTCTTTTCTCTCCCTCACCGATTTCCCTGAAAAGAACACAATATGCCTTTAAACCAGCCTTGGATAAACAGTGGCTCAGAAATGACAATGATTTCTGATGGCTTGATTTCTTTCATGTTGAATGTGATTCACAGAAAGTGTGCAGCGTGTCATGTAGTTAATTCCATCCACGTTTTTACCCACCTGCAGTTAAGAGAACACGATTCCATCCGTGTACCAGGAGACCACTGTGAATTTCTGTGAACATACAGCGTAGATCTCTGTCAAACCCCATCAGACACCAGAACAGTTAGGCAGAATCTGCCAGACATTTTTCGCAAAAGATTTTCCAAACACAGCAGCATTAACAACCGATTTCTCACCTGATTCACTTTAATTTAGCATTTGTGCAACATGCATCAGGGGAAATTTGCTCCTAATTCAGTGCCCAAATTCAGAGCGCACACTTTTGGAGCAGTGTTGAGTTCGATTCATTCATTTGACTGGTTTGTAAGAGATACTCTGTGGGCCCTATATCTTGCACCCCGCACAATTGACTTTGTACACTGACGCATGTTCTGTCAGGACCACTATAGTCAAATACGATTGACAATTAGCATACAGTTCTGCTTAGCCTAGCAAGCAGCCTAGCAAGGATAAGAGCAGAGAGCAGCAATAACCACCCAAAACAAAACCATATGCCAACATCCCCCGAACCTAACTGACAGCGCAATTCTGGATGCTTTTGCAGATACCTGAGTGTGCCAAGGCAACAAACATGTGGCCAATACCTAAGAAAACTTGGGGAACAGCATGTTACCAACAATACCGGAAAGCCTTAAGCAAGTATGTTGCCCCTACCTGGATGACCTAAAAGAGAATGTTGTCAGTACCCGCCTCAGCCATAGCAACAAGCATGTTGTCAATACCCAAAATGCTTAAGCAGTAAACATGCATATTGCCATGGATGACATGCCGTCTGAAATGAAGAAGTGAAAACTGAGATTTCAAAATGAATTCGCTGCTTGCTTGTGGTTGTACCTGGCAAATTCTCCATTATAGCAGTCTGCCATGGAACAAGCGTTCCTGCTTTTAAAGGGAATGTGAGAAGACGCTCTGATTGGTTTATTGCACGTTATGCCCAAACCACACCTATGAGTAATGTAGCTACTTCAGACCAACCCATTTTAGATTTGCGTCGGGTGCTAGAGTCATTTAGAAATCCGGCCATAAAGTTACTTGCGTTTCGCTTTTGATACTTGCGTTTCAGATCGTTAAAAATGGGCCCTTGTATCTGTTTGTTGCCTTTTCAAAGAAAATAGGCAATTTGTGTATTCTTCTATCCAGTTGTTATGGTAAAATGTAATGTAATGTAATGTAAAAGTAATGGTTACTTTTTGGATTGTCTGAACAAGCCACTGCTGTCCTGTGCAGTTTTCCGAATGCTTCCTCTTTCCTCTGTACATCAGTCCCAACAATCCTCCAGTTACTTTGTCACGGAGTCAAAGGACTTCTGCTGTGGTGCTCGCAAAATATCACGCACCTCTCATGGACTGCAGGTTCAGGTTAAGATTGTACATGGTTCAAAGGGAATAGATTAGAAGATCATTAGTTGCAAGACTGCTGTAAATTCCCACTGTTGCACAACTGCCATTTTGCATTGAGAGTCTGTCAGTGAGATGAAGAGCTCAACAGACTGTCAAATGCACATTCAATTATCTCTTTGAAATAAAACATAAAATACACCAAATTAAAAAGACGATCATACAATGAAGACTCAAAAGAAGTTATTTTATAATGCTGAAATAACTGGGTAGAATTAAAATGTCTTAGGGACAGAATTTAAAGGACTGCTTTGTAAATGAAGAGTTCGGATGCAAAAGCCTCTAAGTGCCATTTGAAATTTTCTTCTAGAATGATAATTTTTATCAAGCTTGTATATTTAAGTTCAGTGATTTCACTTAAATGGCAATGATAATTACCTATTAATTGTTATTTAAGTGAAATTACTGAACTTAAATATACAAGTTTGATAAAAATCATCATTAAAGAAGAAAATTTCAAATGGCATTTAGAGGCTTTTGCATCTGAACTCTTCAAATGTTTTTTTTTTTTTTCTTTATGTCCATTATATTAAGTGTTTTAACTATGCTATGCTATTCAAACTTACAGGGATAGTTCATATTTACTTTTACGTAAAAAATACCACAGCTCTGCAGATCCATACAATGCAAGTGGATGGCTACTAAAAAACACATAAGAGCAGCATAAAAATAATCCTTTATTAATCCAGTGGTTTTATCAATGCATTCTTGAGCGTTTTAATCATTTTGTGGTAAAAAAAATAAATAAATAAAAAAGTAGCAGTACAGTGATGGTAGCAGTTCTTTTGTCAATAGTCAAAAGTTGGTTAATGGTTACAGTTCTCAGGTCACCAGTACATTAAACTAAGAAAAGTTTAATGTAAGCTTTTATCCAAAGCGACTTATAATTGCTATATATATCAGAGGTCGCACGCCTCTGGAGCAACTAGGAGTTAAGTGTCTTGCTCAGGGACACATTGGCGTTTCGCAGTGGATTCGAACCCTTGTCTCTCACACCAAAGGCATTTGTCTTATCCACTTTGCCATCACCACCCCTGATGGAACAAACTGAATGAGTTTTGATTGAGCAAACTCGAGGCACAAACTTTTTAATTTTGTAAACTAAAAACAGCAATAAATAATGCAGTTACTTTGAGATACAATGGTTATTTTAGTGTATTAAAGAGCTCTTATGTGAGGTTTAAGAATGATTGCTGACCCTTTAGGCCAATAATCATCATAACAACCTTGCATCCATTGTACTATGAAACTAGTAGCTGTTTAATCAATGTTTATTTAGCTGTTCACAGCATGTGGCACACATTCATATATTGTATTTAGCTATTGTCAGCTCTATTCATAGGTTGGCATGTTGTGATTTTTAGGCATTATTAAGTGCTTTGTTCTGAGGGTATTGCTCATTGTATTATATGGTCTATGGTCTCTGACTGCTGGTTCAATCAAATGTATTCTTGTTTTATTGAAATTTACTTCTCTTGACTTAAGCTGTGCCTAATGATAGGGTTTGGTGATTCACACACACACACACACACACACATAATTGTGTATCGATAGGGTCTCCAGCCAAGCATGTTCTACCTTTTTTCTTTCCGTTTCCCTCCGTTTTGATTTAATGAGGCATGGAATGATGCTGTGGCATAATGTTGAGCAGCTGCAGAACGTTGAACCTACAGAAGGCACACATATCTGCACACAAACACAGACACACAACAGTGAATTCTGATCTCAGCATTCCAGACATGTTCTGCTCACCAGTCAAAGGACTAATAAACTTGAGAAGAGAAGCAGCACATTAAACATCCGTTTACATAAATACCTGACAGTAAAATAAAATGGTGTTTTATATAAGCTATATGCATATACATATATACATCTATATGCTCAATAAATAAAAAATGAATTAAAAAAAATATAAAATGGAGTATTCTCAAACCTGCATTGTTGAATGTTTTGCACTGCGACTCAATTGTGAACTCCACCATTTTCTGTTTTTGCTCATTGAAATAAGGTTTTTTGACTATTGCAATGTGACGTCACTGATGGAGATTCTCTATGCTGAACATAAAAGACCCAATTAATTCTTGACTGTTTACTTCTAAATTTAATTGATTAGTTGTTGCAGCACATGGGAGCTGATGGTAGTATAGCCATTTGAGAAGAAAAACAAGCTAGTTCTGATTTAGACTAAAAGCAATACGCAGAAAAGGTCTTATTAAGCCAGTTATAGACCTATAGTACGTTTTAAACATGAAGTCTGGTCTAAATATGCTCAGTAATTGCTTATTGCGTGTCAATATTGAATGTTCACATTTAATGTTGACTCTAATGGCAGATATTATGTTGTGGCAGGAACTCAGTTCTGGTGTCTTCTGGATATCGTGCCCATTAAGAATGAGAAGGGAGAGGTGGTGCTCTTTCTAGTATCACACAAGGACATAACAGACAACAAGAAATCCCAAGATGAAGAACAGAGCCCAGAAAGAGGTGAGTGTTGCTACCTTTATGATGGGATTTCAAGCAGGATAAATACAAGTTTCAGTTGAAACCAACAAAAAAAAAATATCAGTAATCAGCCAATGTTAAAGTTATTTTTAATTTATTGTTATCAGTACTATTATAGTGTGTGTGTGTGTGTGTGTGTGTGTGTGTGTGTGTGTGATTTAATATATATATATATATATATATATATATATATGATGTTGTTGCTGTCATCTCACTCACAACCCTCACTTGAGAAATCCCTCAATTAATATATATACAATTCTTTATATAATTTATCAGCCATTATTATTATTTATTTTTCCCAACATTTTCCCAACATTTTATACTCTAGTTCTTAAGTAAACATCTATATACTGGTGGTTTAAAGAACCCAGACAGCAATAGCCTACACTGATTCTTGTTAATCCAGTCTATCAACCTTAATGAAGGTAACCTTTTTAAATGCACTAAAACACAGTTGTACTGTTTTGTGTAGAACATAGAAAACAATGATGAAAAGAGATAAAAACAAGAGTCATAATGAGCGGAAAAGTATAGGTACCGATGCATAGTGCTATATAACAAAGAGAGTATGGTTTCAAAAGGGCAAATTATCTTTTTATACAGACAGCAACACTTTTAGCCTTGTACGGGATGCTCTACAAAGCGTATTACAGGATAATTTTGCATATTTACACCTGGTCGTGTCAGTGTCCAACGCATTCTCACCCCAAGGCGTCACCTTTGACCATGCTTCAATATTTGACGTTTTAGGCGCCCTTTAGCGTCACTTACATGACGCGATCCTACGGCGTCATCTAACTGACGCTAAAGGAAAGCGTCATTCAGAGGACGCGGTTAGGTTTAGGTCTGGGGTGGGGGTAGGGTACACGCGATCCTAGGGCGTCATCGAACGGACGCTAAAGGGCGCCTAAAGCGTCAGATATTGAAGCATGTCCAAATGCTTCCCAAGGCGTCAGTTAAGTGACGCCTTGGGGGTGAGAATGGGCTGCAGTGTCATACTTAGTGAGCTCATTCTAAGCTCTATTTCTCATTCCCTCTCACTTCTTGGCTACTGAATCATGTGTTGTGGATGCTTCGACACAGGCCAGCAGCATCTCATGTGGTGCTCGCTGTTACAGTAATCCTGACACTTCTCCTCCCCAGAGAGAGAGAGAGAGAGAGAGAGAGAGAGAGAGAGAGAGAGAGAGAGAGAGAGAGAGAGAGAGAAGTAGACTGATAAAGAGAGAGAGAGATGAAAACACACACACAAGACACAGGGAGGGCCGGTAGGAAAGCTTGGCACAGAGGTTTGAAGCTCCCTTTAGTGGCCTGAGCTTGAGCCAAAGCACGGTTACTGTTCATTTGGTTGATGGATGAATATTGTACTGGCACTAGGAATAATAAATCCGGTCAATGATGTCAACTCATTAAAAGTGAATTTTTGGACTCACTTAAGAAAACCGTAATTAAAACCTATATAATAAAGGGGAAAAGCTAACTAATATTTAAAAAAAAAAAAAAAAAAAAAAAAAAAAAGGATTTGGAAAGAACTAAAAAAAAAATACAATGGGGGATTTGTAAGACATCTAGTTATAAGAAACTGACAGATGGTTCTCTCCAAATTAAAGCCATAAATTATTCAGTCAAGGGTTGGCTGCTGGGAACATGTTAGTTTGCACATGAGAAGAGAGCAAATGAAGAGTTCAGATGCAAAAGCCTCTAAATGCCATTTGAAATTTTCTTCTTTAATGGTGATTTTTATCAAGCTTGTATATTTAAGTTCAGTAATTTCACTTAAATGGCAATGATAATTACCTATTAATTGTTATTTAAGTGAAATTATTGAACTTAAATATACAAGTTTGACAAAAATCATCATTAAAGAATAAAATTTCAAATGGCATTTAGAGGCTTTTGCATCTGAACTCTTCAAATCTCCTCTAATGTCTTTCTGTCAAATAATACAGAACAGACACTGTTCAAAAGTTTGGGGTCCATATGATTTTTTACTGAAATTAATACTTCTATTCAGCATGGGAATAAATTAATCAAAAATGAGAGTTAAGACATTAAAAAAGTCTCAAAAATATATATATATAAATAAATAATGTTCTTTTTACTTGCAATTGTTTAAAGGTCCCCTGACATGTGGTTATTTTATTATTTTATAATGTTTCCTGGGTTGCCCTTATAATGTTAGTATGTTTTTTAAATCAAACATAGTCATAATTTAGAAATAAAAGGCATTTGAAGGGGCGTGTCTGCTCTGGGATTCAGTGTAACTGGCCACTGCTGTGATTGGCTGACATGCTTGCATGTGAAACTCTCTCGAATACTTTTACAGCAGCTATTATACGTTTTTACTATTACAGCTATCAAGATTAATGAATCGTGAGAAGTTTTTAAAGTATTTAGATCTATTCCCATCACATAAAATGTTGCCGTGATGAGCACTGAGCAAGCAGATGACAGTCTGTTGATCTCGAGAATAAAGATCTTTTCATTGCAATGCAGTTTCTGCCCTCTCTCTATGCAAACAAGTATATTTTAAATCACATTAATTGTGTGTCATTATATTGTAGTGCACTTTAACTATATTTTAAATACACTAAAAGCAATTATGAAAGTAGATGTAAAGTTGTGTAAAAATCCCACTTAAGTTGTTCCAAAAAAAATCACTCTTAATGGCAACTTATTAAAATTTTTTTTTCAACTTAATGATACATTTGAAATTAAGTGCACTTTTTTTCCACAAGGGTATACAGGCCAGGGGAACTCATATTATTGCAGCCCATTCTCACCCCCAAGGCGTCACTTAATTGACGCCTTGGGAAGCATTTGGACATGCTTCAATATCTGACGCTTTAGGCGCCCTTTAGCGTCAGTTAGATGACGCCCTAGGATCGCGTGTACCCTAACCCCACCCCACACCTAAACCTAACCGCGTCCTCTAACTGACGCTTTCCTTTAGCGTCAGTTAGATGACGCCGTAGGATCGCGTCATGTAAGTGACGCTAAAGGGCGCCTAAAACGTCAAATATTGAAGCATGGTCAAAGGTGACGCCTTGGGGTGAGAATGCGTTGATTATCGTTAAAAACCCAGAGAGTGAAAATTTCTTGTCAAGGGACCTTTAAAATATAAAATAAAGTAGTATATTTACAGCAGTATATTTATTACTGTAAATACTGACCTTTTGAAAGTAGTTCAAATTGGGTGAACAACTGCTTTAAAAAAAATAGAGGTAGAAGTAGACTTTTCAAATGACTTCAGTTTTTAAGTAATGGTGCTCATGTTTCACTGATCCGCAGTAAAGCTACATGTTTTTTTTTTTTTTTTGTTTTTTTTGTTTTCTAGCATACCCTGATGTTATTTTGTGTTGAGCAAAAAATTCTGAAATGAAATCAATAAAAATGATATATGGTTGTTCTCTGTTTAGACGTGGAGACGGGGTTGGAGGTGCACAAGGTTACGCGGCCACCGGGCTTCAATGCCAACCGGCGGCGCAGTAGAGCTGTGCTTTACCAGCTGTCTGGACACCTGCAGAAACAAGACAAAAGCAAACTCAAGATCAACAATGCAAGTCCTTAAACTCTCAGTTACAATGCCTTCTCCTATAAACCTGGATCTACCCTAGGGGTCGCATGCACAACTTCAGCAGTGCAATATTTACATTTCATATTCACTTATGAGAAAAAGTCATCAGTGTTACTTTTTGGGTTGTTTACTCTCAAAAGCATTGGTCTTCTCAAAAGTATTGGATTATTTAATTCATTGTGACTGAGCAGCACACAGCATACTGTTTATAGAAATATTGCTAAAAGTTAAAAGTTCATTAAACATTTCTGTCTGAACATTGCTTCATTTAGAACATGTTTGGCGAGAAGCCGCCCATCCCAGAGTACAAAGTGGCAGCCATTCAAAAGAGCCGTTTCATTCTTCTCCATTATGGCACCTTCAAAGCTGGCTGGGATTGGCTGATCCTGCTAGCGACCTTTTATGTAGCAGTTACTGTTCCCTACAATGTTTGTTTCACTGTTGTTGGTGGACGGGATGAGTCATCGACCCCTAGAAGTCCACCAAGTGTGAGCGACATCCTTGTGGAAATTCTTTTCATGTTAGGTAAGGCTCAACCTTCAGTGCTCTAGTTTTTGTAGTGTCATTAGTTTAGCACACACAAAAAAGTTCTGTCTCAGTAACGTTGTCTGGGTGATATTAAATGCCGTTTGATCCCATAGCTTGCTAATAAAGTACCCAGAGTTGTAACACGATTCTGTTATTGTTCAGGTTTCTGTGCTGTGCAGACAGTCTTTTATATCACAGAGCTAATATACTGCCAGACATCTTTCAAATACTCTCTGGTAAAAAGTTCAAGATGTTACTAAGCAAATGCCATAAAGCCTTAAAAACACGAGAAACTGAAAAGATTTTCAAGGACTGTTCAGCAAATACAAATGCTAAAGATATGTTTTATAGTTCAAAAATAACTCTTCAGAAGATTTTTTCAAATTCATTTTCGAGTAAATTGAGATTCCTATCTGTAGCTATTGCCATACAGGTTAAGGATATACTCGTATACAAATCAATTAGACAAAACATCATATCTTCAGCCATCACCTTTATATCAGAAATCCACAGTGTGTGGATAAGCTTTTTAGCACTGCTTAATTGCAGTTAGTGTTTAATGACAGGATCTGTTTCTGCCCATTAAACACAATTGTATAATGTAGAAAAAAACTATTTGTATCATCAAAACATTTGCAAAGAAGTGCCTAAAGCCATTTACTAAACTGAGCTTCAATTAAGTGCTACTGTATGTGCTGCAATTTTGCAATTTTTTATAGTCACTACCCAGAACAAATTTATATAAGCTGTCACTGAACGAGGTAATGATTAAAATGCAGTTTTCTGTGCTTTAATAATACATTTATTAATTTCTTCCATTTTTTTTTTCTTTTTTTCCCTGTGACAGATATTTTGCTAAACTTCCGCACCACATTTGTGAGCACATCTGGCCAGGTGGTGTATGATGGACGATCTATCTGTGTGCATTATGTCACAACCTGGCTCTTCGTGGACCTGATTGCCGCGCTACCTTTTGACCTGTTGTATGCCTTCAATGTCAGCGTGGTATGTTAATTTAGCTTATTTTTATGTCATTTTGAGCCAACTGTTTAAAGGCACAATATATATATATATATATATATATATATATATATATATATATATATACGTACATATGTATATGTACTTGTGTACTTGCGTTATCCCAAATGATTCCAAAAATGTTTAAATACAGATAAATTTGCAATTTTAACCAGTGTAGCATCTCTTCTCATTGGTTCGCCTATGAATTTTGTCATTTCCACATCGGATTGATTTGTATTGGAGGTAAAGGTGACAACTCCCATCTTTCCACGCTCCTTCACAGCGTCATCAAGCTAGCCTACGCCTTGGTTATTGTTTTGAATATGTGACTTTTATCAGCGAAAACTACATACTGTGCCTTTAATGGGCCTCACACAGAGCTTTGTGGGACACACAAACCATATTTTATATGATGCTGGGCATGTCATCTTAAGTAATTATTAATACTATAATTTTCTTTTGAGCTTGTGCATTTCATCTCTGTGTGTTTAGTACTTTGGAGTTCATCTGCTGAAGACTGTTCGATTGTTACGGCTTCTACGCTTGCTGCAAAAGCTGGAGCGCTACTCCCAATACAGTGCAGTTGTACTCACATTACTTATGTCGATGTTTGCCTTGCTGGCACATTGGATGGCCTGTGTCTGGTACATAATCGGGCGCAGCGAGATTGAGAATAACAGCCCTGGTTCCTGGGACATTGGTGAGTATCATATCTAACTGTCAACATAGATGTTTCAATCTTTCAAATTTATTTAAACAGATTCTTTAGGTCAGTTTTTCCCTTGAACTGGCTGAGCTAAAATAATAAAATATGATTTTAAAAATATTGAATATCTTCACTAGATGTTTTATGAAACCAGATAATGTAAGTGAAATTAAAAAGTCAACAACAACAAAAGAAAAAAAACTGAACGGCAGTTAGGATATTAGCATAAGTGTTGCTTTAGATCAGATGCTGGCCTTATTTTGTATATCTTTTCACAGTGTCTCATACACAAGGATCATTATTGAAGATGTCTGTCCACTAACATGCTTATCACATTGAAAATGTACGACAAGCTCTTCATGTGCCTTACAAAAAGTGTTCAGATTACAAATGACTTTTCTAATCAGGTAGACTGAAAAACAAGCCAGATGTAATGCGTTTGGTTAGAAGGACAGAACAATCTCTGGCTCTTAATCGGCGCACCATATAAGACATTATCTTCACATCATGTCAAGTCTGACTCTGAACAAACTTACCTTTTTCACATTTGTTCATGAAATAGTGAATTACTGTATCACTTTGACTGGAAATGAACCTCTCTCTCGATCTCCCATGTGCTGCACGAAAGAGAAAAAAAGACCAAGGGTAAAATAAATGGCTGTAGTGCACAGAGGAGTGTATGATGACATTGATATGATCTAGACCGCATTTAGTTATGGTCCTCTATTTTAATTAGCTTTTTTTTACTGACTGTTTCTGCAGGTGACACAGTTACAGCAGTGGGAAGCGACAAATGACTGTCTTTATGACTGAGTCATTGAATCAATCATTCAAATGATTCATACGGTCACTGCAGTGAGACTACTTTGATCTCAACAAAATTAAAAAAGTAAATTCAAAAGGCTTAAAATGTAAGTTACTCAATATTAACATGTTGCTTTTACTCACTCGTGTAATCGTGCTGTTGATCCAGTTACTGCACTCATTCCTGTGTAATATTGCTCAATCATCACTGAATCGAATCTTGTTCAGTGTAACGATTAAATTAAATCGATAGACACCAATTTTTAAACTGAAATGACAGAAACCTATGATTTGTGAATTGATTCAAAGATTCACACCTATATATAAATGTAAATTGATATAATATCAATACATTTAAATGAACTTGGTGAGATCTATAATTGGCTTTGGCTAACATTTGGTGTTGATGTCATACACAAAAGCTTCCTTAAAATATGGGTGTGTCCAACCTATTTGCACATATTATTTGAGAATTCATTAGTAGAAAATCCCCTACAATATGCCCACAGTCTCACACCATCTGTCATGTCTAATGAAAGCCAGTATGATTAGCCTTAGCATCAGTAGTATCCTCAGGTACATCTCAGCCTTGACTGACCCTACTGGCCAGCAGTTTAAATTTCATCCACATGTTCTCCTGAAAAGCAAGGATACTACTCCAGAATCCATTTTCTGCTGGTGTTGCCGACTTGCCAACAATATCACAAACCATTCCCTTTTGGCCAGCAATTAAATATTAAGCACATGAGGCTGTCTTGACACATTTAGTTTTGCTAGTGGAAATGGAAGTCTGTAGCATTCTGCACATCAGATGGAATATTTAGCACTGAAATACATAACACATCCAATGTGTAATGAGACTCATTTTTTTTTTTACAGTTCGGCTTTCAAATTGTGAATGTAGAATATTGTAAATGTTCTAGATTTACAAAAAGCTGTTTTATATCTGGTGTGTACCAGTTTCAGATTGGCTCTTTACAGCTACAGTATTAATATTTGTGGAAACTTGAGATCGTGTTATTGATAGTAATGACATATTGAAGTAGTTTTGAGTAGTGTCTATCTTTGTTGGAAATGGGGAAATGAAAGAATGTAAATGGATTGGAGTTCTTTATCAATGATGAAAGGTTTCTCTGAAGGTTCCTCCAGGAGCTGATTGAACTCTTGTTGCTCTGCGCCTCTGTCTCTGTCTTTTTTCTCCATATCACTCACTTCACTGCCATCACCTCAGCAGAACACTGTTTTTTTTTTTTGTTTTTTTTTTTTGGCTAGCTGCCCGGCAGACCTTTAGAGACTAGAGAGGATTTTCAAGTTGGCTCCAAAAATCCAGTGTCAAATTAGCAAACTTCTTGATTCTTTCTTAAGTGGTTTGGAGGAGAACACAGATTGCCCACTATTATAAAAAATATATTATCCTTTTTAGTCTTGTTATTACAGCAATTTGAATATCCTATTCTTGCCCATAAATCTGCCTCATCCAAAACTGATTCAGTAGCCCTCTATTTCTGCTTGAGGATCCTGTAAGCTTGAAAGTAAGATTTCATGTGAACTTGTCCTTTGTTCCCTTCTGCAATGATTTACAACCAAATGTAAGCTTTCTGGTCTGAGACAACATTTGTGTGTACTCTACATACTGTATATACTCTACATTCAGGAAATGTAGAGTATATATCTTGAAAGGCTGTTCTAGCAGAGGCATTAATGGTACAAATTAATTTTGGCGATGCTGCTTGCATGTTTACATTCGCGCTATTCATTCTAAAAGGTTGCAAGTATGTCAGGCACGGCTTGATGCTGTTTTTCACGAAATATTATGCACTCTGTCATCAAGTGCAATTGAATTGTCAAACTCTCAAATAATACAAATAGCGTGACAGAAAAGCGGGCATAAATCTCTGTGGTATCTGGAGGAATTTCTCACTAACACATCAGCTTTACCTAGTCAACCCACACACACACACACACACACACACACGCACGTTGTGTTCATAATTATTTTTATACTGTTCAAACGGTATATTCTATCCATTAACCCTACCATCACAATTTTTCATTTTCAAAAAACATCATTCTGTATTATTTATAAGCAGTTTTCCTCATGGGGACCAACAATGTCCCAACAAGGATTATGGATATTGCCATCTTTGTTGGGACTTTTCCCAGTAACATAGGGTTTATCAGGAGCACACACACACACACACACACACACACACACACACATGCAAAATAATATCTATTTTACCTCTACATTGTTGATTGTTGGCAAGTTAATATGAATGCAGCTACTTAAAATATACATGATTTAATCATGGTTATTATTCTGGGCCAATTTTAACATTATTTGTTAAAAAGTTGTAATTTTGAAAATGTATGCGGAACATTATTAAACTAAAATGAAATAGCTTAAGATTTAGTTACTTAAAATATTCTCAATGTAGGTCCTTCTTTAAATGCACATTATCCTGCCAGCTAAAATCATTACTACCGTATAAAAATGAAAACTATTATATGCAATATTATTAAGTATTAAAGCAATTATTTTACCTTGAGGTGAGCTCTTATTTGAGATACAGTGGGATACTGCTGGGACTACAATTAGTGTAATGGTGCAATTATAACACATTGGTGCAATTATAAAATTTAACACTTACCAAATATTTTTCAATGTAAATATTTAATGGTACTTATTACATACTATTAGTAGTAGTCGAGGTTTTAAATACTTTGTATGCTTTTTAAAAATCTGGTCAATAAGTGATATTGTTTCTGAAAGCAAAAGTGAAAGTGAGAGAAATGGGGAAAAAGCGGCCATGGACGCAGATAAGGATGTATTACAGACAACAAAGGGAAGACTTTGGATGTTATATGTCAGGAAAGGAATGACCAAGGTTTCTGGTGTTATGTGTACATGAGAAAAGTCTTGTAAACTGGAGCTGGCCGCTGTGTACATAAATAACTGTGTGTCCTTTCAATCTTCTTTCCTTTTCTGACTTTTCACACTTCTCTCCATCTCCCTTGGGAGAGAGAGAGAGAGAGAGAGAGAGAGAGAGAGAGAGAGAGAGAGAGAGAGAGAGAGAGAGAGGGAGAGAGAGAGAGAGAGAGAGACAGACAGACAGACTTCAAAAGAAGTTTCAGCCTACTGCTAACCAACTGATGTCCAAAATGCTTCAGGTTCAGCACCATGGACAGCGACAATTGCTCTAAATCTGCTCAGTTCTGAGAGTGGCCATATA
Source organism: Pimephales promelas (assembly GCF_016745375.1). Next base: position 6,282,132 of record NW_024121266.1, on the reverse strand, counting down.
CCCACTGAAAAACTTACAGGGGTGCCAAACCAATTACATTTTGGGTAGTTAGTGCCGAACACAAATGAAAAAAATAAATAAAAATAAATTAGATTATAAAACCATCACCAAAACTACAATATTATAGATAATATTATATGATTATAGATCATTTCACTGGCCAAAACAATTGAGTCTGCAAAATAGTAAACGTAAAAATGTCGTCTTACATTTTCTCTTTCTCTTTATTATAGGCTGGTTGCATGAGCTGGGTAAACGTCTGGGCACCCCCTACTTCCTGTCTCCTCTTGCGTCCCTCATTCCTGATTCACTGCGCTCCACTATCTTGGATGGATTGGTGGTCAATTCAAGCCAGGGAAGCGGCACTGATTTGGTGGGACATGAGTCTGTGTGGAACTCGAGCCAATGGAACACAACAGGAGAAGGTCCGGTGGGCACTTCAAATGCCGGACAGACTGCAGCTGTATTGGGAGGCGGGCCCTCGATTCGGAGTTCATATGTGACGTCCCTGTACTTCGCTTTAAGCAGTCTGACCAGCGTGGGTTTTGGCAATGTCTCAGCCAATACTGACTCAGAGAAGATCTTCTCTATCTGCACCATGCTGATTGGAGGTAATTGCAAGAGAACACAGACACACGTTTTTAAATGATTGTGAGGTTTGGATTTACAGTATAAATTATAATGTTTCACTACAAAGATGTGCCAATAACCCTTTCCAAATATTGATAATTTAATCTTTTGATTATATTTTTAGGAGTATTTTTATTCATATTTTTAGGAGTCATTGCTCCATTCTTCAGTGTCACCTTATCTTTCAGAAATCATTCTAATATAGTGTTTTGGTGCTTATTTCTACAATTTCTTGTTGCTTAATATATATATATATATATATATATATATATATATATATATATATATATATATATATATATATATATATATTTTGTTCAAAACAATTTTCAGGAATTTTTTACTACTAAAAACTACTATCTGCCGGAGGTAAATCTACTTTTATTTTGTGTGTGCAATAACAAAAAAAAAAGAAGAATAATTAGGGGAAATCAATTAATTCTAATGAATTTTCCAGAATGTTCTGCATACTAAGTAATATATGTGATCAATAAAACTAATAACAAGTATTTAATTTTTGGAATCTGATTATGTAATCCAGATTACATATAATCAGTAACAGCAATGACCATTGACCACTGACCACTACCACAAAAACTTTAGAAACATGATTGTTCAGTGCATATGTATATAATATTACTGCAATTACCTATTTATGCCAATATGACATACATTCAGTATGTCTCATGACATGTTGCATTGATTGTTTCTTTGCAAAACAAGGGATTTGATTCAGGCTGTATTTGTTTGTATGGTTTAAAACTTAAAGTCCCCGTGAACCGGAAGTTGCAAACGATTTTTCTCCAGTGCTGTGACGTATTTCCAAGTGAAACGGAATATTGAACAGAGGGCAGGGTTTTACTCTAGCGCTCCTCCTCTCCATCTCTCGCTCATAGCAAACTAACGGTTTGAGGGGAGTGGTTAAGCGTTTCCCCACCCAAACTGTGAAACCTACGTCATCAGAAAAAGAAACCGTTCCAGACCGGAAGTAACTTTTCAGATTTTGATTAAAGATTACTAAGGTAAAACATTTTTTTAATATATATTCACTTGCACGGATTAATTGTTCACCACAAGACTAGTAATATGCGCTAACAAAGTAAATAGGTTCAATTTTGATTTCACGGGGACTTTAATGTTAGCATATATGTGTGTACTCTTAGTAAAAGGCTGCTTGTGCTTACGTCGGGTACTCTTAGCTTTTTTATGCTAACTTGACCGCTTGGATTTGAATGCCACAGAAATGCTACTTGTTATCTGCTGGGACAGCTGTAATGATTTTTGTGGCTGCATGTGCCCCATGTGGATTGGAGGGAGATGTTGTGACAGTGGACTGAATTTTAAGGCATGTCCTCTGGGCCATGAAGAGAGAGACTCAGGCTTCATTGCACTTAAGAGGGGCAAATAAGGCTGGTTGAATCCATGCACACTCACATACATGCACACTGAATAAATCTGTCACCAATTCTAACACTAAGGGCCATTACTGTCACAGCCAGCTGACAGCTGGGCTTCTAACCATACACACAGGGGGTATTTGGGGAACACTGATATGTCTTGGACTAAAAATTACCATAATTAGGTCAAATGACTGATCATTATTGACCACACAACAATATGATGTCCACCACTCAACCCTGAGGAAATATTTCTCAGATTATACACTTTCATAGCTTAAGCTTGCTAGGATTAGCTTGGTTCTTGCCTTAGACTTAAAATCAACATGGAATCAAAAGATAATTCTTGTTTTTAGGGGCCAAGCACCTTTTGAAATTGTTGGTGTTATTATTCTTCTTCTTCCGCTGTGGAAGTCTATGGCAGCCCACATAACCGCTTGTGGGATAGTAATTTGGCACACTGATAGAGGACAGTCTGAACTGTCACCATAGCAAATTTGGAGTCTCTAACTCAATCCTTGCAGCACCACCAACTGTCCAAAGTTGCACTCGTTTATGCTACGAACTTTTGAAGCATCATGACAATTTGTACATTTTGAAATCTCCGGAAAATATAATTTTTCGAACTCCTCCTATGCCGTTACTCCGACTTTCCCTAAAATTAAGCCAGACCAGACGTGCCGACAAAAAGTTGTGAAATTTGTGTCGATTCATCAAACCGTTTTTGAATACTGTGCAAACTAATTTTACATAGTGCTTACTAAAACAGACGTAAGGCTGTATCTACGCAACGCTTTGTTATATTCAGACCAAATTTGGTACATCTAATCACAAACAAGACCTGAGGCAACATGCAGTGTTTAGGCGCAGCTCCACCTACTGGTCCAGAGATACGAAAAATGCCTATTTTTGCTTATAACTTTTGAATGGTTTGTCCAACAATCATGAAAGTGGTCTCGTTAGATTCAGGGCGTCGTGCCGAGTCGACTGACCATATCATTTTAAACCAATATTGGCCATTTTGAATTTTGTACCAAAATGCTGTATTTTATGAACGCATGATTGTATCGTTATGAAACTCGGTATGGTTCATCAGTACGATGCCCTGAAGGAGCCTTAGAAGTTTCAAACCAGCGCTACCTAGTGGTAAAATATTTTTTTTCAAATGCTTATAACTCTGGGTGTGATTGACTTATTTTCACAAGGGGTAATCTCCATATGTTCCTGAATCCTTGACGAGTCCAACAATATCAAACATGCTAGGTTTCGCCTTACGGTTTATGTAACGTTGCGATTTAGCACTTAAAAAATGTTTGCCAAAATCTGCAACACCGTTGACCAATTGATTGTTCTCATTTTTGCAGTTGGTCTGAAGCTCCCAGCCATGTTGGCATGTCTTATTGTTCTTTGCGCATGGCCGCGATAATTGCTGCTATTGCAGTATTTATTTTTAATGTTTTATATTAACTCTGATATCGTAATAGGGCAGAACAGACAACAAGAACAGACTTGTTGTTCTAAACCTTGAAGATGTAAAACATGCAACGATCAAAAGATGAATATTTAAAAAAAAAATATTTAATGTTTTATTGGTCCATACAATGAAATTCAATATGGACAAAAGATGAAACCAACTGACTTTCATTGAATGGAGAAAGAAAACAGTTATGCAAATATATATTTTTAATGTTCCGTAGAAGATGGAAAGTCATACAGGGGTGCGTTTCCCATACAACGACGTAGTTTGCTGATTCACTACCATAGTACGATGCATCGTTGGAAAAATCAACTAGCTAGTCACGACTGTTTCCTGAAACCCACTGTCACAAAGTATCGTTCAACCCCGTTGGTTTCGCACGTGGTGGAGTAATAATACTTTTAATGAAACTGTTTGAGATGCAATTAACGCTAGATTTGTTTTATGTAAATTACAGACATGTCATCTGAGGACTATTTCTAATTGTTCTCAGTTGTTTCGCTTTATTACCAGACTCAATATTTGGCTTGTTCTTACATAATAGAGCACGTTCACATATGCGCACTCTTCAAACGCGTTACTTCCAATCTTTTGACAAACTAAAAGACGTAAATTTCATTTGTATGTATTCTAAATACAACCCGAATTCCAGAAAAGTTGGGACGTTTTTTAAATTTGAATAAAATGAAAACTATACGACTTTCAAATCACATGAGCAAATATTTTATTCACAATAGAACATATATAATATAACAAATGTTTAAATGGAGAAATTTTACACTTTAGTCCACTAAATGAGCTCATTTCAAATTTGATGCCTGCTACAGGTCTCAAAATAGTTGGGACGGGGACAACAAATGGTTGAAAAAGCAAGAAATTTAGAAAGGATTCAGGTGGGAGAACATCTATAGCAACTAATTAAGTTGATATCAGGTCTGTAACATGATTAAAGGGATGTCTTAGAGAGGTAGAGTCTCTCAGAAGTAAAGATGGGCAGAGGCTCTCCAATCTGTGAAAGAGTGCATAAAAAGATTGTGGAACACTTTAAAAACAGTGTTCCTCAACATCAAATTGCAAAGGCTTTGCAAATCTCATCATCTACAGTGCACAACATCATCAAAAGATTCAGAGAAACTGGAGAAATCTCTGTGCGTAAGGGACAAAGGCGAAGACCTTTATTGGATGCCCGTGGTCTTCGGGCCCTCAGACTACACTGCATCACTCATCGGCATGATTGTGTGAATGATATTACTAAATAGGCCCAGGAATACTTCCAGAAACCACTGTCGGTAAACACAATCCGCCGTGCCATCTCCAGATGCCAACTAAAGCTCTATCATGCAAAAAGGAAGCCATATGTGAACATGGTCCAGAAGCGCCGTCGTGTCCTGTGGGCCAAGGCTCATTTAAAATGGACTATTTCAAAGTGGAAAAGTATTCTATGGTCAAACGAGTCCAAATTTGACATTTTTGTTGGAAATCACGGACGCCGTGTCCTCCGGACAAAAGAAGAGGGAGACCTTCCATCGTGTTATCAGCGTTCAGTTCAAAAGCCAGCATCTCTGATGGTATGGGGGTGCATAAGTGCATACGGTATGGGCAGCTTGCATGTTTTGGGAGGCACTATGAATGCTGAAAGCTATATAAAGGTTTTAGAGCAACATATGCTCCCCTCCAGACAACGTCTATTTCAGGGAAGGCCTTGTGTATTTCAGCAGGACAATGCAAAACCACATACTGCAGATATTACAACAGCATGGCTTCGTCGTAGAAGAGTCCGGGTTCTGAATTGGCCTTGCCTGCAGTCCAGATCTTTCACCTATAGAGAACATTTGGCGCATCATTAAACGAAAAATGCGTCAAAGGCGACCACGAACACTTCAGCAGCTGGAAACCTATATAAGGCAAGAATGGGACCAAATTCCAACACCAAAACTCCAGACACTCATAAACTCGATGCCCAGACGTCTTCATACTGTTTTGAAAAGAAGAGGAGATGTTGCACCATGGTAAACGTGTCCCCGTCCCAACTATTTTGAGACATGTAGCAGGCATCAAATTTGAAATGAGCTCATTTAGTGGATAAAAGTGTACAATTTCTCCGTTTAAACATTTGTTATGTTATCTATGTTCTATTGTGAATAAAATATTGGCTCATGTGATTTGAAAGTCGTATAGTTTTAATTTTATTCAAATTTAAAAAACGTCCCAACTTTTCTGGAATTCGGGTTGTAAAAGACACCGGTTGTACTGAATGTCAGCTTGCTTATTTTGCTCAAGATAAGGATTTATTACCTCCAAATGTCATGCAATATAGAAACGATGCCTCTGACCACAGGTTGAGAGCTGTCGTTCAAACCACACAACTTTGCGATGCTGTTTGCGAATGTTCGTTGGAATGATGGTTTTGTGAAACACCGACTCGTTGAACTATGCTGATAACGACGGAACTTGCGACCATAGTTGGCAAACGATGCTTTTGGGAAATGCACCCCAGGTTTGGAACAATATGAGCGTAAATGATGATAAAATTATTATTTTTAAAGTGAAATTTCCCTTTAAAAATTTTCTTCCAAAATTCATTCAGAGAAATAAAAATAGAAATAAGTAAGTAAGAGTATAGCGTGATAAAATTGATGTGATACCACTTGTTTAAGTATGTTTGATTTCATTACTGGCTGCACAGTTTGGGACTCAAGAATAAACAGAAATTCAAGAATAAAAGAACAAGTCTTCATATAATCATATATCACTGCTGAATTGAAGAAACAATTCAGCAAGAGAACTCATTTGTCCTTGCCACAGGAATCAGGTGAGTGAACCAGGATTTTAATTACTCGTATTCATTTTGTAGCCCTATTTGAAGATTTTCATGGATTTCAGCACAAACCTCATCCAAGCACTCGAAAGGCACATAACCAGGTGCAGCCACTTACTCTGAGTGCAGTTCTCAAACAGAAGAGCAGCGTGCAATTTCCGCAACAATGGAAGACACTCTCCAGACACTTCATGTAGACACTCTCCAGTCTATTTACACTTACTGTATTTACACTCATGTTGACAAAGTTCACAATGTTAAATAAATAGATGATACAGAGTTTGGTCGACAGAATTACGCTGAACAGAATATATCCAAAGGAAAAGAAAAACACTGAAAAGATGAACAAAACGGATTGAGCTGCAAACCAGCATGCTGTCAATGTCAACTAGGTAAACAATAGAAAGAAAACAAGCAGGAGTAAGATGCTAAATCTTTCTCACTATATGACTAAATGAAATGCCAAAATGCCAGATTAAAATCCATCTCTGGTTAGATCGGGTGAATCCAGTCACATGTGGAGATCACAAAGATTGGAGATTGCATTTGTGGCATAAACCATGTATTCTGCATTCTGTTGCACAACAGGTGAATGACATTGCAACGTATAATGGATTTCAATTTTGTTAGCTAGGTGTAATAAACACCACGTGTAAATGACAATCTGCCTCTGGGGTAATTTATATGACAGTGTTTATGACAGTCCCAGATGAACTATTAACATTTTTGGCCATTAATTTACATGACAATGCTGATTTGGAGGCCTCATGTGCATACTTTACGTGTTCAGTATTGCATAATGTTTCTTTATGAAGTGACAACATGGTGGATGTAGTACGTCCAGATTACAATCATACTATACACATTCATTCTATATAGAACATACATTTTTAACGGCCTCTAAGTACAAATTCAAATGTGTACTACTAGCGCAGTCTTATCCCAAGACATACAACTGACGCTTTTGACCATATGTCAACATCTGCCGTTTTAGGGTACCCTTAAACGTCAGTTAGATGACGTTATCTAATCCTAACCCTTCACCAGACCTAAACCTACCCCATCACCTAACTGACGTTAAAAGTAAAGCGTCTGTTGGATGACGCCCCAGGATCGACATCTAACTGACGTTAAAGGGTACCCTAAAACGGCGGATGTTGACGTAAGGTCAAAAGCATCAGTTGTATGACGTCTTGGGATGAGACTGTGTTATTGCTACTCAGAAGACAATTTTGGACACACTAAATGTCATGGATAAAACTCATTAAATAATCACTTGAAATGTTTGTTTGTTGTTTGTCTCCTACCAGCACTCATGCATGCCGCGGTCTTCGGTAACGTGACGGCCATTATCCAGCGGATGTACTCACGGCGCTCGCTCTATCACACTCGAACCAAAGACCTCAAAGACTTCATCCGTGTGCATCGGCTGCCCAAGGCTCTCGCGCAGCGCATGCTGGAGTGCTTTCAAACGACGTGGTCTGTCAACAACGGCATCGATGTCAGCGAGGTAGGACTTTCAATAATCTGTGCACACACGTGAATACATTGTCAAAACAATTTTCCTAAATAATTACACTGTGAGTGTGTGTTGTCATGTGGGTGTTAAGATGTAGCTGTATGAGAGCTGTTCTTATCTACAAACTTATTGAACACTTGTGTTTTCGAGTACGAGGTAACACTTTATTTGAAGGGGTGTGCATAAGACTGACATCATGACATAACACCTGTCATGAACATGAAGGACTATTTATGAATGATTATGACTTGTCATTAAGTGTAATTCGGTAAATTATGACACTTTTAATGTCTTTTTTTATGACAACGTGACATTAAAAAAGACAAAAATGTCTTGATTATGACAACTTGACATTAACCAAGAAATCATTACCTGTCAACCTGTCACAAATATGTCATAACAGGTCTAATTATCAAACTTAAATAAGTTATTTAGCTTCGTGTTAACATTACATTACCCTGTCATATGTTGGTTGGTTGGTTGGTTTTAACTTTGGTTGTCATGACACCATTTTAACTGTGACATGAATATTTTACTTGTCCTCAAGTAAAGTGGAAAACATTGTACTAGTTATAAAGATGTCATTAAGGGTTATTACACTGTCAAATACTTTAACAACAGTGTCATTAATATTTCCCCTTACCTCAAGTAAAGTGGAACACGTTGGACTAGTTGTGATTTCCTGGTCAATGTCAAGTTGTCATAACAAAGACATTTCTGACTTTGTTAATGTCAAGTTGTCATAATCAAGACATTTTAAACAATGTCAAATTTGCAACTTACCGAAGTGTCATAATTTACCGAATGACACTTAATGACAGCAGTCATAAACATTCATAAAGACTCCTTCATGTTCATAACAGTTGTTATGTCATGTTTATTGTTTATTATAAGTGTCAATACAGTCTTATGCACACCCCGTCAAATAAAGTGATTAGGGATACTTTTTTTCCCCAGATAACAGTTAGTGAAAGAGTTGTTTAACATTTAGAAATTCTCAAAAAAAAAGTTGTTGCCGTGGGTTTGCCGTTGTTCTGTTGCAAAATTTTGACATGTTTTATTAAATTTGTGTGCAATTTTCTAGCAATAAACATTAGATAAACATCAAAATTAAATGTAAATAAAATTAATAAATATTAAATAGGATTTGTAAGTAATGATGCCCTTGAAATTTATTATATTTGTGGTAGGTGCCTCTTCTGAAGTTTCTCCTCTTCTATACATATACATTTCAAGGCAATAAGCACAATTATATTCAATATTCCATGACTTCCAGCAGAAAATGTTATAACATTTACAGAGAATGCATTTTGCATTCATCATTTCTTTAAGACTATTTTCACAAGATGTAAACAACACTGGTCCAGAAACACTTCCTGTTTCAGTTTGTAACTGTTTTCTTTATTTCACATGTAAAGAAAACATCTTAAAGATGTTTGTTTAACTTTTTGATTCAGTTTTGAATGTTCTGTTGGTTGTATTTTATCCCAGCTTTTATGTAGTGTTAAAAAAACTGAAACAGGAAGTGCTTCTGGACCAGTGTTGTTTACATCTTGTGAAATGGTCTATATAGTGAGATCGCCATTTTGTAGTGCTGTCCGAATGTATAGTGATGATTATTATACCCTATAGTCCACTTAATGTATCCCAGAATGCATTTTGAAAAGTAGTGTACAACCGATGGTCACTAACCCAAGCCCTACATACCATCATGCATTGCGCTGATCGCAAAAATAAGTTATAATCATGTGTGGAGTAGCGCATTATAACAGTAACGGCCAGAAATGACTTTTAGCTTTTACATTTTAGAGAAAAGCTCAAATAATGTAATGTTTTTATTTAAAAAAATAAAAATAAAATCTATTTAGCCCAGAGCCAGCTCGGCACCTGCTGACAGATGATGTAATCAACGGCGCTGAGAGATTATCGAGTAGTGTCCGAAAGTGGTGTTTCTATTTTGCTGGTGAGCTCACTAAATAGTGCTCTACCCCCTACCCCCTAAAATAGGGGGTAGGGAGTAATGTTTTGAGTGGAGATTTCGGACACAGCATATGTGAATGTTAATAATAGGAAATGCTGGATCTTCCATTGACCTGTAGCAAAATATAGGAAGACTAATAAACACTTGGAATTAAATATCATGCTCATTTTATTATATTTTATGGAATTTTTAGCTTCACTATGCAACAGTTGGTTCCAATTCGCATTGCAGATTTGGGCTTCTTGATATTAATGATGTGATTTGATGCATCTGTCTAAGATTAGACTAGAGTGTATTATCCTTTTCTATTCCTTTTTCACTTCACCATGCTCTCTTACTATCTCTCATACTGTTTCACAATCTCTCATCTCTTTTGTCATTTGCTTTACTTTCTCTTTCCACCCGCCTCTCGTTCACCATCTCATCCATATCTGCCGTGCTCATAAACAAGAGATTCCATCTTACACTCACAATGGATTTAATGAGTCCAATTCAAAACACTCGTTACATAACTCATAACCCACTCTCTCTGCTTTGATATCCAATGTAATATCCAAAGTCCAAGTAGAAGACTGATCTACAGTTTCTTTTCTGCTGTTGTGTTTTTGATAATCAAACGTAAATTTAAAAAAAAAAAAATGCTTTTTAAGAATGAGAAGTGTACTTAAAATATCTTTGTCCTTTCCCAGCTTCTGAAGGACTTCCCAGATGAACTGCGGGCTGACATTGCCATGCACCTGAATAAAGAGCTGCTGCAGCTGCCTCTGTTTGAATCAGCCAGTCGAGGGTGTCTGCGCTCTCTGTCGCTCATCATCAAAACTTCTTTCTGTGCTCCTGGGGAATTCCTTATTCGCCAGGGGGATGCTCTGCAAGCCATATACTTTGTGTGCTCGGGCTCCATGGAAGTGCTTAAGGACAACACTGTGCTGGCTATACTGGGTGAGATTAAACACAAACATTATATATGCACACAATCCGCCTCAATGAGGAAACAAATAAACAAAACATTGTGACCACTGTGCCTTTTTACATAATGACAGAATGAAAGATTTGCGCAGAAATTTGCTCTGGTTGTGTTTAAGAAATGCTTGTTTTTAATAGACGACGCCCCAAATGTTCTTTTGAAATGTTTAACAATTGTATATTACATTTTAAACAAGTTTCAAACAAGTCAGCCTGATCAAATAAACAGATTACAATTCCATTTGGTGCCACTAGTGGCGCTAAAAATACACACATTTTAATAAAAAAAATGTATTTATTTAATAAAAATCTTTGAAATTAAAACATAACAATTACATTCAGACTCCAATGTCATTTGTAACACTACAGCTATAGTGGAAAGACATTTCTGGGTGTCAGGCAAGCTGGCTTTTAAATTATAATTTCACAGCAATTTCAAAACCCATTTATATTTCTCCTACCTGTCACTATTAATTGTGCTTCCTCTGTGAGATTGAGACAGGCCAATACAATAAAAACTGCCTACACGCACAGAGATCATCCATAAATATCATTGTATCATTTATGACACAACTCAGATATTATAAATGAGCTAAATAATGACTTTTTTAAAGCACCTCATCAAAGAAACACACACTCACTTGCTCAGTGGATCTCATCCTCCCACTATCTGTAGTTCTCATTGTTCCGAGGGAGAATTCCCATATAATTTTCAAGTCTATTGAACAGTAACTATCCCCTCCCCCCTTTACACAGGCACAATCGGCGGACTGGCTTCATTTTCTCATTAAGTGTCTTCCTTTGTTATACATATTAATGCATACATTATAAATGCATTGGATTCTGGATTCTGTTGATGATGTGGATAAGTACAGTTTCTTACATGACATGCCAAAACAAACAAGCTCAGTTCCAAAATCTAGAGACCTGCCTGCCTTGGCAACTAGTACCTTCCAAAGGTGCGGTCACATTTACTGTTTTTGTAAATGTATTCTGTATTCAGTCATTTCAATAGGGATCTGTTTCAACAAGGGTGAAAACAGTTCCATGTTCCAGATTTTGCTTGCAAGGTCAAGCGAATTTGTCATGCTGACCAACAGAAAGATGCTTGGTTTAAAAAGGTCAATCATTGTTCATGTATTGCTAGACTATTTACAATGGACCTTTTTACCGTGAAATTATGCTGGAATTTCGCTAATGTGACCTCATCTAAAGGCAACATTCTAACTGAAATAAAATATAATAAGAGATGGATCTAAATTATCAAAGATTTTATTTCAGGATGTAACATTTACAACAATTATTATTATTTAAATAGCATTAAAATCAAACAAGGAATTAGCATAATATTAAAATAAACTGCACATGCCCAACAATATGCAAAATTATTAACTTGTTCATCACACAAAATGCTCCTAGCACAAATTTAGAGCTTAGTTACAGCTTTGTTCCAAAACGTTAACAGGTTAACAACACAATACTCTATAGAGCTGTGATTTAGGTATTAAATGAAACATTTATAATCTTTTTATCGACTGGTCCGGCACTTTGAAATGATTTTTTCACTGAGGTCATGGTAATTCATTCTTCTTCTTAGACAAAACAAGATATCTTAGAAGGCAGCATAACTGTTTCAATCTTGTGGATATGATCCTATGATTAAAACTTATTATCTGTTGGCAGCTTTCATAACAGCATTTGATACCTACAAATTCCGGTAATACTTTAGAATTCGGTTCCTTTGTTAATGAATAACTAAGAATCAATAAGTAACACAATATTAACAAGTAACTATTAACTAAAAAAAAAAAAACCCTGATTAACGCACTAGTAAGTAATAGCGCACAGATTAAAGTAATATTTCACTATTAACTGTTCAATAACTACTATTTTTTAATTCCTGGAGCTTCCTGGAGAACTACTGAAAAAGTTTCATAATTCATGCAAAACTAATCAATAACCAATGCAGAACAAATGACTAGCACTACATTTACATTTTAACTGCTACTGTAAACAAATACACAAGGTTGTTTACATTATCAAAATGTAATAGCATAGCAGACTTATGATTTAGGAAAGCTGTTAAATTGGCCTATGCTGTCTATTTATCAACTGAATAATTTTAAAGAAATGGATTTTTAAATGCAATTGTCGGGACCTTACTTGTCCTGTGGCCAATTGTCCAGCATTCCTCTGGACTGGCATTGAATCACTAGTCATGGTGAGTACTGGATCTAGTTACCAGCCACCGAAATATGACTGTCATGACTAGATCATGTAGTAACACTTGAGTCATTACTAGTTAGTTCCAATGATCTTCACTTTAGAATACAGATCCAAATAATTAGTAATTCCCATTGAAGTATGAATTACCACTTTCATCTGTGCGCTATTACTTACTAATTCGTTAATCAGTGTTTCTTTTTAGTTAATAGTAGTTATGATTGTTAATAAACTTTTTCACTGGGAAGCATTAAAAAATAATAGTTATTGATCAGTTAATAGTGAAGTACCACTTTCATCTGTGCACTATTACTTAGTTCGTTAATCAGAGTATCTAGTTAGTTAATACTATTTACTAGATAGTTAATATTGTGTTACTCGTAGGATCTTGTGTAGTTATTCATTAACGAAGGAACCATATTCTAAAGTGTTACCCAAATTCCTCTTTTTTTTCCCCCATGAGCTATATGTTGCTTTTGAGCAATTGACTGACCTTCCTTCGCTTCCTTCGCCATTTAGCTGGTTGAAATATGAAGCCTGCATCCTGATGTTACCTTGTGCTTTCATGCCATAAGAGACGTTAGAAATACAGCTCACGTGTACTTGAGTCTGTGATTGCTATTCCATGCATGTGACTGTAGTTTCACACTTACATTCGTAACATTCTCTCGAGTCTCTCTGTTCTTTAAAGTTTATGTGAAGGAAAATGTTGACACACAAACAGAACACTACGGCATAACATGCATACCTGCAGGCAGATCTAGTATAGCCAATTTAATTTGAGTCAAACGTGAGTTAACAGAGGTATTTTTGTTTAAATTTTGGAAATGTGTGAATATCACTGCACTAGAAAAGCTCAGTGCTTTTTATGGTATATTGTAATGCTTAATGAGCTGGGCAGGCATTCCAGATGTGAAACCTTGAGGATTGATGATTTTGTAACCTACAGTATGTGTCATTTAGCCTACTGTTTGCTGCAATAACCACCATGTAAGTTACTTTTTTAAAACAAATAAGAATAATCTGAAATAACGTCAGCGTAAATGTCTTCTTTCTTCGGCAAATCTAGTGATATTACACAATGCACCCTGATATGACGTCTACAAGCTAAACATTTAAACTTTCAATAATGCTAAAATATACAGTTCATTTAATACAGTGTTGGCAGGGATTTGATAATAATACATTTAGATATTATTATTATTATAACTATCAATTTTATTAGATTAACTTAGAATACATTTGAAGCCAACAAAGATAATGCCTGCTGGAGAAAAGCATTTATGCAGTGATATCCGTGTGACTACTAACCCGGTCTATATTAAAATTGTATGATTTCATGAACAAAAAAAATCTGTGCCTCATGTTTTATAAATGTAACACATTGCTAAAATTGTGAAATAATGTCTGCATTGAAAACAGAAAAAAAAACATGTCTCTCTAGTCACAACCAATCCATAGCCTGCATCAGCGATAAAATGCCTTTGCTGGTATCCTTGCCTTGTAACTATGAGCTGAATTTACATAGGACCTTTCAATGTCATGCAGCACTAATCAATTCGCTTCAATCCCATAGATAAAAACATAATAATAAAAACACATAATAGAAATGATCGGAAAGAAACACATGTAAACACAAGCAAATTGAAAAAGAAAGAAAGAAAGAAAATATTTGGTTTTATTTTAAATATAGAAATCATTGTCATAAATAGATTCTGTTGATAATTTAATGGTGCTTACCTTTCTGCTTCATCTGGAAGTATTAATGAGAAATGTACATAGCTTAAAGGCCCTTCAAAAATCCTGCTGAGAAGCTTCTACAAGTATGATAACAGCAGGCAAAACTGCCTTCGGCCAATAGCAGTAGGATTCTTCATAATAAGCTCCTCACCTAAATGTGAATGATAGCTAAAAAACATATTTACATGCACTTTTATTTGCTTTAAAGGAAATGGTTCACTCAAAAAAACATTAATTAATTAATAACATTAAAAACTTAATCCTACGACTTAATTAGTTCCCTCGTTTTAGTCATTTATAGCCATGTTGAACTAATTTGTTCCCACAGTTTGATTTAACTAAGGCAACAAATTTTTACAACATGGCCATGATTTAGTAAAATGAGGGGACCAAGAATTATATTGTGTGCACGATTTACTTACAATGACAGCCCATTCTCACCCCCAAGGCGTCACTTAACTGACGCCTTGGGAAGCATTTGACCATGCTTCAATATCTGACGCTTTAGGCGCCCTTTAGCGTCAGTAAGATGACGCCCTAGGATCGCGTGTACCCTACCCCCACCCCAGACCTAAACCTAACCGCGTCCTCTAACTGACGCTTTCCTTTAGAGTCAGTTAGATGACGCCGTAGGATTGCGTCATGTAAGTGACGCTAAAGGGCGCCTAAAACGTCAAATATTGAAGCATGGTCAAAGTTGACGCCTTGGGGTGAGAATGCGTTGACAATGAGGAAAAATTAGTAAAACATGCTGAAGTATTAGTAAGTTGTGAGAACTTATTGTTAAATTGTGGCCACGATATACATACATTTTTTCCCCACGTGTCATGTATGGGGCTCCATACCTTCAAAACCAAATGTTAAAAATAAATGTCAAATGAATAGATATTTTAGATTAGCACAGTGTTTGTTGCTATCATTTACTGTACGAGTCTTAATATTTGGGTTTTTCTTACACATGCACACAATGAGAACCTACTTTATTTCTTTATAATCCAAGAATTGTTTTCATAATCATTATCTTCTCTGATGCACCAGACCGTAAGGGCCAATGTTGTGGGCAATTGCTGTCCTGTCCTCATCAATGCAGCACTGTCTCAGATATCATTTGTTTGCCTTTGAGGGTATTAGGACTGTATTTCAATTAACACATCATTTCTGTATTGTTATATTAAATTTTTTCTTCTTTTGTCTGAGCATGGACCATATTTGAATAAGGGTAATGATTTGTACTAGATTATATGTAGACGATAGCAAGCATTATTTATATATAACATTTATTTACATGTTGCCTTAAATGCTGCTTCAAAGGGCAAAAACTAAAAAAAAATCAGATGTTTACAGTTTTCCCATCATACATAAACTTTTGTCATACAGTCCCTGTAGTTAATCTGGAATAAAGGCTCTCAAAAGGTCACGATAAACGATGAGCCGAGCTCTCGCTGAGCTAAAGGTTCCTGTGTGTGTGTGTGTGTGGCTCTCTTTATCTCCAAACGCCTGGACTCTATTGCTCTGATCAAATCAAATATTGGCGTGCTGCTAGGCCTCATCCATCTCTCTCTCTCACACACTTAATAATTGATGGCTAATGCCTTATTAATGTACTTTGACTATTAATACAGGCTGACAAATGAAGGCAAGAGCCATAGATCTCAACACACATGGAAAATAATGTAGGAGGGACTGAATCAAGGGAACATGCAGTTAGACGGAATAAACACATCAAGACACACTTCCTTCACTCTGCGCACTAGAACTATGTTCCAAAACATCCTATAGAGACAGGATTTACATGATGCCATTGGGTATGACATATAATGACATATCTCACACTTCCAGTTTCATTACAGTGACCATTAGACCATAAGATATATTATATTTTAAACTTATGTATTTCAATTGCTTATGTAATTAAAATTGTCATCCATTTGATTTACAGTTTTAACATTAAATAATAATCTTAATGTGATGCACATTTGTCAGTCGTGAAACGAGCAACGGGTAAGATTTCTGCTCTAAAAAAATCATGGCATTGTTTATTATTAATGATTTTTAAATTTGCATTTATTCAAATGATTTGGAATCAGCATACATCGGTTCATCGTGAAAAATTAAATGTATTAATATAAAAACCTAATTATTTACATTGTTGGTTTTGGAACAAGCAATTAGAGATAGAAATAGAAAATTTAATTTATGATAATTATAAGTTTCATTTATGTATGACTGACAAAATATGCATTACATTAAGTTTATAATAAAACTGTATTCCAAATTCCAAGTTTTAAATAGAACTCAAAGACTATTGTCTTCTAAAGGAAGAGGAAATGCAGAGCTGTGAATGAATGCACATTCATTCAGTGTCATCAAGGGACTGTTTGGGGGATGTGCGTTTGATGTTGCACCACCTGCACACACGCAAAGTAATGGCACTTTCCTGTGGCGTTATCGATCTGACAGCTTGACCCGGGGATTCACGGGGGGAGGGGGCGGGGGTGGGGTGGAGTGGGAGAGAGAGAGAATTGGCAATGACTGATAAAAAATGAAGCATGAAACGCAAGCGAATGATTAGTCAAGACAGACAGCAATAAACACTTATTCTCAGAAACAGACCAATATATATATATACACGCAGACGTCCCTGAGCTGCAGTTGGAGTGGGAGTGATTGTCTTAATTAAAGTTGTGATATGAAATGGCTTCCTCCACCTAGACTCCTGTCACCTCGCAATGAGATTACACTTGTTATTGCACTGCAGAACTACAGTATGTCAGGGCTGTGAGGAGAAAGAGAGACCGAATCAGAAAGACAAGGAAACGAGAAAGCAAAAAGTTGAAGAAAGAGATTACTGTCACATGACTGACATCAGTGTTACCTAATGCAACAACGCATTCTCACCCCAAGGCGTCACCTTTGACCATGCTTCAATATTTGACGTTTTAGGCGCCCTTTAGCGTCACTTACATGACGCGATCCTACGGCGTCATCTAACTGACGCTAAAGGAAAGCGTCAGTTAGAGGACGCGGTTAGGTTTAGGTGTGGGGTGGGGGTAGGGTACACGCGATCCTAGGGCGTCATCTAACTGACGCTAAAGGGCGCCTAAAGCGTCAGATATTGAAGCATGTCCAAATGCTTCCCAAGGCGTCAGTTAGGTGACGCCTTGGGAGTGAGAATGGGCTGAATGCAAAGAACTCTATGGGTTGAAGCGTCAGTTACAGTCTATCCCTTAATGCTGCCATGCATGCTAGTCAAGCGTTATAACATGGAGGCCAAAGTTCAAACAATTTCAACTTTAACCCCATTACCAGCTGACATTTTAAAGCAGAGTAATTATAATAAAAGCAATATTTACCATCAGTGACAGGTCCTGTTATTCATACGTGCTTTTGGCTCTCTAATGAGGTCTTGAAGAGACCAAAGCAACCAATAATAATTATAGTATAGATCTTGGACACATAATATAACACGGCTGTATCCATCTCCCGGATTGGAGAATTCCACTCAAAAAGTCTAAATCAAATAATATCAATTTCAAATCATATGGTTACTCTACAAATAATCCTTATCAGCCAGTTTGACTGAATTCGCTTCGTTTTAATTTCAGGCGTCTGAAGAATACCGTAAAGGTTATTCGGTAAAAAAGTTTTTTTTTTGCTGTAACAGTATGGAAAAAGACAACATATACTGTGCATTTGTGGTCTGCGCTCCCGATTTACTTCACAAAATATCCCATGAATGATTCACTAATGCACAAAGTAGTAATTTGTTAATGCTTTTACACTTTCTTGTTTAATGTTCGATGGTTAAATGTTGAGTAGAATAATCGTATTTCCTTGAACCCATAAAAAAAAATATTGCGCAAATATTCAGTAGCACCTCAATGCAGAACATGAGATCCACGGGGAGGAGTCGGATCACGATCCAAGGGGTGGAGATGGGTAGGATTAGGGTTGGGTTTAGGGATTAGGGGTGGGTTTAGGGATCAGGGGGCGGAGTTGGTTAGGTTTAGGTGTATGTAAGGTGGGAGGAGTTGGATCTGGATCCGACTCCTCCCCATGGATTTCATGTTCCGCAGTGAGCACCATCTCCAAATATTTGCAATTTTTTTTTTTGTATAACCATTTTGCTTCCACATTTCTTGTTAGGAAGGATATATATATATATATATATATATATATATATGACAATCTGCTGTAATTGGGCTCTGACATGTTATCTTAGAGACAAGATATGTTGAGTTTTTGTAAACATGACAGTAGAAACAACACACGCACACATATACACATACACACATGCGGCAGATGCATTTTTACCACACCTGCTTACTTGATGAAGGATGTGCATATGGTCCACCACCCATTTCTCTCCCAGTGCTGCTGAACTCAGTTGCCTCCACTGTGTGCCTTCCCAGAATGCACTGCTTTGACACTTTAGCACACTTCAGGATTTGTTACTGCTTTCACAGTCCCTTTGCACCAAACTAGAACATATTTTTAGCCTCTATTCTGCCTTATGTGCCCCTCCTGAGTCTCATTTTGAAACTTAGAACATAAACTTTTTTTTTTGTTAATAATTTTTGCATCTAAATTTGATATTGATTTTTTTTTTTTGCTTTTTTGTTTACTTGTCTCTACACATTTACACAATATTTTGGCAAGATGCATATGCAACTTTGATTGCGTACTTATGAACGCTACATGACAATGCCTGTTCAAAGGGTCATGAAACCCCCCTCTTTCAGCACAAGTCTCTCAATCTTTTTGAAAAATGCAACTTAAATGGGTGTGAATGGCTGTGAAAAGAAGGGAGAGGAGTGGGTGTGGTAGGGCACGGGAGGGGAGAGGGGAAGGCGGGATAACTGTCATCGGCCAGTGGTCCATGCATATCAACTGTCACTAAAAATCATTGGTAAAACGTGAGCAAATGCTAGATTTTTTTTTTTTTTATAGCTGGCAAAGTTAAACTCTAATGAAATACACTGACATCTTATTTTTGTCCTTTCAAAAGTAACTGAATGCCCTGCAACATAGGCTTATATTAGCCTACAGTAATTGTAATTCTATTTAAAACATTAAAGTACATGAACAATTATGTTATAAATGAACTCTCGCAAAGCAGCCGTCCATGACTCCGTGAGGGAGGTGTCTGTCGAAATAGATACTCTGCGACATAACGCTCCCAATTTAGGACCCTGGGAGAAGAACCAAGGCTTCTTCCAAATTGATAGGGAATGAATGCATCTGCACGGAACCCTTATCAAGCGGAATGGAGCCTCTGGAGGTCTAGACATCTAGAGTCTAGAGCAACATCCAGAGTCCCAAGTTTTATTAGGGGGACCTCTAGAGGCAACACTCGCTTTCTGTGCTTGGCAATGAGAGGAACTGCAAGACGGCTGTGGCTGCTCTCTTGCAGCCGCCCTCCTAGACCTTGAATGGCGAGGGAGATATTGTTTAAATGCTTTGCCCTGCTTCTTAACATCATGAAACCTGTCAACAACAACGTTAACAGCTTCCCCCAAACAGACCAGAAGCTGAAACAGGCACGTCAAGCAGAAAAGCCCTGTCCTTCTCTTTAATGCCAGACAGGTTGAGCCATAGATGTCTCTCCGTGGTTACCAAAGCTGACATGGAGCGACCGATGGCACGGTCTGTCTCCTTGGTAACCCAGAGGGACAAGTCTGTGGCCCTGCGAAGCTCAGCAATAACCTCAACCGAGGGACCCTCGCCTTGGTCTATGTCCCTCAACAGGTCAGCTTAGGACGGCTGCAAAATAGCCATTGTGTGCAGGCTCGCACCAGCCCGACCCGCCGCCATATACACTCTGCCCACCAAAGCTGATGTGGTACGACAAGGCTTAGAAGGCAGCGCCGGAAACATCCATTCCTATTGGATGTTTGCGGTTCTTCGGGACATATGCAGGTTTCAGCTCACCACGCCCTTGGCCCTTAGCTCACCAAAATTAGACAGTTGAAGACTGGAAAAAGGTTGCCTGGTCTGGCGAGTCTCGATTTCTGATGGTAGAATTTGGCGTAAACAGAATGAGAACATGGATCCATCATGCCTTGTTACCACTGTGCAGGCTGCTGGTGGTGGTTTAATGGTGTGGGGGATGTTTTCTTGGCACACTTTAGGCCCCTTGTGCCAAGAGGGCATCGTTTAAATGCCATGGCCTACCTGAGCATTGTTTCTGATCATGTCCATCCCTTTATGGCCACCATGTACTCGTCCTCTGATGGCTACTTCCAGCAGGATAATGCACCATGTCACAAAGCTTGAATCATTTCAAATTGGTTTCTTAAATATGACAATGAGTGCACTGTACTAAAAGTCCCCCACAGTCACCAGATCTCAACCCAATAGAGTATCTTTGGGATGTGGTGGAACGGGAGCTTCGTGCCCTGGATGTGCATCCCACAAATCTCCATCAACTGCAAGATGCAATCCTTTCAATATGGGGCCAACATTTCTAAAGAATGCTTTCAGCACCTTGTTGAATCACATAGAATTAAGGCAGTTCTGAAGGTCGAAAGTGGGTCAAAAACAGTATTAGTATGGTGTTCCTAATAATCCTTTAGGTGAAGTATATTATTCCAATATTGACCTATTGATTACAATTAATACAGATGAGATAATTATAAAAAAAACAAAAAAAACAACACTTTTTGGAAAATATACAGCCATAATATATTCTAATCCAAAGGATAAGTTTGTTTAACTAAAATTAAATAAACTAACAATTTAATTTATATATGCTTTTCTCAAATAGGAAAAGGGGACCTGATCGGCTCGGACTCGCTGACAAAAGAGCAGGTGATCAAGACCAACGCAAACGTGAAAGCTCTGACATATTGTGACCTGCAGTACATCAGCCTGAAAGGACTGCGAGAGGTGCTGCGCCTCTATCCTGAATACGCCCAGAAATTTGTCAGCGAAATTCAGCACGATCTCACCTATAACCTGCGGGAGGGCAGTGGAGCTGACGTGAGTGATGCTTGCAAGCACACATGCCGGTATTCGGGCCAAAGGGCGACAATGCTTCGATTCTACATATATGACTATAAAGGTCAAGGAGTGTGTGCATACAATAGAGCTTTTTTTAGCCTGAATCATGTGCATGAGGGACTGAGGCAATTACCTCGAAAGTACAGGTCAGGAGTCGATACATCGCCTCGGATTGGACTATCAATATTTTATAGTTGTGCTATGGAGCTGATATGAGTCCTATAAATAGTGCATCATTCAATTGAACAAACATAATACAGTCACCTTCATGTATGAACATGGTTCATATTCTCAGCTATTCAGTTTTGCTTTAGATTTCTATCATAAAATAGAAACACTTTATATAATAAGAGTATAGAGCTATAAATAGGGATGTATAAATAGTAATCGTCATCATTTACTCACCCTCGTGTTGTTACAAACTTGTAAGACTTTGTCTAATACAGAATATAAAAGATACATTTTTAGAATTTTTATTGATTTATTTATTTATTTTTCAATACAATGTAAATCAGTGGTAACCATCACTGTTTGGTTACGGATATTTATTAAAATGTCTTTCTGAAAAAGACAGAGTAATACATGTTTGGAATATGAGATTGAGTAAAGGATAATACAAATTTCTTATTTGGGTGAACGATTCTTTAAACTTCGATATATCTCAGATAAACTGGTCTTGGAGGAATTTGATGAGAAATATTTGAGTTAATAATGTGATCTCTGACTTCTGATTGCAGAATTTGGTATCTTGACAAATTTGAGCAGTTTGAGACTATTTGTTATAGAGAAAAATTGAAGATTTTTTTTCTTACAATAGAAAATGTTATTTCATTGCTGATAAATATTAAGGTGACTCATGAACAGACAATTTTGCTAAACAGTGAATAGCAGATGTAGAGTCTAGAACTGTCTCTCTTGTTTCTTTACTCCTGTATTTTGTGTTGTTTGATTAACACCATAGCGAATACAAACATCTCAATGGCTGTTTCAAGACCTTTTGACTTCATGTCAATTAGAAAGAGAAAGTTGCACGACGTCGCTTTGTGTACCATAGCAACTTGGGTAACCGCTGTATTTCTGCTTGTCTATAGACCTTATGCGCATGAGAAACAAGCATGCAGCCATCTTTAGAATACTGTCTTTGAACTTGAACTTTTGAAGTGGATTTACTTAAAGTAAAGTTAACAAAAGTTATCATGAGGATTGTAATGTTTAAAGCAGATCTTGACAAATGTCAGTAGACCGGGGAGATTTTTAAACAAGCCATTCATTCATAAATATAAGATCGCTTTGAAAATACAGACTGGAAGACAAAAGACAACAAGCACAGCGCTGAAAAGAGGTGGGGTGACATAAGGTCTATATGAAGAGTTCAGATGCAAAAAGCCTCTAAATGCCATTTGAAATTTTCTTCTTTAATGATGATTTTTGTCGAACTTTGTATATTTAATTTCAGTAATTTCACTTAAATAACAATTAATAGGTAATTATCATTGCCATTTAAGTGAAATCACTGAACTTAAATATACAAGCTTGACAAAAATCATCATAAAAGAAGAAAATTTCAAATGGCATTTAGAGGCTTTTGCACCTGAACTCTTCATATAGACTCATTTTAAAATCTTCCCAAGACATCTGCAACTTTCTAACTTTCATTAACTTTACCATAAGTAAATTCACTTCACCAGTTAATTACTCCTCAACTGCGACCGCAAAAATGGAAGTCCAAAGACAATATTCTAAAGATGGTTGCACACTTGTTTCTCTAGTCTAGTGCTTAAAGAGGTCATAGAATTAGAATTCAAATGTTCCTTGATCCTTTGACAGTTAAGAGTTTGTTATACTATAAAAATACCCTGTAAGTTTCAAAACTCGAAACTTTATTGTTTTTCCAAAAACTGATTTTATAGAAACCAAGGTCAGCAAATGACAGGATCTAAAAAGTGGAGACTTGTGACAGCTTCACACCCACTGTATCAAAATATCGTCCAATACCGTTTATGCAACAGTAAATCAAGCCAGTGACTAAACAATTAACTTCACATTGTTTCTCTTAGTAGGATGAAAATAATCCTATTTAAACTGTGATTAAATTATATAAAGAAAGCGATCAAAGAACCCTTCCTTTCCAATTACCCAAGCTGTAAATCACACATCACGAGTTTATCTGGGCACTTGCCAACATTCGTTGAAATCAATCATCACAAAATGATGATGCTGGTACAGTACATAGATGCTCTTGCTGTATTTGCATCGTGTTTGTATTGTTATTTGGTGAAAGCCATGCAGGGCTGTAATTTCCTACGTGATCAACAGACTATCTGTCATCTGCTCAATGTTCATCACTGCAAAGTAAAAGTTTTAGAGAGAGTTCTACATGTAACGCTAGCCATTTCATATGCAAACGTGTCAGCCAATCACAGTATAGTGGGCGTTTACATTGAAGTCTCACAGCAGACATCCTTTAAAACAGAGCGTTCAAATCAGAGCCTTAAATCAGGCTTGGAAAAATGTCTTTTATTTATAAATTATGACGATTTTTGATGTTAAATCATACTAACATCATAAGAGCACCCCAGGAAATATTATAAAATAATTCAGTCTATGACCCCTTTAAGGTCTATAAGCATCACCTGCAATCAGAGACTAAATTAGCATGTTCTTTCAGACCGCCTGTTATTTTTTATGCATTGTTCTGAACAGACAAATCTCATGCGAAAATCTGCACTTTCAGGCAGAACATTTGTGTTGGTGTGAACAAGTCACTTACGAAAAAAACAACAACATTAGCAACAACTAGCAGCCATATCACCCTGCAGCCCAAGACTGGTTGCCCACTAAAGCTAAGCAAGGCTGAGCCTGGTTAGTACCTGGATGGGAGACCTTCTGAGAAAACCAGGTTGCTGCTGGAAGAGGTGTTAGTGAGGCCAGCAGGGGGTGCTCACCCTGTGGTCTGTGTGGGTCCTAATGCCCCAGTAAAGTGATGGGGACACTATGCTGTCAAAAGAGCACCGTCCTTCGGATGAGACGTTAAACCGAGGCCCTGACTCTCTGTGGTCATAAAAAAATCCCAGGATGTCTTTCGAAAGAGTAGGGGTGTAACCCCGGCATCCTGGCCAAATTTGCCCAGTGGCCTCTGTCCATCATGGCCTCCTAATCATCCCCATACATATCAATTGGCTTCATCACTGTCTCCTCTCCACCAGTAAGCTTGTGTGTGGTGAGCGTTCTGGCGCAATATGGCTGCCGTCTTCACGAGATTCCCCTCTCTATGTGAAGCGCTTTGAGTGTCTAGAAAAGCGCTATATAAATGTAATGAATTATTATTATTATTATTATTATTAACATTTGAAATATGAATAAAAATGCAAAAAAAAAAAAAAATGTCCTACTTCCACAAGCCCAGTTGACCATAGTGATTTTGTGCATGTAGAGTGCAGAGTTACTCAATAAATTCAATAGCCGTGATATACAGACTGGAGGTATGTGTGTGTAACGCTGCATAACTCACATCCACAACCAGCAGAGTACAAAATGGTTCCCCATCTGCTGTCTTTGGCATCTTTCCTTTTTTTGGCACATTCTTTAAGTAAGTGTCCTTTCCCTGACTTGGACACCCAGCCCGCTACGCCCCTCATCTTCAGGATGCACATGTATGCCTGTGCACGAGAACCCTCTCATGTGCCCTCACGCACACACACGTTTTCCTAGCCTTGAGTGTAACTTGTAAAGACAGGAATAGCAGCAGGCTGCGGTTTGGAGTGTGTGCTGATACTAAGAATAGCACAGAGGGAAGGCGGGGGACTCCGTGTTGGCTGGGTCCCCTATGCCTCGAGCTAAGATTGGATCCTGGCAGATAAAAATAGCTCTGAAGCGAGAGGCACGGGGCGAGGGGGAGAGGTGCCTCATTTCTCTCCTTTTCACTTTTTTTCTGCAGTGCTCCTTCTGCAAGGTGTCACATGTAGAAAGATATCGCTGTGTTTGAGGAGAGAAAGAGGGAGATCAAGTAAGATAGAAAAAAGAGAAATTCATTACTGTTGGTTGGTGGAGTGGCCAGTAAACATGTATAAAAGATACTTCACCCTTACCTCAAATGACCTACTCAAATCGTGCGGGTTGTTGGCAATGAGGTGTTCGGTCGGATATACAGTTTTCACCAAGCAATATCAAGGGACTTTGACCTAAAAAACCAGCGACAACACCCTAGCAACTGCATAACAATGCGCTAAAAGCTTCCCAGAACACCTTAGCAACCGCATAGAAATCCCCCGGCAACCAGCAACAGTAGCTTAACATCTTGGCAGTAATTTTGCAAATGCAGTCACTTCATTTCCATTTGAAAATGTAAAAATTAAGTGTGTTTGTGCCATGACACATAACAGATCAGCATCGATGCTCATTTCAAATGTGTGCAACCCCAGAATACACACAGAATACCAATGAACACACTCACACATACATTTCAGCAATTGCAGAGCTGGTGAGAATAGAAGTGTGATTATTGGTGAAGCATCCCTATTACTATGTGAGTGTGTGTGCATGTTGTTTTAGGCTATATATGGTTTATGAGGACACAAATGTGTATTGGTTTTACAATATAAACGTGTTCTTTCTATATCCTAAATCTAAATAGTGTTTTTTTATTATTATTATAAAAAAAAAAAAAAAAAAAATGCCAGAGGTTTTCTGTGATGGGTAGGTTTAGTGTGGTGTATTGAATATGCAGTTTGTACAGTCAGTGTAAAAACCATTACCCCTATGGAGAGTCCCCATAAACCACATATATACAGTAAGTGTGTGTGCAAAAGGGCTTTGGAGGAGAAAGGTAATGCATTCTTTCCCCTCACTCTGGTTATACTTAGCCGTGATTGACTGAATTTGGTGACTTGAGGGACATGGAAATGCCTAATTATAAACATCTTCTCCTGTCTCTCTGGAGAAGGGGAGGGAAAGAAAGGGAAAACTTCTGTAGAAACCAATTTAAGCATCTTACACACATGCACAGACTCCTCATGTGCCACTGGGGTCTGTGTTACTAAGATTGGAAGGAGATGGCTAAAAATAAACTCTGCTTTTGGTGGGGTGTGGGACTGCAGACAGAGTGTGGGGGTGGAGATCAAGAGAGGAACGGGGAAAAAAACAAGATACGAAGAAAGAGAGAGGCAGGGTGTGAAGAAGGGAGGGGGGGGGGTGCGGATAAAGATGGAGAGATTTCAGTCATAGTTATTGGGGAGAACCAACGAAGGGATGGGGGACGAATTGAACCATGTTAAATTGAATTAAGATAAGCTTGAGTTTTGTTATTTTTTCAGCCTCTTTCCTCCCTGGATATGTGAAGTAGTAGCAATGCAGGGATGAGGACTGTGTGTGTTGCCATCCAAAGCGAAGGCCTGTGATTGACACAGTCTTTTATGTGTTTTGACAAAACAAAAATAAACAGTGCCGCCTCCCCTCTCTGCAACCTCTTTTGCGGTGCCGCAGGATACCGCTGCTTGCAGTCATCCTTATTACGACATTCTAAGAACATGCAGTGCTGAGAGAGTTTAACAACGAAGAAATCGAAATCAATTTCAGCTTCTACAAAGAAGAAGGTTTTTCTGGGGGGAAACCAATTGAGGTTCCTTAATCTAGTACAATGGACAAATATGCAGAGAGTTGAGCTAGAGGTTGAGAAACATGTAAGAGAGGGAGAGAAGGACAAGAATAATCAACAGGTTGTGTTATCCTGCCACTCACTGGTCATGACACTTCACTACTACTACCCATTTGAAAATAATTTTTAGAATTACATGCTATTGAGGACCAAGAGTGGTGGTTTTATAAAAAAATAAATTGTTCTTTAATAACTAGATTTGACTATTCAAATGGAAATATTAGTGCTTGCAAAGCATCTGTAGAATGGTGTTAATGTTTGAGGTAACAGGGTCGACACAGTGGCACAGCATCATGGCAGTGTAAGTGATTATATATGGCTAAATAGATACAAATACATGCAAGAGAGAGAGAGCCAATCACTGCAAATATTACAGTGACAGTGTTTTACATTTGAAGAGTTCAGATGCAAAAGCCTCCAAATGCCATTTGAAATTTTCTTCTAAAATGATCATTTTTATCAAGCTTGTATATTTAAGTTCAGTAATTTCACTTAAATAGCAATGAATATTACCTATTAATTGTCATTTAAGTGAAATTACTGAACTTAAATATACAAGCTTGATAAAAATGGTCATTTTAGAAGAAAATTTCAAATGGCATTTAGAGGCTTTTGCATCTGAACTCTTCATTTTGTTAATGCAAGACTAAGATTGGGCGTTTTTTTAAACTGTAACACTGCCATTCATGTTTTTGAAAGAAATCTTTTGCTCACCCAGGCTGAATTTATTTGATCGAAAGCAGTAATAACGTTCCTTTGAATTACTTTAATTCCTGCGTATAATTTATTCCTGTGTTGACAAAGCTGAATTTTCAGCAGTCATTACTAAAGTCTTCAGTGTCACATGATTCTTCAAAAATCATGCCTATATGTTGATTTGAAACAGAAACTTTTTACAACATTATAAATGACTTGACTGTCACTTTTGATTAATATAATGTGACCTCGCAGACAAATGTGCAAAAGAAAAAAAACAAAGAAACCGATTGGAATATAAATACAGTGCTGCCTCACAAATACTAAAGTAAAGTGCTATCACCCAAGCTCTAATAATAAAACTCACTTCTGTTGATCAAAGACGTGTATCTACTGCATTATAGACAACTGCATTATGAACCCTGCTTTGTCTCTCTCTCAGCTGGACTGGGAAAGCAATGGTGGTCTGGTGAAGAAACTTCCTGCTATCCGTGAGGACGAGGAGAATGATGAAGAGCAGAACTCAGTGTCAAGAGCCCCACGGTCTCCTCTTCGCCTAACCCGGGGGCTCAACTCCCCACTGCGATCGCCACTCCTCCCCCCTCGCCCCTTCCGCCCTCCATCAGACCACACGCGACCCGCCACCCTCCAGATACCTGTGGTCAGTTTCAGCAGCGCCCCTCCAGAACTCAGCCCCAGGTACACATACACATCTCACATCACATTCTCAATGAGCCCTCTGGTGGCTCTCATAAGAACTTTATACATGCATTACATTTAGAAGAAGTGTCCAGCTACCATGGCAACCAGTTTTGGTGGAATTGCTGCTTGCTCTAGTGATTGGCTCTTCAATTTCACACTAAGAAATCAAAGCTTACCTAAAGCTGCAATTTAGTGAGCTGAAACCAAAGGATTCCATTTCTATGTAGGCGCTTTTTATATGTAGACATTGATATGATCATGCATTTAACTAAACTGCTTAAATCTAGTCCTGGATCTGCTGCACATGAACAACAGTGGATTTGTTTTTTCTCTGTAGGTTTGTGGATGGTATAGAGACAGAAAGCAATTCCAGCTCAACACAAAGGTTTGAGTTTGGTCCCAGCCTACCTCAGAGCGGCCCCCCATCCCCTTCCCCAGGTACAAACACATCTACAAGACAGAATGTGATTTCTGGAAGGAAATATTGTGAAGTGATATTTCCAAAAATAGACTGTCTTGCACAGTCAGACCTATTCTGCAGCTTATTCTGGCCAAGAACCGCCCACTTCGACGGGAAGGGACCATATGACCAACATATAAAGCTGCGTCTTTTTAAAACTTTTTTTTTTTAACACATCCACAGGGGTGGTACATCTGAAATCGGATATAAACCTAAGCAAAGCAGAATATTTTGTTGCACAGGGATATATATCAGCTATTAATTCTTCCTCAGAATCTATTGTAACATTACAATTTACAAACAACTTTAATTCTGGGGCACCCTGACTCATGCCCTGTTTACACCTGGGGCCTCATTTATAACCATTGTGTATGCACAAAACAGGCCCCGAAAAAGGTGTATGCCACTTCCGACGCACAAGTTGTGATTTATAAAAAAAAAAAAAAGCTTGATGGGAAAATTTGTGCACCTGCACGCAAACTCTGACCCATGCGTACCAACGTTTTGGGGACTGAGCAGTTTGGCGACACTGATGGTGAGCTGGAGTTAAATGTCTTTTTGGTTACTTTTAGACAAAATCTAATGAAAATTATACATATACAGAAAGATAATATAAATATATCATTTCACTCACCAAGGTTATCACTTGAAACAAATATTCATCTCTTTAAATGTCCGCGCCAGCGAGCGCATTGTGCCGTTTAGTAAAACTGACCCAAATATATATCTAACGGCAGATGAAGTAAACCGTAAATCGTCATTATTAGTCCTAATCATAAATACAGTGTATTGTTCACAATAACAGTTTAATTAAACAAAAGAATGATTTTTGAACTATGTTTTACTTTTGATATAGGGCAGACTATGCAAACATTATTTTATTTGCACAGACGTGTTTCGACGCCTGAGAAAAAAAGTTGTGTGCAAATAATGCACAACAAGGCAGACAAAGTTTGAATTCCATCTGGCTAGCACACTAGTCTTTTTTTCTTTGCTGTTTGAAAACATTGGATTACATGTGCGTCTACACTATGAAAGCAATCTGGTCGAATGCGTTTTCAACTACCTCTGTGAGTGGTTGAAAGTGGACAAGGTCCTGGATACTCCTGTATTTATTGTTGTCCACTTGTGATCTGATCGACCAAAGCGCATCTTTGTAAGGTGTAAACAAGCTAGGCCTAAGAGAAATTACATAAAGTCAGACAATCAGATTGCAGCTCTTACCAGTTTCGTGTGTAGTATGCGTGAGATGGTCAGAAAATGGTCCGTGTTACAGTGAACTTTTCTTCATCCATCCAGTCCTCTCAATCTCTCATCTTAAAATATGATTAATCTCTACAACAAACTCAATATATGAACAAATCTAAACTTACCCCATTTTGTGTGCAGTGAACCAGGAGCAGCTGGAGACCAAGCAGAGCATCACCAAACTGAGCGAGGAGGTAATAAATAAATCAAAATAAATCGCTTAAATTGCTTTAAAAAATATATATATATATTTTTAAATATAAAATATGTTTAAAAAGATTGCAACAGCTAGTAGAGAACAGCTCATTTGAATCAGAGTATCGGCCTGAGTTGTCAGAGACCTGAATGATTTATTTTGAGATTGCAGAGACATATGAGAGACATGCAACTAGCAATGCTGTTAAGAAATTGTTGCGATTGACCAATCAGAACCACTCTGTTGTTTGATGTAGTTTATTCTAACTGTCGGTGCATTAATATTGAACTGAACTGAGCTTTGAATGAAGAACATCCAATCAGATTTTGTAGCCAGAACTATCTCTTCCATAGCTCACATTCCACTGATCTCATTCACAGATGACTAGTCTATCCCAGCAAGTCTCTCAGCTGAGCAAAGAGCTACAGGAAATGACACGTCTCCTCCGGCCCTTGCTTGTCATTGGATCTCAACCCCTCCTAACAGCCATCAGTCCAGCGATACCTCCGTCTCCCAGCAGTAGCAGTGGTCCAACAATATCCACACCACCATCTCCTTCGCCCACAGCCCCACTGTCTGCACAACTCAGGCCTACATGCTTACTATTGGACAACGCAGAAACTGGAAGCATTGGCTTGCCCAGCTGCCTCATACCCACCAGCCCACCTCAGAGACACCAAGCACATGCTCAGGTGTTTCCAGCAGGCTGTTTGAGGGGACCTTCCCTGCCAGTTCTCCTTTCTCCAGTGACAGCCCAAACAGAGGGGTCAGGCGCCCAGGTAGCTCCGACCCAGCCACCGCAGACCAGTCACCCTTCAAATCCATCTCTAGCCTTTTCTTCCCCGATTTCTTCTTTCCGCTCCCAGTCTACTTCGTGCTCTCCCTGCCAGGGGCCTCACCGACCTGCCAGTCACAGCAGAGGTTTCCTACCAAGACCCCCCTCACAGGACACCCCACCTCCACCACCCTCGATCAACAACTCCCCTGGCGACCACAGGCTGGGGATCAACCCATTTCCATCGTCGCCTTCCTCTGCTGACGCCACTCCTCGGATTCAGCCACGGTCATGCACTCCTCCTTGTTCACAAACCTCCCCACCCTTGCCCTGCTCCCTGGACTCCCTGCCAGAAACCCAGGCCTCTTTTGGGACTTCCTGGTCCCCGCAAAACCCCAGTTCGGGACCTCCTCAGTTAGAGTTTGAGATGCAAGAGTGGGCAGCAGGAGGGAGGCCTACCACAGAGCACATCAGCTTCATAGATGAAGAGGGACCGCCACTGTGAGTGACTGAAAGATGAATACTACAACTAGTTGACTTAGCAAATAATGGAGTAATGAACTGGGCCAGCAGCAATTACCCCAACACACCTACATTCTGAATAACAGACAACACTGTTTGCTGTTTCTACAGGATAACACTCGTAATTGGACAAATTGTGGATCTGTTCCAAACCCCAGTGAGCTGCCTAGCTAGACAGCATTTTAAGCCATCGTATGCATGACACTTACACCTTTTCCAAATAGTAGACAGCTAAAATGATGTGGTTTTGTAAGGATTTGGGCCAAAGTCACCGTTGCATTTATGCATCATGGATAAGATATTTCAGAATGTATTGCGAATCAGTAAAAAAGGTTAATTCGGGATGGTCCCAATTGTTGCATCAAACAAAACCACACAAGAGTTCATGTCATGGTGTAAATACCATACTTGCGAGATGACAACTCAGACGCTCTACTTGGCGCTATTCATGTCCTCAGACTCTAAATGATGTATTTCTACAGCAAAATTATTAATGCCAAAATGATGTGCAATTTGAGTAATCATTAGACAAAAACACAATAGTAAGTAACAATTGTTATGTAATTGCTTAAAGTTTAATTAGCAGGACTACAGATAGTTACACTATTCAGATAATAATTGCATTATTAAGACATTAACAATAGGCAATTTTAAGGATTCATTTTACTGCTGAAGCCACTGGCATTCTTAGTGTTTCCGCATGACGTTGCAGTTTTTATGTGGTACAAGTTGGACCTTTCAGAAAATTCTGTGAATTTTGTAATTATCAGGCCTGAGGATGTGAGCATTTTTTTATATATAGAGACCCCGCAATTATGGTATTTAAAACATGACATGAACACATTTATTCACAGTTGACTCCAACACAGCTTAAGTTTAATATGCTGCTAAGCTAATGCAAACTGAACTTTAACAATGAAAATCCCATCTAATTATATATTAACAATATTTAGCATAATACTGTGTACTACAGTATGTATTTTTGAGTCAGCTATTAGCTTAGCAACATGATAACGTCTAAGTCTCTAGTGCGGATGTGGTCAGGCTAAGAGACAAGCTGTTTTTCAGCAAGGATAGGCTATGAAAAATGTCAGAATACAGTGAGGCAGCTCACTATGATTTGAAACAGCACCTCAGTACTTGATACCAGCCAATCACTCTCCTCTGAGCACAACTTCATGAAGTTTTTCTTCTAATGGCTTTATAGGGCCCTCAGAGGCACTATATACATCACAGAGCATGGTGACCCAAACTGCGAGCATCCCGCAGCGGTCATAGAAACATTCATAGAATTGAATATAACATAAGTGAAAGTGCACTGATAAACTTGCATGTCTGTACACTAATCATGCACAGAATACAGGAATTGTCAGGTGGTGTTTCTAATCTCTGTATTACCAAAAAATAAAGTTAATACTCTAAGATTTTCCCACCTTATGAAACAAGTTTATATTTAAATTTTCAGACTTGGTAAATGAATGAAGCCATCACATTATCACCATAATAATTCATTTGTTTCCTCCAGACTGTCTTAAGCCAGGGTTAACACATTCAGTAGCCAGAACCATGAGTTGCATAGTTAGGTCAGAAGGATGACCTATAGGGAAATGCATTTTCTCCACTTCTGAAAAATGATCAAGTTTGGTCAGTTTATAGATTTCTTCATTATATTCAGTCAAAAAACAAAGTATGATTTAGAGTAAGCAGAAAGTGTAATACTTTGCTCACATGCACATAGATCCAACCAGTGTCTAAAATTATGTGGTAAATGCTATAAATATTTTTTTACCAGCCATGAAACTATATTTTACATTATTTACTTAAAAAGTATATATATAATTCTCTATGACAATGGATTTATTTAGCCATTTGTCTCTTGAATAGTTAGAGCAATTAGTGCAGAACATTGCGTTGTTCAAGGCATCACATTTAAGCCAAACTCTCGACAACGCCACCCATCCCCACAAGAAAAAAAAACAAAAACAAAAAAAAACTTGCCTTTCTTGTTTCATTTCAGTGGTATAAATGTCACAAGTGTCCCACCTCATTTCTAGAGCTATGACAATAAATAAATAAAACTTTTGATAGTATATTTACAGTTTAGTTAAAAGTTCTATTTATCACTTGCAATTGCAAAAAGAAAGAAACCCTATCATTCTTACATTGTATTTTAACCATGTATGTTAAAATTGCTAAAAGAATTACCAGCCAACTGGTCATTTCATTGACTTGCCAAAGCGAGTTCACTTACATTTGCACTTGGCAAGTGTTCATTTATGACCCAGTGAACAACCATGGATGACATGCACGTTACAAGTCATGTTCTATTGCCCAACTTACCTCCTTATCTACTTTAAAAAAAAAAAATACAAAAATATCAATACCACAAACAGATCAAAAAGGTGAAACTGCGTTATTGTAAAATGCAAACAGTTATTATATTTAGTAATTATTATATATACTGTATCTATGACAGGGTATGGCAAGCCATATGCTGGGCAGCCCATGCAGGGTCCCGGGAGCTTGGCATGACACCTAATGAACTGAAATAAACATATACACTCAGCTTTAGTCATCCTGCCAGCGTGCCTTCTCATAATATATATGAAAAGAAATCTTATATCGCTCCCAATTTTTCAGTGTTCACAACATTTCTCAAAAGCTTTTGGTTGTGTATCAGTAAAAAGCACTGCACTTTTATTTCACTGATCTATTTGTTTAATGATTTTATGTGTGCATGTATGTATTTATCTACCTGCTATACTGAGAAGAACAGACTCCTGTGAAGAATGATTCTTGCAGCTGGTGCCCATGGAAGCAGAAGCACCTCAAACTCAGTTTCTCACCACATTTCAGTAATGATCACCTCAGCATCTCTGATATCTGATGACCAGCAACAGACTGGCTTAAACCGAGCAGCCAGTGTTTCTTTCCTCGAGTTGCTGTACAATTTGCCACAATATATATCTGGGAAGCAGATGGACATCATTGCATTTTTATCTGTTTGCTGGTGCAATCGTGCGCGCCATCTGCCCATCCTGACCACCTTGTACTAGCTTGAATAGAGAAGGGTAATGTTGTTTATAAGACATTAGAATATTTTGGTTTCTATTTTCTGTAATTGGGTCAGGGGACCTGAATATGGATAATAGGAGCTTTGATGAACTTTGGGGTCTGGGGTTTCCTGTATGTCCAATTAATTTGCATGAGGAATGTGCCTGCATGTATGGGGGGGAGGGGACGGGCTGCACGCCCAAGGCAAACAGGGGTCCAGATGTATTTTATTAACTGTAACATGCTTTACAAGAGACACTTACCAGGATAATAAAACAAAGTAATGTTTTATAAGAATAAAGACTTCTGTGCTCCTTTAAAAACTACCTTCTTAAAATAATTTACAAAATTAAAATACTTGAGTAATAATATATGAAAGTGATTTCAAATCAACCAAAAAGTGACTTTGGTTTGTTACTTAAATTTATAGGTATGGGGAGTTCTCTTACATTTTTTACATTAGGCAGGGAAAGATGATGGGACTTTCTTTTTCTCTTTTAAAGGAAATAAGGGACGCAGTCAGGATTCAAAACGGTTTTCCCTACAAGTACCAAAGCATGTGATAACTACTACTATATCTTCTGTGCTAAAAAGCCCTTCCCAAACTTGGAAAAAACACACAAACCAGTAAACTGCTCCATGGCAGAGGCCTGCATATATTTGAGTGGAAACATTCACTATAGAGCTTCAAAAAAGAGGGAGTTATAGAGAGAGACTGATTTGCGTGAAGATAAAGGGAGTGAAAATGAGAAAACGAAGAAACTGTCAAAAGAGCAAACAAAGTTTCACCTTCTATTTGGGGTTGGATGATTTCTTCGAAATGTCTTGGTAATGACCTAACATGCTGCCTCTCCAGATATACCCACATTAGCCTATATTACAGAGAAGAAAATACAAAGGGAAAAAAACAACCTGAAAGGGTAAATTAAAAATCCCAAAAATATATTTATATATTTATATTTATATATATTTACGAGGCATGTATCCACAAAAAAGAGAAAAGAGAACAAAAACAAGCAGTCTTTTTTAACTTTGTGTCAAAAGTCCAAATTAAAATAATAATAATAATAATTATTATTGTTATAATAATATCATCAATAGTAAATCAGCAAACCAAAATGAGTAGACTAAGATCCTATAAGCGTAGCACTGAGAGGTCAGTCAGCTTTCTCCAAAGGGAGTCCAAAGCCTCAATCCACTAGGTGGAGCTGCAACACACTTTGAGGAACTTTATCCTTCACATGAAGTCCAAAAAAAAAAAAAAAAACTAGTTCCAAGAGTTCAGCAGAAAACATAAGCCCAAAATGTGCTGTGGCCCCCCTGGCAACCGTGTCTCCGATTTACAAAGCTGTTCGGGGGTTCCACAACAAAAGGTGTCTTGTGCAACAAAACAAAAAAGGAGGAGCAAAGAAAAAAATAAATCTCAAAATTTTAGACATTGAGATTGTTAGTGAGGCCGTAGCGCGCCTTCCTTCGAGGTCATGCCAGATACTGCTGCATTGCTGTTTTTGCCCTGAGAGAAAGGGAAATGTGAACCGTCACATCATTACTGTGGCAACAAACCAAACAACAGATGAAACAACCACCAAAATGCCAATCTGTCCATCACCTGTCACAGAGGTTGGGATCTGATGCCTGGGTGAGTTTGTGTAAGATATCAACAAAGCCCATCTCCCTTAGCTTATCTTGTCTCTCTTGTGAGCCTGGAGGAAGTAGAAAAACAGAAACTTGTATTGTTGACAATACACAAAGAGTCCTATTTAAAGGAGTAGTTCACTTAAAAAAAATAAATAAATAAATAAAAAACTTTTGCTGATAATTTACTCACCCCCATGTCATCCAAGATGTCTGAGTCTTTCTTTCTTCAGTCGAAAAGCCATGAAGGTTTTTGATGAAAACATTCCAGGATTTTCTGCATATAATGGACTTCAATGGGAACCAAACGGTTCAAGGTCCAAATGAGAGTTTCAGTGCAGCTTTAAACGACACCAGACAATGAATAAGGGTATTATTTAGGACCCTTTGAGTCGTGACTTTTGAAAAAAAAAAAATAATAAAAAAAGATTTGTTCCTTTTGATGAACGAGTTTGAACAGGAGAGTCACAAACGCTCATCACAGAACAGAGCAAGGCGAGCATTTGTGCTTATAAAACTTAAACTTTTTTATTTATTTTTTTAAATGTCCGATCGTTTCGCTAGATAAGACCCTTATCCATCGTCTGGTGTCGCTTAAAGCCCTTTGAAGCTGCACTGAAACTCTCATTTGGACCTTGAACCGTTTGGTTCACATTGAAGTCCATTATATGGAGAAAATCCTGGAATGTTCATCAAAAACCGTAATTTCTTTTCGACTGAAGAAAGAAAGACGTGGACATCTTGGATGACATGGGGGTGAGTAAATTATCAGCAAAAGTTTTTTTTTAAAAGTGAACTACTCCTTTAACTCAAGGTTACACCATCAGATATGAATAAACAACACCAAGTGAACTACAAACTGCACTGCTGTTGGATGAATAATAAATAAATAAATAATCAGAGCCTCCAAACAGGAAATATTTAGGAAAAAGTTAATGTTAAGATGTTGTTATTTTATAAATCTTTTTCCATTTAAATAACACCATTAAATTTAACAAATATGTTGACGTTACGTTTTATTGTACTTTCTTTCTTTGGGAGCTTGAATGCATTAACATTGAATGTGCAAATTTAAAAATATATTATTAAATCAGGTTTTAAACCCCACAAATTAGTTGCGATTAATGTTTTAATTAATTGACAGCCCTAATTGTATTTTTAAATTCTGTTGTGCCACAAATTCAGACAACAGTTATACTGTGCAACCGTTTGTAATTTCAATGACAAAACTCGTGCTCAAAAATCTGTTCAAAACCTCCACAAACCATGCGTCATGAGCTCCTCACCATCCTCCTCATTCCAGATGAGGTTAGAGATGCAGAAGGTTGCAGCCAGCTGCAGTTTCACATTGGAGTGACCCTGAATCATAGAGAAGAGAAGCAAAATAATGATCCAGCAAGAGAAAGTAAAGAAGGGCCAGGAGAAAAGGACAGTGACAAGAGGGAAGCCAACAACAGAACAAGGAGACTAAGGCAAGCAATTAGAAAACAGAAAAAACTAGTATGACAAAGAAGCATTGAAAACAAAGACCACGACTGAGAAACCAGATGAGCTAAGGACAATACACTGACCATGTAATATTTAATTTTTTGGAGCATGTCGTCATTGGTCATAATGAGTTCCTTGGCAGTGTTTCCGTCAGCAATGTTGGCCAATATGCACAATGTCTGCA
Source organism: Pimephales promelas (assembly GCF_016745375.1). The sequence goes on along the minus strand of NW_024121266.1, from coordinate 6,243,769 downwards.
AAAGATGCCAAAGGCATTGTTAAGGATCAACTTCGAAGACTTAATCATCACCTTTAGACTTCTTTATCTAAAAACCAAGGCTCCTAAACAAAATAGAATTAAATAAAAGTTTTGTTTTATAATATGAAAAAAAAAGAAAAATCATATTAGGTCTTTAAAAGCACCATTCATATCTGTATGAATAATGATTGAGGTTGGGAGATGCAGGTAAAAACAAAATCAAGAAATCTCAAGAAACACTTTTCAATGTTGAAAACCATTGTAAAGCCAAATATTTTTGGAAAGAAACCATGATAAAGTACAAAATAAAGCATTTATTTGAAATTATATAATTAAGCAGTTCACACTGTACAATTTTGGCCGTCTGAGGGAAATTTCGAGAACCCTAAAAGATTCCTCGGATCCAAGGCCCAAATCTGAAGTCTTTTATTGTTAGTTCACCAACAGCTGAGTAAGGACCATTGCGATAAAATTTGACCTCAAGGCGGAATTCTGGCAATGTCAGAAGATTTGACGCACAGTCCTGTAGATACTTCTTCTACAACAGCAATCAAATCAAAAACCAATGGGGGGGCACCAAACCTGATGATACAATATTGAGACAACAACAAACCACCACTTGCTCCACACACACCGTTTCCTTTTAATAGAAGTCATGATCAAAATAAACAGTTTTTGCTTTTGTTTGCTAGCCACCATTTCTATCCCGCATATAATGCAGTTGGCGTCCCCGAACGTGTCAAGGATTGATGATGTAAAACTCCAGACAAGTCTTCTTGCATGTGAACCTTTTTAAACATCTTAATGACAACTGAGATCTCACAGTGTGACATGACTTACAGCAGGGTTCATGTTCATACAGTCTGACAAGCAAAGAACTGTTATAAAACGTACAGTGTACACCCAGCTTTAGTGTGTTTGTGTAGCTCACCTGCTCTTTGACCTCTATGCTGTGTTCTCCCTCCAAGATAAGCGTGACCGCTTGCATTATCTGCTTCCCATGTGAGCTCATGATCTGGTCTATATGCTACCAAAGACAAGGAAAGACAATTAGTGTGTGTGCACGTGTGTGTGTGTGTGAGCTACAGAAAGCCCATAATCTTGTAAGACCCTGAGAACATATCAGACAAATATATATATATAAATATATATGATTGTTACCGGCCGGGTGGAGAGCAGGTTTCGAAGAAGCCCCAATGTTTTCATGAGCACATTGGCATCAGGATCAGACAGGAGTCTAAAGAGCTGTTCTGTGCCCAGAGCTCGAACGATCTCCACCTTCACTTTCTGATCTGCCTGGAAGGCCATATTCTGCACAAACATGCATTGCGGTCACTGACGACATTGAGTGTTTTCATCTTGAAGCTTTGGTGAGGACCGAAGTCAACCGGTCTTACCATGAGAGCCCAGATACCGTTGACCCTCAGAGCTGGACTGTCACTTTGTGTCAGGCTGCATAGTAACTCAATAACCCCAGACTCTAAGATAGGCTGAGAACAAACACATACAGTCACACTCGAAGCCCAGTGGCACTTTAAAATAATCCTCTCATTCTATTTAATGAAAAAATTAAATGGTATAAGCAACAATGTTGTTCTACTGCCTGCTGATAATGATAATTCTCTTAAATTGATGTAGAAAATGAGAGTGATTAATCAAACCATTAAAGATATGTACCACTAGTGTTTCATAATAATATCAATACTTTTATTTTACAGCAATGCACAATAGTCATGGCTGCCTTCAAACATTAAATCATAGAACTTTTATTTTAGTGAAAACTGCAAAGAAATCTTAAAGCTTCTCTTTTGTTGACAACAGTTTTATAAATGATTCTCGTGGACCCTTTTACAATTTTCCATTTTACAAATTTAGGAAGAGGGTTGACTGGTTGCACTTTCAAGCGCACATAAAAAATGAACCCCCAAAATACTATTATTTTTAATAAAGATTTGAAATAAATAAATAAAAAACTACAACAAATCTACACAGATCACACAAATGACCAATTTTGGATTCAAAAACTAATTAAAAAAAAAAAAAACTATTCTATATGGTTGCTAAGGTGTTCTGAGTGCGCTCAGCAAGCAATGCTTTAGCAAGCAACACTAATAAACGCTCATCCCAACAGAGTGTGTGTACTTTACCTCTTTGCTGGGTGAAAACTCCAGCAGTAAGTTGCATAGTGTTGAAGAGGCCATGACAAGCACCTCGTCTGGGGCGTTCTGTAATAACTGCCCTCAAAAGCAAATGTGCATTCAGTTAGGGTTTGATTAGCGTTCAGTAATTCCTAAACATCATATGAATATCATACCTTCATTAGTGGCTTCCATACTGCATGATCGTGGAAACTCGTTCTTAGCTGTTGTACGGATCGTGATAAACTGTGCAGACATCTAAAAGAAATTTAAATGAAATCAGTTGAAACTGAAAGAGCAAACAAAACCTCTTTTCTTTGTTTTATTCTTTATATATCCAATAGGTGCGCACTTAAAACAAACATTTTACATTCGTACTAATGTTTGCTCAAAAGTTTACGGTCTCTAAGTCTCTTATGCTCACCAAAATTGCATTTATTTGAAAATTGCAGTAATAGCATTAATATGATGAAATTTTATAATAAAATAAAATAATTTAATTTATTACAAAGATGAATTTTCAGCATCATTACTCCAGTCTTCAGTCACATGATCCTTTAGAAACCATTTTTATTTATTATCATCAAACTTATGAATGGTAGTGAATGGCAGCTTTTGTTTTTTGATAGACAACAATAAAGAGAAAAGGTGTGTCATACCTGACTGCTGCTAACCGTACTTTGATACTAGATTCTGATAGGCCGCTAACGATCCTGTCCATCATGTTTTCTGTCTCTGTAATCTGTAGTGGGAAATTTATGTAAATTAAAGGGGAAAATATAATATAATATAATATAACTTTGGTAATACCATGGGGGTTTCTCGTCATGGATGCATCTCACCTTTTTTCTGATGTCCTCGTCATTGGAGCCCAGTGAAGCATAGAGTTTAAAAGCTGCTTGTCGGAGCTCATGTGCATGTTTCAAGTCATGGTCCAACTACAAGAAGACAGGCGATCAGTTAAACTGAGTCTTCATTTTATCGTAAAATCAAAATGTACCTGGATTTGAATCTTCATAATTAGCTTTAAATAAAAACAACCAAAGTCTCTGGTAAAGCTTATTAAATGTGTGTAAATGTATATGTGTGTGCGTGAATTTACCCTCTTAATATCAGTGATGGCACTGACGGAGCTCGGGTATTTAAAGTAGTCAGCCAACATGGACACAAGGTGGTCAGTGACGCTGGCAATCCGCTGTAGCTCTATGTCCGGCTCCATCAGGTAGGCCAGTGTCTCGGCCCCCTCCACCCTCTCCTCCAGTAACCGCTCTTTACTGCACATCCGGACCAGGCAAGGCAAAGTCTGTCCACCGACACACAGCTAGTTACTATGCACTCTCAACGGTTTCTCATCTGCATTCATCGTGTAAATAAGGATTTTTTTCGGAAGGTACCTTTAGTACAACACAGCCATCGTCTGTACTGATGGCTCCTGCTCGGCACATGTATGTTAAACTGAGAAAGAAAGAGTGCGAGTGTGTACAAGCTGAGGGGATTACACATGTATTTTCACAAATAACCTGCAGGGTGAGATTTACTTACCATTTTGCGGCTGTAAGCTGCATTTCGATGGGTTTGTCCCTTTGCATCATTCTAACAAAAACCTGAGAGAGCTGCTCACCATCTACAAGCACTGAGAAACATACAACAAATTAATATGATTTGAACAAGCTGAAATATTATTGATTTTCTTCAATAGACACACAGGAAACCTAAATAAAGCCCTGAAGGAAACAATCACAACGTCTGATTCAAAGAAAAAAGGAGCATTGCAAATAAAGTCATATCAGTCTTTTTCTTCCATTGATGATGATTTTCAGGCTCTAACACTACACTATTAACTAAGGGCAAGCTCACACTACAGAACTGTAAAACTATCTACACTACACAAGGTTTCTCATTTGTCACTGTCTTGTCATAATAGCATGCACAAACAATACACTACAAAACAACACTGAGAAGGTGCACAAACTACAAGACATTTGGTCAAGAGCAAACAGCGGAAACATAATAATAATAATTCATTCTCACCATTCACCAGTGTCATGGAGACCTGAGCATTCTCATAGGCCAAGACTGAGAAACACTTTAACGCCTGCATCCGTACCTGCAGAGAGAATATACCATTATTAATCTGTATATCACAGTTTGTCTGAATACTTGATTCTGATGGTGGTATGTGTGCAATAAAACAGGTAGTTCCAAGTCAGTTTAATCACTGTTCTGTAATTAATGCGCTGCTTTCATTTAACAAACTTTGCCACTGAATCGTTAAATAATTAATATTAGTCAGCAAAAGGTTGTAATGTCGCTGTTTTTGAAGCAATTAAACTCACAATTTTCAATTAATTAAATGTAACTTTATTGCACTACTTTATCTTTGTGTCTGATTTAAAGTGGACAAAATGCTAGATCTAACTAGATCTGGTAGCTGATGAAAACAGCCAGAATTTTAAACCTTCCAGTCAAATTTAGCACTGCTAACATCAATGACACATTTAACTTGTCAATGCTGGAAAATGAAAATAGTATAAGCAGGATAATCCACAGCTAGCTATACATTAAACTATGTGAAAGCACTCCGAAGGCAACCATCCTCTGCTTTGTGTCAGGTGGTTCTTTGCCTCCACATCATGCATTAAAACCGTTTAACACACAGCTAGCCATGAATTGTCCCTTATGGATACACCAACATGCATAAACAAATACAATAACAACTGGAAAAGCCATTCTGTTCCTTTTTGTACCTTATAGGAAGGAGAGATGAGCAGTGGAGCGATGTTCTGGATGGCACCATGGTTGAACAACACTGTCTGATGTTCTGGAGTCTGAACACACACATTATTCAACATTTTAGGGTGTGTATTGTATGTGATTAATCCTATCGCAATTTAGAGCTGGAACTATTTGTCTTATAAATCTGAATAAATGCATATTTATTGTATGATGCGGAGTTGTGTGTTACCTTGCAACAGTGGGCGAATATTTGCGTGATGTATTCCTGTGTGTGCTGTGACCGACTCAGCAAGGACATGAGGTGGGGGATCACAGTAGGGTCCTGATGCAAATAAAAACATTCTGTTCATGCACGTGCATATGTCATTTCAGAATGGGACACGTGCGAGTCGTAGTCGTCTTACTGTGTAGAGCAGCTGCACTGGTGTGACTGGACTGATGAAAACGGTTCTTAAACAGCGCAGACATGCCTCAATGAAGATCAGATCAGAACACAAGAGACCTGCAGAAACACAAAACACATGAACACTTTTCAAATAAAAATATATAGCAGAAATCAGCATGGATTTGTAGAGAGAAAAAGAGAGAGGTGAAAGAGCAAGAACCTTGCAGCAGGGCTGGGATGATGTGACAGTCCACCAGGGACTTGATGTTGTTCTCTGTGCCCATGGCAAGACTGCCCAACACGACCGCACATTCAGTCCTCAGCTCCAGACTGGAGGAGCTTTGCTGGAGAAGATACAGGAGTCTACATACACACACACACACACACACACACACACAACCTTGTCATCATCATCATCATCATCAATAACATCATTAGAGTCAGGGATTAGCATGTAAAAGTTCAAAAATCAACATAGAACAGCTTTTTGTGCATCTTAAAGCTGCAATCCGGTGTTTTTTCCTCTTTGTCGCCATCTCTGTTCGAAATCTGCAATTGCAGTTATTCGCGGAATTATCAACTTTACATGAGTTGTACATCGACACCCTCGACGTGGCACAGCGTGGATGAACACAATGTTTGAGGAGAGTGTGCAGCTGTCAGTCGCCGCGTGGATACTGGCATTTAGAATTACAGATTATTATTTTTTGGAAGTATGAACAACATAATAGTTTTCACCAGAAAATGTCCTCTGAACTAGTAAGAGACATCCACTTTTGTTCTGGTTATGACATTGCAGTAAATCACGTTGATTAAATCCAACAATCGCTTAAAAGTTATCATATCACACAAAACCGTACAAATTATACTTTGTTCTCAAATTGTTAATGTTAACAGCATAAGCAAGCATTGCATGACAACATGTAATTTGACAACATGTAATTTCAAATTTGAAGTGAGCGGACCTACCTTGGCACGGCTCCCAGCACAATCAGGTTGGCCTTCTGTTTGTTGTTTCCGATGACTGCATTCTTCATGTCACTGTCAATCCAGAAATGCACAAAACACATATATTTAAAACAGCATAACAGAAAAACAGTACAAGTATTTCTCAATACTTTGAGTGCGCTGTTGCTCTCAGCTGAACCACAATCCAGGGAAAAATTGAGGTTGCTGACCTCAAACTTTTAGCTGAAAAATATATACACTACTGTTCAAAAGTTTAAAAGGTGAATTAGACTTTTTTAACTTTAGGAAACTCCTACAAATGCATATGCATTAAGGTCAGCCGCAAAGACAACTGTGTCCACAGCTTTTCAGCGCTAATTTTTTTACTAAATCCTTAAAAAAAAAAAAAAAAAAAAAAAAAAAAAAACATTAAGAACACAACTGTTATTCAACATTCATAAATGTAATCTTCTTTAGAAATCTAAAGGCATTTCTTTAGAAATTAGAAACTTCTTTCATCACATTAAAAATTCTTACAGACCCCAAACAACTTAACAGTAGTGCATGAATAATGGATATTTTAGTAAGTGTTCATAATTTTTTAACAAGCCATTTTCCACATTTTTTGCAGTTCGTTTCATTGTGAGATCATTTTTTAGAAATGTTTACACATATTATGTTTTCTTTCAAACTGCATGTATAATAACTACACAACAATTGGAAATATGTCATTTAAAACCACAGAAGTAGAGGACACTGATGTTTTTGGTTGACATATCATACAGTTAGCGTATATTTGAATGATCTGAGGATTATAGAGGCTGATAATGATAGAGCAAACAGTAACATTTTCCCAGCAGAGATCTCATGTCTTGTTCAGCTCACTTACAGCATGTACAGATAATGTAGCCACATTCAATTTCTCCTGTGAAGTTTTAACATAGTATGAATGGAATGAAGACGAAGTGAAATATCACTTTTCTGAAAATAAAGATGCACATTATCTGTGCATTTTATCGATATCGTTCTGCCACCAATAATGATGGGAGGATTGATGTCAGTTGCTTTATCGGTGGGGGGGGGGGGGGGGACATGAGCGAATATTTTGCAAGGATTATTGCTAGTCTTCGTCAATAGAACTCAAATTGTTTACCAATGTGACCATAGTCATAATAAACTTACGCTGTGTTTTAAGTCATATTGTAATAATTTATTTGAGAGTTGAGTGCATATGATGCTAGATGATAGATACAAATATAAAGCACCAATTACAAACCTAATGTGCATCATTTGCTCTTTATTTTGTTGCATTATCACTAAAAAGCTTCCTGGTTTTGTTAGGAAATGAAAAAGGGCGCGGGGGGGGGGGGGGGGTGTAACTGGTATTGTTAACTGAAACCATTACAAATCATTTTCGGTCATTTAAATCAAGCTCTAATTATCAGTTGATTTAATTTAGAATGAGTCAAAGTAGATGGAACAAAAACAAACATTTCAGTTAGTTGCCAAGACAACATTTTTAGGAGGAACAAGAAATTCCCAGGAGGGTTTGAACACAACATTATTTAAGAACAATTAGCTTAATTCGTCTAGCTTAAATTCCCCATAATTATTTAGCTGACACGCCTCCAACTGGAAAAGTCTGCTCCAAGAGAATTATGAATTATTATTATTGGTGCAACTCTGCACATTCATCAGAGATCATCAGAGATCTACACAAATCATTTCATTTGAACTTGATGAACAGGGCCAGGCAGCATGAATGCATTAACTCTATAATAATCTGTGTTTTGGTTGATGTTTACTCTGATGGAAGATTTATATCTGTGGAAAAGTGCGGCAAAGGCAGTACAGTCGAGAAACGTCAAGCTAACAGTAACCAGAGCTAGAGTTAAAAATAAAGATGAAGAGACCCGAGCTGCAGCTACCCAGACACACTTACATAAACACACAAAACAAATACAGCACATCACCACATCTCGCATGAAACAACAACAACAACAACAACAACAAACTCAACTTTTTCTCTCTAAGGACTAAACAACCTCCTATGGTGTTAGCCTCATCTTTTGCACTCAGAAAAGTGAGCATGGTGACCTGTAACAGAGCAGATCCCAAACACACAGGAAGGACGTATGGTTGTGTACTCACATGACTCCCTGCAGCACGTTCTGTGGGTCAGGGTCGAAAAGCCGGTCAACATAGTGGCGACTCGTGGCTGTGACTTCCTGCATGGTGACAAATGACAGCACAAAGCGGATTCAGCAAACTCATCCCGTCTGAGGCATCACAACACCTTCATTCTCGCCCCATAGCCACCTCTCCGGCTCACAGGGTCCAAATACATCAGTCTGTTTATCCTTACAGTCACCGGCTGTTGGTGGAAGTCTCTAGAAGGAGAGCAGAGACCTGCCTGCCACCTCTTCACACACCGCAGCTCTCGCGTATAGAGACGGCAATTTCAGGCCAGAGAAAAGTGGGAATGATGCTCTGTGGGAACGATGGTCACCCCAAACACACCAAAGAATCTATCCAATCAGCTTGCACTGCTATAAATGTCACTTCATGTTTCAAAACATCACATTTTCAGATGAATTTCACATTGAATATAACCATTGTATTATGTTCAAATCTGAAAACAATTTAATGGTGAAGGTCTCACACTCCAAGAAAAAAAAAAAAACAACCTGCAAATATTCAACCCGATCTCACGCCAATTCGTATGAATTTTACGAGGTGGCTAGTTCATAACAATTCGTATGGATTTTACGAGGTGGCTAATTCATTACAATTCGTACGAACTCACTAGTACGAATAAGTACGATTTTTGCTAAATCGTACATATTTTACGAGTTGGCCAATTATGAATTCGTACTACGAATGACCTACCCCTGACCCCGCCCCCAAAACCTACCCATCAGGTGAGTTTAGACAAATCGCACTAGCCACTTTTTATTCACTCGTACGAATTCGTACAAATTGGTCGTTGTGAGACAGCGTTGAAATATTTAACATTATATTACAAAAAAAATTAACATAGGAACATAAAATGTTTAAAACTAAATCCCCGAACTGTAAATAGTATGAGCAATATTGTAACTATTTTTAAACAAAACAAAAATATATATATATACTTCTACTGTGTGCTTTTCTATGCTCAGTAGAGCATGGCACTACCAACTGAATATGCATGAATGAACTGATAAAAATGTATGACTTCAATGCAGTGCCAAACGCATAAATGTAAATACCCTCAGACACCCTCACACAACAAAATTCAACTAAAAATGAACACATTTCACAACACATGTTGATATTTTTTCATGTTAAGGCATTTTTAAGATTTTTATAAATTGGCCAAATTGACCTACAACGTAATAAAAAGTGATTCACTGTATATAACCTGTTCTTACACAAACGAATTTCAAATAGACCTAATTTGAGATAATTATTCAATTACAGTATTAACCACTCCTAATTTTGTAACTGTCATTCTATTCTAGAGGTCATTCCTTAAATAAATAATTAAAGCTGCAAATCTTCCATAATTCATTTATTTGACAATTACCAAAATAAGATCTTTATGCATTGAGATTCATTAAAGGCAAAGTATGTAAGTTTCCCCACTAGATGTTGCTTATTCAAAACAATAACAAAAGTGTATCTTAATGACGCTTTGAGTGAGTATGGATTCATGGGAGTTATCGTCTTCACCTCCACAGCTATCCAACGGGACTCAGAAATCAAGTTTATAGATGAGCTAATGTATTAACGTTACTGTGACATGAAGCAGGGCAGAGAGGAGTGCGGAACGAGGTAGGTGGAGCAAATGCTAATGAGAGACTCCTGCGCAACACCCCGGCCTCGAGTCCCATGAAGGCGCTTCGGCTTTAATCGTGTTCGTAGGCCGCTTCTTACGTTTAGTTGTTTATGTCTATTATACGATTAAAGTTATGTTCAACATTTGACAGTTCCCACCTCCTTTTTTCTTGAACTTAATGTTACAGTTACTTTTGATCACTTAAAATCACATTCTTTTATTTCATTCAAACGAAATAGCTGCAAGTGCTTAATTACAACTCATACAGGTCACTTTAACAAAAGAAGTAAAATTATGGGCTAATGTAGCGCTGTTTATTTGGTCAAAAATAAACATAATAAAAATACATTTGAGTGTGTTTTTACATTGCAGTAAGCTATGATGACGTTGCCAGCCGAGGCAATGACACGAGCCGTTAAACTGGTTTAAATGGCTGATTTCTCTGAATTTAAACATTCTTGGACACATTTGGGATAATGTAGATTCAACAAGTTAACGGTATATAGAACATTGTTCTATTATTTTTTACATTTTAATCCATACAATGCTTTTAATATACTAATACAGTGGTTCTAAACCCTGTCCTAAAATACCACCAGCCCTGCACATTTTGTATGTCTCCCTCATCTATCGCACCTGATTCAACTCATGAGCTCATTAGTAGAGACTATAAGACCTGAAATGAGTGTGTCAGATATAGGCAGAATTACAAAATGTGCAGGGGTGGTGGTACTCCAGGACAGGTTTGAGAACCATTGTACTAGCAGACATTAATTTAGATCTTTAAAAAAGGCACATAGCATCTTTAAACCTTAGTCCTTATGTTCAGTTTGGGGTCTGAAATACTTCAGGCCACCTTAACACTTCAAAACAGATACAATATGCAAGTTATTTTATAGCATCATCAAGACATGAACAGTCTAATAATGATAATAAAGAAAGCTTCGTGCTAAAAAAAAATTGTTTGGGGCCTCAGAGACTTCAGGTGTAAAACATGAATAAATGCAATACATTTGATTATCAAATATGACTTCTGAAAAGAAACAGTGAGTATATCAACACCTTTATAACAAAGGATTAAAGATTTATCAATATCACACAACTGGTTTTCATTACATCAGAGGAGCACATTCCTATTCAAGATATCAATTTAAATACAGGGGCAGATGAGATTGGAATTATCCAGTAACATGGCATGCTATACATCACATCACCAGTGTATTAACACCTATAGTGTACTTGGGTACCACCACAGTGAGGGTAGATCAACATGTGTCAAAACATACAGTACAACTACTGGGCTGTCAAAAGGGGGGCGTTACCACCATATTTGCCCATCAGCTCATCATTTAACCACTATATCAGAGAATATAAAGCAGGTTTGTTTTTGTTTTTGAAGCCCCAGCTCTAAATATAGACTGAAAACTAAATATAACTTTGATTTGACAGCTCTGAGCACATCCAGATCTGCTGTTAGCCACATAAACACACAAGCAATTATTAAAAAACACACACCGTTTAATTTAAGATCACTCGCTAAAGTATATCTAATGTGTCTAGTGTATTTCTGAGAGATCCTGAAGTGAAAATGTGAGGTTTCAATTGGTATAATCAAAGAGACTCACGGATAACACGCTGATGCGTAAAGGGGCCTCCAGCAGGCACGCCATCATTCACTCATCGGGACATTCAAAGCGGCACTTTCCACACAAACACAGCCTAATCAGCGGAATATTTACAGCAGCACTTTCTCCCCAAACTTAAATCGCAAAACACACAGTCCAGCACTTTCCACACTACTGGGTGTCAAATGTTACTGCCTCTCTATTTAAGTTTTTAAAAAAATTATAATACAACATATATGTTTTTTTTTATTTCTAGGAATTTAAATAATTAAAAGACAATTAATAATTTAAATAATAACAATTAAATTAAATAAAATAATATGTGGTTCAAATGAGAGACAAAACTCTTCCTAGAAGTCACTTCAAAAAGTGATTTTCTTGGTTCAAAAAGCCGCATCCTTCTTTGAGGCTTTTGCAATCTTAGAAGAATAGGGCGATTTTATGAAATGTCTCACCGCGGACATTATTATACAAAAAGCACATTTTCCTATTAATTAATTAATAATAATAAAGACCATACATTAAGTTCAGCAGTATAATTTGAATTGAAGAAATAAATCGTTTTTTTTATTGAACACAAGTGGATTATTCCACACCACACCGAACATTGCTGCACTTTCTACAATTTTCAAAGTCAAATTCAGAGTGCTTCAGTGGCATACAATTACAAGCCAAATTCATAAACACACACACAAAAAAATTAATATATATATATATATATATATATATATATTAGTATGAATAATAATAAAGAGAAAATTAAAAAAAATATAATAAAACAGTGAGCAACAGTAGATGATAGACAGCAGTCTTTTAGTCAGTTACATCATCCGTATGTCTGGTCAATTAATGTAATTAAATATCACTATTCTACCCTTATTTTAATCTAAAATGAATATTATTATTATTATTGGTTATTTTTTATACAAACAAAATTCTTATAATTTGTATATCGCTGTTCAACATGTCCCGATAATTCGATAGTTGTAATATTGCGAACGTGCGACCAAATGCATGCTGATCAATGTCCTTAGTCAAATGTTTTACAAGTTGTATAACTAAATAACGAATATAAATTACGGAAAGTGTGGATGAAGAATAAAAAATGCATTTAGTGCACTGGTCACATGACCGTTTTGCGCATGAGCAGAGTAGCATATGAGTGCAGGGAGGCAGAGCTGCTGCTGGAATTAAGTACAACTATGTACATGCTGACCGATGTTTAACGCTTTTTGTCATCTTTGAGTGTAACGCTGTGGTTTAGAGAAATAAGGATGAAGGTGGCAGTAGAAGGCTGTTGTCATGGAGAGCTGGATAAGATATATGAGAGCATCAGTTACCTGGAGAATAAAGAAGGTGTGAAGGTGGACCTGCTTCTGTGCTGCGGAGACTTCCAGGCTGTCAGAAATGAAGGAGACATGAAGTGCATGGCGGTGCCTGCCAAATACAGACAAATGCAAACTTTTTACAAGTAAGGAAACCCCTGACGTTATTCTCTGGATAGATCGATAGACAGATGAGCAGACAGATAAGTATATAGGCATGAAATCAGATAGATAGATAGATAGATAGATAGATAGATAGATAGATAGATAGATAGATAGATAGATAGATAGATAGAAATGGCATGTTTATGAGTTATTTAATGTCAAATAAAAGGTAAATATTGTATTGGTGATATTGGTCGACCATTGTTTCTCAAGTCATTACAATTGGTTTTTCTAAGGTACTACTCTGGTGAGAAGAAAGCTCCTGTCCTGACGATTTTCATTGGCGGAAACCATGAGGCATCAAACTATCTGCAGGAACTTCCGTATGGAGGCTGGGTGGCTCCCAACATCTATTACCTGGGTCAGATCTTTAGGCTATAGCCGCTATACTTAAAAATATTGTTGCTTTAATAGGTCGTTAGATTAACAATACTAGTATACATTTTGTGTTTCAATGTACTTTTATGGCTTTCTGGATAACACTTGGCTTAAATAACAGTCCCCAATAGATCTGATGTTCCTCATTACTCAGGTTATGCAGGTGTTGTACGCTTTAGAGGTGTACGGATTGGCGGTCTTTCTGGAATATTTAAATCCCACGATTACAAGAAAGGTGAGTTTTAACAGTTCCAAATCAACTATGTGTTACTCATAAGACACAAATATGCATTTTTGAAAATAATTTATGTAATTTTAGGACACTTTGAGTTTCCGCCGTACAACCAAGAAACATTGCGCAGCGTGTACCACATACGGAACATTGACGTCTTCAAGCTTAAACAGGTAATTTTGTAATGTAGAATGCATCAATAGACATTTTACACATTCAATAATAAGGATGCAGATTCAGAAGAAAAAAAATTAAAATTATGCATCAAGAAAAATCAGACAAATGTTTAATTCATAAAAAGAGGGCTTGGCAAAATACTATTTATTTACATGTATAATTTGTAACCTCACTTCTCAAGCTCAAGATGCCCATAGACATCTTCGTCACGCATGATTGGCCGAGAGGTATTTATCACTACGGCAACACAAATCAGCTTCTGCGCAAGAAGAAGTTCCTCAGACAGGAAGTGGAGAGCGGTACCCTGGGCAGCCCTGCTGCTGCAGAACTCTTAGACCACCTGCAGCCCAGCTACTGGTTCTCCGCTCACCTGCACGTGAAGTTTGCTGCACTGATGCAACATGAGGTGGGTCAGTGGTTTTGACAAATACCTTGAAAAGCCTTCGATAACGCTGTTGCAGATACACTAGATTTAAGCCACATCTTACAGATATATTCACAATCATTTGCTGGCAATATAAAATGAAAAAAATATATCTAGAATATCTTATTGTGATTTGTATTCAGTCCACTAGATAGTCATTAGATTAATCCTCAGACTAATTTTGTGATGCCTCATGATTTGTGAAAAAGAGAGCATTTATGTATATATATATATATATATATATATATATATATATATATATATATATATATATATATATATATATATATTGTAATGTGTGTGTGCAATATCTGCAAATGTTAAGAGAGAAATCTTTTAAAATATGTTTATACATGCATATATTTTTATTTTATGACAACATAAATTGAACATGTCTTATGAAATAGCTTCTGGAATATCTCTATTTTATTCTTTTTTTAAACCTCTCTTGGAGTTACATACAGGCCTTAGATAAGATATCAGAGTTAATTTTTTGTTGAAAAGTAAATAACAACAAGCCATTTGTCACATTAGGCTAAGAATAATTCTGCCGCAAAGATCACCAAGTTTCTCTCACTTGACAAGTGTCTTCCACATCGAGACTTCCTTCAGGTAATGATCCTGTAGTTTCCATCAACAAGCATATTTCAAGATCCACCAAATACTGTATTGTGGATCTAGTAGAAGAAAAAGAAGTAGATCTTTGTGTAGAATAAAGATTTTGATATTGCAGATCGTGGAGGTAGCAGACAGACCAGGCTCCTCCGAGCACCTCGAGTACGATCCAGAGTGGCTGGCCATCTTGAAAGCAACAGACCGACTTCAGAAACCATCCCACAAATTTTGGAACCCCCCACAAGACAACGGACTACACACCCGGTACAGACCACAATACAATAATAACCACATTTACATGCACATGATTATTTGATTGCTTGTTAATCCTTCATTCTTTTTGCATATTCCAGCATATTCCCAATAAATTCAGATCTTTCCCTGCTAATCTGATCTCCTGTGGAAATTCAAAAGATGCACTTTGATATGTTGAATTGTCAATCACAGCTGCTTGTGTCCCTTGTTGTTCTCATAGTTCTTATTCACATGTGTCACTCACAATTGCCTATACTGTAGTTACTTTTATTTGAATATGTAATACATTTGAAAACCATGATAAGGTTCCCCCCCACTCCCTAAGATTCGTTGGTAAAAAGAAATGCTAGCATAACAGCATTCATCATTTTAAGTAGAAATATTTCATATTATTATAAATGTCTTCACTGTAACTTTTGATCAATTGAATGCATCTTTGCTGAATGAAAGTATTCATAAAAAAAGAAACTTTTGGGGTCAGTTTAGTGTAATAGTTAATATAAGCATTTTATAAAACTGGGCTCAACTGGTTTATGACAAATGGGTTTACACGTTTCCAATTTGGTGCACATAAATTAATTTGTATTTTGGCATCTATTTTTCTGCTTCTTTCAGGTGGGATTTCAGTGCGTCAGAGGAAGCTATGATGGAGGTCGTGAGAGATTTGAGTGGTGACCTCTGCATCCCTCAAAACTTCAGCCTGACCGTGCCCGCCTACGACCCCAGCCACCCTCAACCCAATGCTCACCCAGCCTACTCCACCAACCCCCAAACCACAGAGGTGTGCGCCACCCTCGGCCTGACGGACATCTACATTCTGGCTGGGCAACATGGGCAGACTTATGGGGAGGAGGGTGCGACTGAGGAGGAGGAGGACGAGGACAGCACTGGGAGCGTAGACGAACCAAGTGAATACCCCACTGACACCTCCGGCCTCTCCAGCTCCTACAACCCTGATGAAATCACCATTGAGGATGAATGGGAGGAGGAAGAGGATGAGGCAGTAGCATGTGCCGAGGAGAAAGGGACAGACGCAGTGGTTCCAGAAGGGCAAGTGGGGGGCCAGGACAGCGATAGAGACAGCAGCCCCCAGCGAGAGACAGCTATTGGACTGATCTTACCACCCCCATGTGCTGCACCAGAGCCGGAGGCTCCTCTACACTCCTTACGGCCTCTTTCTCTTCCCCCTCCTTCAGCATCACTCTCTCAGGGCAGCTCAGAAGAGGAGGGGGGCTTCACGTCAGCCAGGGTCCCCAAACGCACGAGTGGTGAGACTGCACAGGGGCCCGCGAGTCACACGGGTGGCACACCTCAGATAAAACGGAGAAACCAGAGTATCTACACGGCAGTAGATGATGAAGAAAGTGAGGGCTAGATAAATGCAATTATTTTTAGATCAGCAAATTACATATACCAAGAATGATCTGCCAGTTAGTTTGCTGTCTCTTTTTGATTCTAAAGAGTTGAATGGGTTACTAGACTGGTTTGATCTGCTTTGTAACTACTGTTGTTTTAAAGTACAGAAGTTTTGCTGATTATGATTGTGAAGAATTAATGGAAAGCTATTTTCAGAAATGTCTAAGACATTCAGAAATGTCTTTTATTTTTGGTATTTTCATGTGTATAAAGTAATGCCACAGCCATTTATACATTTTTATCTTGTATTTGTCATTTGTGATTGGTTTTAATTATCTGTTCCTTTTTATTATTATTTTTAGCCAAATATATCTCAACACACTCAATTGTTTGCTCTCTGTCTTGGCTATTTTATTAGTTTTGTGATTGAGTTTGCTTTACCATTTGGTTGTAAATACATCAAAGTTCAAATATAAAGTGATCCTGATGTCATTTTATTGCATTTTTAAATCTCAGTTTTTCATGAAAATGCATCAACTTTCTTTTTGGCTTAGCAGTGATCAGTGTCACCGAGCTCTTTTTTCTTTTCTTTTTTTTTTTTTTTTTTTTTTCTAATGCAATATTCCAGGTAATGTTGGAGCATAGAATGCTGCTCCAAGGATAACATTTTTGTTGGTCATCCCAAAAGATTTTTTGACAAAAAAAAAAAAAAAAAAAAAACGAATAGGATATGATTTTTACATTGTATTTTGGGATTATTGCAGAAAGTAACCACTTTGTGACCAACAAGATTATTAGAGGTGATCAAAATAACCTTTATTTGTGGGGGAAACAGTTATGCAAAGAACACAGCTTGATGAGTTTTGAAGCTTAAAAACGTTTTCCTTTAGTAAAAAGCTAAAGTTATAAAAGGACAGAAAATTCAGTATAGACAAGACTAGCATAATTTGTGAGGAACTTCAGTTCGACGTGATGTTTAATGTCCCCGACAGCCTGTCGCTCCAATTAGACACTTATTAGCAACTATGGAGTAAGTTTACTTTCAAAAAGATGTGTGCGCAACTTTCAGCATTGGGATTCGTATTTGTGAACATTTGTGCGTAAATTTAGGCATACAAAATTACGTTTCCATACACGTGAGTCGATAACATCATTTGTGTTTTTATGTGATTGTGACTCTAGAAACTATGACTGTAAACATACATGAGTACAACTGATTTCTACAACTACGAATTCACTAACTCGAACCTCGATTCCCATCTAACGCGCATGCATCAAAGGCAAAAGATGTATAACAACATACCAGAGGCTGCTAGCCTAGGCTCAGCATCACAGGTAAAGTAAATAAAAAAAAAAAGTGTTTATTCAACATTTTTTCATACACTTTTCCTTACAATATTTACTCGCTGGTAACTATAGTGCTAGACGACGTTATAGCGTTGATTAAGTGCTCTTTGTGAAAGTACGTTCTAGAGTTAGTGATGTTAGAACTTGACCTGTTTCGCCGATAGACACTGAACTGCAAGATATGCAAACGTTACCGAAATAAACTTCTATTATATTTAGCAATGTCGACCAGACCAGTAATGACAACTGAGTCAGACGAAGTAATTACTTTAGCTTGCAAAATAACAAAAAGTAAACTAAGTTACGCCTATTAGTTTGCAAACTTCAGTTGCAATGTTTTGTATGTCTATCTAATCTAACGTTTGGGAAACATGTTTGGTCATTATTTTTGCAATTTTGTTTGGTGCTGCAACTAGTCTATTTGAAGTTTGACACTGTACCTAATATACCGGTTAATATTGCAGTGACATGTCAACGTGGCGTGCAGCCAGACAACTGTTGAATGCCGTTTACTCATAAATGACTGTTGTTAGCAGAGGTTTAGATCAAGGCTAGTCAAAACGGCACAGAAACCAGTCACATTTCCTTCATAGCAGAACAGCACAGCTTTATTTAACAATTCAGTTCACAGAGGTGTTAACAGGAGATCAGATCTATTCCACAAAAAAGGTGGACCTGAAGACACATGACAAATGACTTCAAGCTGTGTAACATCTTATCATGATTTCTAATTCATTCCCTAAATGACCATATAAACTTACTGGTAACCCATTAAATCACAGACTAAAATCAATTTTAAATAAAACAATTTTTATACACATCAACAGACAGCATCCATAAAACAAAACATCATAAATGACTCCTCTGTTTCTAACAAGTTCGACTGATTACTGTTTACAGGTTATTGCCTGTACACTTTGGGCCAACATCTTGAAAACGCTAATTTTCTGGCGGTCTGCCGACCTCAAACAAGCCCAAAACAAAGAACACGGAAAAAACGGAGTAGGCACTTCTGTTTTTTTCCACTTTTTCAGGGGGTTTGTGTGTAAAAATTTCCCTTGCTGTTATATTCCATCCCACTCTATTGCACAGCATCGCTTCCTAAATCATTAATTTTCTTGATTTGTGGGTGCTTAAATATTTTTGTTGCTTTTTCATAGCATACTGAGACAATAGTCTGGTATTTCATGAATTCCTTGTTGAAACTTATCAATGTGCGATATTCTGCAATCACTTTGCTTTTCGAACGGTCATCTGCTTGGTGTCAGTATGTTGTAAATGATTTGTCGATTGTTTCTCAAACAGTAGTTTACACAAAGCAACAAGAACGTGGAGAAGGCATCGTAGAGCTTGCTGTTGTTTAGTGAACTTCAACACTGAATTTCAAGATCAACGCGATCGGGAGAAGGAAATGGGATAGGGAAGACAACAATGAAGTTCTTCAATACTTTTTGGGTCTAAGATGAATGACAAGCTACGCAAGGGAGACCAGTTCAGACAAAGCTAATAAATAAAGCTGGAGGCTGAGAAAAACAAGCTCAGGGTTAATGAATAACTTTTTCTTCAGTGTTCCTAACGTAGTTTAAAAAAAAATTAGTAGATGCAGCTCATGGTTGAAGAATTATAAGGGTTAGTTTCAGGTTAAGGTGCTGACTTCCTTCCAGTGTTAGAGTTGGGATCAGAATGGGGGAACCCAGAGCATACGGATACTTTGTGTAGATTTCGCTTGAAGACTTCCGGATGTTTGCAGGGGATATTATGGACCATCTTAGAAAGGGAAGATTTATTGGTGAAATAATTCTTCTGTTCATCCTGTTTCTTCTGTGTTCCTCTATCTCTTTGGGTGACAACTTGGTGCTTGCTGGCATAATAAAAATGAACAGAGGCTGAAAATATTGTTGACTTAAAAATAATACAGAATCCAGATATGACAGAGTCCATCGTCCGTTCACTTTCTACCCTGTCCATCAGAAGTCTTCCTTGAAAAATCTCTTTATGGCATCAGTGAGGGATTTTCCTCAATCTCTTTCTGTTATTCCCCTCTCTTTCGATCTCTTTCCGTATCCGTCTTGGGAGGTGAAAGGGTGAAGGGTAGGATTTTGGGAAGGAGAAGGTGTCGGTGGTCTCCCATTATGGAGTGTTGACAGGCCTTTAGTTCCCACAGCAGCTTCGAGTGGACTGTGCATCTGGGTCCTGTAAATTTACACCCCTGTGTCGGGCAGCATGCGTGGGGTTTTGGGTGTCTGTTTTTGGCATCTTTTTTGCTATTGATAAATAAATATGAGTTAAATGAAGAAGAGAAAACATTGAGATAATAATATTGTAATTATTTTGTTTAAAGTTGTCAGGAAATAAAAATTCACTATTTTCTAAACGATGTAATTGATTTTATTGCAAATGCAATACAATAATTTATTGACAAAATGCCATAACTTGATCTACCAGTGAAACAACAGACTTCTTTCTGTACCATATATGCCGGATTTCTCCAATCATATAGAATCTGTTTAAATCCTGCTCCCAAGCTTGTATTCAGATCTGCCATTCAATATAGTCCCTGCTGTTTATCTGTTTAGACTAACAATCTGAAAATGGGATGGTATGCCAGGATAGTTTTAATTCTGCATGTAAAGACAAAAGACTAACAATATTAAGAATGTTCACTAATGTTCTTGAATTTATTGAAATCTAAAGTTTATAGTCCCTTGTCGTCACCACCTGGAATTTCTATTTCTTATTTGAAGACACTTGTAGATAATACCACAGTTGTATTGTAGTAACTATAACAATATGCAGAAGAGAATACACTACAGTTACAACAACTTTAACACTTACCAATGGCCAGGAACAACTCGTTTACATTCATTGCAGTCTTGGCAGAAGTTTCCATGAAAAGCAAGCCTGTGTCTTCTGCATATGTCTGAGCTTCCTGTTCAGAAATGTAAAATGAATGTCTGGGTTACAGCACACAAGACATTAGACACATAACCAACAGTTCAAATAATTATTTGGGCTGTCAAATGTGATAAAAAATGTAATTACCACACTTTACACATTTATTGTGTAATACTATGCATTACAGTGATCAAAAGAGACAGTAAAGAGTCCTGAAAAAGAAATATCGTGGCTTCCAAAAAGATATTCAGCAGCACAACTGTTTTCAGTATCGCTGCTAATCATAAAAACATGTTTCTTGAGCACCAAATCAGCATATTAGACTGATTTCTGAAGGATCATGTGACACTGAAGACTGCTGAGAATTGAGCTTTGACGTCACAGGAATCAATTACATCTTAATATTTTATTAAAATAGAAAATTGTAATTATATTTCAAAATATTGATGTTTGATCAAATAAAAGCAGCCTTGGTGAGCATAAGAGACTTCTTAAAAAAAAAAACAGCCCCAAACTTTTGAACTGGGTTGTATTTTTTACACTAAAATTTGAAAGGGTTTAATCATGTTCTGTGTGCTCCCTAAGTTCAAAATAAAAACAAGGGCACACTACGAATCCCAGAGCTATTTATGAATCAAACAACAACCCTTCATTGACCGGAAAAACCCTAACACCTATGTCTAGAAATAACAGAGAGAAAGATATGACCTCATACTCCACAAGTCTCTTGTCTGCTAGGTCGGCCTTGTTTCCTGCAAGAGCAATGACGATGTTGGGACTGGCCTGCCGCTGCAGCTCTTTCACCCACGCCTTTGCTCGCTCAAATGTTTCCTACAAACAGATGGCTAAAGACTAAGCAACAAATCTACTATTTTACCAAATGAAAGTTTGTATCCTTTGTATAAAGAGTGTACTGTTAACTTACAGGCTTGGTGATGTCAAACACTACAATGGCCGCCTGGGCTCCACGGTAGTACATGGGGGCCAAGCTGTGGTAGCGCTCCTGTCCAGCCGTGTCCCAAATCTCAAACTTCACTGTAGTGTCGTCCAGACAAACAGACTGTGCCAAGAAAGCAGCTAATAGTGGGCAACAAAAAAGAAAAGAAAAGAAAAAAGATAAGTAATGAAAGCCAGAGATTCGCGCATTAATAGTGCTGTTCCGTCTTGATTTTTTTTTTTTTTTGGTTCTTTGTCCTTTAATTTAAAGTTGTACCTAAAAATCATTCAACTGAAATAAAATAAAATATTAGAAAATTAACTAAAATAAGTTTAAGGTAAATAAATGCTCATAACAATACTAAAACACTAAAAATTAACACTAAAACAAAGAAAAAATAAAAGGAAAACTGAAAATATACACATAAAGCTAATTCTAAATATTAATAATATATGTATTATATAAATAATACTAAAATAACACTGGTTGTAGAATAGAAAACTTAAATTTAGTTTTTGATGCACAAACAAAAAAATGTTGAGGTCAATAAATTCTAATGCACCAAGGGTAAAACAAGCAACAATTTTTTTAGGAGTAGAATTGTTTATTCTGAAGACTATTATTGATTCGTTCTTTTTATTAAATAATTGTATTTTAATTAATTATTCATTGAACATTGGAGTATTTTATAATATTAATGTTTCTGTTTTATAAAAACTATACACCACTCAAGAAAGACCTCTGCTTCATGACTTAAAATACCCCTTAACCATTGTCAAATCACTGTATTGCATGACCACCACAAGTGTTTTATTACTTTAACAAGAACTCCAGTCTAATATTAGTGTTGGATTATGTCCATTTCGTATGCTATTTGCCTGTCTATGACTTTATGGGAGCCAAAGTCTAGAACAATTTTTGCAAATTCTAGTGTGAAGATTATACATAGAGATAGTCAACCTAGTTTTCATCATTCTCACATGTGATATCTTTTATCTACTGACATCTACTGCTATGACTAAGAACAAAATTAACTCAGTTTGAAGTCAAATTAACACAGGGTTACAGATCACTATAAAGGATCCACAAATGTGTTCCCGGCACTGTTGATTGCACTGCTCGCACCCAATGAGACTTTGTGAAAAATACCAGGAAAAGCCTATTTATTTTATTATATTTTAAAATGTCATTTATTCCTGTGACGTAAAGCTGAATTTTCAGCAGCCATTTCTCCAGTCTTCAGTGTCAAATGATCCTTCAGAAATCATTCTAATATGCTGATTCCGTGCTCAATAAATAAGATTTCCGCATTATTATTAATGTTGAAAACAGCTTTAAATTTTTTTTTTTTTTTGTAATAAAGTAAAAGTCTTTACTGTCACTTTTGACCAATTCAATGTCCTTTCTAAATAAAAGTAGTAATTTCTTTAAAAATACATCAAACCTTAAAGGTAGTGTATGTAGGAATGTAAATGCAATAAACCGCTTAAACCAACCCAATTTTTTCCTAAAGATTAGTAATACCCAATTACCCATCTTTATGAATTGAATTCAAATTCATCACCTATGCCTCACCTCCAATGGTAGTCTCCTGAAACTCATCAAACTGGCCCTTAACAAAGCGCAACACCAGGCTGGACTTGCCGACGGCCATATCTCCCAGCAGCACCAGTTTGAACTGGCAGATCTTGGTCTGCGGTAGGCTCCCATTGGTCCTTCCGGTCCCGCGGGTGCTCATGATGTTGGAAGGGTGGCCGTCCTCCCTGATGGCGTCTCTGAAAGCAGCAACTCAAAGCAGTGGACTCTTCAGCAGTACTGGAGACTTCTTTTTAGGTTGTGAGGACAGAAGACTGTGGCGCTAAAAACAAACAAACAAACAAGCAGAACGTTACTAGAATGGGTAGTGGAAGAGAAAGTCATAACTAAAATGCTCTGGTAAGAGTTTACTTAATGAAAATCAAAGGTTTTTATTTGTCATTGCAGGTCACACAAATGAGATCATAGCAACAGCAAACCACAACCATCCAACGATTCAATCAATTCCCAATTAACAAAACCAAGTCCCACCCTACATGTTTTCTTGTTCGAGAAGCCATTTCAATACAATACATGGTAAAAAAAAAAAAAAAAAATCATGGCAACTTTATGGCCTAGAAAAAAAAAACTGTCAGAAAACAGGTGACTTCAGCTTGTTGTCGTATCCTTTCAAACACAACCACGAATGCTCTACATATGTGAATCAGTTCTCAACAGAAATAGGGAAGCTGATGAGTAAAGCAACACAATAATATTTGTTAGGTAAGACTGTATTGCTAAACATCCTCATGACAGTTTCAATTCAAGTACCATACTCCTTACGTAATATATAGAGGTGTAACAATATATCATGCCACAATATATTGCATATATATTGTAATATATACAAAAATGCAACAATATGTATTGTGGATTGTAACAATATGTAGCGTGGATAGTCCCCCCAAAATGAGAAATAATTCAAGTTTTAGTGTAAGTAGTACTACATTAAATTACAATATAATGTTGATTATAAGGTATAATAATGCAATGTGGGAATATTTGTGGGTCCTGATAATGCCACATGTGTGATGTTACCAGTAAAAAGAGTCTGATCTTATGTGAAATATATCTTGTCATAATTCTGTATTTTCAGCTTCAGAATCATGAATATTGTTATTCTGGTGTCACTATTGTCCTTGGCTTACAAGAATCAAGTCCTATTGATTTAAACCCACGATGTTATATCAAATTTAGCATTTTAATCAACAGTACAATTTTTGTTAACCTTTTACCATATGTCTTGGAGTATCGCAATAATATCGTATCGTGAGTTCAGTATTGTGATACTGTATCATTACACCCATAATAATATATTAAACATATTAAACATCCTAAAATGTCTGTAGAAAACAAGGTGGCAAGTATAACCTTGAGATTGTACTTAAAAATAGACTTGATGGGTACGACAGGAAGAAAATCAACTTAACCGTTACAGTTAACAACCAGAAATTGTCACCGAGACTTTCTGGTTGTTAAAGTAAAGTCTGATACATTCCAAATCCAGCAGTTTGCCACAAGTATGAACTGTATTGTTTTGTTGCAATGTTGTGTGATATATGTCGACATAAACAATGATCAATGAACTAGATGTTGAGTGTGTGTTAGAGTTAGGTAGGAAAGGTAGGAAACCAGCAGGTTAAAACTTTGTCACCTCTTTTTGGTTTCTTGGTCGTGTGCTGTTCTGCACTCTGAGTTTGCATCAATTGTCAGTGAAAACATTTATAGGTTAGCCGTTTCAAGTAGGCTAGGCCCCCTACATAGCTCAAAGTCATCTCATACAGCAGGGGTATTATATTGCCTAAAGTTTCAAGAGGTCATGTCTGTATATTTTCTCCCCAGCAGACGTCAGGTCAATAGTTATTTGGAAATATATATATATATATATATATTGATACATCTACAGTATGTGTATGGCAAATAGTAGGCCGTGTGACTGTGAAAACTAACTGAACGTCCAGAGTTTACCTCATAAGAAAAGTATGGAAAATTTATATTTTGCTCAAAGTAATAAACTACTAAAAACAAAAAACATACAAAATCTAATAATGAAAACTCTCATCATGAGCACAACAAAAGTTTACTATATAATTTAAAAGTTTTTTGTCTAACCTTGCCATCTCTAAATAATTTTCCAAATTCTAACAACTATTATGAAATTCTCTAAATATGGTGATATAATAATGATAAATCTAAAAAAAATGTCTAAAGGCACCAAGCAGTATCTTGCCACAAACATGGTTTAGTTAAAAAGACGGACTCATCTGTATGACAGATAAAAATACTTGTATTTCCATTAATAACTGATTAATAACTATTATAATCACTCCATTGATCACAGAGGGGAGTTTTTTGAAGCCCTGAAAAGCGCATCCATCCCCATCCATCATAAAAGTTATCCATACGACTCCAGTGGGTAAATAAATGTCTGTTTTTGTAAGGAGGATGGAGCATAACAAAACGCTGGTCACACATTAGAAGTCTAAAATGAGAAGTGTTAAAGAAAAATGTTTAACCCACTAGAGTCATATGGATTCCTTTTATGATGGAAGGATGTCCTTTTTGGAGCTTCTAAACTCTGGCATTATTCAATGCCATTACAAAGCTGGGAAGAGAATATAATTTAATATATAACTCCGATAGTGTTCAGAAACACAAAAAATCATATACACCTAGGATGGCTTAAGGTTTATTAAATTATGGGATAATTTAAATTTTTGGGTGAACTATCCCTTTAATAACTCGAACAAACTGATGTATGACTATTGATCTGATTAATATACTCTAAAGATCAGGTTTATGTCTATTTATCTTATTAATAACTAACAATTTGGTGTATGTCAGCTCATCTAATGCATAACTGTAATAATCAGGTGCATGTCTACAGATATAATGCATAACTGTAATAATAAGGTGTATGTCAACTGATCGAACACATAACTCTGACTGTCAGGTGAATGTGTCTGATGTGATGCATTAGAGACGCAGTATAGACTCTGACCATTAACATGACTCGTCTCGATCCAGGCGAAGCGGGCCAAGAGGTGCCGTGAACATCGATTTCTAAAATAAACACATCTCTTTTTGATATATAGAGTGATATAACATTACCGAGTTTGGTGATATTTACCTGTTGTTCCCAGTCGCGGCTGTTTTAGAGGTGGCTGTTCGGTTGTTGATCTATCAGCTGGTGGTTATCGGGCTTGCAAACACTTCCTGCACTTGTGCGCACGCGCAGTGAACTATTCAAGTCAAAAATCTGTAGAGATTTGTATTTTGTATTTCATAACTAATATAGGTATAGATAATAATGTATTGGGCAGTCTTAATATATGGTTAATCTTGTTTCTCGTTTGCAGTGACTAAACTTGATGTAAAACTGTATAAAATTCCATACATTGTTACCTTATATAGTTAGATAAATAAGACAAATAGTCTATTGTCTAAATTGGCTTAATTTATCTAAACTTTTATTTTTAAATCTGGAGAAGGAGGGTGTTCAGTGTTTCATGTTATCAACTATGGTTATCAACAAATAATTTAAGATTATTTAATAGTTCCAAATATTATTTGATTACCATGATCAATAATTCAAAATAATTGTATTTTAAAATAAATCATCACGCCTTTCTAGAAAAAAGTATGAATATGAATAAAAAAAGTAACAAGTTTGTTTGTATACACAATACACATGTGTATTTTGTCACAATGGTCACAATACATCATGTGACTTTTATGTTGAAATAAACCCGGGCTCCAAATTTTGCAATTTGTGTTACGTCACGTGACGCAGATATGGCAACCGCTCAGGAACAGAGTTGTTCTGTTTTATCGTTGTTTGTTTTGTTAGAGATAATAATGCTGTAGAGACGTTACATGTTCATTAGGCTTGAAGTACTTTATTATTCTAAAATGATGGTTTGTTCAATGTCTGGATATCTAACAATGGTAGAGTGAATAAATAGAAGAAAACAATGAAGTTTTGAGCGCCACAGCAACGCGCGTTCGCGAGGCTCCTCAGTTTGGGATCGGGTCGCGCGCGTGAGTTTGTGTGTGTGTGCGCCAGCGTCAGCGTGGATATAATTTGAAAGCGTTTCAGTGTAAACATAGATTTAGATATTTATATTTATGTATATTTTAACCCATGAAACAAAGAGGAACAGCGTTTGAATCCGTAAAACGTTCAATGGTCAGGTAAGTTAAGGAGAGTGAAAGCTAAGCTATATCACTGTGTTGGTATAGTTTTGAAAAATATGGGGTTAAAAAGTTATTTTTTTAATTAACTTTAATATTGGGACATGTGCTGGAACGTAATATTGATTTCTGGGGCAAGGAAACCATTTTTTTCTCCATTGCATAACGTTTCATACAAAAATAACAATTTAATTAAGTAAAAAATGAATTTTGATTTACAGCTGAGTGCATAATAATACACTTCAATCACAATGGAATTGATAAAAGATCAAAAGAGGAGGTATAGCCTATATTATATTAATTGTTAATGGGAAAGTTTTCCTTTCTTAAAATGAAAGGATATTACTCAAAACCAAATATTTCACACTTTAATGTCCCAAACTAAGCTAGCCAAAAGCCAATGGCAACAAAGGTGAAAAAGGCAACAGAGATCTGTAGATCTGTCTCAGAGTGGTTAGATATATGGTGACATTCCTTGACTTTTTTCGATTTATATTGTTACTGTCGCTAACCTTCCCTGCCCATATCTTAATATTCAAATTATTATTGCTTTAACATATTGTACAAAATGCCAGTAGATTATCAGTCATGCAAGTACATTATCACTGCCTGCCTGACCCAGCTCATTCATTTCAACAAATCTGTTTGCTTCTATAGAAATGGACAAACACACAGTATGTGTATGGCCACGTCTGGAGCCCTTTATGGTCGGGGTGCTTCCTGCAACACCTCCAAGCAAATTCAGCATGCATTATCTGCGCAAGATGGCCAGTTACGTCCGGACGCGGGATGGCTGTTTCCCCAGGCTCGGCTGGCACATGTGGCGACACATCGCTTGTGGCAAACTGCAGCTGGCAGAGGAGCTTGCCTGGCTATATTTTGAAACTTTTGATCTGTTGATGCCACGTTCTGCAGAGCAGAGATTAGAGTGGGCAGAAGCTCTATCTCAAAGCCACAGTCCTAAGGAACTTGACAGACAGCATTGTAAGGTAATAACAAAATGTTTTAGTGCTATTCAGTCGTATGTTCCTGCACAACCGAAGGCTGCAGTTTCAGGACCCCAGTTCTAGGAATGCAGTTCCAGGACCCTAGTTTTTATGACACAGCCACCCACCGAACTGGATGCTACAGCTGTGGTGTCAGGACCGCAGTTCTAAGATCCAGGTGGTTTAGTTTGTACATACAGTATCAAGATCCACCTATTATCTTAAGTCTTGTTAGGAAAAAAATAAAAAAAAAATAAAAAAAAAAAATATATATATATACTGTATGTGTGTGTGTGTGTGTGTGTCTGTGTCTATGTATTTTAATATATATTTTTCTCTTATTTATATGTATGTTGAACAACAATAATCTGGGGCAGTCTGTGATCTTTGCTGCGAAAGGGGTTAAAAGATTGCGTTTGGTGATCCAGTTTGGAAGGTAGCGCTGAAATTGAAAACCAGGGTCCTGAGACTGCTGCTTCCGGTTGTGAAGGAATACAGAATAGACAGAATTGGAGATCTCCTGTACTAATGCTTTTCTCTTTGTCTTCCTAGCTGTCAGTAAACACTCTGCAGTTTCTACTCTTCCTGTATCTACAGCAGCTGAACCGAATCTCTCTCCGCACATCACTGATCGGGGAAGAGTGGCCAAGTCCGAGGTCACGATCTCCCTCTTCCTCATCTGAAAGAGAGACCAAAATAAACTCCCAAAATAAGGTGTGTATTAAACAGATATGTTTTAATATGCACGAAAACAAATGCCTTTCAATGTATGTGCAAAATTCAGAATTAAATGCATGTGCAGAAATTTGTACAAATAGAGAGTCTAGGCCTATTATACGTGTTGTAGCCATTTAATAAGCGCGTTTAGTTTCATATTTGTTAAAATATAATAATGTTGTTTTTAAAAAAGTGAACAGCATGAGTAAGATGGAAGCGCAATATATCGGGAGACATTGAGTGGGTCAGACATGATTTTGACCACTTCATTAAGTTTTGTTTTGAAGAAAGCCTTTCTTTAAAGTGAATTTTGATTTGTATACATTATATCTTAAATTTAATTTTAAGTTTTAATTTTTTTTTTATCTACTAATTGCCAATTAATTACTAATTTAATAAATAAGAAACAAATATAGCAGATAATATAATCATGACATGGAGACGTGTCACTTGTTGCGTGTGAACTGGAACATCTCACCCATGATGGTAATTTTCAGTAATAGCATGTTGCACTACTTTTTACCCCAGAAAGTAGTTGTTACCGTAACACGTTACTTTGTAACAATGAAATAAAATACAACACTGTTCATGAGACACTGTAGACTGGTGTAATGATGCTGAAAATTCAACTTTGCCATCACGTGAATGAATTACTATAAGTAATATTTTAACATATTAAAATGGAAAAGATGTATTTTTAAATGTGATTTAAATCCTTTCAGGAGATATTTTAATTTATTCGTATATATATATAAAAAAGTGGAAATAATTTGTCTGTTTTTTTTTTTTTTTTTATCATATTCTATTTATTTGCTTGGTCAGTTTCATTATGGATTTAGGTTCTTTTGCTGTAGTAATCTGTAAGGACCTTTCAAATAACTAAATTATGATTTTGGAACTGTAATGCGGATAAAGACAGCATTTCCCTTAGAAAGTGTTTCCCTTAAAATAATTGCACATCTTAAAACGTTCATCAACTAATCAGATTCAAGCATTCAACAGCCTTGTAGTATAAAATAAATAAAAAAATTATTAATATTATAAATTATTAATAAAATTCTAATTTGGAGGATGTGCTTGCTTAATTGTCATGAAAATACTATTAAATAATTTGAATATTAAAAGACTTGTGTATAGAGAGAATTCCACCTGCATTTTTTATTTTTTGCATAGTTGCATAAATACATAAATAAATATTTATGCATTATGTTTATGCATTTTTTGCATAAATAGTTATTTTTTTTTATTTATTTTTTTTTACTAGAACTGGGACGACCAGGCTCATCTTACTTTCATCCAGACACACTTGGCTGAGATCTTGGAGTTGCTAGTTGAGCCAGGCCAGCTGAGCAGTTCAGGACAGGTTTTGCGTGACACCCAGCTCACTTCAGAGGCCATAGAGAGCCTCAGTCTGCTGCTGGAAGGTTCTGTGAGCCACAGCCATACTGTGCACCCAATCCACAAGCTCCTTAGCCGCTCAGCACTGCAGTCTCAGGCGGGATTTTCCAAACTCAGCTGCACTTACTCTCTGCAGCAGTTCCAGGGGTTTCTGCATCAGGCTCTCTGCCTCAACCCTTTCGGTATCTCCTCCTCCTCACAGTCAGGCAAGAAACTGGCATGGTCCATGCAAGGTAAACTAGAAGTTCTCATCAAGGAAATAAAGTTGTAGGTGTTATTTTATCTTAAAGTTTCTAAATCAAATGTTCTTTAGGAATGTTTAGGAAGTTGTATTTGAACAGAAATACACATTTTTTCAATTGCAAAGTTGTGTACACAGAAATGCTAATGGTACAGTTGCAAAGCAAAAACAGCTTGTTTAATAAAATGACTTGAGGGAGTCAGGGAGAGTGAAAAATGGTAAATTCCAAAACCGCAAAAGCCGTCACTGATATTAGTTTGATTTGTTGCCAGTGGCACAGGCAGTAACGCCAGCTGCATGTTCTCACTCTCTTCTCTCTGACGGTGAAGTGAAACACCCTCCTCCTTTCACTCATTCACCTCATTCGCTCCAGTTAAATAGTGCTTGTATTGTGCATAATTTCACTAATTCCCGCAGGTTTTATGCTCTCGCCAAAAGCGTGCACGCGCACCACTTAAGTGGAGCGCACATAAAGCCACTTCTTGTGAGTCAAGTACCAAAATGAGTGGCTTACTATGCTTAAATGGTCAAATACACATAATTATGTCAAAATGCCCATCTTGGCGAGTATTCAGTTAAACACAGTCAGTTTTGGAACCTAATAAGTTGAGAAAGATCAACTTGTTACGCGTCATGTTAATAAAAGAAAAAAAAAATCACTCTGCTCTTGACTGAATAGCTTTTGCAACTAATTGTAAACATTAATCTGTAAACATTAATCTGTATTTAATTTTTACAATGAAGACTATCCAATGAAGTGGTTTTTTTTTATTTATTTATTTTTTACAATTGATTAGTTTTAATTTCTGTAGTATATGTTACCTGAATGTGTATACCCGCCTGAAAATCTTAAAGTTAGTTCACCCCAAAAATGACTCATCCTCATGTCGTTCTACACCCGTAAGACCTTTGTTCATCTTTGGAACACAAATGAAGATGTTTTTTTTTTTTTTGTTTTTTTTATAAATTCCAAGAGCTTTCTGACCCCTACATAGACAGCAATGCAACAACCACTTTCAAGGCCCAAAATCTCCAAGTGAACCTCAATAATATACATAAATGTATATTATGACTTTAGCTTGAATTGATGGTTGGTTTACCTAGTAGCATCATTAACTCCTCACATTTTGTTTTGTAGTTGAGGGCACCTTGAAGAAAGCCAAAATATTCAGAAATGCCCACATGGCTCCTCCAGGAAGTCGACTGGTGTTCATGTCGCACATTTGCAAACAGACATTGGCCAAAGACTCTGAAAAGCTGAATGATGCCAACATCAAGCTCCACCGCTGCAGTGAGGCTTTCATCTACCTTCTCTCTCCTCTGCGGTGAGGAATCACTTCATTAGAATAAAATAAATGCTTTATTTTGGCAGTTGGGTATCAAAAGCCCTTTTTTGTATGTTCCATGATAGCAGATTATCTTTGTCAGTCTATTATATTATATCATAATATTATACATTTATACACTCACCTAAAGGATTATTAGGAACACCTGTTCAATTTCCATTAATGCAATTATCTAATCAACCAATCACATGGCAGTTGCTTCAATGCATTTAGGGGTGTGGTCCTGGTCAAGACAATCTCCTGAACTCCAAACTGAATGTCATAATGGGAAAGAAAGGTTATTTAAGCAACTTTGAGCATAGCATGGTTGTTGGTGCCAGACGGGCCAGTCTGAGTATTTCACAATCTGCTCAGTTACTGGGATTTTCACGCACAAAGACCATTTCTAGGGTTTACAAAGAATGGTGTAAAAAAGGAAAAACATCCAGTATGCGGCAGTCCTGTGGGCGAAAATGCCTTGTTGATGCTAGAGGTCAGAGAATGGGCTAACTGATTAAAGCTGATAGAAGAGCAACTTTGACTAAAATAACCACTCGTTACAACCGAGGTATGTAGCAAATGGATGCGGATGGGCTACAACAGCAGAAGACCCCACCGGGTACCACTCATGTCTGCTACAAATAGGAAAAAGAGGCTACAATTTGCAAGAGCTCACCAAAATTGGACAGTTGAAGACTGGAAAAATGTTGCCTGGTCTGATGAGTCTCCATCAACTGTAAGATGCTATCCTATCAGTATGGCCAACATTTCTTAAGAATGCTTTCAGCACCTTGTTAAATCAATGCCACATAGAATTAAGGCAGTTCTGAAGGTGAAAGGGGGTCAAACACAGTATTAGCATGGTGTTCCTAATAATCCTTTAGGTGAGCGTATAATTATGTATTTTATTTTATAATAATTATTAGTCCACTGTCTATATTGTTAACATTTGTGTTGTATTTATTTTTGAACTAAAATAGTCTGCTGTCAATTAGCCATTTTTGTTGTGTTTGTTTATTACTGTCAACATCCATGCAAAACCAAGTCTTTATTTTGCAGGTCTGTGACCTTAGATAAGTGCAGGAACTGTACAGTGGTCCTCGGCCCAGTAAGGACCAGCGTCCACATTCAGAGCTGTGAGAACGTTCGTGTGGTGTGTGTGGTTGGCCATCTGATTGTAGGCGGCTCCTATCACTGCACAATCCACGCCCTCACCCCCACTCGACCCCTTCTCCTTCCTGGAAATGTGTCTCTCACTCTGGGCCCCTTCCACACACATTACCCTACTTTAGAGGACCATATGGCTAGTGTAGGCCTAGCTGTGGTTCCCAATTTATGGGACCAGCCACTGCTATTCGGAGCAGAGGGTTCCACTTCAGATGCAGGCTGCTACCACATTCAGCCCCCCTCTGAGTTTTATCCGCTGGTGATACCCTTCCAAATGGAGGGGGATAACTGTGAGTTCCCTTGGGACCTGCCGGCTGACTACCAGAAGGCTGTGGAGGGCAGAGAGAAGGCGATAGAGGACTGGCAGAAGACCGTGAAGGAAGCACATTTGAACAAGTGAGTCCCCTTTCCTGTTCCTTTTAAGGCTGCATTTTAATGCTTTCTGTGGCATCACGCTAGTCGCTAGTTATTGTCGACTGGGTTTGTGTTTCATGACAAAAGATTATTTCTCTTTATTATAACAAAATATATTACATTATGTTTATGTATTTTTTTATTATATATAACATACAGTACTATTTTTATATTTTTAGAAACAGCTTTGTTGATTTTAATGCATTCTAGATCTGTCACATTGTGGCGTCTATTTATCATCCATCATATATATTGTAATATAAAGTATTTGTTTGTATTTTAATTATATTAATATTTATTATAATTTTAAGGGTAGGAGGGATTATATTCATTTTCTCTTAGATTGACTGACAAACAGACAAATACATGCTATTTGGAGTTATATTAAACACAAATTTTCTATATGTGTATATAGGTATTTCTGATAGGCATATAAAAGTTATTAATGTTAAAGTGGAAATTTTATATTTTACAAAGATTAATCGTAATTCAAAATAAGTCCTAGCATTATTAAGTCAGACATGAAATTTTAATGTAACTCCATAATAATAACCTGGGCAATAGGTTTGTTTTTTTTGCGACATTCAGTAGTGATGCATTGTGTCTTTGCTGTCATAAAGGGTTCAGAGGCGGCAGTTTCAGGCCTTAGTGGAGCAGAAGTTTCATGAGTGGCTGCTCGAGACGGGACAAAGACAAGAGCTTGACAGTCTTCTCCCTTCTGCCCTCACCCCCTCCACCTCTTTGGACCACTGGCCTTCAAGCCACACTTCCAACTCTGGACTAAATGTGCTGAAAGATCAACCACCTGAACAAGCAATGGGACGGACACCTACGATTTGCTAAGAGAGCAGCTAAACAATCAAAACCCTCATTTTCCAAAAACTGATTCTCAAACATTAGTGCTCTTCCAGTACAAAGGCTGTCAAAAACAATTCATGTATATTAACAATGTTGTATTTAGACAAGGACATTGTGTCCTTTTACACTGTTAACGTCTAGAGAAATCTATGCTGGATTAGTTTGTAGAGTTGCTGTAGTGTGTGTTATTGCTGCAGGTGTCTGAAATTTTAAGCATAGTTACTTATTGTTATAACGAAGACATCAGTCATTCCAGAGCTTAATGTGTATAAAATATCACCAGAGAAGAGTTGTTATTTAATTAAATCGAAAAAGGGAATGATTACTGCCCTCATATGAATTTAGAGAGAACAGGGAATGAGATGTGTGTAGTCATGTACTGTTAATAGACAAATGTCTCATATGCTCAACTGGTACATGGTGTAACAAAGAGTTTGCAGCTGTTGTCTCCTGAAATCTCACGGCCAGTGTGAACTTTTTTTTATGTATGTTCACAATGCCTTACCCTGTAATTGCACTATTACTGTATATTCACAATACAGATTACAACAATGCTGTCACTTAAAATGTCTCTTGGATGTATTTATGCCTTAAGTGAACATTTGAAATATACATATAATAAACATGCCCTATTGTAATATTCAGTTTCAGGGGAACAAGTAAAGAAATACTTTTTGGACTTGACTCCAAACATGAAAACTGAACATTGTGACCATAGCAACACCTGTCTTTCTTTCTTCTGAGCTTCAATGGCCATATATCGAATCATTAGCGATTGGTTTTGGCTTTCTGAATGGAATTTGTGTGAAATGTGTTGCCATTTAAAAAAAAAATCATCATGTTTCATATTTCACCTAAATATGGTATGTGTACTGTCTAGTATTTTTTATGGTATGTGCTCGATTTAACCGTAATTTCAACTATTGTAGGATTTATAGAACTTATAAAGAACTTATAGAACTGAAGTCAAAATATCAAATTGCTAGTCAAAAAAATAATTTTTCCTACACCTATAGATCCTAATATTTATCAAATTGATGCTGGTCAAGCTCCATGCGCATACAGGACAGAATCCGAATCTTTTAAGCCACTACATCAACATCTCGAATCAATGAATCTGTGAAGTGCACATACATTATGGAAGTGTACTAAGTGCACTTAAATAAAATGTAATCTATGTAACTTTTTTTCCACCAACATTGCTCCATTTTTGCACACTAATTTTGTACTTAATATACAAAGGTTTTCTTTAGTACTACTTAAGATAAACTTTAATGTACTCAACTGTGCTATTTTTAAACACACTGAAGATGAACTAAAATATGCTTTTAACATACTATTTAAGCTTTACTTTGTTTTTATTTTACCCCTTTTAGTACAATTGAACCCATCTTTAATGCATTTTTAAATACACTTATAATAATTTAAAATATAATAATATGTACAAATCTTATTATATAGTAAATAATTTATTTAAAATATATTTTAACTAACAGTGCTGTTATAGAACATAATTAAAATATGTCAATGGTGCATTTTAGAAGAGGTCAAGTACACTATTACTGTTATCAGTAGCATTTTCTGCCTCATTTATGCTAAAATTATACTGTTCAAATGTTAATATTGGTAATTGGGTAGGCTACTCTGGGTTTGGGCAAACTCCGACCTCGGAGCCCTCCCCCCGGACAGCACGCCAAATACGCATTAAATCTTATCCACTCTAATTATATGTAACTCGTGAAATGCTTTTTGCGTATTTTGTTGCAGGAAAGTGTGCATATACCGACTCAGGGTGTTTACCAGGTTACTTTATTAAACACAATATTTCACTGTAGATTTGTAATTTAAAACCTAAATGATCACTGCCTGTTCATGAGTCTATATGCAAACCACTCACACATTTTCTCCACATTTAGTGTAGTTAGTTGCTTTATTTACCAGTGGCTGTGCTGTTGAAAAGAGCTGAGCCAGTGTAATGGGTGCCATTCAGCATGGCATGACAATTCAATGAGTCTGGGCTCTTTATTTGGCACTGTTACTGGCATCAGGTTCTGGCCAGTGTGTTGCGTTTGTTGTGGTTCAGGTTGGTCCAGTTGTGGATGCAGTGGTGTCCCAGGGTGAATGAATGCCTGTGCCATTATCCTTTAATCCCCATTTGCTTTTCTGGAAAACCCTGAATAGTGCTAGAATCACTGACTCGATTTTTGGATCTCATTTTCATGACAAAGTGAATATCTGGCTCTCCCCTCCACCTCATTTTGACTTTGGGAGCTGCATATTTAAACAGCCCCATAAACATTTACTCTGGACTTCAGACTTCTCCAGACAAGCTTTAATACAATATTCAAGATGGGCAGGGTGAGTAGGAAATCACTTGAATATAATGGAAAAAATGCAACAACAACAAAAAAAAGCCTATCAGCACAATTAAATAATATTTATTTTAATGTTCTTTGTTTATAATGTTTATAATTAATGTTTTTTTCTTCTTCTCAACTTTAATGGCAGATTGTAAGTTGTTTAGCACATTTATGGATATGGTATATAAGGATATGATAGTTGCATTAACTTTACTTTCACAAATTATTTTATTTAAAAATCTTTACAAAGTAATTTGAGAAAAATAATGAATCAAACTACCTAGCAAATAGAGATGCTGTATTTATTTGAATGTATTTTTTTGTCTACTTGAATGTGATGCCTAAAATTATGACACTGACTTATAAAGCTAACGTTATTTTTACTAAACTCACTTTTTTAAATGCCTTGGCTTGGCTGAGTACATCAGTGGATACCAAAAAATGTGTAAACAAAATAAAAATGTCCATGTTAAGCAGCCATAACCAGCATGCATGGCCAAAAACATAACAATTTTTAAATGAGGCTAGTTGGCTGTTAAAGAACAACAATGGCCTTCAATATCACCTTAAATGTCTCTCAGATTGTGTTTTTTGAGGACAAGAACTTTCAGGGTCGCCGTTACGAGTGTGACAGCGACTGCTCCGACTTCCACGCCTACCTTAGCCACTGCAACTCTATTCGTGTGGACAGTGGCACCTGGGTGGTTTACGAGCGGCCCAACTACACGGGTAACCGGTATCTGCTAACCAGGGGGGAGTATCCTGAGTACCTGGGCTGGATGGGACTTAATGACTGTCTCAGTTCCTGCAAGATTATACGCTTTGTGAGTTAAACTATTTCCGCATCTACTGTAGCAGTGCACATTACTGACATAAAGCTTTTCTTAAATACTTAAAGTATTTATAATGTGGAACACATTAGATTTGCTGTGTTTATAAGGCTAGTTTCACAATGCTGTGCTAGTATTGAACTCAATTTACTAGGTTAAAGCACAATAAAACCATGGGATAGTGTGAGAAGTGGAAGGTCAGGCCTTTTCTGACTGTTATTGTCCGGTTAACTGATTTTGTGCCGCAAGGCTTTTGCCAATAGATCACTTTCCATATTGGCAGCTGTTTTTACTTCAGTCTTTGTTAAAAGACCACACTTGTATGTGTAATGTAAGCAAATATTTGGCTTGCTTTAATCAATGGACCACACACATGACTAAATTACATTTCAGGTCAATATAATGGTCTTTAATTTAGTTTGTCTAGACATTACAGGCCATCTTCTCCAACATTGACACAACTCCATATAAAAATGTATATGTTGAATCCATAAAAATCAGAACGGTTTCTGCCATGAAGACCTGTATGAATCGCAGGCATCAATAGTATAAATATTTAAATATACTGTATATCTTGAAAATTCTCTGCATGGAAATCAGCAGATAGTAAAGAAAGGTCAAATGAAGCAAACAAGATAAAAATATACATTCATCTACAAAACGTGTTTATGAAAGTATATTTTATTTATTGACCTTCACAAAACTGTTAGAATCTTATTCCATGTGTCTTTTTGCCATTTTGACTAATTTATTCTAAC
Source organism: Pimephales promelas (assembly GCF_016745375.1). The sequence goes on along the minus strand of NW_024121266.1, from coordinate 6,205,188 downwards.
CCAAATATATCCACCCCTTTCCCAAACACATCTAACCCATGCAGACGAGTGGAATGCAGTACAAGGTTCAGCTGTACGACAAGCCTGACTTCACAGGCCAGGCCATAGAGTCCACTGAAGACTGTCCGTCTGTGGTGGAGAGGTTCCGTCTGAGAGAGGTCAATTCCTGCAAAGTTCTGGATGGTTACTGGATCTTCTACGAGCATCCCAACTATCGTGGTCATCAGTACTTCCTGGAGAAAGGCAACTATCGCAAACCAGTGGACTGGGGTGCAGTCTGTCCCACCGTGCAGTCTTTCCGTCGCTTCACAGAGTGATGTTCCTATGTCACAATAATTAGGCTATCTGGCTGTGACACAAATCGAAGTTCTGGCTAAAATAAAGTTTGGCTGGAGACCCACTACTTGTGATCTGACTCATTTAAATAGCAAAGTATTGGTCTTAGATTCACAGTTACAGGGTGGAGATTAAGGTGAGTTCCAAAAGAGAAACAGTTTCCTCCTCCACCAATGAGCACCACATCAGTCCCCTCAGAGTGCAGCAGCTCAGAGCAGAACGAATGCAGCATAAGAGGCCAAGGAACAGACGACTGTAAACAAAACAAGAAACAAATATGTATGCCATGCATTTTAAAACTAAAAATGAGAAGCATTAAATTAATTTTAGCTACAGTAATTACAACAATACGATATATATGTCTTCGGGTGCCTTATATACCAGTAAATATCCAGGCATATTCCAGATATATTGACTTATCACTTAAAGAATTTAATGGCTTGGAAATCACACATTTAAAATTCCCCAATATTTCCAGATTTTTCAAGACCAAGAAGACCCTTTATAAAAAAAAAATAGTAATATAGTTTATAAGTCTAAAGGTCTGTTCACTTCACTCGGATACCGAGTAACTTACGGTATCCAGCTGGATCTCCACACAAGCCCCAGTATTCAGATTTATTACAGCAACTCCTGGTACTCCATCAGCCTGAAGCCAAACTCCACCAATCACAACCAACTTCTCATTAATTACATGGGCCGAGTGGGAATATCTGAAAGCAGAGGCCAAGACTGATTTCGATCACTGAGAGGTGGCACACATCCTTAACATTTCTCTTTAAGTGTCTTAAAATGTGAACAGCAAGGGGAAAAAAAAGTCACACCAATTGAGTGTGTTACTGATGCTCCAGAAGGAAACAAGATTCATTAAGAGCTAGGGGGTGAAAACTTTTTGAATTTGAAGATCAAGGTATATTGTACTTAAATTGTCTTCCGGGAAACATTTAAGTATCTTCTATTGCTTCCAAAGGGCAGTACTAAATGATTTTTTAGAAATATTTGGACCTCTTCTTCCTGTTCAAATGTTTTCACATACAGTTTGTGGACTTCATGTAAACATATTTTATGTAAAATATCTTATTTAGAACAGTACTAAATAAAAAAGAACATGGATTTTGTATAATCCCTCTTATTTTGTTAAAATAATTACCATTTTGCAAATTCTGCAAGGTGTATTTAAACTTTTGAGCACAAGTTACACATACACAGATATACAGAGTATTTATAAAAAGAAGTGAGTGATTTTGAACCTGGGCACTGGTGGTGGATGTAAATTCTGTTTCTCCCAGCAGAAACCTGATGATGTGGGTCTCAGGTAAAAAGCATCACAGAGAGGTCTTCCTCCTTTCCCTAAACCTCCAAATATCACAAGCCCCCCTCCATAGGGACAAGCTGAATGGGAATGACGGGCTTCAGGAGCGACACCAACAACTCTAATCTAATTGAAACACAAAAGATTCTCTAACAATCTCCTTCCAGTCCAGACATGATGGCTATTCCAAAATATAGGCAGGAACATTATAACTGCTCTTACAAGATAACTTAACAAACCACCACCCTGGTTGGCAGACCTAAGTGCTCTCGCTAGTTGGTGTTCACACAACAAATCAGAAAGGTAAGAGGCAAATAAATAAATACATCCTTGGTTGGTGAGCATAAAGTTTCTTTCAAACATAAAAAAAACACACTTTTCCTTTCGCAGATTGGTCAATCCCTGTACGAACTGCTCAGTAAAAATAGGAATGGACACTACAAAGTACTGCTAAATTGCTTATATTCAACTTCACCCAATAGTGTTATGTATTGTTTTGCTTAGTGTATTACGGCATTAGTTTTGCAACATCTGCGAACAATCAACTTACTGTCCAATTGTATGTATGTTTTCATTAGGTTTTAATACGTGCCTCTGTCCAGTGCTTGTCCTCCAAACACAAGAAATGTGCGTCACCTAGAACTGGATCCTTCTCTGTACGTCCTCCAAACACAAATAGAAATGTCTTATCTGGAAGTATATGTTAAGAATTTGTTAATTTTTTGCTTGTTACAATGCTAATGAAAAACTGCAAAAAATATATATATATATAAACTCACCATTATGACATACTAAGGTCGATGAGTGTCTCCATCGTGCCTTTGGACCAGTGCCGGTACAATTCATGTTCTTAAATGACAGCTGTACAGCACTTTGCTGATCGTCAAGGTCAAAGGTCACCCACACAATGCTGCCTGTTGGATTGAGTGGAGAAGTTCTGCCACCAAAGAGGACCACTCCACCACCAGGGATAGAGGTCAACGTCTGATAAAGACTCACCACTAAGGAGAAGAAATATTCAATATGCATATTACATACATAAAAAGCTTGTCACTACACCAGACTGTTATAAATTGAACAACCTAAACAATATAAAAAAAACGAACCTTACCAATTTTCATATCACCTCAATGTATTAATAAAAGCAACTTGCAACTACTATAAATATGTCCAGTGCTATCAGCATACATTCAGTGCACTCACATAAAGTAATAAATACTACATCCCAAATAACAACTGTTTACATCATTAAGATATGTAAACCATAATGTTTCCCAGCTATAAAATGATAAATGTTTACTATAAGGTATTATAAACATTATGCATTTTTGTAAAGCTACTTTGAAAAGCACTATACAAATAAAATTGACTTGACTTGGCAAAGTGAGTTCATTTACTAACCGGCAAGTCAAACAGTTTATTTTAGATAAATTCCAATAAAGGAAACCATTAGCACTGGGAAAAAAAGAGAGCATGATCAAATCACCTCTGTCTCCATGAGCCTCCACACAGGCACATTTCCAGCCACCCTGCTCTTTGATCAGGACCCTTGCTACAGTGTCTCTTCCGCTTCTTCCACAGCCTCCGGTAAGAAGGATTTTTCCAGGGGCCAGTACGGCAGAGGCCATACCGACAGCCTCTATACACGGAGACCCACACACGGGCTGAATGACCAGAGGAGGATGCTCAGCCCATTGAGGAGTCATGTGTGCGATGGAAGGCGCTAGAAGTGAACAGAGCACATGTACATCTGCACTATACACCTCACCTAGTGATACTGTACGCATAACACCAATACTTACACTTCGGGAGCATAAGAAGGGCTTGATTGGTCACAGAGCCTTTGGAGGCTGAAAGGATGAAGTAATGAGAACATTTCTGGTGCCATTCCTGATATCATTAAATAAACACAGGTCTAGGATTAGGCATTTGATCAGAATCAATGGTCATATTGGGATCATTTAAAAGTCTTTGCTGGGAATGGGACCGTTCCCTTACCTCAAACTCATCAAAAGGTTCCAGTCCCTCGACTCTATGCCTCTCATCTTCAGGAAGAAGGTCAAAGTAGAACTGGTTCATATCCAGACAGACACATTTTTCCCAGCCCTGTGTGGCAAATAAAGATAAAAAAGTTGTTAAGATTTATTTGTTTAAATCTTTTCTTTTAATTTTATAAATTTAAAATGTGTAGTCCAGTCACATTATAAATTTAAAATGTCTTCAGAATCACATGATCCTTCATAAATCATTCTACTATGCTGATTTGCTGTTTCAGAAACATTTCTTATTATTATTGTTGCTTGATATTTTTAGGGAAACAGTTTTTTTTTTCTCCCCAGGATATTTTGATCAATAAGAATATCAAAAGAACGGTTTTCATTTGAAATAGAATTATTTTATAATATTAAAATGTTTGCCATTTGAAATGGAAATTCGATCAATTGAATGCATCTTTGCTGAATAAAAATATTAATTTAATTATTAATCCGTAAAAAAAACATACTGACGCTTTTTTAACAATAGTGCATATATTATTTATCGTTCTTTGTATCTCTTCAACCCTCTTTAATCTTCAGCATTCAACATAAATAAGGCCAATGCAATCTTCAAAAATTGACATAAGCTTATTAAAATCGCTTAATTTATGCTTACAAAATGTAGTTCAAAATATCCATAAGTTTTATTATAATAATTATATAAAGTGAGCCTGTCATTATCATAAAATAGATAGATAGATAGATAGATAGATAGATAGATAGATAGATAGATAGATAACATTCATTTGAGGTACACCTTCTGTATGAATCTCTGTGTCTGAGCGACAGTGTCTGGGTATTGTTTGAGAGCATGTATGGAAGAGTTGAGCTTCAGGAAGTGGTTCTGCATGACCCTGCCAAATGGGTCATCTGGGTGAATCTGTTCATACATCACAAACATAGACTGTGGGAAGTGCTTGGCAGTCCAGCCAATCACAGCATCTGACCTAGAGAAATCGCCAAAACAAAATAAAGAGAACTGCAAATGAAAAATGCACCAACCAGTTTGCCTAAAAGTTAATATGGCCCCTTTTTTGCCAAATAGGTATAGTACAAAAAATATAAGAAAACTATTGGAGAGACAAGAGAAGCATTGGGATTGAGACTGTATCTATGGAATGAGCACTAGGGCTGCGTTCCCATCCAGTTTTAGACACGCACTTGCGAACTTCCCTAAGCACTTCCCCTCGGGGGAATCCCTCCCGCCATTTTGAAGTGTGTTCCACTTCGTGAAGTGGACGAAGGAAGTTTATATGGACAGACTCTCGCTCCCTCAATTTTGACCAAAGGGAGCAAGTCAACTTCACATGTACACTTCGGGCAGCTCCATATACCACAATGCAACACGATTGTGACGTTAACGCATTTTGCGTTTAAAGGAACACGCCAACTTTTTGGGACTTAACCCCAAAATACGTGTACAAATGACAAGGTCATATGACACACTGCCATCTTTTAACCGTATACATACTGGGAACTATATTCTCAGAAGGCGAAGCACTGCTACTTGGGCAGAGTGATTTGCATGGTGAGGTGCAGAAAGTTCGCTCACAGTGCTGCGCTAATCACTTCACCCAAGTAGCAGTGCTTCACCTTCTTATAATATAATTCCCAGTATGTGTACGGTTAAAAGATGTCTGTGTCTCAAATACCTTGTTATTTGGACACACTGTGTCTATAGAAATCACAACATATAAATAGGAAAATCTTGGCATTATTTTGTAGAGGGCACTCATGCAATGTAAGCAATGACGTACATCCGAATGAACGAGATGGAGGGAAGTAAGCGAATGAAGAGCATGCCGATTTTGAACTGGAACACAGCCCAAGGCTCAGGGGTTCAGAAGCTGAATTCACCATTGTGTTTCCATATAAGTCAGCACCACCTCTGACAAGACGAGTGTGGGAGTGTCCCACTGCAGCCCAGCTTCGCTCAGAGCCGCCTCCACCTTCTGCTCCTTCCTGACATCCACACCAATGAGATTATAATGACCACTTCTGATGAACACAGAATCTACACATGGGCAAGAAACATAGTTTCTATACAGTATATTTTTAGTGGTTGAATGTTTTGTAATAAATACAGTGAATGTCCTACTAGTCTGCTGATTTGAGACAGCCTCCCAATCTGGCAATTTGTCCTTCAGACAAGCATTGCTATTGATCAAGTCAGCTTTGCGTCGGGCAACTGCTGGAAAGTCAACCTCAAAAACTGTGACACCTCCAAGGGCTCCTTCCGAATGCAGTCGGAAAAACAGGGAGTCAAACCCTGCTCCTAGTGACAGAATCTGAGATTAAGAGAAGGATATAATCAGGGCATTTATTTTTCACAGTAAAAAAATTATATACACAAAACATGGATATTTCATCCCACCTGTCTCCTCGAGCTGGAGTTTGTAGCATGGAAAAACTGATTCATACAATAGTCCACTGCTTTCCAGCGCACATAATAACCTCTGACAAAAAAATATACACACATCATATACAAACTGTTGTATGAGAATATAATCACTAAAAGAACAATAACTGTCTCTTAAACATTTACCTATTAATCAGTGGAGCTCTTCTTGACACCTTGCACACAAAATGTTTGAGGAAGTCATCACGGAAGTAGCCCTGTGCCGCTGCTGACACCTTACTGACCACACTGCTGTCATTGGTCCCCTGCACCTGATTGACAATGTGAAAGAAATGAACAGGGGGGAAATGAAAATACAGAAAAAGTCATTCGAGTTTGGAACAATAATGACAGGATTTTCCTTTTAGGGGGATAATATAATGTACACATTTGAGTTCAGAAAAGTTTGTTTTGTTGTTTTTGTATTTTGAATAACATTCTTCAAGGCACTATATATGGTACATGATCAAAAATATGGCATCACTGCATTACTATTAGTATAGTACACTACGTGATACTATTTTGTTAGTGGTACAACATTTTCACTGCCATATTTGACCTTTTTAAAGTTCACGGATCTGAGATGGCCCTGTTATGAAACCCAACAGAATATAAACACTGGCAAACTCACAGCAGCATCTTTTCCTTGCTCTCTCTTGCTGTTTATTGGCATCACTCTGAACCACTCTGAACACACGTGGAAGTCTCACCGTAGAAACAACAAGGAAGCATCACAGCGGAAGCGGGTGTGTAGATTACTCTATAACAAAAGCGTTTCAAATATGACCTGAATTGAATGCTAAATAATTTCGGAGTCAAAAATAGAAACCTTTGCATGCATCCCGGTGGTCAGTATATTAAACAGTGGGACTGAGACTGAGGCCTCTAACACATATTTGTTTTATTTATTTATTTATTTCAATAATTTTCGAAATTAAATATGAACATTTATTTGATATATTTAAAATTGTAACTTAATTCAGTAATCAATACAAAATAATAACATTTTATGTAATGAATTATTAATTATTTTCCTGGACTTTTCAGCAACATCCTCCTGGGCGTCATTTCCGCTAATCGTTAGCGTGATGTTTAACTAGAAAACTTGCTCTGTTCAAAAACAGGAGGAAAATTTAAGGTTTGAGTTGTTTGTTTTCTATCGTTCAGCTTTTTATGATGTTTGTTTTACTAGATGTATTAATATAACTGCATCTTTCAATTTACCGAATCTCGATAATCTAATATTAAACTGTAGTGAGTGAGCTGTAACTTACTGTCAGATTGTTTTAGTTAGATTCAGCGCATTTATTTCTTTCATTCAGATTATTATGTGACGTTACTTTTTATAAAGTCTGTGGCTAATAAATAGTATGTGTCTCTTCTTAAACTACAGTAGCTGAAACTGGGTCAATATATGAGTCTTAAAATGAGCTCCCTCACATTTGTTTAAGCTATCTTTTAACATGATGAATCATTGTTGTTAAAATGAAAACTTATCTAAAACCAGCTTCTGGTTCTTTTAATGGTTCTAGCTGGTCCAAACTGGTCTTTTATGGTTCTAAGCTTTCTATATGTTGTTTAGTCAGATGATTATCTTGGTCCAGCATGGGATGTTGGACCAGCAACCAATGGCCTCCCACACAAACAAATTAAACGTTGTGAATTGTACTGATTTGAATGTCTTTAAGGTAATAATCTTCTAGTTGGCTAACATAGATTGGTCATAGATTGAAATTGTGAGAATGACCTATCTTGGGGGCATTAGTTACAAGGACTTATAAATAATAAATAATAAATTATAATGAATAATATATCATAAAACAGCAATAAACTCAAGCACATTTTATGCTGTATCAATGATATTAGTAATTAGTAACTAATATTAGTAAATCGTCAATTTATTGCATTAATGATGTCATTGTTACAGCATAAAATGTGTTTGAGTTTATTGCTGTCTTGAAGCTACATGAAAGTAAAGATATAGATTTTTTCTGACAAATATACAAATTATTTTGATATAAAAAAAAATTCTGATTTGCGGATCAAGGCAAGTTAACATCTGTAAATTGTCAGTTTTTGCTACTATTTTCTCTAACAAATAGAACTTTTGACTTTTGGATGCACAGTTTTATGATCATATGTACAAATGATCTCATTTTTTCTGTTCTTCCTCTTTTTACAGACCTACCTCCTAGTATCCCAAAGGCATCTACCTGAGCTGACCCTTCCTATTATCCACTCCTGTTCTTCCTAAGTACACATTATTTGTCTTGAAATACCTCCATCTCAACTGCTTTTGCTGTCTCTCCATCATTCCCTCCCCTCCATCATGACTGAGCCAGATCTGCTCACAGAGGTCCCTGCCTCTCTTAAACGTCTGGCCAAGCAAGTTGTCCGGGGTTTCTACGGCATTGAGCACGCTCTTGCGCTGGACGTGTTGATCAGGAACCCTTGTGTACGTGAAGAGGACATGTTGGAGCTCCTCAAGTTCGACCGCAAACAGTTGCGTTCAGTTTTGAACACACTCAAAGCTGACAAGTTTGTCAAATGCCGTATGCGCGTGGAGACAGCGCCCGACGGCAAGGCGACTCGGCACAATTACTACTTCATTAACTACCGGCTGCTGGTTAATGTGGTCAAGTACAAGCTGGACCACATGCGCAGACGCATTGAGACGGATGAACGTGACTCGACTAACAGAGCCTCCTTCCGCTGCCCCTGCTGCACCAACACTTTCACTGACCTTGAGGCCAACCAGCTGTTTGACCCCATGACTGGTAAGTATGAGATGTAAACTGTGGGACAGAGTTGGGAACTGGGATATTAGCTGAATTATTGTATTTATTTGTGGTTTTCCTGTTGCTTGAATGTTGTAAACATGTAAGCTCTCCTTCTGGGACGTTTTATTAAAAGACTTAATTAATTTGGCATTCAGGCAGGACTTTATGATGGAACAAACATAAATGGTATAGGAAACACTATATTTCCTATTTCCACTATATACTATAAAGCAATATTAGTGGGTAGAACTGCTTTACTTTGGGGGTGGGGGGTGTGGGGGGGGGTGTTGATATGTTTTTTTTTTTTTTTTGTGGTTCAGAAATATTTTTATTATTATTATTTTTTTTTAGCACAAGTGTTTTTATAATTGATAATAATGTAAAATGTTTCCTGAGCACCAAATTACCATATAAGAATGATTTCTGGAAGATCGAGATGTAACAATTAAGAAAAATGCAGCTTTGCTATCAAAGGAGTAAATTACATTTTAAATGTATTTTCAAATATAAAACCAGTATGGTTTTTCTCAATATTACTGTTTTTACTGCTTTTTTGATCAAATAAATGCAGCCTTGGTGAGCTATATATATATATATAATTTTCATGGAGCAAAATTTTTTTTTTCTGAAATTTTTTAGGTGATGGGTTAGTGAGGAATGAGAAGTTATAAAATATGTTATTGTACAACAGTTGTGGGATCATAATGTTGAAGTCATTTAGAAAAAGCTCTCCAATCAAGAAGTATATTACTTACGCTCTCTGGAGTTTTCATGTAGACAATAAAGTTTTAAGCTTAAAATTGATATTATTCCGTAATTTAAGTGTGGTTTTGTAGGAAGAATCCTGCTTAAATTTCTTAATACCTAGCTAATTTCAAAGATGAGGATTTTGTGATTCATCTAAGATCCTAAACCCATGTACATTATGAATTGGAAAGCTGTTTCTAATATAGGTCTCTCTAGAACTTCTCTTAAAGGGTTAGTTCACCCAAAAATGAAAATGCATCATTAATTCATTAATTACTCACCATCATTAATTACTCACCCGTAAGACCTTCGTTCATCTTCGGAACACAATGAAAATATTTTTGATGAAATCTGAGATCTTTCTGTCCCTCTATTGACAGTAACGTCATTGCAACAGAATGGTGGTAAAAACATGGTCCATGTGACTACAGTGGTTCTACCTTAATGTTATGAAGCAATTTTATGCGCAAAAAAAATAAAATAATGAATTTATTCAACATTTTACGCTGTTGATGTAGTTTAAACAATACAGCGCTTCTGGGTTCTACATAGGCTCACTATGTGTGATGCGTGTGATGCTGGCCAATAGTGAGCCGCCGTTCTGACGTAGTAGGACCCAGAAGTGCTGCACTGTGGCAGAACTGTATGTAGACACATGATGGCAGCAGAGGTCAAAAGTTGTAATGCATTCAAAATATTTGAATGAACCTCACTTGGAGACTGATGCTGAATTGCGTCAGATTGCAGACAGTAATAACAGACAGGAAAGAAAATGAAACTATTTTCATAGGTTTAAAAATAAACAGGCTGTAATCTCATAGAGGCGGCTGTAGGGATTAGCATACTGCATTGACATCATCATCATGACTTTCTGCTTTGTGCCTACTGTTTTACAATTCTGACTTCAACAGCTGCTGGTTTATGTACTTAGTGAAGTACACACACACATAAGTGCTATTCTTGACGTGACTAGCGTTATAATGGTTTCAGAGATGGAGTATTTGTGAAGCTTAGTGCACTGCTAGCCATCCCTGTTTAAGCTTTTATAATGGACTGAACCCAGAAAAAAACTAAGTTTGTGTTTGGCGATGATTCCATATTTCAAATGATGTATTTTGTTTTATTCCATATTTTAAATTAAATTAAGTATTTTGTGTAGCCTATTGCCGGTGCTGTGCTAGGGATAGGAGTCATGAGGAATTGAAAAAACGGAACTGTTTTCCCTCAGTACTATTGAGCGACATTACATCTGCTGATTCTTCAGCCTGATCTGTGTAGTGTAATTTTAACAAATGGTGATTTCTGAACAAATTACTCTTATGAGCAACCAGTACAGTTTGATTTCCTGAACGAATGATTCCTAAGAGCCGATCATTTTCAGTGCATTAACCATACAGACTGATGACAAATGACAACCATACAATGTTTCATCTGATTCCCAAATGAATTAGTTATTTTTTTCAGAGAATCATAAACGTAAAGCTCATCCACTGTTGTTGACTAAATAAGACTACAATATTAGGGTTTTGTGGGAAAATAAGAGAATTGTGTTTAATTGTAATGTGTAATCCATTTCAAAGCTCTTTTAAACTGAGCAAATTTGTCTACTCTATTCTGTTAGACAACCTTATTGTCTATATATAAATTATATATATATATATATATATATATATATATATATGAAGAGCTCTTTTCCAAAACGCGTTAAACGATATTTTTTTTAAAAAAATGAGTTTGTCGTGTCATTCTGCTGTGGACAGAACCCTTTCACTGCTCCATCAACGTTTCATGCCGAATCGCTATATTTCCTTGTTTAAAATGTACTACAAGATACAGTTCCTTTCCAAGCCGCGATAAGCGCCAGCCGTTTTTAGCCTAAACACGATAAATCCTCAAATTCAATGAGCGCTCTACACAATCCAGCACGGCGGCACTCTGAACAGAGGTTTATTATGTTCATTTATTCCTCAAAATGAGTCCTAGTTTTCTAGTCGACTAGTAGTAGATCGTTTAAGCCATTTGTATTATCAGTAATCACATATATTGATTTAATTAAATGGGAGAGAAACCATATGAGCGTTTTTAATTGCATATTCCGCATCTCAACGTATGCATAAAGCTTGCCACAAAGAACCGGCAAAAGTAATGATTATGCATGAAACATTTGAATTGTTTATTAATAAACTAGTGTTTTCTGTCAGTGTCAGCAACAAAGATAAAGTTGATGATGCTTACTCGCCATCTTCGCAGTGAACGCGCATAGAGAAACGCATACTTCGAATTAGCCTACATACGCAGAGAGTTGCCAATTTATTTTAGTTTTTAATTGTTTTGTTTAAAAGTAGATATTTAAAGCTTTCTGTAGCTTAGTTCTCAGGCCTGTGTGAGGCAAGCATCGCGGTGTTTCGGTTCATATTATGAGACGCGCTCCGGTTCACCTGCGCGCCTCTGTGTCCTGATTATATTGTCTGATATTTACTTCTAATGTATTAATCCAGTCAATTTGTCGATGAAACATTTATTAAAATGAAGATACAATTTATATGAAACGAAATTTACAAGCTTTCTACAAAACAAAACTTAATAAGTGGTCAAAATCATGTCTGACGCACTCCAAATATTTTCCGATATTGGGCAGCTTTTGAATTTTGATCCTATCTTACTCATCTCATGCGGTTACCTTTTCATAGCCTACTCAACATAGATGAAATAATAAAAATAAGTAATGTAATATTATTAAAAACAAATGTGAAATGTTTATTTTTTTTTTTGTTTTTTTTTTAACTTATATTTAAGCGTCATGCTGCTCCGCTTTGCTCACATGTTATGTAGCCTGTGTGTGTGTGCATGTGCTGGAGGGGTGCCCATCCCTTTTTTGAATATCGTTATCATATATTGATCATTTTTAATAATTCGTTTTTTTCATGCATATGTTGAAATTGGTATTAATTTGTTTTTTTCATGCATATGTTGAAATTGGTACTATTTGTTTGAGGTTTGACTCTTTACTAAAAATGACTTTACTAATAATGATACAAAAAATGGATGGATTTATAGCGTTTTGGAAAAAAATAAAATTAACTTTTAAATTATCATTAACAATATTGTTGTTTGATTTAATAATTATTGTTCAAAATGTTCAGACTGAACCAATAAAACATTTAAACAGGATAATTTGAATATTCGCAAAATGTGTGGGTCTAGGTAAAAAATGTAGTTTTCCTGAAAACTATTGAAATGGATTTATAGCGTTTTGGAAAAGAGCTCTTCATATATATATATATATTATATCAGCCTTCAGCCACCCTTTCTGGGATATCAAATATCAGAGATATCTCATGTCACGATTCGATACATATCACGATACTGAACTCATGATATGATATTATTGTGATACTCCAAGACATAAGGTTAACCAAAAATGCACTGTTGATTAAAATGCCAAATTTAATATTGCATCATGGGTTTAAATGAATATGCTTGTAACCCAAGGACAATGGTGACACCAGAATAGCAATATTCATGATTCTGACGCTGAAATTAAATTACTGAGTTATTGTAAATATGCTTGCACGCTTTCATTGACTAGATATATTTAAAATAATGTCGGCCACTTTTTACTGGTAACATCACACATTTGGCATTATCAGCACCTACAAATGTTCCCACATTGCATTATTATACATTATAACCAAAATATGTAAACTCTGAAAACCTGATTTTTTTCTCACACAGTAATTTTTATTTTGGGGGAACTATCCACGATACATATTGTCACTATCCACGATATGTATATTTTTGTATTTTTGTATTGCGATATATAGTGGCACAATATATTGTTTACACCCCTAGTATTTATGAAGTTGAAGTTAATAACAACAGCATATCACAGATGATGCACAAAGAACATTTTAGCCATATTCCTATTTCTGTTCTGTCTCTCTCCCTGACTTCATATCATTCTTTAATGTGTGAGCTCCACCTGCATTTGTATATGTTATTGCATAGGGGATATGAAAAGCATCTTGTACCCGACAGACAGGAGGAACTCCTCTTTATACAAAGCATATGTTTCAGAGAGGGATGGAAACATGAGAGGAATGGACAGGAATGAGAGAGAGAGTTGGAGGGCTGAGAGCAGTGCCAGAGGTGAGTGATTAGTGTTTGAGGAATAGGTAAAGGCCGCGTGGCAGTGGTGGCACGTGTTCACCCTAACCTCTGCTGAAAGCAAACTGGCAGTCAGGGAGTCAAAGCTGTTGCTAGGATACACATCAGGAGGATTGGCGAGGATAGAGCTGAAGAACGGAATGGCCAACGATACCCAACCCTGTGTAGACCCTGCCATTATACACTTGTTTCCCATGTTTATTATACATTGTATACTTGTTTCCCATGTTCTCTTCTGGACCAGTGTACCTGAAAGGATTTTATAAATAGGAGTTTCATGATAGACCGTGTTGTTTCTCCTCTGTGTAGGCTTAAACGTGGATGTTTTGGAATTGGATGTTTTCACCCTGTGCTGCCTTTTTTATGCTTAGGTGGTTTAGTTATGTATTAGAACAGTAGAGTGTATTGATCTGATTGGTCAAGCGCATCCAGGTCCCCCCTCGTTGAGCAAAACAAATTGATCTATGAAAATCTCTTTGATTGGTGAGGTGTTAGGGGAGATAAGGAGATCTGACAGCGTCAGGCTTGCCCAGGTAAGTCACTCGCTGATCCTATCTCGGCATGTCCTCCTCACTCTGTCTCATTTCTGTTATCTCCCTGTAGTCGTCTTTTTCTGAGTCGCACGTGTGCATATAGCAGGGCGTAACTACCCAATTTTCAGGGGTTAAACAATATGGGTATTTCAATTGATTCGTTTTGTGTTTGGCATCTGCTATTTCATGCTATTGTTAATTGGTAAAACCACAAAGCAGTCTTTTTTTTTTCTTTTCTTTTTGCCATCACAAAGCAATCTCATTTCCAGTCTCCAAGTACGGCTGGGAATAGAATTCGATACTTTTTAGGCATCGACCAATTTGCCTTGATACATCAATATCAGTGAGACAATAAGAACGCATCTTGATTAGCTGTGGCAACTGCAAGGCATCAAGGAAAAAACTGAGCTGCAATATTCCGGTCTCTCTCTTGAATCCAGCATTGAAGAGACTTAAACTGCAATCCCATAGACCCCCCCACCCCAGCTAATTTTGTCCTTCATGACAACTGTGAGGAGGGGTGAATTTTTATTTTATTTTAGTTATTTCTTTTTTTTGTTTCTCATCTGTTTGAATTATATTAAGCCTTGAAGTTATGCATAATTAAAGCTAGGGTATACGATTTCAAAGATTGTTCATTATTAATATCCTCGTTTAGATGCTGTTTATGGTTATATAGTATAATCCTAACAATATAAATAGAAAAAAGAACGAAAAAAATCCATTCACTCTATTGGCTGTACAGCCACATAAAAGTTGGAAGAACCCTTGGACGGAGAGTCAGGTGCGCTATCATGGGAGGTCTAATTAAATAACAACGACGTTTATATAATAAGTACTCCCGATACACACGTTCAAAACACCAAATTATTAATGTGAAAACATATTTAACTATATACGTTTTTCAAAAAAAATTGGCGATAGCCTCAACAGCTTCCTCAAATACCTTGTATGGCTAATGATGACATTGTCATATTCATTATGTTTAATATGCATTTAAAAACTTTTTTAATGTTGCTTTACCTGAGAATCAGACATTGCACAGAGTACATCTCAGTTCCGATGATGACAACTTGATTGAGTGACGTTGTTCAATTCGTTTCCCTGTGGGAGGGATCATGTAGCAGAGGGGAGGGGGGTGTGTGTGGAGAGGTGGGATGAGTTTTTCAAAACTTCCCTCCCGTTTCAGGCTCTCTCGACCGATTTTCAACATCGTATACTACAGCTCTAAGGGTGTGCAATGTGTGAGTAACAGGTGGATTGCAGCTGCTGTCACTACTAGCCGTTTGTCTGCTGTCTCAGTCTGTTAGCCGTCACATCACTTCAGTTAATCCCGCCTTTTTACCCATTTTCGGTTATCTGAGAGTGATGTGCAGTGACGGGTAATTTGTAATGTAATCTTGTTAAAAGGGATTTCATAAAATTGGTATCGAAACAAGTCTCGTTCAGGAACTGGTGTCAGTCAAGGTATCGGCATCCATATAATTAAAAATCATTAAAATTTAGTTTCTATAATTCTGAAGTGTATGTTGATCAATAGAAGGAGACCAGGAAATTAAAGGGATTGTTCACTTTGAAATAATAAAATGTTTAAAAATAATAAATGTTGGTATGTTTTAGCTAACCTCAATGGCACCCAAGATGTAGGTGTCTTTGTTTCCGCAGTAGTAAAAATAGTTGTATAAAAATATCAAAATTGAAACTTCTGTGGAACAAAGATAACTACATCTTGGATGCCCTTGAGGTAAGCTAAAACATACCAAAAATTAATTTCAAAGTGAACTATCCCTTTAAAAGAGGTACTTCACAACAGAGATGTCTTTATTCAGTGAGCACTTTATTTAGAAAATGTAAAAATCGTAATGTAAGGTTTTGAATATAGTCAGCATGAAAAGAGGAATCGGGTGAACAAAAACTATTTTTTATTGAACAAAGGGTTCAAAACCTAGGGTTATAACCTTTCATGAATTTGTGAACTGAGTAGTTGGTCAAGACTCCAAAATTGGTCAATCACTATTCATTACCATCTTCTACAATTGTGCCAATTTGAAATTTCATAATTTTCTCATGTTCCGTTCACAGGGCCATCATAGACTCCCATTCGGGAGGAATAATTAAAAAAAACTAAAAACTAAAGGATACAATGGAGGTTACTGCCCTTTTTGGGCTTGACCCCTAAAATAGAATCGTATCAACTGAAAACTTTTGAATTATACATGGTTAATACTTAAGTTTTGTGGTTGGTCAGTAATTTCCAAAGGCTTTGCATAAATGGTATAGAAACGCTCATCTGGGCATTTACTACAGACACTGCTTATCCAGTGCATATTGTTAATGATCATTGCAGATGTTCTGAAAAACTAATCCTTTCTGAATGGGGTTTAAGTACTGTCTATAGAGCTTAACTTGAATATAGAATC
This sequence comes from Pimephales promelas, assembly GCF_016745375.1. Next base: position 6,188,459 of record NW_024121266.1, on the reverse strand, counting down.
CAGAACATTTATCTACTGTCATATACAGTTCTTTAAATAAGAAAAATCTATTTTTTACTTTATTTTTGTTTTAATTATTATTGCTTTATGTCTGCTGCATGTAATTGGAATCAATGTGGTACATTTGTCACTGTTGCACAGACCAAACTTTATCCTCTCTCAAATGCTGAAATTATTCTGTATTCATCTTTTAAGGGATGATCACAAAAGTCCTTTTGTTCTTTGGCGTAGACAACTGAACAAAGTGCCGTCCTGCTTTCAAAAGAGCTCTGAATCACTGGTGAGAGTGCTATGTAATGTAAGCCAGACCCATTCTATTCATATCTCATAGATAATACAAAAACTATCAACACAAAGACACCAGCCCACTGCTCACCGACAGAAGCCTTAATGTATGCCTACACGCTAACAGCGCTGCGCCATGTTCCTTTAGATCACTGCGATGATGTGTGTATGTGCGGGCCTGATGCACACTTTGCCTTAAAACAAAGATGACAACCGGAGTGTGTGCATGTGTCATATTATTAATTGTCAAGGTCTTTGGATTTGATATCTCTACCGATTACTGTTGGCTAGGGACCCTCCAATGACATGGGAAGAAAAATAGATGCATTTTACTTTATATACCATAAATATACTTTATTTACTAGTATTACTATTTTACTTTAACTTCCATTTATCTGCAGCTCTGGGTCAGTGATTATTTTTGTCTCCCTCCATTTAACATGCAATAAATGAATAACCACTTTCCTTAAGATCCCTTTGAAAGGTAATGTGAATTTAGTCCAGTGATCCTCCATCTCTCTTCTATCATTCTTGTCTGACTAACGTGCCAGTGGGTGGGGCCAAATATGTGATGATCTAGATTCTAGAAGTAGTTTGATCTGATACTGCAGTACGTCATAATGTGACGATCCGAAACGAGTCATTTTCTGAGCTTTCATTTTAATAAAATCTGTTTTTAAGCTAATATAGGAGTTTTGATTTCTGAAACTTACTGGATGTTTTTTATAGTACAATGACCTCTTACTAGGGGTATGGTTCATTTAAATAAGCAGAGTGTTTTTGTTTAAAAATGCGAGACGCAGGGTAGTTAAATTAAACCCAATGGCCACCAAAGTGCTTTACATTTGCCTCACATTCACCACTCATTCAAACACCAACGGTGGTGTCAGCCATGCAAGGCGCCATCCAGCTCGTCGGGAGCAGCTGGGGTTGGTGTCTTGCTCATGGACACCTCCACACTTGGTCAGGTGGAATCGGGGATTGAACCGATCTAGAGATGCATTTTTTAAAGGCTGTGTTGCTATGTTCACACTTTGCATATCTGGATTGATTAAAACGAACCCTGGTACGATTGCTCTGTTATGGTTCATTTAAATAAGTATGAACGCTGCCATCCAAAGCAAATCCTAGTGTGCACCAAACAAGGGGACTGAGACCACTGAAAAGATGGGTCTTGGTCCACTTCCAAACTCTGGTGCATTTCGAATTAAATGAAATTAACTCAACATGGACCAAAGACATGTAAACGACAAGATGCAACCCTGAAAAGGACAGACTGCTCAAGCATACCTGTTTTTTTCTGTCATAGTCGTGATGTTGCCCATCGCAGTTCGGTGTGGATTCCTGGCGCTATTTTGACTCCTTTACTCTCTTCACGAGTTCTTAGCTGGTCAAAATACCTTCACATGTCGGCTACGTACATAAAAAGGAGCACATTTAGCCTAGCACTCAGCATTGTTTTGGATTTTCGGTAAGTTCCATCGCAAAATATATGTAATAAAAGCCAACCAAATGGGTTGTGAACATTTTATTTTGTTCCACATCAACGTAACCAATCAAGTGAACCAAACTACAAGTGTGAAAAAACCCGAATTGTTGAACTTATGTTAACTTGAGCGCTGTGTTTTTAGAATCCCTTTGTTATGCGCGAGACACTGAAAAAGCGAGCGCAATGGTCAAACATGTCAAGCTAGTGCATGTTTACATAGACTGTACATCTTCTGTTTAAGCCCTTATTCCTTCACTACATGATGTTTCCTTGTGTCTTGATATGGCCACATCTTTATTTAGACATTTAAAATCCAGCCTGTCTCTGCATTCTTTATTGCTTGTGCTTTTTTTTTATTCCTTTTCTGTGTGCGGACATGCAGACTGACTGACTGACCAGAAGGGCTGCGGTAAAATGTTCCCTCAGGGCTTGTCAATATTTTCTCTGGAGCTGTGTCAAATGTGATGAAGACTTTTTTTATCTTCCCTTCACCTGAATGTTTTTTTTTTCTTTTTAACAGCCTCTCTCTCTCTCTCTTTGTGCTCATCAAATTGTTTTCTTTTCCGCCCTCCAGTCCTGTATTGGCAGAGCGGACCTCTGTAGTAAAAGGGCCTAGCTGGAGGTGATTGTTCTTCAGTTCTGCTTTCACAGATTTTGTTGTCAACTTTCCAGCAAAGCTTTTAAAATGGAAATTGCAGGGAATCGTTTACTCGTTCGATTCCCCTCTAGGCCAGAAACTCGGAAGCCTTCATGCACTCAGCACAACAACATGAGATTATTTCATCGTAAAATACATGGCTGGTGGTGTGTGTTTGTGATATCAAAACATGAATAAGAGAAGTAAGAATGACTTTCTAAGTAAAAAGCTACAATTTAATAGTAGCTCACCATCTCTGACTGACCATTAAATGCTAAGAACACACATTTGTAAAATATTTCAGTGCGCGTATTTGATATTCAACTAGTATCCGTGTACACCACACACTCATACACTGGGCCCTGCTGTGTGTGTTCTTGTCGGAAGGCTGTAAATAACTTCAGCAGCAGATGGCAAACCAGACCAGATTCGCTTGCCGTGGTACCGCTAGTAAGTGCTGGGGCTGAGTGTGTGTTTGTGTATGTTTGTCCTTGTGTCTGTGAGTGTTATTCCTCTTTCCTCTTTCAATAATATTAAATGGTCTGCAGTGGGTTTGGCTCCATCCTCTAGATGGCATTGAATTGTAACTATAATTAAGCCACAACCTGTTATTCTTAATAAATATGCATTTCTCATTTTGCCTGATGCGAAGCAGTGGAAAACTTAAATCTGTTAGTAATGTTTGCAGCGCAATATTTGACTGGAAGGAACGGTAATTTTTATCAGTCATGGCTCGTTAGATCTAGCATTTTGCAAGCTTTGAATCAGAAAGTAGTGAGTAAGATTACATTCATTTGAATAAACGAATTAAAGCATTTATTTGAATTAATTATATAGAGAGAGACTTGTATCTGCATATGTGCAGAGTCTCTCTATTAACAACAAAGCTGCGAGTTTAATTACTTCAAAATAGTGATGTAACCCCCTCTTTTCTGAGAAATATAATATAGCAATTCAATAGCAAAGCTATTTTATTAACAAACTTGGAACTACCTGTGCATTAAGCGGTTTTATTGCACACCTAGTTCCAGCCAATCAGAATTAAGTATTCAGACAGACCATGGTAAACACTATAAATAACTTTGTAACTACATGTCAATTATCTCTCAGAGTATTAATTTTCTGTTAGGTTATGGTTAGTAGAATAAGTAGAAATCTACTTGAAAAGTTACGTTTAGGTAGTAGAATGTCTAAAGTGGGCCATCGAAATAGTGTTACCTACAGTTTTTTTTAATGCAAATAATTCAGCTTTTGTGAGCATAAGAGACTTATTTCAAGCATAAAAACAAAAAAAATTCCAAGTTTCTTTCCAACCCCAAACTTTTGAACTATATTGTAATTGTAAAATATTTAATTTATTTTTGACTCAATTGTCAGTATTGACCAATTCAAATATATAGTCAATTATAATGGGGAGCTCTTGTTTAGCCTGACTGATTTGTTGTTGGTTTGAAAACTTTGTATGGCGAAGACAGCATCTCACCCCCCTTGCCACTGACATTAGTGGTCCATGCTTTGAGACCAGCAGGTTTGAAGGGCTGAGTCAATTTTTCTGGCCCAGAACTAGAAACGCCAGAGGATGGGGGCCAGATTGGGCACTGGCTCCAGCTCTGCAATTGGCACCATTTCTGTGGGAAAAGGGAACATGAAAAACTAGAATTTGGAGCCCCTGGCTGACAGGGAACTGGAGATATGGAGCCCCTTGACAGGAAAACATTTTCTAGGCTCCTACTTCTAAACCGAGTTACCCAGAGGCACCAAACATCATGGATGGGATCGTTGTGGTGGTTAAGGATCAGGGATGATGAACACTGTTAATATCTCAACACTTGGTATTTTTTATTTAAGATCTTTTTTCTCTCAAACACAGAAACATTCCGCTGTACCTTCTGTCAAACAGAAGTAGAAGAAGACGAATCGGCTGTGCCAAAGAAAGATGCCCGCACTCTGGTGGCACGATTTAATGAGCAGATTGAGCCCATCTACGTATTGCTACGAGAGACGGAGAACATCAACTTATCTCATGACCTTCTTGAGCCTGAACCGTCAGAAATCCCAGCCCTCAAACAGAGGTCAGTGGCCAGTTATATGCAGAAGACTTTAGTTAACTAAAACCTTTCAAATAATTTCTTTATTGTTAATTGAAATAAATCTGAAATAAGATCAAATAAAAATATTAGATTAAAAACTTCAACGAAAAATAAAAATGTTGCATTAGTGACTAACTGAAATAAAATAAGTTGAAGTACTAAAATCTAAAACTGAATATTTTTTTTTAGCTAAATAGAAATATTGAGCATACTAAAATATCCCAAAAATAGACCATGTATTTTGAACTGGATAGAAGAGACTTCATTATCATCTGCTTTAAAGCATTTTTCCACTTTTAGTGGATACTAATTAAAGAAAAAATGTCATAAAAGGTGCCCAATATAAGTCAGCTTCATGTTATATCACTTTAGTAATCCATCTCTGTTGTTTTTCACAGTCGGGAGCGGGCCGCCCAGTCTGCAGCAGCAGCTGCAGGGGCTGATCGAGACACATGGAAAACCAAAAGCTCTTCCTATGACCTCTACACGCAGAATGTGGTCATCAGCATGGAAGACCAGGAGTCTCAGCCTAGTCAGACCGCTGAAGGCAAAGCCCCCAAAGAGAGGCCCGTTTGGCTGACAGAAAGCACGGTGCAGGGGGCGTACAGCGAAACGGATGCACTGAAGAACTGTAAGTCACATTAACTATATTGTATCATTATGAAAGCATTCTTTCTGGTCATGGGTGCATATTTACATATTTGTTATGTAATATACATATACACATATTTGTTTTTATGCATTTCATGATTTTCCTGATTTATTTTTTGTTCATATACCTCTTTGGTCTGAATGCATAGTCAAACTAGTTCTAAGGGTGAGGGCTTTATTTGGTTGAAAGAGATATTTCACACTATTGTCACTCTAAACATCTTTGATTTTCTGTGGAATACAAAAAGAGATATAACGGAATATCCAAGCTGCTCTTTTAATACAATGACTACCAAATAGAGGTCTGCTCGGGATGGGTTTGTGTTGCGCCATGTCTACAGCAGACACAAGCAGGGCAACGCAACATGGCAAAAGCAAATATAACTCATTATAATCAGTGAAGCTGTCTACACTGGACACGACCAATTCCCAAATGTAAACTGATGCCCCATTCTATTTCTGATTGACTCTGACATGTAGAGCAAATAGATTTGCAACAGTCTGCTTTGTCACATCCAGTGTAGACTGACTCAAACTGTTGCTGTGCGGCTTGACATGACAACCGTCTTGTCTTGACTTCCACCCGCACAAATCATGATATGGTTAAAAATATACATTTAGCATATTTAACACCATTAAAGAAGGCTGGAAAGAAACCCAATATAAACTTCAATTATTTTTGGAATTGTAGTCATTGAATGGTTTGAATGTATGGAAGTGTGAGTGGAACTAGGATGGAAGGAAGAAAAAGACTTAAATTGTGGCCTTTTCCTAATATAGAGCTATATTATGGCTTTAGAAAGGAAATAATAGCACTTTCATGTTTAAAAAATGTGAAAAGTAAAAAAAAGTTATTTTTTTTTATTCTTTTTTTTCCTCAAATTTTTACACACCAGCTGGCGAGGACACTACAGAAACCCAGGAGGGCATGCCTGGAAAAGGAGCCACACTGGATGAGAATGAGGAGGTAATGCAGGCTTTACTCATTCATGAGAAGAGGAGCGGAGTCGGTCCAGGGGGTGCCGTCGTCTCCAGGCCGACCATTCCAGTGGCCAACGCCAGCGACTCTGACAGCGATACCAGTGAATCGGATGAGGACTCTCTGCCCCAGGCTCCAACCCACATGGCGCACAATGTTACAGCTCTGCGGCCAGGAACACAAGAGGATGAGGATGAAGATGATGACGAGTTTGAGGAGGTCGGGGATGACCCTGTGGTTATGGTAGGGGGAAGACCTTTCTCTTACAGGGAAGTAAGCCAGAGACCCGACCTGGTGGAACAGATGAGCACCCAGGAGAAAGAGGCGTACATTGAGATGGGCCAGAATCTCTTCCAGGACATGTATTACTGAGTTCATCATGTCTGTCTGTGCACTTTTTTCCACAGTTTCGATCTGTCTCCTTTGCACACTTAATCTCAAACGGTGTTGTGCGGCGTGCCAGAGCTGAGAAATGTAGTGTTCTACCCTTTGACTGTTCTTTTTTACTCAACCCTCCGTCATATTCATATACAAAACTTCTCTGGTGCCAGTTATCACGGTTGTAAACGAGTATCATACATTGGCAAACACACTTGCACCGCTTCCTTTTTCAGTATGTTTGTGGTCTCGCCATTTTCAGAGACTTCCAAACCAATAAGTGTTGCTGCAGTGACCTCTAGGACGGTTTGACTCAAAAGAAAACCCCAAACCGAAGGGTTCTGACGCTTTTCTGGCATGATTGACTTTTGAATGACAGAAAATGACAGACTCTGATTTGCTCAAAGCTACAGACATATTTCCGCATCCTCTTGCTTTCGTTTCTTTTTCCAACAGTATTTAGCAGGATTTGCAGTTTGAAAGACAAGGGATTTTTTTGCGCTTTACTGCCTTGACGTGATATTAAATTGAGTTTTGATGAGATATGGTTGTTAAGAGTGATTGCTTTCCTTTCACAGCAGAAATGAGCACTTTTTTTTGCCTCAGTGGACATTATTTCAGTTTTTGTTATCCGTAAATGGATAAAGTATGTTTTCTTTTTCAAGTTTCTTGCAAGTTATAGTAATAAAAAGCTGTGTAAAAACGTCAGTTTATTCATGAATCTGTGTGTTCCCGCACACAAAAACCTCAACCCCAAAGATGAATATGAATGAAAAAATGAGCTTCATAAACTACAATCCTGCTGTCATATTACATTTTACTGTGCTTATTTTGTCTAGAACAGCAGGTGGTTTTTCCATCGACTGTTTCTAAAAAATGTTTGAATTGACCTCTTATGTGCGATCATGTAATTGAATTGGGAACAGTCTCCGGGGATGTGTTTTGGTGCAGCTGTTGATGAGATGATGCTCGGATGAGACGATGCGGGAGATAAAATCTGTGGTGCGTAGATGTGCAGCCAGAGAGAAAACTGGCAGTGCTGCTGTCACATCATATTACAGGTGCAGCACTGTGGAGTCAATATGGGGATCTGCAGATCAGAGCAAAAGGGGTGTCTAAATGTAGGGGGCGGGTCTAAAGGTTATGAACTGAAAGTTTGTGGCTTCAAAATCTACTTTAGTCTTTGAAATAAAATGTTTTGAAACCTAAAAAAGAATGTAATGATATAAAGTAAATAACAAATATTTGAGCATTTGCACTATTTCGAGGTAACTAGTCAAGTATAAACAATTTTGTGACATTTACCGCCGGTTATAAAAGGTCAGACGCTGTCATTATCAATTCCTACTGGTAAACATTTTCTCTCCGTTTGTTTTTATTACATTTTAACTGGGTTTACGGGAGCTCGATGTCTGCAAGGCAAGTTTTTTTCTTCACCTTTTCACTTAAAATGTTATACTTATATAGTTTATTGATAAAATAAATGAAAGAAAAAAATCAATGCTGTCACACTCACAGCACACAAAAATACATATTTTCATTATTATTTGAATTTAGTTGTATTTGATGGAGGAATAAAAGGGGGAAATATTATTTTATGTCAATTACTCAACCAACAAATAATATTTATTTCCAGAATACCAGTGGACAAAAACACGGTTTGTGAACATTAGACTTTTGAACGCTTTATATTTGGAGCCCCTGATGCGAGTAACATTGTAAATATATATAATTTTGTGCACATTTTTTTCTGTGAGAACAGATGTGATTAGGTCTACCAATAAGACTCCCAAAAGTTAAAGAGCAGAAGTGTGTACTGCGTATGCAAACTTTTACAAGGAAACGTTTCAGCTCAATTCAGTTACCATGCCAAAACCACTGTTTAACATATAAATGAATCACAAATGAAAAGGCTTTTATTGGATTTTGCATATTTATGAGTCTTATATAATGTTAGCTGACCTTGTTGTTGTAAATGATTTTTTCCTTGTACCGTTTCTGTGTTCAACCAGACTGGGTTGAATTGGCAGAGCCTTTCCCAATCTTTTTATTAGCCACATTCAGCACACTTATTTTACTCCCTTTTTTATAACCACCTCAGCTGTAATTGGAAGGCATTTCTCAGATGGAAGATTCAGAGAACTCTCTTGATTATTTCACTGTTTGTGAGGTCAAGGTGTTCTGGGCTTCATGTTTTTCTTAATGTTCATGTCAACCTAACACAACTATTGCGTTTCATCTACTACACAGCTTTCTTTGGTGTTAATAGTAGTAAAGAGGCATTCACAATTTTTACACTTTGAAAAATGATAGAATTTTTTTTTAGTTTTTCCATACAATGAAAGTCAATAGAGTCCTATATAGTTTTGACCCCAGTAATTCGAAAAATTTTGGAACGACATAACGTAATTTTCCCCCTTTAAGTAAGATGTCTCTTTGTAGCATATAATGTTCAGTTGGAATCGGCTTATGGACAGAAGTGTACATTTATTTTACTGTGCTGCAAGTGAAATGAGAAAATCAAAAACCCACCAAGAGACATAGGAAGTGTGTAGATCTAAGTTTTTCATGGGTCAATATTTATTTATTGGTTGGTTTGCTGATTAGTCCTGTTTTATCAGTCTTTCGTCCTTTACATCTTTTTAATGAAGAACACAAGAGATGAATTCATGAAGGTTATTTTTGGATCTGACGGCCTTCTCTATTCAATTAGGGAAGCGCACACACTGTCATCTGTCAGTCATTTAAAAGCCATTAGCTGTCTCCTGCGGCTGCTTCTGCTGTGTCCAATCTGAACATGTTGCTCTTTAACTCACGGCCACTCCTTCATTAGTTACGGTGTGTATTGTTTACCTCTCTTTCTGTTTACTTCCAAACACACTAATTAATGTTTCTCACATGGAAAGCTGTGGGTGAATTGGAAACGGGGGTGTTAAATCCTGCAACAAGATAATTATATGGCACAAACATGTTTCAAATATGTATTTACTTAAGTACAATATAAACAAGGGCGTAGTTGATATGGGTATACGCTATGTTTGGGGTTTGGTTAGATTATTTTGGAAAGAAGTTGCTTATGCTCAAACAGGCTGCACTTTTTTGATCAAAAATACAGAAAAAGCAATGATGTTACGATTTTGTACTTGTAGATTTATAAAAAAATAACTTAATTATTCAAAAGCATTCAAAATGCAACAGTGATATCAGTACTGAATTGTGACTATTACTCATCACGACTTATTTTCACAGTGATTTGGTCTATTTCTTTAATACCCTTTTCTCTCTTCCGTTCTCTGTTAATGTAGGTTTGTAACTATTATTATACCTTAAACCACAGCTATTATTAAAACAAAACAGCTATTTTTTTACCAGCTTACAAGCACTGATCTTTTCTTTCAGGAAATGCAAATACTGTAGGTTTATACATTCCCCACAAGGATAGTAAAATCTGAAATCACATTGAACAGCCAGCGGGGGACCATGGGGGAAATATATTATGTTTTCCCTGATGGGTAGGTTTATGTTTGGGGGATAGAATATACAGTTTGTACAGTTTAAAAACCATATACGGAGAGTCCCCACAAAGATAGCGAAACCGTGAGTGTGTGTGTGGGTGTTATTGCATTATTGCTTTCTCCCACAAGACTTCTGTGCCTTTTAGAGTGTCACAACATGCAGTCTTTCCCTGGTGACACACCTGCGGGCCAGCAACACACTGTGATTTACACAGCCTGAGGGAAGAAGTTTTTCAGCAATATCATCCCGTTTCATACACACGAACACACTCAAGATCGTCTCTTTTTGAATTGAACTCCCTCTCAATTGGATCATGTCTGGTTTTGAGGCGTGCAGTGGCCCGAAAAAGCCATGCACAAAAATATCTGATTGTCACTGCATTAGAAAACAACAAGCAAGTGGCATTTATTTTAAAGAAAGAGAACACAAATATATGCATTTCAAGCAAAACAACTACAAAACAAATTATGTAGCTAAGTAAAGTTTGATAGGATGCTAAAAAATAGTTATATTTTATGATTGTGAATCATTTTCATAGTTAATGTGAAGCCATATATAGTTTTGTGATGTTAAAAAGATCTTATTTACATTCACTAAAAGGCATCTTATAGCTAAAAAGTTAGCAAAATTAGCTACATAATTTAAAAATTCATGTACACTTATTGTTAATTTTTGGACAGACTGAATTTTGGATATTCGGCATTTGGCAAGAACATCCAAAGCAGCTTGTAGTACAATTTTATCAAAGGGACAGTCGTCCTGGAGGTTATAGGTGATAAGTGTAATTATTTACTAACTGCAAACATAAATTTGCATGAAATTTTTTTTTGAGAAGAGAAATTTTAAGAGTATGCTATAACCATTGCAACTTTCGGCATGAACACTACCTGCTACAAGATTCTGTGTTCAATATGAAAACATAAACTACTCCAGGGGTTGACTGAACTGATTCCAAATTGGTTTTCTGAAACAATAACTCTGAGCAGTGACATCATTGTGTGTCCTCATGGGAGCTGCATTCTGCTCTGGGGGAAGTGTTTCTATCATAAACATGCAGTTCCTGCTATTGGATCCTGATGAGGGAACAAAACACCCCCTGAACAGGAAGCTGTCTTTCAAATAGGCTACTTAGTTTGATCAATTAAAACTCAATGTTCGCAATGGAATACTAGCATACCGCACAGTATACACTGTATTCCAAAACTGTATAGGGTATACAAATATACAGTGTGCAACGTTATTGTCATATTTTTCTGATTCAAACTCTTGGTGGTCTAATCAAATAATAAAGAAAGAGTCATTAAAAAGATATTAGTTCATTGCATTATGAGTATTGTCACTATAAGGCGATTTTCCAAATTGCCTCTGATTTTCTATGCAGTAAATATTATGGCCACAAAACCCAAATTGGGCTAGTGTCCAATCTATTTCTTCCAGCAAAACACAAACGTGTTATCAGTCCTAAAGGTCACATTTAATATTTTCTCTGTTTGGATCTAATCTGGGCGCCCTCATTAAGGTCTAATTGATGTCAGTGTGCAATTATGTGAGTCAGTGGAACGGTGCTCATGTCGAGAGGAAGCGCTAGACTCACGCTTTTGATGTCAAAGCCGATCTCTCCACTGAATCTCTCTGAAAGCAGCATCTGCCCGCAGCTGAGCAATACTAATCATTTTGATACCTCCTGTCAGCTCGTACTTGCTGTGTCTGAAAGATAGAAGGAGTAAAAGAGAAGGATATTTGGGATGTACGGAACAGTGAGTTCTGAGTGATATGTCTGGCCATATTATGGGTTTATTTATGAGTGCTGCAGGTTCCATTACAATATCTAATAGGCCTACTTACATTTCATGTAAATTCTTAGTAATTATAGTAATTATAATTAAAAGTAATTAGTTGATTATATCACAGAGTGACTAGAGGCAAGCGGAACCTTTTTTTTTTTTTTTGTGAAGTGTTTCCCCGCCTGAGCATTTCCGGTGCGAGACCCATCCGGTTATCGTATGAGCCATGATCAAACCATAGGCAGAAAAAGAAATGGACACAGCGACCCCATAGACTTCAACGGGGAAAAGTCAAGTCAATTAGAAGCACTCACTTCCTGAGCGCTGAGCTTCACAACGTAGATGTGACGTGAGCAACCTGTCTGACAGTTGTAATTCTGTCCCGAGAGGAATCTAAATCATTCCCTTCCGAATCTTGCAGAGCCAGAGATTGTGAGTATTAGCTGTCCATGAGCTAACAGCAGGAGCAACTTTAAAACTCTCTTTGGGCTTCTCACTTGACATTATGCCTCCACGCCCCCCCTTGCCCGCAAGCTTCTCCTTCTACCGTGCCACAGAGAATCGCGTGTTATGACGCAATCATTAGCCTATTTTTTAAAAAAACTGCTTCTTCGAGGCCATAACATACGATAGAAAGTAATGGAGCCTTTTATTGTTGTGTTTCTTTAGAAATAAACAATGGAAAAATTGAGTCTTTAAATGCCTCAGATGTAAAGTTATTTGCTGTCAAAGTGACACCAAAATGAATGGGAGTCAATGGAATGCTAACAACAGGTGATGGCTTGTTAGCCAATGGCGGCCTCCACGGGGACATCAGTTTCCGGCTGGTGGATTACTCCCTTGGATCAAAAAGGGATTAGAGGAGGAAATGAGTGCATTAGAAGACGATGACGATCGGTGATTGGGACAGATATCTGAGATGCGGATTAGGAACTCTTTGTTCCTGCATGGATGTGATGGTCAGACGATTACTGGTTGAGAACTAAACTCTTTGATGCTCTCCTTTCTCAAAGCCAGTATGTTTGTTCATCTTTCATGCTGTCTTTGAGCTATAGTCTCCAAGAAGCTGAAGATTCTGTTCATGTGTGTACACGCCATTCCGATGATGGTTTGCTTCAATCTAACATTATGATGTTCTGATCTCTCAAAACCAGTCACGCTTGTCGCTGTCCAGTTGTTCATCTTTCACGCTGTCTTTGAGCTATTGTCTCCACGAAGCTGAAGATTCTGTTCATGTGTGCACACGCCATTCTGATGATTATTTGCGTCAAACTAACATGATGATGTTCTGATCTCTCAAAACCAGCCACGCTTGTAGCTGTCCATCTTTCGTGTTGTCTTTGAGTCCAAATACATCAAGGACAAGGATCCAGCTTCTGCACCTGCCCCCGAGTCATAGTCGAAGACAAGGAACACGGTTGGAGCTACGAACAAAGGCCCAATTCACTGTGAGTGTGTGGATTGCAGTGCTTACATGGGATGTTTGCACATGTGAAGTGTTGGAAGTGCTTTTCTGAGTACATGAGTGTGGGGAGTAAAGTCTTGCCTTTGTTTGTGCCTAAGACCTGCTAGATTGTTTAAACTCAAAGGGAGTTGGGTTTTACTATCTAGTGCTCGTTGAGTGTGTCTTATACTAGATGGTGGGCAGAGGGTCTGTATCTGCTTTATTTTTCTAAGTGGATGATCCCCATGGAGGGACAACCTGGATTTGTAAAGTTGGGATGGTTATTTTATTGTCAACGATATGGAAAATGTTGCCACTCCCATTTGCACATTTTCCCCAAAAATCATAGTGCACGATCATACATTTGCAGGCAAAAGTGACTGATTGTTACAGTTTACACACTGACAGAGATTTGTACTGGCAGCTCGTGCAGTTTTTTTTTGAAAAGCACTTTGCGTTGTTTAAACAGCCTCTCCTCAACGACTGATTTGCAGAACTGCTTTTTGTCCATTTTCGTATATATCTTTGTTTCATTTCTCCCAATTTTTTGTGTGGTCAGATACTGGGTATAATCTCGATATGAAGTGATACCGTGCTTCACTAGCCACCAAGTCCCTGTCTTGGATATGGAGAAAGAGAGACTCATCTCTTCTCCCTTCAGTGGCAAGAAGCAATTACCATTTTCCTGCTGTGTTTCTGAACCTTGTACGTCTCATGTTTGCAAATAATGCATTGTACTGGAAGCAGGTGTGGGGCCTGCTTGGACGAGTAGAGATCACGGGCGTAAGACCTCAGAGCCCATGTTTTTACTGGAGTTGCCTGACCATGCTCTGCTTCTACCACTAAAAACAGTGCAAAATAATAGATTTTGGTTCTGCACCCTTTCTCACATCACTGGTCTGTTACTTTCAGGGGAAACCCATGCTCCATGGATTGGTTCCACCTGTTCCCTTAAACCTCGGTAACATTTCATTTGGATAGTCAATCTGTAGATGCTCTACAGAGTATCAACAGTGTATCAGTATCATTTCTCTACTGAATGTCTGCAGACTTTCAACAGTTCATCTGTACATGATTTACAAACTATCAACAAATTATCATAAATTCATAATTGAATGTCTGTAGACATTCAACAACGAAGTGTTTGTAGTGCATCTATAGATGCTCAACAAACCATCTATAACCCATAAGAAGCGTTCAAACCCACATTTGCAACTATCAGTAGTGGTCCCTGAATGTATATTTTCATTTTCTTTATGGCAATCTACATATCTATTGCTATAGCTGAACTGTTGAAAGTCTGCAGACATTCAGTAGAAAAATGATACAGATACTGTAGAGCATCTGTAGAGAATCTACAGATTGACTATCCAAATAAAGTGTTAATGGAATCTAAGAGGATTAGATTTCCATAGAAAGACTGATTTAATGAATTTCTCCCAACTTATGCCTGTGAAGGGAACGGTGGGTCCATTTTCCTCAAATATATGCATGGAGCTCTTCATGTGGTCAATAAGTTCAATCTTTCCTGGGTGAGATGTGTGCCAGTGTGTGTTGACAAACACCAACACTGACACTTTCCTATGCTATTGGATGAAGGCAACAAATACGTCATGCATGGCGGACCCCACGCATAGCTGTCTGCTCTATCGCAGAGAAAATACCCTGGAGACAGTTACCGATATTATAGTAATGGACAACGTACTGTATGTGAGTGGCAACAATTTTTATTTGCTTCGTTGATAAGCCTAACACTTGTACATAAAAACTGGGTTATCCCTCGCCACAGATCATCTGAAAACACGAAATCTTCCCTCGGCCCACTGTCTATAGAGAGACGTGAGCTATTCATCCCCTGCTGTCTTGATATGCCTGGAAGAGGAGCTATTACCTGTACACTCACAGGAATGGGGTCTAATCTAGCAAAACAATCGTTCATTTTCTAAAATAATAAACATATATGTACTTTTTAACCACAGTTGTTCATGTTGTGTCGTATGCGACACGCCAGGCATTATGACATCACTGTGGAAACGTCATGCGTCATGTCATCTAAGTTATCTGTCTGTGTGTACTCTGGGTCAAAAAGGCAGGAAAGGGTTAAAAATCCCATCTCATTTTCTCATCCAACTTCAAATCATCCTACATCTTTGTTTTAATTTATAATTAAAAATACTTTGTGGTTTCCAACGTGATGATGTAATGCCTGGTGCGTCGCAAACCAGTACAAGACGAACAATTGTGGTTAAAAAAAAGTGTATTTTTTTTTTCTAGAATATGAACGATCGTTTCGCTAGATAAGACCCTATTCCTCAGCTGGGAACGCACACAGCCCTTTAAAGCTCTTCAAAACCCTTTTAAACTGCATTGTTTTGGACTTGTTGCTTGAAGTCCATTATGTGGAGAAAAATCCTTAAACGTTTTACTCAAAAACATTCAATTTCTTTTCCACTGAAGAAAGAAAGACATGAACATCTTTGATGGCATTTGGGTAAGTAAATTATCAGGAAATGCTCATTTTGAGAACTAATCCTTTAAGTCACCTCAGAGATCAAGTAACCACTGCAAACCGGAAATGCTTATTCCCGTTTTCCGTTTTGAACGCTGAGCGCTCGGCATAATGCATTCAACAAGCTCTAGTCTGGTTGAAGCATTATAAATCCCTAAAGTAAACTCAATGTTCATCTAAAGTATCTGGCTGTTTAGATAATCTATTGTCTGTCCAACAACTACATGGTCTTTGTCTCTCTGAATAAATTAGTCAATCAATAGATTCATTGTTCAAGCAATTGAATGTACCACCCACTGATCAATATAATAATTAGGCAAACCTTCACACATAAGGGCAAGGGACCACTAAATAAGGAACCTTATTAAGCACCCACATCATAAATTATATGAAAGAAGTTGATGTGCAGCAGGCTCATGTCCTTGTATTGCAATTTCAGTTATGAACCTCCAGCATTAAATCACATATAAAAAATGCACATGCAGACATGCACAGCTGGTGTCATGTGCATGTGTGAGCCCCTGATTTATGGTTGGGCAATTGAAGGTGGCACTGTGGTTAATGTGATTTCTTCCTCAAGCTACACCTCTTCTTGTTAGAGGTTAGCCACACGGAAAGACTGTTCAGGATTATTGTCTATTTACCTGTGACCTCTAAAATGCTAAATGCTGATGCAGGCACTAGGGTTACGATGAAACAATGGCCTATACTGTATATTGCTGGCTCAATGCAGATCATACAATTCTTAAAGGGACAGTTTATTAAAAAATGTTTTATCATTTACTCACTTTTCCCACGGATCAGAAACTGTGAATTAATTTCCATGTGAAACTGAATGAAGTCTGGGCCTGTCAAACTCCAAAACATCAAAAACCAACAACAGTAAAAAAGATTTTGTATTATAATTACAAATATTTATATTTCAATTCTCCTGAAGCCATTTTTAAGTTCTGTGTGAGAAAGAGAAGTGGGCTTTTTCATGTTTAATTTAAATCACAGATGCTATTTCTTAGGGGGGAAAAGGACAGTTAAAAGAGAAATTTATCAGATTGATTAGCTTTTAGATGATGTTAAGCAATTTACTTTTGGCTTCTATTTTCACATGAAGCAATATTTCGGTTTGATTTAATGTGTGACAGGTATAATGAGATTACCATGTTTTATATATGCTAAAATCCAGTAAAAGCACATTCACCCAGAGAGGGAGAAAAAGATAAACGTCACTTATGGGTAATGGATTTCAATGCGTTCAACAGAGACGCACGCCTAAAGGGATAAAAACTGACAGAGCAGTTGCTATGTGGCATTTTACTATAGGGAGAATACAAAAAAGCAAAATATTAAAAATGTTTTTTATCACTCTCTCTGTAAATTATAGCTTTTAGTTTCAAGTAGCTTTCTGGCATGGGATTGTTTGGTCTCACATCAACCCTTGAATCTTGCCCTTGACACTATCCCTCATCAACTAAATGCTGCATGAAAGGACAACCATCAATGAGAGAAGGAAGAGCATGGTGAGCAATTTTAAAAGGAATGATATCTTAAATAACTATTTCTTAATAATTTACTCATGTCCAAACCCAATCATCAAAGTTAAGGCAACAAAAATGGATTGCAAACGGTTGTCTATCAAGCTGCAAAAGACAAATAAATTGGTGAAAAAATCTATATGACCTGTGAGCTACATTCCAAGTCTTGTGAATAGCTTAGTGTTAGGAGCAAGTCAAAGTGTAATAACATAAAGATTCATCACAATCACAGAGGAGCTACACTCCCAACATCTCTCTTTTCAATCAATCAGTCAAGATGTGGAAGGAGGGGTCAAAAAAGCTTAAGCTTTTACACACATTCAGAACTAAAATATAGCCCAAACCTTATAGCAACCCTAAAATAATGCAAAATGAAAACAGTTCATTTAAAATCCAGACTACATTTAAATGAAGGACTGAAATCAGTGACGAGCTCAACGGAGATGTTACATCTAGAGTGTCAGGTTTGATGCAGCCTAAAGAGTGAAAGTGCGTTTTTCTTTGTGCATGTGTGTCAGTACTAACCGTAATTCACACTGCACACAATCCTTCCCTCTCAAGAGTGAGAAAAACAAAATTGAAAGAGGGAGGGCATGTGGATCTGGTGTTGCTCCGTTCCACTGTCATATTGATTTATCTCCTTGTAATTCAATTCAGAAATCAAATATACCAAAGGATATAATAATAACAGATGTCCTCATTTTCCTTCATCTCCATATAATCTTCTCATAACATCTCCCTCACTGATAGAGAAGTCATTTATAATTATCATGATTATGTAAATGATGATAATGTTAATAATGACATGGACAAAGATAATAACGTTGTGTTGGATGATGATAGGAGTATTACGATCTGTACGCTGCCTATCATATTCATATCATGCGAGTACAGAGCTTTTGCACCTTGCAAAGCTATGCTACTGGGATGATGTGCTCTCGGTGTGTTTCAATGGAAAAGCTGTGCATGCTTGTCTCCTTTCATCCCCTTCAGTGTGTCTAAGCAGATTACGCTTGTGAATCTGTTGCATTCACAGAGATGTTCAGACAGTCATATGCTGATAAATCATCATCACTAATTCACCTATACAGATTTATGATGGGAAGAATGAGGCATAGACAAAGTGCACTAGATATGTGAGAAAAGCACACAACCATAATATTCATACTCTTTTTTTTTGCACTTTATGCAGATTTTGAACACCAAGATTGGCAGTAGTCTTTACAACCAGAGCAGACTGCATCCCCATGTCTAACTATACATGAACCGTTTTAATATCTTCTCAGATAATTACAACCCATATTTATTTCGGAGATGATGACCGACCACAAACAGAATTAAACAAGGTTCACTCTTCGAAGGAAAGGTTCTATATAGAACCTCAAAAGGTTCTAAAGCGCTACGTATTTGGAACCCCTAAAATGCAATGCATGTGAATGATCACAAAATTCAAGATATGGTGGATAAAAAAAATGTAATTAATCAATATCACACGAAGAGTGCCATTTAATTTAACAACAACAACAAAATGTTGCATAATAATGTAATATATGAATGAATAATAGCCTTTAAAGAACCTTTGTGCCAAAAGTGTTCTTTCTTGTCATTATTGAACCTTTTTTAGAATAAAATGTCCTTTGGAGTTGAGTAAAGAACCCTATGCTAGATAAATAGAACCCTTTTTTCTTAGAGTGTTCTGAGGTCAGACTAATGTAGAATACTACTTTCAGGTTACATCTGTTGTATCAAGTGACTATCCGTCCTTTAGATGAGAATTAAACCGAGGTCCTGACTCTCTGTGGTCATTAAACATTCCCAACACATTCTCAACACATTCTCATCCCATGACGTCATCTACTGACAGTTTTGACCATACGTCAACATCCAACGTTTTAGGGTACCCTTTAACGTCAGTTAGATGACACGGGTAGGTTTAGGTCTGGGGTAGGGTTAGGATTAGATTGGGTCATCTAACTGACGTTAAAGGGTACCCTAAAATGTTGGATGTTGACGGATGGTCAAAAGCGTCCTTTATATGACATCTTGGGATGAGAATGGGCTGACATTCCATGACACCTCTCATAAAGAGTAGGGGTGTAACCCCCCACTATCCTGGCCAAATTCAATCCATTACCCCTTGCCAATTATGGTCTCCTAATAATTCCCCTTCTATTGAATTGGCTCTATCACCAATTATAGCTGATGTGTGGTGAGCCCACTGGCGTTGTCGTACTCAATGTCGCATCATTCAAGTGGATGTTGCACACTGGTAGTGGTTGAGGATAGACCCCCTAAGATTGTAACGCGCTTTGAAATCACTAAATGATTCATTCAAATGACTCATTCAAAAACAGCAATTTATTCAGGCATTCATTCAGCAACGCACTACCGTCAACCTGAATGCTGTTAGGTTGATGGTTTTGTACACACGTTCTTACATCGTTGCGGACAGAGTGCAGTAATACTGCACTACTTAGCAGCACCACAACACCTCTTCTGAATCTACAGCATGAAACAGACAGCGACCAGTAGTCTGATTAGAATGACTCTTATTAACATTCTTGAATCAAAACCTCAAAGTCATCATGAACACACAAAGCTTTCAACTGACTTAAAATGAGTTACTGACCTCTAAAAACACTGAATACAAGTCTGTGTAATGTTATTAACCAGAATCATTTAGTTCTTTATATTCTTATTTGAAAGTAAAAAGTATTGCCTACAGCCTACTGTAAGACTTTAGCCACTAAAATTATATCCCAAAAGTAGCCAAGAAGAATTATGCTAGACGTGCATTTACAGTAAGGATATGCTATGGATATGCTCAAGGAAAATGAAAGCAATATGCAGGCCATAAATTAATGCAAGTAAAGATGTGACCCTGGAGATGGGCAGCCCACTCTAATCACTTCCTAGAAAAGAAATCTTGTGGGAGTTGTAACTCATACTGGTGGCACAACTACCTTCAAACAGTTAATTGTCCTCAGCTGGTTGTGATTACCTCAGCCCTGCTCACAGTGGCTTCGTCGGAAATCTTAAAATAAGCAGCCTTCGGAGAATGGATTCCAAGGTAGGAAGACATCAATGCACGTCCCAATAGCTTCATATTGATAGCTTCACTTCCCGTATCACGAGATACCTTTATCTGATCGATTTTTGAAGGTGGCAGAGATGTATCCTTCGCTGCCTTTGATATTCTACAATCATGTGCTTTCCATTCGGTGACAGAGTAGGTAAAAAAGAAAGTTGTGTGTAAATGTACGTTTTTGAAAAAAGTTTATTTCTTTTGATGTCAAGCGAGAAATTAATATTGTAGTAATTCAAATTTGCATAGTTGTCACCAAATCTCTCTCTATTTTACTGTAGATCATTAAACTGTTAGGCTGCCTCAGAAGTCGTGAGGTACACCTTCATGTGCAAAGTACCTTTCTGCTTGCAAAGTCATTGCCTGATAGGGTAGCAATTAAAGGATTAGTTCACTTTTGAAAAAACTTTTGCTGATAATTTCGTCACCCCCATGTCATCCAAGATGTCCATGTCTTTCTTTCCTCAGTCGAAAAGAAATTTAGGTTTTTGATGAAAACATTCCAGGATTTTTCTCCATATAATGGACTTCAATGGGAACCGGTAATTACGTTCAAAAGGTCACGGGCGACGTAGCCGGAAGTACAGAATCAAAATCGTCCGACATCGTTGTTTTTCCTTTTAATTCCTTTTTTTGTAAACGGTGTTTGAGTTAGTTTGCACGTTCAACCTATGCGTTCAACTTGTAAACACTGACTCTGTACTTCCGGCTACGTCGCCCGTGACCTTTTGAACGTAATTACGTACTACGTGACGTTGCAAACGCGTCTCACAGAATATGGCAAGGCTAGCATTTGTCCTTATAAAAGTTACATTTTTGGAATAAGTTTTGAAATAACCGATCGTTTCGCATGATAAGGCCCTTATTCATCGTCTGATATCGTATAAAGACATTTGAAGCTGCATCTGAAACAGTTTTTAACCGTCTTTTGATACTTGAACCATCCGGTTCCCATTGAAGTCCATTATATGGAGAAAAATCCTGGAATGTTTTCATCAAAAACCTAAATTTCTTTTCGACTGAGGAAAGAAAGACATGGACATCTTGGATGACATGGGGGTGAGTAAATTATCAGCAAAAGTTTTTTCAAAAGTGAACTAATCCTTTAAGGCAACAAGTCAGCTGCCTAAGTTTTCGGACGCAGCCAGTGTCTGTTTGGTTGCAGTAGCCCAAGTTGACGATAACTTAAAGAGCCAGTCTAATTTTACTCATATCACTGAAGGCTGAATAAGTAAATGCACACATACACTGACCGAACAAACTGCCACGTGGCCAATGCGTTTTGCATAAAGCAAAATTTCATACATCGAGGGCCCTGTAATGACTTCATAAGGCTGTGAGTCATAGGCACCAAATGACAATAACACAAAGAGCTACAGCCTTGGAATAGCTTCTCTAAAATAAGCCGTTTCCTCCCACTTGGCCCTCTAGCTTTTGGAATTACAGATCGGTACATGATTTCCCTGTGAAAACAGCTGCTTAATCTGAAATAAATGCCTGCTCTGCTGGGCCTAGTCTTTCATGTTCAATGCATAAATGTAAACAGTAAGAAGCACAATCTTGATAATCATTAGCAGTCTTGGTTTGCTCTGCAACTTCACAGGTAGGCCTACTGTACTTTGACATTAACAAGGTCTTATCGGAGACAATTACAATTATTTTTGTCTGCTTTGTCTTTTGAGTTGTTTATCATTTATTGGTTATGAATGAGAGAAATGTTTTCTTTTCAACCTATTCTCATGTGTGTCTTTTGCACTGAAATGGAACACATGCTGCCACGCTAATCGAAAAGGGGCAGGCACTCATTACCCTTTCCTCTTAGTCAGGCGGGCTGATAATGGCAGACGTGCGTTTACCCGCCCATTTATATGCAAATCAAAGAAGTGCCTCAAGGGATGAGTCTGTTCCTTCTCTCAAAGTCTCAGGAACCATTGTTACTCAATTACTGTTGCGATTACCTATGTACATTTTAAGTTGATTACAAGTGCCCTGTACCTGTCTATGGTTTGGACCTGGAAGACTTCTCTTTGCTGGATAAATGGGAACTTCATCGGTTGCCGTAAAGGACGATTAAGGCTTGTGATGGGCACTGATGTTAATGGAACTTAGGTCAAAAATGTCGGAGGAACGATTTACCAAACCAGCTGTTGTCTAGGCTGAAAGTTTGATCTAATTAGTCAAATGTATAGTTGGGTCTCACAGTGCTGTTTGTGATTCAAATGTGAAAGAGGGTGGATTGCGTTGACTGGGTCATTTTCACCTAACCTCTGAATAAATTCCAATGCCTCAAACTCATTATTTCATAATGGTCTTGAAGCCTTAAAGGAGTAGTTCACTTTTGAAAAAAAAAAAACTTTTGCTGATAATTTACTCCCATGTCATCCAAGATGTCCATGTCATTCTTTCTTCATTTGAAAAGAAATTAAGGTTTTTGATGAAAACATTCCAGCATTTTTCTCCATATAATGCACTTCAGAGGGAACCAAACAGTTCAAGGTCCAAAAGATACTTTCAGTACAAACTGCAAACTGTTCAAAGGGCTTTAAACGATTCCAGACGATGAATAAGGTTCTTATCAAGTGAAACGATCGCTCATTTAATAAATAAATAACAAAGTTTAAGTTTTATAAGCTCAAATGCTCGCCTTGCTCTTCTGTGACGCACGTTTGTGACTCTCCTGTTCGAACTCGTTCATCAAAATGAACAAATCTTTTTTCAGAGTCAATTGGTTCATTCATCGAACGAAACGAACGAATTGACAGTCTCTGTACACACCCCATTAAATACAGAAAAATCCTTTTCTGGAAAAGGGAGTTTACATTTTTCTCTCACATTCCAGCAATCATGTTGTCTGTCCCTTATTTCTTGCCATCATCAGAACTTGAGATGCCCGATTCAAGTAACTGTTTTGGGTCGGTTCTTTATTATTGAATTGGTCAAATGGGTTCAACACAGCCGATCTGAACCAGCTCGCGATTTCTCATTCTACAACTTACTAAATCTTGTTGTCACTCCATAAAAGAGTAACGCAACCTTTTAGAAAACAAAGAACAACAAGAGCATTCAGTGAAGTGGATATTTACTAAATGAAACAACACCTCCTATCATTTCCCAGTTGACACCTGCATGTGCAGCAGGAAAATATGTTTTCCATCTTTGTGTTGGGTAGCCTACCTTGGAGTACCATACAAAATAAGGCAGTCTTTCATTACCATAATGTGCTATAAATCCAAGCATCTTGGCATTACAATCTAAAACCTTTACTCCATGTTAATAAAAATGGATTGTTTAGCAACTGTTTAAAAGGCATGAGCCCTGTGATGTGTGCTGTCCTGACATGAATGTAGAAAAAAATGGCAAGGCAGCTGTTTTGAGTCACTGATACATTCTGTCTACACATCATAAGTATCTTAGGCTGTGGTGACTCACCCTGTTGACAGTGGGATAGTGACACAAATTATGTTGTGACAGAAAGAGAGGATATGCACCCCCTTCACCCCAATGAGACTGTCACTGTGACATCCAAAAACAAGCGGCCCTGACACTGCCATCTCTCATTTCCACTGTGCAGTGCACTGTGATGCTGAATTTCTCAGTATACCGGAATTTAGGTGATCCATATTCTTGAGTCTATATTCACATACACCGTACATACATTTTCACATACATTTTATGTTCATAACTTCATTTAGTGAATAAATAGTATTTGGCACTTAAACCACACTTCAAAATGTGTGATTGAATTAGCAGTATAATTTTTTCTTCTGTTGATTGTCATGCAGTTGTGGGCTCTTGTCTGGAGTCAAAATTAATTCCTTGTCAGGATATGTTCACTGATTTACAACATGCTGCATGACATGAAAATAGGATGGAAATAGGATGATTTAACTGGGGTCTTGAAAATGAGAGAAAGAACAGGCTAATGGCATGATATGTGAATGTTCACATGTCAAACGATGGAGTGGGGCCTCTTGACAGACGTGGGTTGGAAGAAGTGCATTAGGCTGAAGATGAAGGAGATGAGGCTGGAATAAAGTCCTTTAAGGCTCTCGCCGCGACCATTGTCGCTAATTCAGTCATCAGTGTTCAGTCTGTTCACACTCATTTTTGATGAAAGGGGCAAAATGAATGGTTGGATTCTTTTTTTTTGTGTGTGTGCATGCGTGTGTGTGCATCCGTGTGCATGTGTGTGTGTGTGTGTGTGTGTGTGTGTGTGTGTTCCAACAAGGAACATGAATAGGAGAATGAAGCTACAGCCATGTCAAGATGTTGATGAGGACTTTTGATGTTTGCTCTCTTTAGTCAGGAACAAGAATGACTTTGCTTCTTTCTTTCTTTCTTTCTTTCTTTCTTTCTTTCTTTCTTAGCCACTTTTTGTTCTTTTTAGATTGTATTTTGATTTTCTTTACTTATTTTAAAATGTTAATAATTTCATCTTATATAAAGCACATACTACACTTTGACTTTCTAAACATTAATAATCATATTTTAACATTTCAAATTGCATTGAATACAATACTTCCATTTATTTAATTCATTTATAATTATTATTTAATATGATATTTGTATTCGCTGAGAAGTTAATTTGATAATGATGTGTATTTTATGTTTTGAAAGGTATTGTATTTTGACACATTTAAGACCTATATTTTTTTATCTTCTGATTTTTGTTCTTTCACTTTCTTTTCCCCCTCCTTTTTTTTACCAGAGGCAGAGGGGAAAAAAAAAAAGTCCTCATCCAAAAATGGTGCAGTCATGTAGGCGGTCAGATCGATAGTGCAGACAAACAAATGTAGCTGACCTGATCTGAGGCCAACTGGTGGTAGGCTAAATGAAAAGGTTTGAAGCAAACATTTATTAGCAACTGTTTTGAGGAATAAAACTGTAAACTCTATAAATTATTCAGTTTCTTTTAATGAACTTTCATACCTTCAAATGTCACAGAATGAGGAAGAAATTTGTTATTATTTCTAGGTTTCTACTGCTTCGAGGTTGTCATCAAGATCAGGATCATAGAGTTAAATATAACTCAATTAATACTGTCACTGTCAGAGTTTATGCTTGGTTTGGTGACAGAGCTCTGGCACTCCCGGTTTGTCATGTGATTGTGTTGTAGTCCTGTTTGGTGTGAGTTCTGTTTCTAGTTATCTCCTGTTGATTATCTAGCCCCTCGAATCGATCTTGTTGCCTGATTATTGATTTATTTGCCCCACCTGTCCTCCCTTGTTACCCTCCTTTGTTTGCTTCCCCGTTTAGTCTTCATGTCTTTGTACTGTTAGTCCTGTGCTGGTTCATTGTCTATGTTCCCTCACGTTTCCTGGTCCTGCCAGATGCCTGTCTTGTTTTACCCCACAGGGAGTTCTTGTTTGTATTTTTGATTCATTTTTACTACTTTTACTACTTGAGTCCACGCTCCTTTCATCAACCCATTCTGTGGCAATCCCATCATACTGTATCATCATATACTCACATACTCCCATCATCATATACATACTGTATATGATTGAATTGTGATGTACATATTCAAAGACATGATGTCTGATTAACTCTTGTGATCAATATTAGTTTTCTTCTTTGTATTTTCATTTGAAACAAAGCGTTTGTGTTGAACATCATGGCTTTACTTTGTCTTGCATACACTGACCCAATGAAAATCAATTCAGGATCTTCTCACAAGGGAATATTTAAACCCTGTCTGTCATGTGGTACATGCTCACGTAAGCAACAACATGCGAGAGTAATTAAAAATTCCAAGTCAATTTTTTGCCCTTATTGAAAAACTGCTGCTTCATCTTGAGTGACTGGCCTTTTTGAACGTCTTGATCGTAAGCGGCAGGGCTGGCGGTTATTGCGGGTGGCGAGCAGTAAAGGACAGTTACACAATGCATGCTGTCTAAGACCTGACAATTATATTGTGATAATCATTTTCCTAACGGTAGGCCATGAGTTAATTTATGCAAGGCACATGTGGGGCTCATTTATTCTAATTGTTCAGGACAGGACAGTGTGGCATTTCTAATTGTGTGAAACACAAGTTGGTGAGTTCAAAATGATTATTTTGAAGCTCTATGTTAGAGTGTGGTGGAATGGAGAAAGAGAAAAGCATACTTTACCTCAAGCAAGATTGTGCACACTCATAAACTTGAGTTCCATGAGTTTGGCTGTTTTCCATTTGTTTCTCTCTCCCAAAGCCTAGTGGGGATGTACAATTCAGAACACGTTGTTAAGCTGGGGTGACAAGCCTTTTACACCTCTAAGGGTGTTTTAATACAAGACTTACAGTTCTGAGTATTTTCTGTGAAAGCACCCCTGGTTTTGTCCCTAGTCTGAACAAGTGTGAATGTGAATGAGTAATAGCATGGCATGCAGTGGCATGGTATGTTAGTGATCTGTGTCCATGTTTAAAATTAAGTACAGATTAAATGTAGGCCTATAGAGTTTTTCCAAGTGTGCTTCTACTCAACTTGAAAGCTAGTTGTGTGGTTGGAAGTTCATTAAAGTGATTTAAGAAGGAATTGGTTGACTGAATCATCTAAACTAACAAAGGACATTCTCTATGACAGCAAATTCAATGTTTATATGTGAATAAAAACCTAAATTCAATCTATTCATCTGATCATGTCTCTTCAGAAAATTTGGTCTAAAATGCTCAAATCATTTTTTAGACAGTTTTACTATCTATGATTTTTTTGAGGTGTCAAATTGTCACTTGCATGGCTGTCTATAGGGACGGAAATTGCTCAGATTTCATTAAAAAAATCTTCATTTGCATTCCGAAAATGAATGAAAGTTTTATGGGTCTGGTAAGACATGGGGGGAAGTAAATGATGACAGAATTCTGGGTGAACTAACCCTTTGTGACATATGAGACTGGCCATTTGTATGAATATGAATAGGAGAAAATGTAATGCTTAAAATTACGTTTTAATCGATAGTCTTTCACATAATATATATATATATATATATATATATATATCATGATTTGTTATCATAACGTTTTTTTCTTCTGTCAAATCAACTTAGATAATTTATGTGGTTCAGATAACATACTATTTTGAGTTTCTGATTATTAAATCAATCTCCTTCATTGTATTAACTCAATTTTTCAATTTCAACGAACTTAAAGTTTTAAGGCAACCAGGTTACTTCATTTTTTAAGTTAAACCAACAATTTTTTTTTACAGTGTAGCTACATAGAAGATAATCTGCCAGAGGGTTTTGCCAAGGGTTAAGGTTTTGTTGCAGATGGGACTGTCAAACATAGAGACTGTTACATTTTGAATTAGGTGCTCAGTAAAGTCTAAACACTGATTTTTGCATGAATGTTACAGTCCAACCTGGACGCATATGGTGTAAAGTGCCTTTCTCAAGGGCACGGCCATGACAAGTATCTCAGTATCCCATATGTCACTTCTACCTGGGATCAAATCTATAACATTTATTCAAGCAGATTGCAGTCTTTACCCGTCTCTGTTTTAGTTTTATTTCATACTTTTGAATTTGTGAATAATTTATCCCTCTCTTTATTCTCTACTGTTCTCCCACATCATATTTTAATCAGTGTAATGCCAATTCAAAACTCCCCAGCTGCATTGCACTATGGGATACCTGACGTGTTGATGTTCCCTAATCCATGTCTGCAGGTTCGAGCAGGAAGATTAACGCAGCGGCCCCATAGTGCAGCACACACCCCTTGCCATTGTCTTGGCAGCTGCGTTATCTTGGATGCTGCTTACCCTGAGGGAGTGATGAAGAGGATTATTTTGCTTTTTTTTCTCATTCCCAAATCCTCTCAACAAAGGGATTTCTTCTGTAATACATCCACCAAGCAGCAGAGGGAGAAGGCCCCTACTGAGTTGTTTTAGCAACACTACCATGCTTGCCTCAATCGCAATAGGCCACATAATAATAGAACTTAGATAAACTGTCCATGTGGGGATGTTTGTCAAGCGACAAGCTGCATTAGCATGAGAAACCAGAAGGATTTAATCCTTTTTAGATTTAGAAGAATGGCCATAAATGTTTTGGCTACAAATAATTGATTTGTTTCTCTCACCATTGAAGTTCAGAGTCTGATTCCATCCTTTAGACAATCATAGATGTGCCAATAAAGAGGCTTTGGCATTCATGATGAAAAGTGTATTTAATGAAGAGGTTTTAAAAAGCAATTACATGTGGCAGCCTACTGAGCTTCTAGTCTGTTAATTGGGGGAGCTTGAGCCTGATCTATAATTTTATAACCTATAAACAGTCAAAGCAATAGATAACTAAAAATGTCAAGATAAATTGCTAGAAAGCATAACATTTGTACCCTATAATTACAATAATTGCGAAATCCCCTCTTTAATCTTGTCGTTCCTTGTGAGATGAGCGGGGAAAAAAGACACTTAAAATACATTGAAATCACTTTATTACACAACATGATATTTAAGGCACCTAATGTGTGTGTGTGTGTGCACAGTGAATTTTTATGGCACTTTTGAACAAATGCTGCATTTTTTTTTAAATCAATATATGAAGAGTTCAGATGCAAAAGCCTCTAAGTGCCATTTGAAATTTTCTTCTAAAATGATCATTTTTATCAAGCTTGTATATTTAAGTTCAGTAATTTCACTTAAATGGCAATGAAGATTACCTATTAATTGTCATTTAAGTGAAATTACTGAACTTATATATACAAGCTTGATAAAAATGGTCATTTTAGAAGAAAATTTCAAATGGCATTTAGAGGCTTTTGCATCTGAACTCTTCATATCAACTTAAATATACAAGTTTGATAAAAATCATCATTAAAGAAGAAAATTTCAAATGGCATTAAGAGGCTTTTGCATCTGAAATCTTCATATATATATATATATATATATATATATATATATACAATAAAGACATATTTTAAATAATTATGAATGAAAAATTATTTGTTTAAAGTAGCCTATATATTATGCTTTTAACCAAACAAGACAACAGCAACAAAAAATGTCTTTCATTTTGGCTTCACTATTGCCTGCCTATTCTTCTTCGGTATATCATGTTCTATTGAATATATTTGTGTATTCAGATTTTAACACTCTATAGACTATATAAAAAAGGTTTGGATCTATCAGAGCCTCTTTTGTTCTATTTTTTCTTTTCTTTTCTAATATATCTAATCATAAGATTCCGAATAAAATTCACAGGAGCATCATGAGCATCAAAATCTCTAGAGCAGGTATCTCCAACGTGAGCAGATTTCAGGGGAAAAGACTCAATGGATTAAGCTGTGCCGATGGGAGAGATGATGTAAGCGTTTATGTAATCTGCATCTGCGAGATGCACATCACAGCGCCCCCTCGAGGCCACCGCTGCCTATTATAGGAATTATGAACAGGATGGATAGTGTGTGGCCATAACCAGAGAACAATAATGCAACCATACGCCTTTGAGGTGTCTCCCTTAGTTTGGTCTAACATTTCATTTTTCAATTTTTTTTTTGTACAATACTGTATTTTTAAGCGAATATTAATGTTTTTCAATTGTTTTTAGACTAGTCGTTTAACAATAAAATACTACACCTCTAATTTTTTTAATTAACTGAATGAAGTTGTGATATACCGATGCCAAATTCGAGGCCAATATAATGTTATAGACATTTGTGGTCCTCTGTGTTTTTAATTTCTGAAATTCAGTTAAATTGAATGTGCTTTATTGGCATGAAAAATGACGGTACATTAGAATTTCAAAACTTTTGTAGCTCAGTTTGGTGCATTAAAAGTAATCATAAGGTTAATAAAAAATGTGCAAGTAATTAAATAACTATTTCATTGTTTGTGGTTTCTGAAGCACATGGTCCAATCGTTGCTGCTTAAAGGCGGGGATTACAGCAGGGCCGTGGCACATGGTCCAATTAGAACATAGAGGGGTGTGGCTTTCTTTCGCTCAATCATTCAGCACCTTGGACAGCAGCTCGCCTCGCACTCGACTGCGGGAGATATTTAGGGTTCGGGTCGAGGGTACTCGCCTCCTCTCCTCCCAAATAACTCAAAAGAAACAAACAGAGAAGGGGATTTCACAGAAAACATTTCAGGCCGTGAATTTTCTTTCTTTTCCCGGCAGTTTGTCATCCATTTTCGACGTTCGCTCGTCGCTATACGCTGCTTCTCTGCAGCGTGTCTCCTCTGCGCCTGGGATCCCAAACCACAAACGCTCAGCGTGAGTTTCGGTGTGTACCACTATTGAGTTTCGAAAATAATAATAATAATAAATTCACCAAAGTCAGTTGTACTATGTTTCTGGCATGGCTTCTGAGAATGTTGGCTAGTTGGATGCGATACCGTCCTGCGTAAGTGCCATGAAGTTTCTTGGTTGTTCTCCAGCCTGGTTCAGGCTCTAATGCGTACTGAACCGCTCTTCGCCTTTCCCCCCAATTCATCTACTTTATTTGTGATCATCAGCCTTGCTTTGGAAAATGAGATTCTTCTGCGACTTTTTGTGCACATAAAATCCTGAAAGGAAGAAGAAACGAAGAGTCTGAATTCGTCTGAAGCTGCATCTCTCCTATGCCGTTTTAAGCGTCTCGACGGCACGTTTTGTGGTTTTTCAAGAGAAACGGCGTAGTGTAAACACAAAAATAAAGATGAAGAAGTTCCGGAAGGTTTTGGACGGGTTGACCACTTCATCGCCTGTGAATCCAGGCGGATCTCCCGCGTGCGGCAGTGCGGCCGGGACCCCCAGTGCGGCACCAACACCGCGCGAACTGGAGATCCAGGAAACGCTGATGTCCGAGCACTTCCAGATCTGTAAGGTGGGTGCCCCTCTAGATTGTCGCAAAGGGCTTGTCTGTCATTGCAGTAGAGATGTGAAGCTAGTTTTGGCAAAGAGGCATGTGCTAATCAATGCAGATGTTGGAAGAACTGTTGTTGATAGAGCCACAATAGATATTGCAGTGCACCAGCAGTAGACATAATATACACAAAGATATACAGACATACTAAACCACAGATTGTATACTAATGACACGGACCTTAAAAAGATAGTTCACCCAAAAAAAAAAAAAAAATGAAAATTTTGATTTCCTCAACCTCACAACCACGTAGGCTATGACTTTCTTTAGTGGAGCATAAAAGAAGATGTTTTGATAAATGCCTCAGTGTTTTTGTTCATACAATAGACGTCAATCTAACCAACATTATTTGGTTATCAACATTTTTATCTTATTTTGTGTTCCCCAGACATTATAAAGTTATACAGGTTTGTAACATGCTAATGACTAAGTTATGACAAAATTAAATGTCCCTTTAAGTTCCCAGCACTTAAAGAGATAGTTCATCCAAAAATGAAAAATGAAAAAAGAAACTTCTTCTGTTCAACAGAAGAAACTCATACAGGTTTGAAACAATTTGAAGGTGAGTAAATGATGGCATAATTAAAATTTTTGGGCGAACTATCCCAGTTGTCTCAGTTGTAAACACCATTTATAACAGGTCAAAACAAACACCAGTGGCGAGATTCCCAAAATCTCTCAGTCCAAAAAAAACGGAGCCAGAACCGTATACTATCTATCTATCTATCTATCTATCTATCTATCTATCTATCTATCTATCTATCTATCTATCTATCTATCTATCTATCTATCTATCTATCTATCTATCTATCTATCTATCTATCTATCTATCTATCTATCGAGATGCTCAGGAGTGAGATGTTCAGAAATGAAAAAGTCAAGTGATAGGAAATCAATGACATAACCGAGGTGTCTTCGCTATATAACAAGCGATCGGTTGCCTGCCGTAGTCCCCGGGCTTATAGGCTGTGTTTTTCCTAAAGGTAGACTATTTTTAGATTTTTTTAAGGGCCCAATTCAGCCGATCGGGATGGTGGAAACTGACTGCAGCGAATCTGCCTCCAATTGAATCGGTTCGATTCGAGCTCGAAATATGGATTAAGTTAAATATTTTGTAGAGCGATCGAGGATGGACGTTTGTTCTCCAACATAGCAAATTACACAGCGGAAATGGGTAAGAATGAACGAACGAACGATAGTTGTACCGTTTGAATTGAAGTGCATGTATCACGTGCAGAAATTACACTTTATAAAGCTGCTTGTGAAATATTCCCATCGCAGCACATTTATTCACTGCCGACGGACACACGCCTTGTTCTCACCATGTATAGTGATGGGACCGCGGTGTTGCTATGCTCTCCCCGGGACTACAGGTCCAACGTCCCCGAGTATACAACTCAGACAAATTATCCATTTAGTTGGCCCTAATATCCGGTTCACAGAATGAATTGAAGCTTAACAGATTGGATATATTAGAATTAATCATCAGCTAAATAAAATGAAGTCACATAGTTTTGATGTTGATCTGCTCTATGAAAGTTGAGAGGTCGTCAGTTTGCACCATCCTAGAACACACTTCATAAGGCTGCGTGTTCACCAAAGCATTTTTAGCCTGCTGAAAATGGCAGTACTCTTCTGAAAATGCTTTACTGTGGGCGCTTTTTTGCGCCCCCACAGAAAGTGCTTTTTTTTTCAGTTGAGACGCTATGTGCTATGAAATATCCATGGAAGTGTTACTAGTAGGCTATCCGATTCCCAGAAAAAAAAAAAAAAAAAAAAAAAAAGTTGTTAAGTATTTGTTATGGCTCTTGTTTTCAATGATTTTGTTACATAGTTGTGCTAGAAAAGACTGTGGGGCTCTTTTTGAATGGTATAAATCTTTTCTCCTTCTCAGTTATTGGTCAACTTTACTCCATATCTGCTTCATTTATTTGTGGTGTTCCGCAATGTTCAATTCGTGGTCTAATTCTGTTTTCACTATATGTTACTTTTAGGTTCCTTTTAAGTTCTATTTTTCAAAGGCATTGTGTCACATGCCTGTTACTGTCTTGTGCTGCACATGGGTGTTTTGTTATTTTGGGCCATGTGCTCGTGTCATGTGCGTCCCAATTTGCCTACTTATATACTACACCCTATGTATGCTTTTTGTGATGAAGAAAAATACAGTGTGTACCAAAAGAGTAGGCAAGCTTTGGGACATACTACTGCGTCATCTTTAACGGACCGCTCTGTCGCGCGCATCCTCTCACCATAAACTGCCCTGTCAATCATCTCGTCACAGTTAAAATCCTCCATTGAATCTAATTTAATTTCTTACCGTTTCGGAGAGAAATGGTTGTCGCACGTTCACCTGCCAGTCGTGGGTCTTTCATGCGGAGACTCTCCTCAGTGTTTGCAATTTCAATATAATGATGCAGTTAAAAGTTATCTAACATATCTTTACAAAGGTTCACAATGCTTCTGCAAATGAAATATAATAATGTAGCCACCATTGAATAAATACATTTTCGTCAGGTTAGATACTGATAATTAATCACTCAAACCCCTTTATCTAAACATCTCTACACAACCGACGGACTAGTGCGTCCTCCATGTCTGTAGTTTTTTAACACTTTTTACTTGTGTTTGTAGTTCTAACTGAATCCTCGTCCAGCGCACGATGGGTTGTGGGCAATATCAGCCGTTAGAGTGTACATCGATCTGCACTTCGGATTCTGACCGGATATAGTAGACCATCCGAGTCTCTTTGGGACACTCATTTCAACATACTATGGTTTGGGATGTACTAATTCTATTTTCGAATACTATTTAGGACGGATAGTATGCGAATTGGGACGTAGCTACAGTATCATCTGATCCCTCCCCCTCATTACCTGGTTATTAATTAAGTTTATCCACCTGTTCCCTCCTGATTAGTTTCCCTTCTTAAGTCTCCTCTTGTTTGCAGTCTGTGTCGGTACGTTGTCTAATGTCCCCCGTTCCCTGTGATACTCCTGCACGTTCAGGTTTTGTTATTGTTTTATTTTCATCTATAGAGTGTGTTTTCCCCTTGTGGGATTTGCTTAGTGTTTGTAATAATTATCTTTCTCCTGCACTTGAGTCTTTCTGCCTCGCCCGTTGCTAATTTACCCATTTTACTTGATGACACTCAGGTGTACCTACATCTATGAAAACAAGACAGGAGCTCAACTGAATCATTACTAAACTTTTTACAGTATGTTAAATTAATGGAATTTGTTTAATTTAAATGAAAGCAAAAACTGAAATAATCTGGGACGTTTTATTCCCAAAAACTTTCTAATATGAGAAATGTATCTTTATTCTGCAAATCGGTGGTTAAGAATCTTGGGGTGCAGTTTGATGACTCTGAAATTTGATAAACCGATAAAACTCTGTGGATAAATCCTGTTCCTTTTATCTGAGATCAATAGCAAAGGTAAAACCATTTCAGAGCTGAATAAGACACAGTGTGCATTAAAGTCCATTAACTTATCCATTAACTCTCTTTCTCCCTTGTATACAACATACACAGCAAATTACACAAAAACACTTGTTACAACTAACAGTAAACAAATGCATACAGTTTATTCCTTTTCAGGGGTTGCTTTGTAAACTTTATATCTGATAAACTCAATTGTACCGACCCCTTTAATGAAAATGAAATCAAGCAGACATAAGCAATGGTGAATTCAATTGTATGAGTTATTATTCTGTGGACAAGTATATGCCTCATGGTGTGTCAAAGGGGTTGGGTTTGGGATGTTGACAGAGACAGTTCTCTGGAGACTCAGATCTGAAATAGACTGCCAAACACCCTCTCATGTGCTCAAGAACATGCTGTGACACCCATTTCTGGTTATGATCACTCAACTGAATTATGAGGTTTGACAACAACTCCCGTCACAGGCTGTTATGTTTCATGTGTGGTAGAATGTCTCTCTCTACTCCAGGAGGGATCTGGCATGCACACAGTAATAATAGGGTCAAAGGCATAGAGGAAATATAGAAAAAAGTAAATGTGTATGTGAATGTAACATCATAATGGAAATTTAAAAAAAAACAAACAAAACAAACAGGAGGGAACTTGTTGTTTAAGTCAATCAGCAATCAGTTTTCGCACATGAAAATGACAAAACACAAGGTAGATGTTATGGTAGTGTGTTAGTGCTCTGTCTTGGCCTCTTCTTCAGTGCTCTGAGACTGCAGTGCGAGCAGCCCGCTCTGTCTGCATGTATCTCTGTCTGTGCTCACTCGACCAAAGAGAAACAAGTATCAATTGTATTGTACAGTCTCTATATTGTAGATTGATTTTTTTCATCATCAACACAGTTTATAGATTCAGCAGAGTGAATTCTTCTATCCTAGGAATGTGCTAAACTTTTTGAAGGGTATAATTCTTTTAAAACATTGATGTGTCCAAACAATGGCATACAAATAGTAGAGTGGAAGCTAGTTTTGTTGTTTTTGTTTTATTGACCTTTTTTTTCACTTTGTTTCATATAAGAAGAATACTGTATATAAATGTATATTAAAATATTCCAGAAAAGCAAAATAGTTACTGAAATATAGTACTGTTAAAAATAAATTAACCCTCTACTGCATGCATTTTGATGGCACATGGAAAAAAAATATTCCACATAATTTCTTGACTCATTTAGGAACATTTTATTGATTTATTGAAAATTTCCCTCCCCTTTTGCCACCTATGAAAATCTCTGTCTTTTATGCACAGCTCCTTGTTTCCTGTCTGCCATTATTGGCCAAATTGATTAATCCAGGTGTGCCTGACCTCAGTAGTCACGGCAACACTAATCAGACACACCTGAATTAATCAAGTTCGGCCAATAATTGCAGACAGGAAATAAGGAGCTGGCTTAAGTTCAGGAAGTAGTGCAGCTGTGCATAAAGCCAGTGCTGTTTGATCTCTCTCTTTTTCTCTTATTGGGCTTTTCTGTCTAATATTATACTTTTTTTTGGTTTCTAAACAAAATACATGTAAAAATAAAATACAATAATAATAATTATTTTAATTTGTGCGAGGTACTTGTGGAGTTTTGTTTGGAATCAGGATGGCATCCTTCTTCGTTGTGCCACCTGTTTCCCTTCGTCGAGGCGTCAGGTGTGTTGTTGAGACCGGTGTGACTGGAAGATGTGCTGGCTGTTGGAGAGGTACTGCATCGGCTTCACACATGGCATGAACAAAGCTGTGGTCGTTTTTGTGAAGGAAGAGGTTCAAGTTAGCCGCCTGATAACTAATGGAATTGTGGTAAGTGGACAGTTTGTTGTTGTTTCACCGCTTGTTGCGCAACTAGCTATAAGGTAACAGTATCTAGTGTGCCTCATTTATTCGGAATGATGAAATTGAGCGAGGGCTTTCACTGTATGAAAATGCGCCAAAGCGATAAATACGCTTCCACTCGGCTGTAAAAATGAAGCGTTGAAACAGGTAATGTTAATGTCTTTCAGAAGATAGGTGTTTATGTTTTTGAAAGAACCAAATTTAGACATGTCTTTAGATTGTCTACGAAGGAAAGGTATATGATTTATGCTAAAATGACGGTAAGCATTAAATGCTTCAAGTTGTTGAGGCTGAAACAGGTGTGTTTCTGATAATGGTCAAAATGAGAATCTAGTGAAAATTGTGAAATGAACGATGATATGAGTGACCAAATTTATGGTGATGTGACAAGTGCTAGGCTACTGGTAATGTTGTTGATGCACAGGGTTCTCAAGTTTTATCAAAAGCTTGGAGTGAGATCCCTTTCTTTTACTGTCTATGATGAGATCACATGCGCTTAGGGGAGGAGCTCTCATGGAGCCCCGCCCCTGCCCATCCACGCCCCCCAATTTTACCCATTATAACCAGCACAAATTGACATTATAACAATTAATGTTATAAGCCTTAATGTTACTAGAAAAACTATTAGTATAGTAATACATCATTTAAAATAAAATGAAGAAATACATCTTCATTCCTTCCCATACCCACTAACTGAGCCAAAGCTTCTGGCCTGGTTGCAAAGTAGTCGTAGAGTTTTTGACTGCATCAATAATAATTTATACGATGGGCTAAATATTAAATGTTTTAGCCTAAAAATGTTATAGACAAGCTTTCTTCCAACTTACCTTCTCCATCATGACGTGTGTTCGCGCAATGTTGTTGGTTACCTAGCTGGTGGTCGAAAATGTTCAGTCAACTTCTGTATTCTCCCTAACTAACAAACATCTGGCTGAGATACGTGCTGGTGGCAGGAAACCTCACTTAAAGCTTGCAGGACAATTTGGTTGGCATTGCCTTTTCAGCGTGAGAAATACACGGTGTGGCGTGTGAGCTTGTTAACTGGTTGAATTGTGTGTCTCACGGCCAATGCGTGAGACTTGAGAAACCTGTTGGTGCATCAAGGGATGATGAATTGTGATACAGAGATAAAAGATGATGATACGTTTTCCGATATTTCTGATATGGGCTCAAAGAGAGTGGGATATGTGTATACTTTACAAGAGATTTAATGATTTCCTAGATTCGACATTTGGTAAGATTGATGATGTGACAGATTTTTTTTTCTGGGCATCTCTGTTGTTGTTGCAGTGGCTTTGGGTGAAAAGATTTCGATTGAAGAAGATGGTAACAAAACTGCGAAAAGATAAATTTGTTTCTGAAAGAAGACATCAACTAAGTCTCACATGGTGGCTTTTATACAGTACTTTCTGTTTTTTCTGTCTCTCCCCACAGTACCTATTTATCTTCTTACATGGATAATTTGAGGGTGGGTTCTCTAAATCATGGGTTCCCAAACTTTTTCATTCTATGACCCACCGAGACAAGTATAATCAATCTCAAGCCCCACCATAAAATGTTTAAATGGAAATATGGGAAAAAACACATTTTCAATTAGTCGTAGAGAACAGTTTTTATTTTCCCATTAATTTTATTTTCATATGAATGAAATATATAATTGATTGCAATTCTAAAAGGCTTGAAAGCAATACAGGAAGTTATAACCATTCAGATGTCAAAACAGCAGCCTAATGGTTATGTTAAGGTTATAAGAGGAATAGCCGAGTACTTCAGATTAACAAAAATATATACAAATCTCAAGAACTGAAATATTGTGTTTAAAGGGTTAGTTTACCCAAAAATTAAAATTAAGTCATTAATTACTCACCCCCATGCTGTACCAACCCCGTAAGATCTTCATTCGTCTTCGTGACATAAATGAAGATGTTTTTGATTAAATTTGAGAGGTGGATCACAACCAAATAGGCACCCTAAGGCACTGAAACTTGACGGCCCAGAAAGTCATTGAAGAAAATGTTTAAATGTTCCATGTGACAATAGTGACTCAAGTATAAGTTTATCAAACGATGAGAATACTTTTTCTGCGGAAATAAAACAAAAATAAAGACTTTATTTGACTATTCCTTTTCTTCCTTGTAGGCCTGAGACAAGGAAGAAAAGGAATAGTCGAATAAAGTTATTTTTGTTTTATTTCTGCACAAAAAGTATTCTCTTTGCTTGATAAACTTATAGTTGAGCCAAGACGAAGGTCTTACGGGGTTGGTACCGCATGGGGGTGAGTAATTAATGACTTAATTTTCATTTTTGGGTGAACTAACCCTTTAATAACTACTTCAAGCTTAAGAGCAAGCAAGTGGTAGTAGTGTGAAGGCCTGCTTCTTTGAACACAACACATTGACAGACTGACACGCATGTCTTGTGATGGTTTTATTTTGTATTTGTATCTGTATTTTGTTTTCATTGCAATCAGAGCAGAAAATCCACTCTCACATACAGTAGGTAAGTGGTAGAAAAGTGTACCAAAACTTTGAGTGCAGCAGCTCCTAATGTGGAGTATTCCTTGGCAACAACCACCCAGAACTGTCCGAGACTCTTTGACTCTCTGAAAAGCAATTGAAGGCTCCTGTCTGAAGCCACATCTCAGCTCCTCCTCTGCTCTTCATGTTAGGACACAGTGCTCTCTTGCATCACTACAAACATGATCCCGTATCCAGTCCCATTCTGTCATATCTACAGATGATTGATTTGATAGAAAAAAAATAAAACATGTCCCACACTCGTTTTTTCACTTGGGATCTCCACAATTTCAGCTTGCTGGTGAAAGATGTGATCTTGTCCTTGTAGGTCAGGATGGATGATGATGGACCTTGCATGCTTTCATTCAGTATATTTATATGAGTGAATATGTCTGACAGATAAGCAGGCTTCACGCACCATTCTTCATCTGACAGATTTACAGCAAGAGGAGAATTAACATTTGCAAAAAACTGCGAGACCTATTCTTGCAGCTCAAGCAGACGAGTTAACACCTTACCCGTGATAGCCACCTGACCTCAGCGTGAAGCTGGAGGTGCTGATGTTCTGAGCCCATTTCAGTGCATCGTGATGTAAAACGTCGTGAGGAGAGCGCCCCGGCCTTTATAGCATTTACTATTTTGATGGCAGCCTGCAACACATCGTTTTACTCCTGGTGCAGTTTCTTACTGGCAAGGGCTTCTTGATTGGGTAAACAGTGGGTAAAAGTAGCTTATGGGGCCAGCTCCCTTACTCAAGCAACAAGACAACTTTTCTTGCCTGTCGTTGCAGCTGGACTGTCCGTGAATCCATTATTAATCAATTTAACAAGTTAGAAATATCTGCCCCTGTCGTTCGTTCTTTCAGTTCTTCCCAACATAAGAAGTCCTCAACGATGTCAGTGGAGTCAACGTACCTGACCTGTAACTGTCCACATTTTGCAACATCTGTCCTTTCGTCCAGTTGTAGAGCAAATGCAACACTACTCCAGATTTTGTCACTTGTCTGTTTGTGTAAATGAGAGGACATTTCCTCAATACGCCATTTTACTGTGTTATCAAAAGTGGAACTTTAGCGATCTTTCTGCAGCTTCTTTACCCAGCATTTCCTCAACGATGTCTACGCAGGCCGGCAGCAGAAGCTGCTCTCCCATGGTCTCCTACATTACGATATTTTATTTTTCTGCGGTATAGATTGCGATATAAAAACAATTTCACTAGATAGCTCTTGGAAAGAATGAATCATTTTAGAATGACTGGGGTGGTTTTGTCATGGAGTAAATCCTAGAAACTAATATTAATAGAATGTTAACTAGACTTTAATAAATGGAACCTTATTGTAAAGTGTTTCCGATTTATGTCTCTTGAGTTCAGTGTTGGACAGATCAGTTGTTTTAACCAATCATTACAGTTTTTCTCAGTCGCTTTGGTGCATTTCTCACATCACTATTTACATTTGCACAACAGTTAGTTCAACCTCCACAACATTTTGTCATTTGTGCACATCATAGTAGCAGTTTCTCATTCCTTCCAACAAATTGCAAATGCTTTTTGACATGCATCAATTGCTTTCATACAACTCACTGCTGTTTTATAACATTATCATTTGCTTATGTCATATCAGTCCAAATTAACTATACTTGTGAATGCTGAATAGTCATTCCATATAAAACTAATAGTCCTCATTTCATTGCTTGAGTCATCACATACAAAAATGTTAAACTAGTTGTCAAAATCCGTCAAGTAATTTTTTTTTAATCTTTAAAAAAACCCTTTTTTATCCTAAATTGAACAATTTCTGGCAGGTGAACCTTAGCTGTCACTGGTGAGAAGAGATGTGCATGAATGATTTACAGTATATGTATGTTGTATGTTCAGTTCCGATATGTACTGCGATATTGTTTACAGTTGTGCACTGATCTACCCAAAGGGAGTTTATGTTTGTTGTAAATAAGGGTGCATTTTTTTCTTTTGCACAATGCTCTGAACAAATTGCTGTACAATTGCAAAGACTATGCAGTAAAAATGTGAAACATACATATTCAGTGTCTTGTACTCAGTTACTGTACCTCACTACTGTAAATACAGTAATGGGAAACTTTACTGTAGT
This sequence comes from Pimephales promelas, assembly GCF_016745375.1. The sequence goes on along the minus strand of NW_024121266.1, from coordinate 6,147,342 downwards.
TTTCAAATGGCTGTGCAAATAGTTTATAGGACTGTCTTGAGCATTTTCAGGTAGTGTCACCAAGATCTGACTTTTTTTTATTTTTTTATTGGCAAACACTTACAGAGTAAACTATCATAATGAAAACATGACAAAGCCATTTGACCATCTTGTTCATAAACACTGGTGTTGGGACTTTTCATCTTGACGACACTGACACTTTCAATGACATGCAAACTTGCTTTTGATGAATGAGATATCCATTTTGAGCAAGTGACACACTTTTGCAGGTTATCAACTAAGTTTTGGAGTTTATACTAATTGTTTTGAGAACTGCATTAACTGTTGTGCAAATGTTAATAGTGATGTGATAAATGCACCAAAGCGACGGAGAAAAACTATAAAGTGAATCAGTTCAAAGGAGTCATTAGTTGAGATGGTCCTCACTGCAGAACAAGAAATCCAGGGGGAGGAGTTGGATCATGATCCAACTCCTCCCACCTTACATATACCTAAACCTACCCATCTCCACCCCCTGATCCCTAACCCCACACCTATTCCTATCCATCTCCACCCCTTAGATCTGGATCAAACTCCGCCCCTGCTACTGGATTATTTTGCGAATCTGACATGTCATCAATGAACCACGGCACACGTTGTGTGATTATCCAAGCAGTTTAGAACATCACAAAAGATTTGTCTCAACACAGAAAACATTTTTTTTTTGTTTATTGTGCTTTTCCTCCGTACATTGCAATGCTTTAAACTGTCTTTTTTGTTATCATTTGTTGAATGTCACTTTAATATGTATATATATATATTTTAATTTACAAACAAAATATAAATGTACAAAAAATATCACAAGGTTTAAAGTTTCCACTTTTACCATAAAACCAAAAATTCCAGAACACTTGAATGATTGCAGCAACACTTATTTCCAACAGAGCAGATATATTCCTAAAAACATTAACCATTACCATTCAGCTCATTTATTGCTATAAGCTCTTCTGATACATTACCTTATGAAGCTTTACAACCGTGTCATATCAGGCAATAATCTCTGGGAGAGTTAACTCCACAACCATATCAGTGTGCAAATAAACATTTTGCACCTTACACTGATGTTTCTCTTTGTCATGTTCTTTCTTTGACCTTATATTGCTTTATGTGCCTGGATGATGCACAATGATGATCATTGAGACAAATACATGATCTTCTTCTGACTTGACCTCCAGCCCTACCTGGCACCCTTACTTTCTGTTTATCTGTTTATCTTTTTACATCTGCTCGAATTGATTGATTTCTAATGGTATCATTTGTTTGAACCTTATTGTTATTTCTTTCCATCATTTAAACTCAGCCATGCTCAGTCACTGGAGAGACGACACCTGAGGTAGTTAATACTCCAAACAGCTCTGTGCTTGTAATCACCCACAAATGAATAGCCCTGTTCAGTCAATCTATATCCTCTAAACCTTTTTCCACTTCACTTCTCTGATGTCCCTTCATTTTCTCTTCTTGTAATTGAGTGACTTGCACAAAAGAAGAAAGTGGATGAACACATTTCTTTTCAGAGGATTTTGTTTTGCTTTGTATTTGTGCACATTTGCATATGTTTTGATTTTAAGAACTTTAAAAAATACTGATAGTCACTATTACATAAAATTATAGGCCTTTAGATGTATGTAATTCAAATTAGTAAAGCTGTTAAATTGTCAGAATTTCTACACTCTTAGAAGAAAAGGTTCTATATAGAACCTTAAATGGTTCTATCAGCGCTAAGTATTTGGAGTCCCTAAAAGGTTCTATACAGAACCCTTTTTAAGGGTTAAATAATAAGGGGTTCTAAAAAGGTTCTTTTTAACCAGGAAAAAGTCTCTATATGGAACCTTTTGGTTTCATTCATTTACATTTGTTTCGTCCTTTCCGGATTAAATATTTCATATTATTGACAAACATCAAGACCCTATTTGTGAATGCATGTGAATGATCATAAAATTCAAGATATGGTGGTTAGAAAATGTATATAATTTAGGGCTGTGCAAAAGTTAATTGCGATTAATCGCATCCAAAATAAAAGTCTGTTTTACATAATATATTTGAGTGTGCTGTATATAATTATTTTGTATATATAAATACCTATGCATGCATGTATATATTTAAGAATTATTTGCGCTTAAATTCAATATATATATATAAATACATAATCTATATTATATAAATATAAATATTTTATATAGGAATAACACATTTTCTTAAACATATACATGCGTGTGTATTTATATATACAAAATAATTATATACAGCACACACAAATATACTATGTAAACACTTTTATTTTGGATGCGATTAATCGCAATTAACTTTTGCACAGCCCTAATATAATTATATCATTTTATGTAGTTAATCAATATCACACGAAGAGTACCATTTCAGTTTTTCTCCTCCAAAAATCAGCATGATTAAAATGTGATATTAAGTTAGTACAACAGTTTAATATACAATAATTTAATTACAACTACAAAATGTTGCAGAATAATACAATATAGTATGGATGAATAATAGCCTACAGAACCTTTGTGCCAAAAGGATACTTTCTTGTCAATATAAAATCTTTTTTTTAGCATAAATAGAGTTTGAGTAAAGAACCCTATGCTTCATATATTGAACCCCTTTTTCTAAGAGCAATTCAGGAAGCCTGTTGGTACATCAGAGTAAAACTAAAAGTAAATAAAAACTAATTGTATGATGACGTTTTAATAATAATAATAATAGTCACATTAAAAAGTATTTGTTTTAACTCGTATTGTAAGATACCAAGCCAAAATCATTAGAATTTATTAGGATTAACCCCTTGGGATGTATCATTCTCGTTTTTGAGGGGGTCCAAAATTGCAAGAAATTGTCATGCTGTGACATACAAGTCACAACTGTATGTTCAAAATAAGTCACATTACAAGATAAAGGGGCGGTTTCCTGGACCGAGATTAAGGCCTACTCCTGGCTTATTTTAAACCCTGTCTGGGAAACTGCCCAATAAAGACACATTCTGAGATATATAGTTGTAGTTAGCAATAAATTATGTTGCAATTTATGAGAAATAAAGTTGGAAGTGTGAGATAAAGATTTCAACATAGATTTCTAACAGCCTTCTGATAGACAACTGCACTTTATTTGTCGCTCTCCTCAGGCTTGATAACCGTAACATGTGACAGTGAAAGTGAAAGAGACAAATGTAATGTCTGGCTAGAACTGTGCGATTGCTTCAAACGGCGTCCAATGCTCAATTAAGAAGTTGTTGTCTCACCTCTATGTTGACCTCACTGCCAACATTCATCAATATCACCTTCAACAGATGCGTTCATTTGTGATTGGCATTCTTCCTTAGCTTCCCTTGCATTGAACTGCCGCCCTCTCTGGATAGGCGATTGATAGCTTATATGTCTGTAGACGGAAATCCAGTTAGGCACGTGCACATGCACGCTCAAGTACACAATGGCTTGTAAGCTCAGTAATTGCATTCTAAGTCTTGCTCTTAGCGCAGCTTGAAGCCCGCAGCATAAACAGCAGCAGGGTTCAAACAAGCTGCGCCCCGCCCACACATTCCTTTCAAGTGACGTTTAGATACATATTATACCAGCTCTAACAAAGACAAGATGGGCAGATGGGTGCTTTAACAATCCTGTTGTCATTCAAAGGACAAGTACTTTCAATTAACCTTCAGGTTTTACTGTGTTTCCAATCTCTTTGTACTTTGGACTGGATTTTGACTGATCGTTTTGTCATATTCTATTATGTGTGTGCAGGATGATGGTCTGGTTTGTAATTGATTGGTGACAGAACTGCTTTACAAGTGGGCTATTTGCCCTCCTGTGGCTTCACCGGGGCGATGACACACTTATTGACCCAATAAAAGAGCCTCATTTCTCTTATCTGGTATCTATCCCCCTCCCTCCCTCCCACCACTCACTTCTTTCTGTTTTCCTCCCCTTCACTCAATTGTTTTAAGGTTATTTGTTGGATTTGAGGCTTAATACCATTTCAGGCTGATTGAACCAGATTTCTGTTTGGATTCCTGCTCTGTTTGTTTTATTCTTTCCTTATTTGTAGTTATCTTCCTCATATATTCAGTATTTGTAATTGATTTTGTCATATGAGAATGCTATCTGTCTGGGTTTCTTCCTCTTCTCATTCTTTATTTTCATTGTCTCTTTGTTTTCTTTATGAGTCAGATTGCATTCCTTGTTCATTTTTGTCTTTGGGCGATTATTATTTTTGACGGAACTTACAACACACTTTTAGTGTATGTGTGTGTTTCTATAGTTGCTTTCTACTGTCAGAAAAAGAGTTTTTGTTAGTTTTTGAAGATGCTTTTTTTTCACCAAAGGAACCTAGTCTGCTTATTATCATGGTCCTGCTTGAGCAATCTGAGGTTAAGTGATTTGCTGAAGGGGGCAATCCTCAGTACTGTACTACTCCAGTCACCAAATAACACATCTTTGCAAGAGCAACCTCTGAGCAATAAATCTATCCTCTGGGATCCCAGGGATTGAACCTTAGACCCCTGAATGAAACAACTCAGGATCTTACAGCTAGTCTCAGCCTCAGATGGACTACCCACGAAACGTTCATGAACAAGCTAATGTCACAAAAAGACCTTTCTTAAATTGTCAGGTTTTGAATTAGAAAGAAAATAGCTGGATTTGCTGAAGTTTGGGAGTTATGTCACTGAGTATTTGAAAGATAGATTTTATTTGAGGCAGTTAGTAGTGAGTGAATCCAGATTAGTTTGAGTTATTTACATTTATTCATTTAGCAGATGTTTGTAATCAAACTACTTGGGAATGCAACGTGAGCAATTCATTCTTAAATGAGATGTTCTGCAAAGTGAAGTGTTGCTCAGAATTAATTTTATTATTTTTCATTTTTTCATTTAATTATTTTATTTAAGGTAAGAACACTTTTATTTTTTATATATTTATTTATACATTTTTTATACACTTATTTTTTTATCATTTTATGAATAATTATAGAATCAATTTTCTGTAATAAGTTGCTTTAAGTAAACAAGTCTACAAAATTTTTGGGATTGTCATTCCCTTTTACTCAAAGTTGCAAATGTCAAAATTAACTGTTCACACAACAACTTACCGTAGTGTCTCAAGCCTGTATTCTCTTACCAGTAACCATAGCAACAGTGAGCAAAGTAATATCAAAGATGACAATGTCCCTAAAACTGAAAAGACTTATCACTTGTGACGCCACAAGAGTCCAATCGATCCACGAGTTCATCCGTCAAATCTTCATTAACTGACAACAGCGTTTATTATTTGGGTGGAGAGCGGGTCATTTGATTTGCGTGTAGAACACAAAACTGATGGGAACTGCTCCGATGGAGAAGTAACTGGATCTAGAACCTTCAGATGTGGCTCTCTCATTTGACGTGACGGACAACTAGCTGTCCAGTTCAGTAGCGTTCACAGTACATGTTTTTCAAGAATGGGGTGAGAGTCCTGAAAATTTACTGGTGTTTTTTTGGTTATAGACCGCGGCTGTCACTCCCGTAAATAACTGAGCTGTGTGTGAACATCACCGAATTAAGGAGTCAAGTACAGAAAACAGTAGTCTGTCATTTGTAGGTGAACATAATTTTGAAATAGAGTTTTGAAGTATGAATACAACCATCTCATACACCTATCTTTCTATATCTCAGGCTTTAAAGTTACTCGAAAGTTTGGTGTAGATGTTTCTTTTCTGGCTGAAGGACTATGAGGATGTAGCTCTAGCTTCATGCGTATGAGTGTACATCACAAAGTGCCAAATCTGGAAGCTTCTCTTCCTGAAGCATGTACAAATCATCTGTGGGATATTAAAGGCATAGAGCTTATTAGGGAACAGCAACAAAGTGTCTCTACCAAATGTATCAGTCAGCTCTGAGAGATTTGCTATGATCAGAGAAGTTTATTGTGCAGAAAGGCATTTTTTTTCTTGTTTTAAATATTGGATTTTCGGAAAGAAACCGCTACAGTTGAGAACGTATTGTGTGTTTTATTTTTAGAATGGCAAAAAAAATTGTAGAATATTTTTTGCCATGTTATATTCCACCACTTGTCGTTCATATTTCTTGTGTTTGTCTTTCAATGAATTATTTTATTTTGTCTATCGGGAATTGATTGGATTGTTGGATCATCGTGGTTTTCTATTATTGCAATCACAGATCAGGGCACAAGAATAAAAAAACAATAATAATTCACAGATAAATCATGTAAAATAAATACTGCAAAATTCAGAAAAGAGAAATTGTTTATTTTGATTTCAGGGTGACTTTATGTATGTGTGTGTGTATATGTATGTGTGAAAAATATATAAAAATATAAACATACTTTCTGCAATTCAATATTTTCTGTTTAACACATTATTATTATTATTATTTTTTTTTTTTTTTTTGTATTGTAAGTAACACACACAGTTTGTTTTCCTGTATTACAATATATGATCACGGTCCAAAATATATTATATTATATTATATTATATTATATTATATTATATTATATTATATTATATTATATTATATTATTTTATATTATATTATGGTCTTTTCAAGACTTAAATTATCAGTGATTGTCGAACCTATTTTGCCCAAATGAGCACCAAGGCTTAATGTGGGGACGCACATGTAGATTACAGCTTTGGCTTATTATTTGTTCCTTAATATTTCATATGTTTGTGCTCTGACATACACATATATGATATTACGAATGATCAGTTTGTGTACTAAAGACAGCATTAATAGTTTCCTCGATACATTTTTAATGCATGCTGCATTAGTTATGATTTGAACAGGCATTTATAAAGACCATCTTTTGCTTACACTGTGATATATTGCATTGCAGCAACAGATCAATGCTGCGTTGTGTGTATATATAATACATACGTGTGTGTGCGGAGAGGGTATAATATGACTGGAACTGATGTCGACAGTTCATCCAAGAATATTTGCGAGAGCATATGACAAGACCTGTTGTTCTGCTAAAACGATAACGTGCCGTGTGTGCGTGTTTGCGAGAGGCACAGTTCGAGTGTGACCGTGAGATCTGCAGTCTTGGGCACAGAGCGGAGCATGGGAGCGCTGGATGTGTGGTCTATTTTTAGATTGGGGTCTAGACTCGCCCACCCCTCTGAAAGATAAGGCTGAGTGAATAAACGAGAAAGAGTTCATTGTGTGTTGGAATATTTATATATTTATATGCGATGGAGAAAGAGTGGTTTGAAATGTAATTAGATAGAGATAAATAGAGCTAGGGCTAGAGGAAGAGCGAGAGACCCATGCTCAGTTTTCTGGAAAGTTTCTATAACATCAGTGGCACGCAGGTCTTTTTACTAAATGTTTCTCTCCTCCTTTCTGCGCCTTTCCAATGCAGAATTAAACCTGTCGACTACAACAAACCGAAAGCCAAAATTAAAGGCGAAGGCCAGAGATATAGAATGAGAAAGAAAGAGAGAGAAAAAGAGGAAAAAAAAGATCTTCTGGCCATGAAATATGAATAAGGCTTTAAAGATTGGGGCCAGTAGATGTATTTTTCATCCTCTCTCTGTACTATGTATATTTAATGGCAAATGACTCTCTTTGCAGCTCGTATGGGGCCTGTATACCCCGCCAAACACACACACACACCTTTATGCATGGATACAGGGGGAGGTCCCCGGGGCTTTTCGTCTACTTCCTGTCACAGGTCACATTGCCCTGCTGGGACAGACAGGAGGTCAGTGCCCCCTTGTGTGTCAAACTCTTCTCCAGCTCATGATTAAAGGCTGCAGATCTGCCAAACCTAGACCACCCGCCCCTACTCCAGCGGTGGGAGACGAGTTTGTGTCAATGTGTGTTTGTGTATCTCATTAAAGGAATACCTGTTTTCAACCCTTTATGGGTGGAGAGTATTTAAATGAAAGTATTTTATGGTTCTTATGAACTGACTCTGCCCTTCTTTACAAATATGAGCTGATAGAGAAAACCCCTAAACACAATCTGTCACTTACTGTAATTCCTATTAAAACAACCATTGGGGCAGTAGAGATTTCCATTTTAATCATGGCACATCAGTTACAAAAAAAGAAGCATGGGTTGAAAGAATAGCAGCAGCATTTGCAGTAAGTATTTTTGTATTATCTAGCAAACTGCAAGACAAAGAGTGGGGCAGATACACACAGCTTGTAGAAGCTGATGTAGCCCGTATGAATGACTTGGAGAAATGGAGAGTGGGGGTGGGGAGGCTTGATCCTTGGTTGGCACAAAAAGCATGCTACAGCACGCTCAAACAGAAACACACAGCATATGTGGTCTGATTCAACTGTGAATGAACAAGATTGTGTTGTTTTATTTGTATGTTTGTGGCTGAAGAAAATTGATTCATGGGTAAGAGCTACTAAGGAAGCGAATGAGATGTACCGTACCGTTTGGGGTTGGCAAGATGTTGAAAAGTAGTCAAGATTTTGCTCATAAAGGCTGCATTTAATTGATCAAAAATACAGTAGAAACATGAGTGGCAGGCACATATAACAGTGATTGGTCGAGTGGCAGTGACATAGTGAAATATATTGATAGAGAGAGAGAGAGATTTCTATACACAAACACAACAATTCACCCGAAAATGAAACCCACTTTAAGAGTGATGGATCAGTATGGAGTAGTAGAATTAGGGTGGAGAAATTGAATAGCTAAAAGACAGAGACAACTCCCCATATCAGTTTGAGAGAGGATAGAAACCCAGAAATTAAGAAGGGAATGCGAGGGGGATGCTTAAATAGTCTGCTATAAAGCAGAGCACTGAATGAAAATCTATATGGCGAGGCATTCATTAGCACTCGTTTGATTAATAGAGAAAATAAAGCAACAAGCACACGCACATACGCTCTGAAACACCGAACACTGCCACGCCCATGCAGATGCAGAGCAATGATTCCAGATGTTTGCATAAATCTGAAGCTTTAGTCACAAGTCGAGAGAATTTGGACATGACAATGGTTATCACAGCCTTATTATGGCTTAATAGCCACGGATGGAACATCACACTCACTCCATCCCGTCTCTCTCTCTCTCTCTCTCTCTCTCTCTCTCTCTCTGCTTTTCTTTCACTCGCTTTGTGATCACTCCATCTTGTTCATTCATCCAGTACTTGCTTGCATCAGTCCCGAGCTATGCAGATGAATTATTGATGAACGTACCTCTATGAGGGAGCCAAACAAATGGTGAGTGAGCGATAGTGCGCAGAAAGTGTTTTATACTGTCAAAAAATTAGAGGGATAGTTACCTCATGGACTTGTCACTTTCTCTTCGTTTCCCAATCAGGAACTATTCTACACTAAACTGCAGAATTGTTTCTAAAAAAATATATTTTTTTTGTACAGTCACAATTTGCGTCACAGCTCTGGAGCCGCATGTGTGATGGATTTCAGCACCATCTGTGGTGGACAGCGCCAGAGCACTAGCACAGACCCGCAGGCTGTGTATCTCGCTGCACCCTTCCAGCACCGACGACTGTGGACAGCACCTGCTCTTACATTTCAGAGCACACATTCTGGACAACTCCTGTAATCTCTACAGTTCAGTGCACCAAATAAAACGCACCCAGAGGCTGAGCTGCATGATTTGAAGTTGGCCCCACAACCAGCTCAATTGAGTACAGCGATTGCAGGTAGTTTGCAAGTATAAAAAGGCGAGATATAATACACTCACCTAAAGGATTATTAGGAACACCTGTTCAATTTTACATTTAATCTAATCAACCAATCACATGGCAGTTGCTTCAATGCATTTAGGGGTGTGGTCCTGGTTAAGACAATCTCCTGAACTTCAAACTGAATGTCAGAATGGGGAAAAAAAAAGTGATTTAAGCAATTTTGAGCGTGGCATGGTTGTTGATGCCAGACGGGCCGGTCTGAATATTTCACAATCTGCTCAGTTACTGGGATTTTCACGCACAACCATTCTAGGGTTTACAAAGAATTGTGTGAAAAAAAACCATCCAGTATGCGGCAGTCCTGTGGGCGAAAATGCCTTGTTGATACTAGAGGTCAGAGGAAAATGGGCCGACTGATTCAAGCTGATTGAAGAGCAACTTTGTCTGAAATAACCACTCGTTACAACCGAGGTATGCAGCAAAGCATTTGTGAAGAATGCTTTTGAGTCAGAAGCATTGTGAAGAAAGCATTTGAATCAGAATTTGGCGTAAACAGAATAAGAACATGGATCCATCATGCCTTGTTACCACTGTGCAGGCTGGTGGTGGTGGTGTAATGGTGTGGGGAATGTTTTCTTAGCACACTTTAAGCCCAATAGTGCCAATTGGGTATCGTTTAAATGCCACAGCTTACCTGAGCATTGTTTCTGACCATGTCCATCCCTTTATGGCCACCATGAACCCATCCTCTGATGGCTACTTCCAGCAGGATAATGCACCATGTCACAAAGCTCGAATCATTTCAAATTGGTTTCTTAAATATGACAATGAGTTCTCTGTAATAAAATGGCCCCCACAGTCACCAGATCTCCAACCAATAGAGCATATTTGGGATGTGGTGGAACAGGAGCTTTGTGCCATGGATGTGCATCCCACAAATCTCCATCAACTGCAAGATGCTATCCTATCAGTAATTGCATTTAACGTTGACTGGTCGAGTGGCCTGCGCATATAACAGTGACTGGTCAAGTGGCAGGCGCATATAACGGTGATTGGTTGAGTGGCAGGCGCATATAATGTTACTGGTCAAGTGGCAGCTGTTCCTAACGGTGACGGGTTGAGTGACAGGTCGAGTGGCAGCTCCCCCTGCCACGCAAAGGTTTTACCCCTACTGGGTTCATAAAAGAGCCACCAATCTTTGTTGTACACAATGCCAGGTTTATTAGACTAAATTAGGGAAAAAGCTAGAGAAGAGAAGAAATGCTTTTTATGTATATTTGTCTTAAGAGTGTATGGTCATTAAGTGCTTGTGGATATGCAATATTTTAGTTAAACTATTTTTTTGTGCATTTGTAGGCTACTAATGTCTTTAGTCTACTGTTGTTCATAACAAATCCATAGAAGCAATATAATTATTTACCGTGGTAGAGGTGCATTGTGTGAATGTACCTGTGTTGAAAGGTTTACATCTGCATCCCAACTCAATCTACTGCATCTGTCTACTCGCTACTATCGAATGTGTATTTCTAAGAGACAAAACATATAATTTTAATTTGTGAAATGTTTGCTTGTTTGGCAAGTGTTGTCATGTCCTGATGATAAAACAACAAATGTCTAGTGTCTGGTTTCAACATCTTTCAGTCAGGAACAAAAATCTGCCTTTAAACTAAGAAATACAGATTTGACAAAAGATTTAAAGATTTATTATGATTCATTATATCGACTTAGGATTTTTTAATTGATGTACATTTTGCTACTGTTGTTTACTTATATTTATCATATTGTTATTTATGTCACATACACAAAATAACACATTTATCGTAGTAAGTCACATTATACCTTTTAACTAGTGCTGTTCTTTGAATTTCCTATTCAACAAATAATTCTCAGAAATACATCATGGTTTTCATAAAAATATTAAGCAGCAACTGTTTTCAACATTTATAATAATAAGAAATTTCTTTACCACCAAATTAGCGTATTAAAGATAAATGATAATATGACACTGAAGACTATAGTAATGATGTTGAAAATTCAGCTTTGCCATCACAGGAAAGAAACACATTTATAATGTATTATAATTGAAAACAGTTATTTTTAAATGGCAATAATTTCACAATATTACTGTTTCCCCTGTATTTTTAATACAATAAATGCAGCCTGGGTGAGCATTAGAGACTTCTTTTAAGAACATTTCACAATCTTTGCGAACCCAACATTTTGAACAGTATTGTACTGCCAAACCAAAAAAAAAAAATAAAATAAAAAATGGCAGAAGATTTTATGAAGGAGAGAGGAAAGAGCGGGTGGCTGCACATCGAGCAGCGAGAATTGTCTCATGTGAGTTGTTCTCAGAAGAGTCACAGGGGGTTCAAGCAGGCCGTAGGCTGTGTCACTATTGTGTGGGAATGAATGACTGAAGCTGCCTATACAGTAGGCTACTTTGTTCTTGACGCAGCACACAATGTTTTCACTTTTTTCATGTCTGCTCTGTTTTCATTTCTCTATAGACGGTGCGTCATGGATTTCCCTATCAGCCCACAGCTCTGGCATTTGACCCGGTGCAGAAGATCCTTGCCATCGGCACTCGTTCCGGAGGAGTACGTCTGTATCCTTTTTTCCATCAGTGATCCAATGCTGTTTCCTCCGCAGTGTAATTTCAAGACTTTGGCAGGGCTTTTGGGCTTTGGGATAGCTGCTTTCTGAGGTAAGGTATGATGCTGTCATGTTTCCTTGCTTTAAAGACCTCCCTATGGCATAGAGGGGTGTAAGACCATTTGACTGACACCCAGAGGAATCGCTGCACAATGTCACAAATGCATTAATACTGAGAATGACTGACAGAAGAAAATTGAGAGAGACAGTTCCAACATAGTTGGATAAATAATGGCTAAACATAAGTATTGGCCACTAACAGAAAACAGCATTAGCTTAGCATTTTTGTTCTATAATTCTTTGGCAGCATTATTGAACAGGCCTGCGTGGATTCTGTGCCTGCAAAACTCCACAGAAAATGAATTATAGAGTGAAATAAGTGTTCTTGCCTTACCAGTAAGCCTACAGTAATATTTTATTTTCAGAGATGTCTGATTCGGTTTGCTGGGTAATTTCCCGTCTTCGGTCATTGTTTGCGTTTACGTCATGTAAACAATAAAAAAGGACCAACTACCACTGCAAAAAGCAGTGCACTTTGAGAAGCACATTTTTGAAAAAGGTAAATTGCTCCTAACAGATGTTGACTGAAAGCCCTGACAATGTTCCTTTAAATATTGTTCCAAATGTGGTGCAACTAATAAGACTTTAAGGTCGTGTTCACACTTGGTAGGTTTGGTTCAATTCAAACAAACACTAGCTGCGTCTACATGGTTCAATCGGAATGAAATCAACCCGATTGATGAATCTGAACACAGTGTTTAGATGAATGATAAATAAAATAATCGGATTGATGTGCGCGTTTATATGTCACAAGATTCAAATCAGAATTGATTTTTTGACATGCGCACACTTCTTTATTTGTTTTAAACAACAGACTTAATATTTTTCCGTCTCTGGTCATGATTTGGAGATGATGAGCACCGTTTTGCCACGCTGCTTATATTTATCACGCAGTTAAACCCGCACACAAAAGTCGTGTGTGGATGAGAATCTAAAACGAGCACTGGTGGGACGTTGTCCTGTTTTACGTCACAGACACTGAGTGAAATGATAATTTTTTAATTACGGAACACTCATTTATATGACACTTTATTCAACAGGAAGAAAAGCTTGTTCTGTGCATCGTATGTCGTTACGCTATTTCAACGCCATTGCACATGCACAGTCCTTTTAGTTTCGGTTTACAAAATCGGATTACAAAAGGAGTAAATCACCCCTTTCAATCGAATCGAAATTCCAGTCAGATCGAGATCAATCGGATCGATTAAGGTGTTTACACGAAGGTTTTTTAGTCTGATTGAGCCGTCAATCCGATTATAAGGGTCCATGTAAACGCAGCTTATGATCCGTTTGCTCTGTTCACTTGAACATTTCTATCCAAACCCTGGTGTGCAGCAGACTGCCAAAAAGATGGGTCTCAGTCCACTTCCAAACAAACTCGGTGGTGCGGTTCGAATGAAATTGCATTTTTTTTTTTTTTGATCTTTAGGTTTGGTCTTGAAAATTACAGTGTGAATGGTTAGTGAACCAGGACTAAATATATCATTATGTACCAAGGGAACTAAACTACGTACCCTAAGACTCAGTTTTGCTACATTTTCCACATTTCCACGTAATTCAGCTGATTTTCCTAAAAAAAAAAAAAAAAAAAAAAAAAACAGCTTAGAAAATGTAAAGTGTACAGTTTCCATTTCGCAATTCGTCCCCTTGGAATTATAAGGTTCTATCTGACATTTTTTGTCAAAATTGAGTTATTCACATATTCTTATTCTGTGACAATTTATTTACATTATGTGATGTGTTTTGTACATTTAGGGTCCCTGTTATTTTTATGTTTGAAAGAAACTTGTTCCCCATACACATTTTCCTATATGGAATGCAAAAACTTTGAAGCTCAATATCTCAAAACTGTTCAGAACGCAGATAGAACCTTATAATTCCAAGGGGACGAATTATTAATTTCAATACAGATATAATGAATTTTAAATTCGCCAAATAGATAGAGCTCACAATTTAGAAGAGCATTTAGAAGTGAAAATATGTGATCTGATTTGTGGTGTGTGTAATTTATTTTCTCAGTCGCATGAATAAATGAATCACGTTCCTTTAACCCCATCCCAGCACTTGTACAGCTCAAGTGACTGGAGTGTTTTATGATTTGGAAGCATTGTCTACAAAGAAATTTACTCAAAATGTTTTAGTTTGTTTTAGCTGGTTTAGTTTTGTCCTTAATGATGATGCTATTTATTTGGTTAATCACAAGCAATATTGAGAAAACAAAGTCTGTGTGCAGGAGTCAGACTGTAGAGTCAGACTAAAGTCAGACTGTAGAGTAAGAGTCAGCAGGAAGTAGAAAGAAGAAATGCAGACAGATGAAAGGAGGGAGGGAAAGAGAGATAGTGAGCCATTTTTGCATCATAGTGAATTAGCTTTGTGCTAATTATGGACCTGTCATTACCGTAGATAACTATGGAGTGTTACTTAACTGTGAAAAGCATGACTCTCCCTGTCTCTCTCTCTCTCTCTCTCTCTCTCTCTCAATCTGTCCTTACTTTTTTCGGATACTTTTTCTTCTACTGTTTGTGTCTTTCTGTCTGCCCTTTCATCCGCATGTATCACATAACTAATGAGACATGAAAGGAAGGGGTTTTCACTCTGTTGGGAGTCATTTCCGTGTCGCTGAAAGTTTTGGCATTGACTATTGTGTAAAGTCACTGTGCACAGATTTTAGATCATCATTGTATTCTGTTGCATAACATCCACTGCAAGGACCTTTGATAACTATATAAGATATATACTACTAAATGTAAATCTGCTAAATATACTACTTTTAAAAAGATTGGGGTCAATGATAATATTTATAAAAATCTTTCCTGTACACATCATAATGTACTACTGCTTACTGATTGTGTTTGTTTCAGATTAAGTTAGCATTTTGTTCATCCTCACTTTTTATCTTCTCCTGGGCAGAATGATATATTTAGTTCTTGTTCAGAGCTCTGTATTGATTGAAAGGAGCCAAAGTTAAACATTCACACTGCACTATTGATTATCAACCTCTCTGTGCACTCACTGCATACACTGTCTGCAAATCATTTTTTATAGGGGAATACTCAATGTCTGCAAGGTTGAACTTGCATTTGTGCTTGATTTAGAAAGATCTGTAAATATATTAAAATAGCGCATCTCTTTATAGCTTAGGAAAGAAATACAGGTGGCAGGTGTTAAACACGCTAGTATATGTACTGTGTATAAAAATAGGCATCATGCTGATGGAAGCAAGGAGCACATTATTTCCAAAAGTTCAGAATGACTTTACTGAATTGGTATGAGATTGATTATTTGTCTTCATTCATGGGGCTTATGCAGTTAGCTGACTGCAGTAAAGTGAATGCCTCACCGATCTCAGCCCTGCATACTGCCATCCTGCCAAGATCTGCATCAACACACACACACACACACACACAGATGACATCAATAAAACCGGTCAGTAAGAAGCAATGTTATAGAACCAATAGCAGCGCATTATAACGCAGCACATCCATGTATCACGCATGCTCTCATTTCATTCAAATACATCTTGCCGTTTTGCGCCTTCGTTTTTGATTGTATTGAAAATGAAAATCAGAGATGTATTATTTACAGAGTTTGATAATATTGTTGTGATCATCTTGTCTGGATGTTGTACGTTGTACAAAATGGTGGTAAGATTTAAAACGTTATTCTCAATTCATTATGTCCCCGTAATTATGTGGTAAAAAATATCGATATAATAAGTGTACATATATAACGTTACATTATTATCTCTTTGATGTCACTCTTAATTAAATGTGTTCCTTTTTCTTTGGATGAAAGCCACTTTCTGCAAACTTTTCTTCGTATTTCAAGTGTGTGAGATAAAATATTTCAACTCATAATAACATTTTGTGCCCATTTTTATCCTAGACGTAGTTTTGGTATTGGGGTGAAAGTTAATTTGCCTTGTGTTTGCTATAAGTTGCAACAGTGGGTGGTCACAAAAGATGTTTGGCAGATTTGAAGTGTTTCCCCTTATTGGAAAAGAGTTATTATTAAAATCGCGATAATCAAACACTGTTTTAATGATAATTAAATTTTCAACGATAATACTAACCATCATTTTATCGTGGTTTATCGTGAAAACGGTTATCCGGTCCCATCCCTAGTGTTCAAAAACAAAGTAATTCTAATTTGATGTGAATCTCTGAGAGTTTGTAAGATTGTGTGTGTGTGTGAAGAGTAATAGAATTTTCCTCTGTGATAAGCTGTCGATTCTCATCAAAGCAGACTAGTGGAAATAGAGAGAAAGAGGAATTGGTTGTGGACTGATGATGAATTTTGGTGAGATGGCAAAACAGAGGCGGGTAGAGTCATGTAACCCTCTGCATTATTTTCTTTCCCTTTTTATTTTCTATTTTTATTGAAGAGGGGAGAGCGAGGGTGTGAAAGAGCAGGAACTGTTTTCATTATCAGTCAGGGCACGTTTAGAGTTCACCGCAGCCTCTGTCCAGTTAATGTCGGAATGATGGGCGAAACACACAAGCACTCACATGCTCATCCAAACACATCTAACGCAGCGTCACAGAAACATGCTCAAACACCAAGGCAATGACAGATGCCTTGTGCGTGTGGTCAGAGTGACAGTGAATAATGCTGAGATCTTAGCACTGATGCTGATAGTTAACACGCTGCTGCCATCTTTCCTGCTGACAATATGTCACCCTTTTTTACAGGCTCTGTTCATATTTATAACATCTTTGCTCCAGTTCTTTCGTGCTCATTACATATATATATATATTTTTTTTAATTTTTTTAAATTTAACAGTTACACTCAGATACAGTTTTTTGTCTATTAATCTAGTGCCTTAAGCTAGCAAATAGTATACAAAATGAGCTTTCTCAACAAAAAAAATACGTTGTTAAAATCAGATGGGTTAGCGTTTCGTGGTTTCTGGAAGTAAGGGTGCACAATTTTAAATCAATATATTTTTGTAATTTTGCCTCTTGGTAGAGGACAGACACTACTGTTCCAAAGCTTGTGGTCGTTATCACAATTATTTAAAATATTGTTATTATTTTGATACTTTTATTCAGAAAGGAAACATTAAATTGATCAAAAGTGACTGTAAACCCATTCATAATATTACAAAAGATTTATATTTTAAAAAAATGCTTTTAAATAATTTAAACTTTTTATTCATCAAAATATTCCTGAAATAAAATGTATGCTAGTTTTGTTTTCAACATTGATAAAAATAAGAAATGTTTATTGAGCATATTATTTCTGAAATTATGCTGAAAATTCAGCATTGCCATCACATGAATATATAACATTTTAAAAAATATATTAAAATAAAAAGTTATTTTTACACAAAATTTCTGTATTTCACTATTTTGATCAAACACATGTCGCCTTGGTGAGCATTAGAGACCCACGACAAACTTTTGACTGGTATTTAACCGGTTTCGGTCCTGAATATCACAAAGATTCTTGTCCAGAAAAAGCTGATCTGTGGACTAGGCTTTGTTTATGAATGAAACCCTAACGTACAATGGCATTGTCTCAAATGGTGCTTTCTTTCAGTGGCTGTCACCTGTGCAAGTCTGTCACCTGCGCACAAGAGTCAACATGCACAAACCAAAACTTTTCCCAACTTTTAGAGTTTTTGTCTTGCTGTAGTTTTTTTTTTAAACATGTTTTGTCAGCTGAAAAATTACTTTGTTAAACTACAGTACAATCTATTGAGGACATTGTACTTATACCCTTCACAGCCTCGTTTTCATTCCTGTCAAACATTAAACATGATGCTACCCTGACTAAGGTCTATAGGTTGTTAAAAAGATGCAAGGAAGAGAACACCAATCTTAATTTAGTTTGCAAATATTACAGTGATGTCACTGACATCATTAATATTCATCCTGTTAGCAAATCTCTGTGTTGTGGAAAATCTTGCCAAGCCATATGCCCACGATTACACACGCTCAGACTGTAGCGAGGGACCCGTGTAGAGAACCTAATTACATTTGATTTAAACTGATTTATAGTGAACAGCACTAATTAAATTAATGAGCATTTTATGGGTGCAACGAGATGCAAGACATACACACACCTACACACAGACACATATTTTTATTTATTTATTTATTTTTTTTGTCATGGCATACAGTATGTACTTTCCATTAAAGGGACACTTCACCCATTTGCATTAAGCTTTGTATCTTTAGAAACCCAGTCATATTTTTGAATGGTCATGGTTTATTCCCTTATTTTCCCCTGAGATGGGAGAAATAAGGATTTAAGTGTTTTACTTCCTGCTTATTATGTCATAAAAATCATCACATTTTGATGATCGTCATCGTCATTTTGCGTCATAATAAGCAGGAAGTCACATTTCATTGAAAAGTGTTGAGACTACAAACATTACCTCCTCATTATTCCAGGGTGTGGGACCCACTCACCCTACAGGCCTATTACAGATCAGTGGGTGGGACTTCACTTGCAGAAACTGAAATCATTATCAGCCATCTTGTTCGGAAGCTAAGCTAACAAGTGCTGTGGTGATAGGAAGTATGAAAATGATGGAAGAAACTAAAAAATGATATGGAAGAAGAGGATTTTGAAATTCTTCTGAACATTTAAACATTTTAAAAGTAAAATGAACAAATACAAAACAAAAGTATAAGCCTGCAGCCCCTCATTAACGACTTCTGTCCACATACAACATAAAATCAGGCCTGTTTCTCTCTCAAACTGCCGTCGTCACTCCTCCTCAATGAGAGATGCGAGACCGGCTACGCCACCGGCCTCGCGCTGCTCTCACGCCCCTCGCCCTTGTCCTGCTCGCCACAGCTAACTAACTAGAAATTTTGTGTGAAATGAATTTCAAACTCTGTTGGCAGCTAACGTTAGCCTTGTAGACGAAAGAGTGATTTCTCTGATGTTTGCGCTGTTCCGGATTAGTGGGTGTGGCTTGCGGAGCTGTGCTATGTGGTGCATTTTGGGAGTTGTTGTCTTACATACAAATGCGCCCTTTGGTTCGTCTTTTCTCGGTCAAGAGGGCACCAAATTCAAAAATCCGTTTACATTTCGAGTACATATATGATCCACTTCAATAAAGATTAATGTTGAAATGGGTGAAATGCTCCTTTAACTTCTGTTGTTTTTTTTTCTTCTATTTTCTATCCCCTGACCTTAATAGAAACCTTTCGGCAATTTTACATTTTCATTAAAATTTCATTTAGTGTGTTTATTAAGTTGTTTCCTCAAGGGACGTTTGGCTTTTCCACACAGTGAAGGTGATTTCTGTTTTTATTGTCCATCTGGAAACATGTTCACACAATATAAGCAAAACCTGACCCACACACATATTTATTTTTTTTTTTTTGTATATAGTTGCGGGCATTTTTCTTCTAGTTATGAATATAGGAAAAGGTTATAGAGATATTCAAAGCAGCGGACAAGAAAGGTCAATCATGTGTGATTAAGGTGTGTGTTTGAGGGCTTTCACTCTTTACTTAATTAAAATAATATTTAGATTGTTTGTGTGTCCTTGAGGCTTCTGTCCCTTCAGGCTTCAGTTGAACCAGCATACAAATTGCTTCTGTGTATTATTTGTTGTGTGCTTGCTTATGTTTATGCGCATTTCTGGGTGTGTATGTGTGCGCTATGTTGATTTTTCTCTTAATGTGCATGTGAACTGCCTTTTGACCTGGTCTCAGTTTGACAGAGTGGTCAAGTTTTGGCAGATGTTGATTGGCTGATTATTAGATTGATGGAGGGAGTGCGGGGGTGGGGTGGCGTCGAGGCAAGGATGAAGACGAGAGATAAATGGCGTTATTCGGTCATTGTGCAGAAATGATTGCAATTAGAGTGACTGAAAGAAAGGCCTATGGGCTTGATGATTATGAAGGTGGAGAGGTTGAAGAGCAGGTCAAAAGAATGATGGAGGAAAACAAAACTGATTGACTAACTGGCACACAAGCACATGCACACACACTTAGCTCTCAATTGTATTCACACTGTGGCTAACATTTCTGCACTCTTAGAAATAGAATAAAAGCTTCTTCAGTGGTTCATTGTAGCACCTTAGGTTCAGCTGAGAACTTGTAGATCTTCTGTAGAACTGAAAGTAGTTTACAGGTAAGAACCTCCAGGTTGTAAAACGTAATAAATGTAGACGGAGAGGCCCAGCCTGCCGCTCTACAAATATCTTAGAGTGTCTACTCCAGACCCACGAAGAGGCCACTCTTCGAGTGGAATGGGCTCTAATGCCTAAAGGACAATGAAGGCCTTTAGACTTATAAGAGAAAGCGATAGCATTAACTATCTATCTGGACATGCTTTGTTTTGAGGTAGCTAGACCTTTAGCGCGGTCACCGAACGAAGTGAAAGCCATGAGGAAAATAGTTTTGAACGAGAGACACCATAAGTCCACTGACTGCAGTGGCTCGAAAAGGTCACTTTTCATAGCCTCTAGGACCGTGGAAAGGTCCTAGGCTGGTTCAAGGGCGAGGAGGATTCAGTGTCCTAGCTCCCCTGAGGAAACGGATGATAAGATCGTTCCTTCCCAGTGACCAATAGGCGCGCAAGCTGCGTCACATACCTCTGCTCTGTGCAACATTGTGTTTTACTAACACAGTCTCATCCCAAAAAGTCATATAACTGACGTTTTGGGACGTATTTTGACCATACGTCAATATCCGCCTTTTTAGGGCCCCCTTAAACGTCGGTAGATGGCGATCCCGGGCCGTCATACAACTGACGCTTTACCTTTAACGTCAGTTAGGTGACGGGTTAGGTTTAGGGTTAGGTTTAGGTATGGGGTAGAGTTAGGATCCCATAACCTCATCTACCGACGTTTAAGGGGGCCCTAAAAAGGCGAATATTGACGTATGGTCAAAAGACGTCCCAAAACGTCAGTTATATGACGTCTTGGGATGAGACCGGTTTGGTTTTACATACAGGAAAAATTCAAGTATAATTTTTTGGCTTCAGTATTCTCGAGAAAAGGGATTTTCCCATAGCAAAAGCTAGCTTACGCAACACAAGAGTACTCTCCTAAGAGAACTTCCGGTTTCCATCTTCCCAAAGTCAATGGGTTTTTTGAATGGGGTTTTTGTTAAACGATTGAAATAAGGTCTAGGGTGAACACAAGCTCAAGATATTGTCAATGTTTATGCTTCAACATAAAATACATCAGTATTACCCCACCAGTGTTTTTTAAAGCTGTTATGTGTCTTGAAAAAGGCAGTTGCTAACAAGTGGCTAAATGGGACTACAGAGGCTGTCGGAGACATTAAACGTCATCATGGCGAACAGATAAGTTCATTCCGCTTTTACAGCCTCTTTATGATTATAGTTGTGCTCTTATAATCTACTCTAACACAAACTTTCTGGGAAAACTTTTAGATAAAAACTGAAACAGTTGTCGGAAGCTTAGTGGTGGCACCATAGTGTTGTTTGTTGTGAAATTCGTAACAGGTATGTTCATCTGTGAAAATTATCTTTATGGACATAACGTGTAAGTATCATAAACTTTTGTTAATTACAGAGCTTGCTTTTTAGTGATAATTCAAAAGCTTACAGAGAAATCCTATTGGGTTTTTGGTAGAGGAAACCAGTGTGATGCTAGCTGATGGTTGGCCTTCAACGTCATGTCATACATGCCATTTCGGCATCGGCAATTGAAAAAAAAAAAAAAAAAAAAAAAAAACTCATGTTGGTCATCCACTAGTTCTTGAGGGGACTATATGGTTCTTTGGAGTTTAAAGGGATACTCCAATTTTTTTGGAAATAGGCTCATGTTACAACCCCCCCCCCCCCCCCCCCCAACAGTTGAGTTTTATTGTTTTCAAATCCATTCAGCCAATTTTCTGATATTTAGAAGAATATCAGTAACCAGACAGTTTCTGGTCTCATTGACTTCTATAGTATATATATTTTTTTCCTACTATGGAAGTCAATGAGACCAGAAACTGTCTGGTTGCTGTAATTCTTCTAAATATCAGAAAATCGACTGAATGGATTTGAAAACGGTAAAACTAAACTGTTTAACTCTGGTGTAGTTGTAACATGAGCCTATTTCCAAAAAAAGTGTAGGATCCCTTTAAAATTTTCTTGATGGTTTGATGGTCCAGTGTAAAGTCCAATGTATTTGTTGTATTTGTATTTGCACCACCACATAGATGGTTTACTGAAGAACTACAGTATAAAACGCTCAATAAATCTACAAAAGGTTCTCATAAGGTGCGGTTAAACTGTAAAAACCCTGTGTGGTTAGTACCTTTGTAGTCGTATGAACCTCTGTTATGAAACTTTTATGATGTAAGTCAAAAAAAGTAATTGATGGGGGTTAGTGAGGGTGAACATGCTAAACATTCTGTCCACACAGGCATAAATATGGTCCCATGAGATTCAGGGACAGATCAAATCTCACACAGACACATGTGGGCCTGTGCGCAATCGATATCCTCAGAAGTCAAGGCCTCCCTGATTGCCTTTCAGGTGTTCCAGATGAACGCAGGAATAGATAGAGCACGAGAAAAAGAAAGAGAAGACGTATGTGTGTACGGAATGTTATTAAGACCAAGAAGAATGATTTGCGTTTTCCAGCACTAAACTTTTGATAAAAATTTGAGAAAAAAGGACAATTGGAATATTTGAGAGATGAAAATAGAGATGGAATAAAGAGAAAGAGATGGATGGATGAAATGAGCTGGACTGATTTGATGGGCCCCTGGGCTGTTAGTGTGTGAAGCTAACACACACAGACATTTCTTAATTGAAATCTGTAACTTGACTAATTCTGAAAAGAGTACAATATACACTTTATTCTAACATGTACCTAATGTTCCATCTCATGATTATCATTTGTTGTTTGGTCTGTTTTCTTGTAAACTCTATGTTTGAGACATGACTTGCATACAATGATTAACCCAAGATCATATGTGTAGCTATTTAGTCTCCATAAACTCCAATCTTCATCCCCCATTTGTTAATTTACTTTACATTTTGCTAACTTTATGACTCATTAGTATTATAAAAATCTTGTAGATTAATTCCATAAACACCCAATGAAATTAAACCTTCAAATGCATTGGCTCACACACCTCCAGAGGGTGTGACATCTTCACTCTTTAAAATCACTCATCATCAAGATCAGCTCTCTCTTCTTTTCTTCGGGTGGCGGTTCATCATGTAACTCCTTCATGATCTTCCCCTTTTCCTTCTTTGTTCATTTCCCCAGACAAGTAAATTAACTTAGCCTGAATTGTATATTTGGTAATTTACTTCAAAGACCTTTAAAGGATTAGTTCACTTTTGAAAAAACTTTTGCTGATAAATTCCTCACCCCCGTGTCATCCAAGATGTCCATGTCTTTCTTTCCTCAGTTGAAAAGAAATTAAGGTTTTTGATGAAAACATTCCAGGATTTTTCTCCTTATAATGGACTTCAATGGGACCCAGGTCCAACCGAGGTCCAAACGACAGTTAATAACAGTTTCAGATGCAGCTTCAAATGTCTTTAAACGACACCAAACGATGAATAAGGGTCTTATCATGCGAAACGATCGGTTATTTCAAAGCTTTTTAAAAAATGTAACTTTTCTAAGGACAAATGCTAGCCTTGTAATATATTGTGAGGCGCGTTTGCAATGTCACGTAATACATAATTACGTTCAAAAGGTCACAGGCGACGTAGCCGGAAGTACAGAATCAAAATCGTCCGACATCGTTGTTTTACCTTTTAATTCCTTTTTTGTAAACGGCGTTTGAGTTCGTTTTCACGTTCAACCTATGCGTTCAACTTGTAAACACTCTGACTCTGTACTTCTGGCTACGTCGCCCGTGACCTTTTGAACGTAATTACGTATTACGTGACGTTGCAAACGCGCCTTACAGAATGGAGAAAGGCTAGCATTTGTCCTTAGAAAAGTTACATTTTTGGAATAAGCTTTGAAATAACCGATCGTTTCGCATGATAAGACCCTTATTCATCGTCTGGTGCCGTTTAAAGACATTTGAAGCTGCATCTGTAACTGTTATAACTGTCGTTTGGACCTCGGTTGGACCTGGTTCCCATGGAAGTCCATTATAAGGAGAAAAATCCTGGAATGTTTTCATCAAAAACCTTAATTTCTTTACGACTGAGGAAAGAAAGACATGGACATCTTGGATGACATGGGGGTGAGTAAATTATCAGCAAAAGTTTTTTCCAAAGTGAACTAATCCTTTAAACCTTCTTTGAAAGTGTGCGCTCTGGACCATCCGCAGACCACATGACGCTCCGACGGCACACACACGACACAAGGACGCTCACTCACGCAGCCGTGTTCAGCAACATAAGATAACCATATATGCAAGTATATTCATTTATCAAGCATTCAGAGCAGATTGTGTTTTTCCGTGTTGTCTCTTAAAGGTTTTAAGGTCTGAAATTTGCCACTGATCCTTCCAGATTCTCTCATATTCTACATATACAATTAATTATAATCTTTTGTGGGTAATTGTCTTGGTACGTATAAGACCTAGACCATTTTTGGAGCACCTGCACCGCTTGTTCTTTTCTTTGTTTTTCTAACCCATTATAGCAGTCAGCATCAAGTGCCATATATCATTTTTATCAGGAGAACTTGAAGTTTCAATATATCTCATTTAAATAATCCAATTTTACATTTAATTTGTCTTAGAATGGATGAATTTACCAGATTTAAGAAAAACGGCAGCATATTTGTAGTGATTTTTTTTACTCAACTCAAACAAATCCTCCTGAAGTTTGGATTTTTTCCTTTAGAAAGCTGTACTTGGATATTTTACATTTCCAGATGTAATTTTGACTACATGCAACAATCCCTAAGCAAGTTATAGGTATTTATTACAACATTATTATAGGCGATTTTCAGTGAAAAGCATTGTTTCAGTGAAAACAGTGTTTTTCATACTGACAATTTAGATGTGTCCAAAAAAGTTAAGGAAGTAACATAAATAGAAACATTGTAGTAGAACAATGAAGAAAAAAAAACTTATATATAAATAAAACTTATATATATATAAACACACACACACACACACATACATACATAGCCTATATGAACTACTTTGACTTTACCTCTGTTCAAATTTCTAAAGAAAGATGCTAATTGGTCGTGCAAAAGACCAAGAACTATATTTATTGGTTGAGTAGATGATAGTTTTAACCAATCTGGGGATGGGGTGGGACTAAGCATTAACAGTCATTTATGATTGGCTCAGAGGAAAAAAACGCACGGGTTTCTTTGACGAATCAATGCTGATCAAAAATTGATGACGCAATCACATTCACTACGGAGCTTCTGAATGTCCAAACGCGATTAACCCGATATCACAGAAAAGCCGCGAATCTCCTCTTTATGGGACTTTTTAAAGCATACGGATTGGAGCAGCGGTTCAAAAGTTATTTAACATTTAAGAACAACAGTTATTTTTAGCCGCCGGCGGCTGTATAGGTCTTTAAGGGTTAATGAAGATGGAGGGAACATTATCCCTTTTTGGGAGATTTAATAATGTAAAGTTTATCTGGTTCAAACCTGTATGAATAATTATTTATTTTGAATTATTAGTTATTAAAAACATATTCCCTAAATTGACCAGAGAGACTCTACATATGGAAATTTTGAGGTTTAGGAAATAACTAAATGTTAATATTCGTGGTAGTTCTATCACAATTACTTTGATTCATATTCAAGAACAATATAGCGCACAAACAGAATGTTCGCATACACAAACACATATGCTTTTACCTGAAAGAAAATGCTGTTTTCTGTCATATGCATTTTTCATTCCCACAGCAGCAGAGCAGCAGGTGGTTATTTTATCTAAAAAAAAAAAAAAAAAAAAAAACTCTAGCACTGGGCTATTATCCAGTGTCCTTTTTCCCTCATTTCATTTCATTTTTTTTTTTTTTTTTTTTTGCAATCAGTTCTCTGTTCTTCTATTATCGCCATCGTTATAATTAGTGATTGCCCTTGAACGAGGGACATTCCTGTCATTTATGCTTGGCCTTTTAGATAATGTTAGATTTTGATTCCTGGACTGATTAGAGTGGAAAGAGTGCTTGTGAAAGAAAGTGCTGTTGGGAATTGTGACATGACTTTATTCCACAAAGTTTCACTAACAGAGCTAGAGTGCAGAAAATAAACAGAAAGAAATCAGTGTATAAAATGATTGCCATATTTAGTTTTAGTTACATTATTTTGAGTTATTTTCTAATGTGTTACGTTTGTTAAATTTATAGATTATTTTATCAACTTGTTTGCAATTAGCTTATGTTGTTTCTACTGTTATAAAATGTGATGATTCAGATGTTTAAACGTACAGCATAGAATTTGTGCAGCAAAAATGACATTTGGAAAAAAAAAAATGAACGTTTCACCAGTTGTTTACAAAAAAACTGACGGTCTTGATGTTGACATGTCAGAACTCTCAAACAATCTAAGAAATTCTTTTGAAATGCCACAGAGCCACAGTGTTTACATTCTTCTGGAAGTCAACTTTGATAGGTCCTGGTTGTCTCTGCTTAGTATAGAGCATCACTAGAGGAACTACTCATCCCATAAACCACTGCGCCTCACTGAAGTCGACTGAACCCACAGTGAAAAAGCCTTTTGAGTGACTTCCAAATCTGACGACGGACACGTGAACTTTTTCCTCCAGTGAATTTTATATAGTAAATGTGCAGGGAAACTTCTTTTCCTCGATTTACTGAGGCTTATATGTAAAACGCATTTGCAGCTGCACAGCTAAAACATTGAGCATCTGGCTCGCTCAGGCTGTGCTGAGGCAACTGCACAATCCAATGGCGCGGGGTGGCTCTGAGGTGCGAAAAATGAACTTAGCCCTACAGTACGTCATTACACGATCTTCAGTCTTCAACAAAAAAAAAGAAAGAAAATCAAGCAGGTTTGGAATGACATTAAGTTGAGTAATTAATGACAGAATATTGTTTTCGGGTGAACAATGCAGAAACCTTAAAAACAATTTTTGTTTTTAAGGTTTCTGCAGATACTGTCATCACAGAATATTTTCATTTTTAATGTTGTTTTTAAAAAAAAAAAAAAAAAAATCTGTTATTTCCACGTTACATGACTTCCACCAATCAGATGCATCACTGTGGGATTGTGGGATTGTTCAGGATTGTGGGTAATGAAGTACTTATCCAATACATTGCGGATAAAAGGCATTTATCTTAAAACAAGGTTAGTGCCCCATGAACTTTTGGCATTTATATGAGCATATACAATCACTTAGTACAGCCAGCTGTTTTTAACCTTTTCACACATACGATCACACCGGTGTGATCAGTCTTGGCTGGTCCCTGGAGTGTACGATCACACCGGTGTGATTAGAACGGTTAGTGCCCCACGTGATCAACAGCTAAATTCAAACTTGCTCTCGCGCGTTGGCTGGTGCTGAGCCAGAGACGGACGCTCTCAGTGCTGTCATATATCACAACTATTGAGTGTTTTCAACCACATAATAATTATTTTAGGTTTCAGACATTTAAATACACATAAGTACTAGCAAAACAATGATTTTGAGTTTATAAAATACACACTTGATATCTGTCACAGTCCTTCGTCTGCACCATCCTGTCTGCGTCTCCAGCACTACACTTCCCATGATCCTCTTGTCTGCTCACCTGAACTCACTCCCTCATCAGCCTCCCGTTCAGCGTCCTGTTCATCTGTTTCACCTGTCTTCACCTCATTATGTTTGATTCTTCTGTGTATTTAGTTCCCTCAGTTGCATTCTGTCTTTGTCGGTCAATGTTTGATGTTACCCTGTGTACCCCGTCTTCCTGCCTGTATTGGAATTAAAATATATAATCTTCGTTTGAATTTGGACTCTGCCTGTCCTTCTGCCTGCAACACACCGTGACAATATCTATGGAAGCGGCAATAATTTTCCTTTCAAATGTAATAGGACAACACATTTTATTCATATCAGATACACATAGCTTAACATTTGACCCTATTCTGACAAACATGCACATGCTCTTATTAATATATACTGTAGCCTATAGATCATTTTAGCTGATGTTTTGTATGCTTTATTTTAGCAGCTTGCAAATTATTTATGCTATCTATGAAATTTTGGGGGAAAGTTGTACACCTAATACAAAAATAAATAAAACATCTCCAGTTAACTAGCAGAACATTCATTTAGTTCGCTATTAAATAAGAGACCTATAAACGTCTCCCTGCATAAAGCTTTCTTACACAAAAATCTCATAAAATTTTAAAAGACTTTATTGTCTTATCTGAATGAGTAGTCAGGAAGATTTTCACATAGTTTTGAAGCAAACATTCTAGGCTATGCGATAATTTTCAAGTCTTGTAAATAAATAATTACAATGGGTTTCATGACCTTATTTCAGTGACAATTGACACTGACATTTCACTTTCACCTTCAGTTTTTCACAAACCACGCGTAAACGTCATTACCTCAAAACTAAAACCTTTTACATACATGCTGCTGACATATTACTGTAGCAGAGTTTGTGTTAAAACAGTGTAATCAGCCATGAAAATGTTACAAGTATCTGAAAAAAGCATAAATGTCAGAGCATGTCAGAACACCTCCAGGGCCCAGAAAACACTTCAGCTCCCAGAGGGTTAACCTGTAAGTAACAGTAGTGCACACCCTCATCATATTCTGTATTTACACTGTTCTTGAATGTTGCTGTGTGTTTTTCTGACCGCATTGACTTTTTCGCCTCTTTCTGTTTGAACCGAAGTGAATGAAGTACATTCCTGAAGCTGTATCTTCACAATCTCCTGATAGCTTTACATAAGACACATCTCTTACATTTAGAACACAGGTCAGCATGTACATGTGTGTGTTGGAGTGTGGGTGTTTGAGTGTGTTTAAATCAAGATTATTCACCAGCCCACATTGTGACTCATCACTTGTCATCCGACCAGCTCATGTTCCACAAAGAGAGAGAGAGAGAGAGAGAGAGAGAGAGAGAGAGAGGAGAGAGAGAGAGAAGAGAGAGAGAGGAGAGAGAGAGAGAGAGAGAGAGAGAGAGAGAGAGAGAGAGAGAGAGAGAGAGAGAGAGAGAGAGAGAGAGAGAGAGAGAGAGAGAGAGAGAGAGAGAGAGAGAGAGAGTAGTGAGTATGTGTGTGCGTGTGTTATGGCTTACTGCATTGGTTCTCAACTGGTTTAGCTTCCAGCTCCTGATTTTACACTGGACATAATCATTTTTGTCTTTGTTGAGTTGTGATCCTTAATTAAATCTTGTAGTCTCTTTTACCTATTTTATATTTGAATGTTCATTTATGGTTTTTGAGGATGAGGGCATGCCATGCAAAATTTTGCCATCTGCCCAGTTTAGCTTAAGTTCACTTCATTTGTGACAAACAAACTGAATGAACTGTTCTTGAACATCTAGTCACTCAGTTCCTTTAAAGGGATACTCCACTTATTTTTGGAAATAGGCTCATTTTACAACTCTCCCAGAGTTAAAGAGTTTTACCGTTTTCGAATCCATTCAGCCGATTTTCTGATATTTAGAAGAATATCAGTAACCAGACAGTTTCTGGTCTCATTGACTTCCAGTAGTATATATTTTTTTTCGTACTATGGAAGTCAATGAGACCAGAAACTGTCTAGTTACTGATTTTCTTCTAAATATCAGAAAATCGGCTGAATGGATTCGAAAATGTTAAAACTCAACTATTTAACTCTGAGGGACTTGTAAAATTAGCCTTTTTCCAAAAAAGTGGAGTATCCCTTTAATTATTTTACAAACTTGATGCGTTTTCCATTCTTTTTTTCACAAACTAGAGGCCTTGTTCCTTCAGTTCATTCACATACAAAAATACCTTGTCCAATGAGTTTGTTCACGAATAAGAGATGCCTTATTTGTTTAGTATATTCATGAACAAGATGTCTTGTTTCTTGATCAAAATGCCTTGTGTTAATTTCAGACAAAATTATGAGTACATGAAAGCATGAAACAGTATGATATGTTCAAAAGCACTGAATTAGCTTTAAATTATTTTGAATTTCCATTAATGAACCCAAAATGCTTCAGCTTTTGACATGTTGACGTATGTATTATGATTCAAATCATTCCTGCAGTGATGTCAGCTGCAGACAAAACCACCGATGATGGTAATTGGGGTTGTTTTCGGTGGCAACAACATGATGATTGCTGCACTCTCTCTTTTTGCTGTCAAAATCTCTGTGCATTTATGGACACATTTGTGTGTGCGTGTGTGTGTGTTTGTGTGTGTGGGCGTGTGTGTTTGTGTGCATGCCACAGAGAACTGCACATTTGTCAATCACATTTAGATTTATTTTTGTGTTTGTTTTGGCTAAATTATGAAAATGTGTTTGCCAATCTTGTAAATGGATGGAAGTGAAAAAAGAGAGGAAATGGCCACATATTAGTAAAAGCCTAGATATACAGCATGTGCCTATGAGAGCAGTTCAGAGAAAACAACCGTACAGAGATATTTGCCCAACATCTCTGTTTGCTGTTTGCTTGACAGACTTTTGATTGTGGGACAGTTGCTTAGACTGACGGATAGATCTTGGCGAATTTGTATCTCAAAATGTTTCTGCCTTTTCAGAATGTCCATCAATTGTCTTTATATCTACATATTTACTCATATGGCTTGAAAGTGTGGTTTCAACACTGAAGACTGGAGTCACATGGAATAAATTAATTAAAATATAGATATTCAAATTGAAATAAAGTTATTTTAAATTGTAATAATATTTCATAATATTAGTGTTTTCCTGTATTTTTGATAAAATAAATGCAGACTTGGTAAACATAAGAGCCTTTAAAAAATGTAAAAAAAAAAAAAAAAAAAAAAAAAAGTAAATTTCTGTTTTTGCTAATGTACAACACATTTATTTATATTCAACATTCATCTCAACTCATTCTCAACTGATAATTTTTTTACCTACCTTTTTTTTTCCACCTGGAACAGCCTTCTTGTCATATTACTTGTTTTTAATATCTTTTTCAGAGCTTACAGGCTTTTACAAGCACAGTTTCAGTATATCGGACCACCACGCACACACACACACACGCACACACACACTCTTGTATAATTTGTGTAACTGCAGAGTTGTATAAAGCATTCAGTGGTGTGTGATTGCTTGTGCATTGATGATAGAGAACTCTTACTATGACCCTGATTCTGTAAAAGGCTTTGGGCTACAAAATCAATTTCTCCTTGTAGTGGTGTGTATGTGTGTGAGAAAGAGAGAGAGTGAAGTGGTAATGGGGAGGGCCCTGCCAACTAGCTGCATCAATGTGAGTATGTGTGAAAAAGAGAGAATCAGAGATCGAGAGGGTTGGTAGGATGCTGTATTAGCTGCACTTTATTCTTTGGAGCAGAAAATGTAGGCAGGGGCCTGTTTGCCTCCTGCAGGGAATTATCCACATAAAACACAAGACCTTGAGAACTGTGTGTGGATGATAAACAGTTATGGGCAAAAGGACAGCAGACCTCTGCATAACCTTACACACAGCTCTGTGCAAGAAATATTCAGAAACATTTCATTGAGAAGCATGCTGTACTAGACTAATCCCAGTATTAGAGAAATATAGTGGGGTCATCCACGGACCCAGAGAGATTACTGGAGTACGGTGAACTAGGTGTGGGATTTAAGGCTTTTGGAATTGGCATTTGAGCTCATAGCGGCAGCATTCAGGCTGTATTTATTGGATTGTCTTGCGACCCGTAACATCTCTGGTAGTGCCACGGAGGTGCTGACCGTGATGCTTATTCACTGTCTGTGCGAGAAGACACTGTATCTGTCAGCTGAGTTCAATGGTCTTACTTTACCTCCTGCTTTTGGCATTTGATGGGAACATAATGAGCACTGTTGGACTAACTTTAAAGCAATGGTGTAACCAAAATAGTACACGAATTGTAAAAAAAAAAAAAAAAAAAAAAACTTGACTTATATGATGTTTATGCAGCGGTGTACAGTACTTGAGTATTTGTACCTTTTTTGGTAACACTTTAGACTAGGGGACACATATTCACTATTAACTAGTAGTTTCCCTCAATAAACTCTTAATTACTGCGTATTGATTGAAATGGGGTAGGTTTAAGGCAGGGGTTCTCAAACATTTTGGTGCCAGGGACCCCTTTCAGGGGAAAAAAAATTCCAAGGACCCCCCTCATATTTATAACAGTTATTGAGCACAAAGTTAATGTGTGAGCGGCAAATGAAATATTTTTGCACAAAATGAATGGTCTCCACCCAGGGTACTATGCAGGAATTTCTAAATAGCCTACTGAGGTAACGAAAGTGATCTTGCTAGGAATCACTTAGGATCCCTCACTTAGGAATTTTTGATGTTCTTGATCTACACATGTGCATTTTAAGGTGTTTTAAGGCCCCACAATTGGATAACTATAGATTTAGTAGAAGCATGTCAGTCAGTGGCATACATTTTATATATTTTTTTTTTTTGTCAAGATGTCACGAAACACAATCACATATTCCAATCAGGAATGGCCTTAAAAGAGAAATGTTTCAATAATTAGGCCTATTCTGCACACAAATAAAGCCCATAAGCCTATAAATACAATGATAATGGCATTATGTTTAATAGGTGTGTGTTGTTAATTTGAGCTACTGTAATTAGCTAAAAAAACATACAGTATATGTTAAATATATGAATCCATAATGTTAATCTCATGGGCACAGTATGTTTCTATTGACCTGCTTTTTCCTTTGTTAAAGTTGAGCTTGATTAATACTTTGCAAACTGATTGTTTCAGTCGTTTTTTAAAACTTTTATCTAAAACAGCTGTTTAGTTTATGTTAATTAAGGCCTACATCTTATCTCGCACTTTATGACCGTTGACTGAAACGTCGCGCGGGGAACTTTGAGTTCACTCCGACTCAAACATTTTGACATTGACGAGCTATCGTTGTTAGTCTGCTGAAGCACCTCAGACGAGAAGGTCAGTTATCATCGCGATGTGCATCCTTGCAACCTCAGTTGTGGGTACGGCCCTGTCACTATGCAGTTTTATTTTGATAATGATCAGACTTCTAATGTCAAATCTACAGTAGCAGTGCTAGAACTGACTATTGTGCGCGCACGCGAGACGCCGGCGCGCAATTACATGGGAATTTTTCCTCAGCAGTGGAAACAGGAATACTCTTATTTATGGTCATAGATAAGACAAGAGTGCATCATCCGAAACGGTAAAGTGTCCATTTTTTTATTTGTGTATAGGCTACATTATAAATGACTACAAAATGTCATGCCTTTTAAAAATACACAAAAGAACCGGATGCGGGTTCATGCCGTCTCTCTGTCTCCTTTCTGGCGCACGTCCCGCAAAATCAACAGCAGCGAATAGTCTACTTGACGCAAAGACATAGATTATCTATCTGTAGAAAACTTTAAGTGTCTACTTTGTATTGTTTTATGTTAAATGCTTTATATAAGTTACTTAGGAATAAACAGCATGTTTTCAGATGATAAAGAAAACATGACTCATAGCATGGAAAAAAAACGTTAGGTTGTAAATTATTTCGCGGACCCCCTGGCTTTAGCTCGCGGACCACCAGGGGTCCGCGGACCCCACTTTGAGAACCACTGGTTTAAGGGATCTAGAATATGGTCATGCAGAATAAGGTATGATAAGTAGTACTATATCAACAGCCAGTATGCTTGTTGTAATACACATGCTAATAAGGTACTAGTTAACATTTGAATGTGTTCCCTAATCTGAAGTGTTACTCTTTTATTATCCTTAAAATGTATTCAAGTTAAAATGTTTATTATTTGAACATAATAAACAATGTTTGTTACATTCTAAAAAATGCTGGGTTGTTTTAACCCAATTTTGGGTAAAATATTGACAAACCCAGCCATTGGGTTAAAAATGTAATTTAAAAATGTAACCCAATGGCTGGGTTTGTCCATATTTTACCCAAAATGGATTAAAACAACCCAGCATTTTGTAGAGTATATTATTAATTATATTAATTTATTTTCTGAAAATTTCATTTATTTGCTTGTAAAGTTAAAGCTGCAGTCCACAGTTTGTCCTCTGTGACGTATATGTGACGTAATGTGACGTAATGACGCAAAGACATGTTCAAATCTCCTGCGTAAATCCAACCTTTTGAATTGAGCTAAGGCAAAAAGATAGTTTTGAACTCTGGCTGGTTAGGTATTTGCTCAAAAAATATATATTTTGGATAATTTTTTAACCCAAAACAGTTTCGGACTGGAGCTTTAACAAGTTAACATAATTATATATTGCTTATGCATTTATTTATTTAACAAGTTATCAATATAACATTTTTTTTTCAATAACTGCAACTTTCATCATTTTTACATGAAGTGGTGCATACCCCCCCCCCCCCCCCCAAAAAAAAAAAAAAAAAAAAATTACAGGTTGCAGTGCACAGTGTGTGCACTAACCTAAAAGATAAATGTTAGATAGGATAATATAAGATAAGAGAGTTAGAGTTAAGAGTTAGATAAGATAATTTTTTTTTTGACTTGAAATAGTTAATAGAAATTAATACGGAAACTTTTTAAGTATATTTTGCCTTGATACTGTACTTTTAATTGGGTACATTTTGATATGGTACCTTAGAACAGCATGTACCGACTATTGAAGAAGGACTGATGTATGGGTTTAGAAAGACATGAGGGTAAATGTAAATGATGACAGAACGCGCATTTCTCAATTATGAACTATTTCTTTAACAATGATGAACGACTTGCCGACAACTACTATTGTGCATTCGTCAAAATGTGACAATCTGTCTCATCCTGTGTTTGTCATTCAATGTTGTTAAAGTCTGTAGTTGAACACAAATACACAGTCCATGTCCCACACATCTAACAAAACAGCAAGGACAATAAGATGGAGTCACTGGGGAAAGGTCTTGTCTAGCAGGAAAAAGTGATTCATTAGTGATTTAACATAACAGAAATAATGCAGTGACACAGATGATTGTTCTGATATTGCCTCTGTGGGGTTAAAGCAATAAGATCTCATTTTATGTGAAATTAAGTTTTTCATTTTGCAGATGAATGCTCTGCTGTGTTATTATGTGTTGTCAAATGCCATTCATCATTACAAAGGAAATGAAGTGATTTATGAAAAGAGGGTTGTTATATATTGAATATTCAAGTATTGTTTGGCATTGTTATTAGTATGCATATGAGCAGATCTCACATTAACATTTGCAGAGTCGTAATGTTCAGCTCAGCTGAGCACAGCATATGCACCAAAACCTCTGGTTAATGTCAGATCACTGTGTGTGTGTGTGTGTGTGTGAGAGAGAGAGAGAGAGAGAGAGAGAGAGAGAGAGAGAGAGAGAGAGAGAGAGAGAGAGAGAGAGAGAGAGAGAGAGAGAGAGAGAGAGAGAGAGAGAGAGAGAGAGAGAGAGATGCATATTCATATTTTTCAGCAGGATTTGGAAAACAACATAATGAAGTGCCCACTTTACTTTAAGAAGAGTAGGAACACTCTTATATTTTATTTTTTCTTCATCATCTTTTGTCTTTCTTTTCTTTTCGTCGTATTCTGTTCGTCTGTAACTCACTTTTTTCTCTTCCTCAGCTGTTGTATTAGAAACACCCTCCCAGGTGCATATTTTTTTATGTTATTTACTGTATAAATGTGCATTATTATTATTATTTATTTATTTATTTTTTACAAAATATGAAAAACTTTATTAGAATTGCGATCTTGATAACTATGGAACTTTCTTAATTTATTTTAGCATTTTCTTTTTATCATAATTTGTCTTTTTTTCTGTTCTCTTTTTAAGACCGTTTCGTGTTATAAATTATAAGTAAATGCCAAGTGTTGTTTTATATTACATACATTAAAAAGATTCACCATTTATGCTGATTGCTGCAGCAACAATATTTAATACATATCATATTTTTTTTTTTCATTTTTAAAAAGGGTCTAATATTATTGCAAGAGATATTATTATAAATAAATAAAATAATAAAATATATTAATAATATAATACTATTTTTTTCAATAGTACTAATTACACAGTATTAAATTATTATTATTGTGGTTGTTGTTGTAATTCTTCTATGTTTCAGCTTCCAAAATCATGAGATGAATTGCATTGATAGTTCTATTGGCAGCTATAAATTATTCTTTTACATTTGTTACCGTGTCTGTTTTCTTTAGATGCTTCCTTTCCTTTAGATGCTTCCTTGAGTTTACAGCAAGTCTGTCTGTCTCCTTGCATTGCATCTCTCTATCTCCAGATGTGCACTGACCCCTTTGAGTTTATTAGCTGAAGTGTTTCTATAGACGACAGTAGGAATAGTGACTGAATTGGTGAATTCCGATCCAATTAGTGGGAGATTTGTTGAGTCAACCCTATTTCAAAGCAAGCATTCTGATCTGGCGTGTCACTGAAAAACAACAACTAAACAATGTAGTTGTAACAAAGTTCAGGGAAGAAGGAGGCAGGAACCGGATAATAATAATAAAATAAAACTTTATTTAAACAAAATAAACAAACAAAATACCTGCCAGCAGCCCCTCGCGGACGACTGCTGGCTTACCAAATAAAATATAAAACACAACCAAAAGCAGGCCTGTTCCTCTCTCGATCATCCACTCCGTCGCTCCCCCTTTATGGCTCCGCTCCTTCGTGAGAGATGCGAGACCGGTGTGCTTCGCAGGTGCTGCTCATTAGCAATCGCAACACCGGCCTCGCGACTTTCTCTCACGTCCCTCGGCCGTCCTGCTCACCACAGTAGTATTATGTAAATGATGTATTTATTCAACAACTCTTTGAACAAGAAGTTAATGACTTTAAAATAAGTCATGTGTTTGGAGCGAGTAAAGAGGATTTTCATTTTTGGCTGAACTCTTCCTTAATGAAATGCTTTTTAATCTTTTTCCCTTCTTTTTCTTTTTATCCTTCCCTAAACTCATCCATTCTCTCTTTAGAGTTTACACGTTTCTCTCTTTCTGTTAGGCATTTCTTGCATATCCCAGAAACCATTTTCTACATGGCTTACAGGGGAAGTAATTGATTTTAGAGCAGATGGAACAAATTGTTCATTTTGAGCAGGATTCTCGCACTAGCTCCAAAGAGAGAACCAGTGAGAGATAAGGAGTGAATTGAGAAGGAGTGTGAAAAACTCAATTATGTTCACAGCTTCATCCCTGTTCTGCTGACCCTCATCTACAATCATCATATGAGCCCAGCGGTGGTCGTGCCAATAGGATCGTTATCAAATCACATATGTCCCTCCCTGTAGAACTCATCTGATCACTTGCAATTTGGAAAAAAAAAAATAGTTTTTTTTTCTCCCACTCGTCCTGTCATCCTTTCTTGTTTACCTTTGTCCTTTTTATAGGGTGGAGTGAAGGCACCCCACTCTAGACTAATTGCAACCTTTTTTTTTTCTGTCCCAAACTGAGTGACACAGTAAGTATGCCCTGAAACCATCACCTTTTGGGATGATCAGGTCTGTGAGACAGTGAGACAGAGCGATAGTGGAAATAGTTTTGACATTATATGCTAATGGTGTGACAGTGATCCGGAAGGCCTGTGTCTGGGACACGCAGGTGTGCTCACGGCAAGATAAGTGCTAAAATAAGAGGAGAAAGGAAAATAGTCAAAAAGATGGACACATGAAAAGGAACTTACAGGAAATATTGTTATTTTTATTGATTTTTAAATAACACGCACCATATAATACAATTTCCCTACTTGGAGCGATGCAATAAGTGACGTTTCTAATTCTGAAGTGTTTTGCTGAGCAGCTCCAGCCATGGTGACCTGAGCACAACAATTAGTCTTGATTTATCACAACTTGTTTGCTTTTTCGGGTGAGTCGGTGTGAACTGCGGCACTAATGAAGTCTCTCGAATGCACACATCAAGAAGCCGTGCATAGAAGGCCAGTGCCCAAGGTCAGGATATTCTTTGATTTTGGTTTGTTTTTCAACAAACCCCATCATATACCCCCAGAACATATGTGTAGCATCGGACTATTCTGTGATACTTTTGCATCTACTGTATGCTGGTCGCTATTCACTGTGTTCCCAAATATTATGCTAGTGAAATAGAATTTCAGTGCAATAAACATTCAGATTTTAGTTTTTCAAAGAAATTGTTTGTTTTATTTCTCATATCTTTTTAGATAACTGGTATAGTTTGCCAGGTCACTGTTCTCATGAAATATGGGGAAGAAGAAAGATCTTCCTGCAGATGCAAAGCATGAATTGGTTCAATGTCTTACAAAAGGTCCATCAAAAGGTTGTGAGGGATTAAGAGCACAGAAGAATTCAGTCAGATAAAGGATTCTTAAGGAAAGGTATGAACGGATTTTCATGCAGGACACTACCCCATGCTGCAAAAAAAAAAAAAAAAAAAAACACCACGACCATAAAACGGTTTAAAAATTTACTTCTAAACCCACTTTAAACATTTCTCTACATGAGCTTTGGTTAGAGGTGGGAGAAATAAAACGTCTCTGGTTACGTATGTAACCCTAGTTCCCTGAAGGGAACGAGACGCTGCGTGTAAACGCCGTGGGAACGCCTCTGCGCGACGAGTCATGAAGCACGTATGAAATCTGTCCAATGGCGAGACGGAACGTCATAGGCGGGGTGACGTATCGACCAGGAAACTATAAAGCATCCCCGAAACACAAGCGCAACAGCTTCTGATAGGACTGAAGCAAGCGCTCACGGGCATGCTGGGAGTATGGCATAGACACGCAGCGTCTCGTTCCCTTCAGGGAACTAGGGTTACATACGTAACCAGAGACGTTCCCATTCAGGGAACTTCGAGCTGCGTGTAAACGCCGTGGGAACGCTAATACCAACGCCGCCATGCGAGCAGGTGTCCGTTGTATGAAATCAGGCACATATTTAGACGAAAGCACCTGCGCCCCTGGAGCGGAGCTACCATACCCCTGGTTGAGTGAGCCCAGACAGCCAAAGGAGAAGGCTGACCGGCGGGCTCATATGCAAATGAGATGGCCTCGACCACTCACTTACTCAACCTCTGCTCAGATGCGGGACAACCTTTCTTCGGAGGTCCAAAACAAACAGATAACTGTTCAGGCTTTCTCCACAGGGCAGCTCTGTGGACATAAGCATCTAGAGCCCTCAGAGGGCAGAGCAGATTAGTTTCTCTTGGTCTGACCTCACAATACCACGAAGAAAAAGAATTACCAATGGGTATCTCCCGTGAAAAGCTCCACTCAAAGGGACGTGGTAAGCAGATAGGCCACCACATACACCTTTAGTGTGGAGTGGGATAACCCTGTGGAGAAATGCTCCAAAGGAATTCCAGCACCGCCACACCGGGCAGTTAACTGGGTCCAACTGGTGTTCTCCCCACCAAGAGGTGAAACATTGCCACCTCAAGGCATATAATCTCCTCGTGGACGGAGCTCTGGATTGGAGGATGGTCTCCACGACCTCAGTCGAGAGACCCGATTCTATGAGCTGGGCCCCCTCAGAGGCCAAGCCACAACCTCCATAGATCTGGGCGGGGGTGAAGTATCGACCCGCATCCATACTCGGGCCGGCCAACGCGGGGCTACTAACAGTAGAAAGACCCCGACTCGGTGAACCCTCTCCAGAACTCCTGGGAGCAGAGCAATCGGGGGAAATGCGTACAGGGGTGACCTCGGCCACTCCTGTACCATCGCAACCAACCCCAGAGGGGCTGGTGGATACAGAGAAACCACAGCATGCAGTGTCTCAGTCCCTGGATTCAAATAGGCCTACCTCGGTATGACCGAAATGACTCCATAGGAGCTCCACCACCTCGGGGTGGAGTCTCCACTCCCCGGGCCTCGGCCCCTGCCTCGACAGGATGTCTGCTCCCCGATTTAAATATCCTGGGATATATAATCGCCAAAGAAGAAGCTACCCCTGGGCCCACAGAAGGATCTGGCGCTAGCCTGAATAATGGACATGAGCGCAGACCCCCTTGATGGTCTATAAAAAGACCCCCGATGTGCTGTCTGACCGGACAAGAACATGGTGACCCCTCAGGTCTGGGAGAAAGTCCACAGACCCCGGGCTGAGCGACCACTCATGATCGCCCCCAGCCCGTGAGGGAGGCGTATATCGTTAGCTTCTCTGGAACAATGAAGTAACGGCTGTAATACCCCAACTCTCTGTCGGGGGGAAGAACTCGTTCTATCGCCCCCTTCAGTAACAGAGCTTTCACCTCTTGTTCCATGACCAGAGCCTGCTCGGGGGATACCACTGTAGGCAAAATCCCCCGAAAACGAGGCGGACGTGACCTGAGCTGGATCGCGTACCCGCGTTCGATAGTCTGCAGGACCCATCGAGATATATTTGGAAGACTTTCCCATTCTGCCAGAAATTCCACTAAGGGTACCAGTCTCTCGAGACTGGCCTCTGGAGTAATTATAGAGACAGAAACAGTGCCCTGTGACCGCGCACAGGCAGGGTTTAACGACTGTTCTGTATCGCTCCTCGGAGCAAACGAGCTTCCCTCGGGAAACCACTCGCTAGGACCGTCTGCGCCCACCCTCACAGGCAGGTTCAGCAGAACGGGTCCCTGCAGACCCCCCTGGTGGTTTATGTAAGAGACCACAGACATGTTGTCTGACCGGACAAGAACATGATGATCTCTGAGGTCTGGGAGAAAGTGTTTCAGAGCCTGAAACACCGCCATCATCTCTAGACAATTTATATGCCATCGGAGATGATGGTCTTGCCACAACCCGCGGGCCGAGCGACCACTCATGATCGCTCCCCAGCCCGTGAGAGAGGCATCCGTCGTCACCGATACCCGGCGACACGGGGCTCCCAGCGCAGGTCCCAGGGACAGGAACCAAGGTTCTTTCCACATAGCCAGGGCACGGAGACCACGTCTCGTGACCTTGATCTTGCGGAGCGGCTTTCCCCTCGGGGAGAACCCCTTGGTCCTGAGCCACCACTGTAGTGGTCTCATGTACAGCAGGCCGCACGGTAACACGTTGGATGCTGCTGCCATCAGACCCAGAATTCTCTGGAATTCCTTTACAGTGAGTGACTGGCCTAGCTTCACTTGCTTGACAGTCGAGATAATCGAGGCTATACAAGCCGGCGACAGACGCGCCTGCATCGTCGTCGAATCCCATACCACGCCTAGAAAAGTGGTCCGCTGAACTGGCGAAAGCACACTCTTCTTAGCGTTGAGTCTCAACCCCAACCTTCTGATGTGGGCGAGGACGGCATCTCGATGCCGAATCGCCTGATGCTCCGATTGAGCCAGAATCAACCAATCGTCGATGTAATTTAAAATGCGAATGCCCTGGAGACGCAGCGGGCCAAGGCCGCGTCCATGCATTTCGTGAAGATTCGAGGAGATAACGCTAGGCCGAATGGAAGGACCCGATATTGGTACGCTTCGCCCCAAAAAGCGAACCTCAGGAACTTCCGATGTTGCGGAAGGATGGAGATATGGAAGTACGCGTCTTTTTTTAGGTCTATCGTGACAAACCAGTCCTCGGACCTGATCTGTGACACGATCTGCTTGAGAGTCAGCATTTAGAACTTGAGCTTCCCTATTGACCGATTTAAGAGGCGCAGGTCTAAAATCGGACGCAGCCGCCCATCCTTCTTTGGAACAATGAAGTACCGGCTGTAATACCCCAGCTCTCTGTCGGGAGGAAGAACTCGTTCTATCGCCCCCTTCAGTAGCAGAGCTTTCACTTCTTGTTCCATAACCAGAGCCTGCTCGGGGGTCACCACTGTGGGCAAAACCCCCCGGAAACGAGGTGGACGCGACCTGAACTGGATCGCGTACCCGCGTTCGATAGTCTGCAGGACCCAACGAGATATATTTGGAAGACTTCCCCATTCTACCAGAAATTCTACTAAGGGTACCAGTCTCTCGAGACTGGCCTCTGGAGTAGTTTTTAAAAACAGAAACAGCGCCCTGTGACCGCGCACAGGCAGGGTTTAACGACCGTTCTGTATCGCTCCTCGGAGCAAACGAGCGTCCCTCGGGAAATCGCTCGCTGGGACCGTCTGCACCCCCCATTACAGGCAGGGTTGGCAGAACGAACCCCTGAGGGCACCGAGAGAGAGCGGGCGCCGGATTCAGCGGCGAACACCTCTGTCTCACGGTGGGGACCACCCTCAGTAGCCTGACACCAGTGGCGTCAGGACTTCTTCGACGAAGCCTTCCTGGCGACAATAACCGTCCTCAGATCGGTTCTATCCCGGGAAGACCTCGTCTGAGAACGCCGCGTCTCAGCCCAGTTTTGCTGGGGAGGAGCCCGAGACGCGACGCTCTCTCGACGGGCGGGGCTGCTCTCGCCCAGCAGCCCCCGAAGGATGAGTACGGAGGGGGAGACATTTCTGGAGCGGCGCATCCAGGAGAAACGCTTTATCTTTCTCCTTCATATTAGCCAGATTTAGCCACAGATGCCT
Source organism: Pimephales promelas (assembly GCF_016745375.1). The sequence goes on along the minus strand of NW_024121266.1, from coordinate 6,104,568 downwards.
CTCCGTGGCCACCAGGGCTGCCATAGAGCGGCCGACTGATCTGGCCGTCTCCTTGGTGGCACGGAGAGAAATATCTGCCGCCTGACGCAGTATCTCATTAATCACGTCAGTGCCGACGACCTCCCCCTCACTCATATCTCCTAGACCCAGCAATATTAGCATACATAGAGGTCTGGTGTGTCAAAATTCTAGCTGACACTGGTTTGTTCCACGATCTACACACCTCGGTGTGTAGATCGGGGAAGAAGCAAACACCGGCATGGAGGTAGTGAGTGTGATATTAAAAATCTCTCATCCATTTTACTCTCTCGACTCTTGTTTCTCAACTGGCCATTCAATGGTTAATTCTTCCACAGCCCGAGTCAAAAACCTCCATTTTTTTTATTTTTTATTTTTTTTTTTTTTTTCCTTTTATTTTATTTTATTTTTTTACTACATTCGCGGGAGACTGGGATGGCAAACGAGCTTCCCTCGCTCTCCATAGAGTCCATAGACTCTGCATCCACACTTTCAACATCCAGCTCCTCAGAACTGGATAATTGAAGTGATGGCGCCTCAGCCCGGGCAGGAAAACCGCAACGCGGACCCCCGCAGCGAGAACTGAGGCACTGGATCTACCAGGTAAGGGCAGAGAAAGGGCGGGGCCCGTCTCAATCCCCGCTGATAGATCCATCTGCGATCCCCACGACGCAAGCCTTCGCTGTGCCTCGGCAGCAGCGGGACCCGAGCCGCGGGGAGCGCGCACCGAACCACTCTCCTCGAAGAGTGCCCGGCGGGAGCGAAGTGTCTTCATGGGCAGACACTCGCAGTGCTCACAGCCGGCCCCCTCGAGAGCCGACTGAGCATGCTGCACTCCCAAACAAACAACACACAGATCGTGTGTATCCCGACCCGTGATGAAGCGAGGGCAGGGATGAACACACTTTCTGAAATTCTGCTGTTGTTTGCTCGCCATATCAATATATATAAATATACAATATTAGACAGACAGACAAAATTCATACATAGAGCGCTTGTGAAGACTCAGAAGCTGTTGCGCTTGTGTTTCGGGGATGCTTTATAGTTTCCTGGTCGATACGTCACCCCGCCTATGACGTTCCGTCTCGCCATTGGACAGATTTCATACGTGCTTCATGACTCGTCGCGCAGAGGCGTTCCCACGGCGTTTACACGCAGCTCGAAGTTCCCTGAATGGGAACTTTACACACAACTGTCAGTCTGCATGGAGAGGTTCTTGATACTCCAGAGACACCAGCAGCTTCAAATAACTGTTTTATATATCACTCACAAATCTTTTGACAGTTTGATAATTTCAATTTGTCACAAAATATTAGTTGTTTTCATGGCTTTTGCAAGACATTGCACCATTTTAATGCTTTTCATCTTCAAAAATATATTTCTTCCTCCCCCTATTGCATGAGAAAGCTGACTTGCTTAATAATGTGGAACAACCTCTTTTAGTAGTTTCCATTTACCCAAGTAGACCTGGCAAACTATTTAACAAACTCTGATAGTGATGCCAGTTGTCTAAAAGGAAATGAGAAATAAAACAAACATTATCTTTGAAAAACAAAAATCTGAATGTTTATTATACTTCAATCCAACTCACATACGTAGAACACAGTGTATATTTCTAAACTCTCAAACCGTTGCATATACACAACAATGTTTATGCAACATATAACAATGTTTGCATATATACTCACCTAAAGTATTATTAGGAACACCATACTAATGCTGTGTTTGACCCCCTTCCACCTTCAGAACTGCCTAAATTCTATGTGGCTTTGATTCAACAAGGTGCTGAAATCATTATTTAGAATTGTTGGCCCATATTGATAGGATAGCATCTTACAGTTGATGGAGATTTGTGGGATGCACATCCAGGGCACAAAGCTCCCGTTCCACCACATCCCAAAGATGCTCTATTGGGTTGAGATCTGGTGACTGTGGGGGCCATTTTAGTATGATTGTCATGATTGTCATGTTCAAGAAACAAATTTGAAATGATTCGAGCTTTGTGACATGGTGCATTATCCTGCTGGAAGGAGCCATCAGAGAATGGGTATGGTGGCCACAAAGGCATGGACATTTTCAGAAACAATGCTCAGGTAAGCTGTGGCATTTAATCTATGCCCAATTGGTACTAAGGGGCCTAAAGTGTGCCAAGAAAATATTCCCCACACCATTACACCACCACCACCAGCCTGCACAGTGGTAACAAGGCATGATGGATCCATGTTCTCATTCTGTTTATGCCAAATTCTGACTCTACCATCTGAATGTCTCAACAGAAATCGAGACTTATCAGACCAGGCAACATTTTTCCAATCTTCAACTATCCAATTTTGGTGAACTCTTGCAAATTGTAGCCTCTTTTTCCCATTTGTAGCGGACATAAGTGGTACCCGGTGGGATCTTCTGCTGTTGTCTCAAGGTTTTGCGTGTTGTGGCTTCACAAATGCTTTGCTGCATACCTCGGTTGTAATGAGAGTTTATTTCAATCAAAGTTGCTCTTCTATCAGCTTGAATCAATCAGCCCAATCTTCTCTGACTTCTAGCATCAACAAGGCATTTTCGCCCACAGGACTGCCGCACACTGAATATTTTTCCCTTTTCACATCATTCTTTGTAAACCCTAGAAATGGTTGTGCGTAAAAATCCCAGTAACTGAGCAGATTGTGAAATACTCGTCTAGCACCAACAACCATGCTCAAAATTAATAAAATCACCTTTCTTTCCTAATTTTGACATTCAGTTTTGGGTTCAGGAGATTTTCTTGACCAGGACCACCCTAAAATGCATTGAAGCAACTGCCATTTGATTGGTTGATTAGATAATTGCCTTAACCTCTTAACCGTTGCCAGAGCGCTGGCGCACTGAAGCGTTGTTTTATTTTTAAATCGTTTTTTAGTTTTTATTTACTGCACTGACAAAACTGGATGCACAAAACACAAAACAGATTAGTGACACTATTGTATAAAAAAAAAAAAAAAGATTTACAATAACCTGTTATCAATCATGTTGTCAATGCTGTCAATTGCTTTTACCACAGAAACTGGAATCCCAGCCAAAAAACTCAACAGTGACATCCCAATCCCATAAATCATAATAAAGGAAGTCTTCTTAAACTCTAAAAGAACTTTGTTTGAATATGTCTACATCTATTTGAGTGAACATCGTTATTATTATATTCATTCAAATGTGTTCTACTCATCCTTATTGAAATTAGTTTTGTATTTTATATATATTTATACACAGTACAATTGAACTTTTGACCTTTTTTTCTCATTTTCATACACTTGTTAATCTTCAAATCAAATCTTGCAATGTGATTTAAGTCAGAACAAGTTATTTTGTTTCAGGTCTTTACACTTTTTATTGAAGAATTATTTAAATGCCTATGGAGAAAATGAATGGGGGGAAATTGAAAGAGGTCACTGCAGTCTATTAAACATAAATTGAAGTCAGTCAGAAACTATTGGATGTCACATTGTGCCAGACAAAATATGTGACACAATTACAGTTATTCTCCAGTGTAGATATTTTCATTGACTTTTGTACATGTTTGGAAAGTGGGCAACAGAATTGTTTTATTTTGTTTTATTTTAACGTGCTCTAGTGTATTGAGGCTGACAAGCCAATAATAATTTGCTCAAGGGCTATTAATCACTCTTGGACACCCCTAACCCATCCCCTATTTCTTCCATCTCTCTTCATTGCGTGACTTTCATTGGCTCGTCCCCTTAAGCTCAATCATCTTGCCTTCATTTAATCTCGTCCTCATTAAATTGAGCGTGGTGAACAAACACTGCTATTTACTGCTCCATCAACTGCCGGTTCCCAAAAATATGTGGCCTGGAGCAGACAAGGGACAGATATAATGCAAGGAAGTAGAAGTGAGGGAAGGAGTGAGAGACAAAAGGGGTTTTATATCTCTACTGTTATTATGGTGATCGATTTGGTCTTTAATTTGTCACCCCAATGCAGCTGCCTGACTGTCCGTTGTCACGGGAACAAGCCATTCTGCCCCTGAGGGTAATTAAGACAGTACAGGACGAAAAATGCTGTAAAACAAAAGATGGTCAAAACATGAGAAGTAATATGGGAAAATAGATGAGCTAGAGCACAGAACTGATGTACACAGATACAAATTTAAAGGGATTTTGGTTCAAGATTTTGGACATCAAGCCTCATTTCCAAGTTAGCCTTAGTGTTATTTATTTATATAAATAATTGTGGAGAGAGTTTTCAAAAATTTTCATCTAGTCCTTCCAGTTACATAGTTTGCCAGTGCTAGGCTAGCGCGAGTCGGTAACTGCTAGCCTGATATTAAAAACAGTTTTTCCCACTCCACAGAACACCAAAAGCATTTTTTTTTAAAGAAGTGTCTTACCCCAACAAGGCTCCAGTTAAAACAGTAACAATATTAATATTTTTCTCTAAATTGTCATGACCAATTTAACCAATTTAACATTTGACCAATTTAATGCATCCTTGCTAAATTAGACTATTCATTTATTTAAAAAAATAATGATATTACTTACCTCAAACTTTCAAATGATGGCTTAGTAATAATTTGGATGGAAAAATAATTACATTCTTGTCCATCCTTCAATGTAACTCCATGGGACTTTTTTCACCCATTTTCCAAGCAAAAAATTCTAGTACACCTCTTCTGAACAAACTGCTTGTTTTGAGGTATTATTCATGTCTGTAGCACAGGAAGAGTTACATTAAGCATGTTAAAAGTATAGACATAATAAAAGTCACACTTGCTGCAGCAGGCACCACTAGTAACAGTCACAATTATGATCCACAAATAATAGGCCTAAAATGTAATGCATAATCACCATAGACCTGGTATGTCTGTCAATCATGTGCATTAGAGAAGGCAAAAAAAAAAAAAAAAAAAATGAACAATAGAGAAGAGCATGCCTATCTCAGATAACTGGCAGTCATCATGGGCCACAGTATGCAAATTGCCTCTCGCCCTTTATTCTAATTGTCAAGCATTCAGTGTGAAAGGAACCATAAAATGTCACCCTGCAAAAATGCAATAGCAGACCAATCAAATGTGTCGCCCTGGGTCAGCAGTCCTATCTGGGCGAGACAAAGCTTTTTTCCCCACTGATACTGGAACAGCTGGAGGATCTTCTATCAATAACCGGCTGCCAGCTCCCTCCGTTCTGTAACGCACACCTGTGTCCTCCTATTGTCTATATTATTAAAGACCTACATAAGCTGTGCTCGGTCAGGGTCACGTGTCTCCATTCACACGCTCTTTACAGTGTCCTCGCATTCTCGTGCGCACCGTCTGGCAGATGTGTGCGGCGCAGCCAGAGGGCTTTCAGCGGTGGAGGAACTTATTTGTCAGAGCAGGTTTGGGTGCAGGCATTAACACCTGGATCCTCTGGCTCGGCAGAATGTGCGCAGCTTAATGAGAGATCATAATTAAAAGCGATAGCCCGGATGCCGCCGGCCCCGGCTCAACGCTGCCAACTCGAATCGACATAAATGCGCGGTAGACGACACGGTCCAGAAAAATCATGTTACCTGCTGACATTTCGTAAGCCGAATGCCTCAGCTCACTGAGATCATCAAAAGCGCTCTTGCCCCTTTCATTGAAAGTTCTTTAAAAAGAGACTTAGCCTGGGATCTGGCATGAGGGACATGCCCAGGGTGCCAACAGCCTCGTCTGCACAATTATTCTTACCCGGCAAATCACAATGAAAGGCTCACATTAAAAAAAGAAAAACATTCAAAGAATCAAGCTGACAGCTTCCCACACACCCTCATTTTCACTCTGCCCTTGAGCCTGTGAGTCTGGATACCAAACCAAAAGTCCTTGAGTTGAATAATTCACAGTATAGTGGGGAGAAGATGTGAGGAAGATTGCTTATTCACAATCAATTAATCAGAGTGGATTTGCTGGAGGTCGGCTGGCCACATCCGCATAAGTATTAATGTTTTACATACAAGGTCAATAGACTCTGATGTGCTGACGTTAGAGGGTTTCACACATTTACCATTGTTGAATATTTATGGCTGTTGCTCTTTTTAAATACTACTGCAGTAACCCTTTTTTCAGTACCGTCTCTAACTTAAATACATTTCATATTATGTACTCAATATGTCTAATTCTGTTGATTAAATAAGTTTTGTTGGTTTACAATACAGTTCAAAAGTGTTGGATTGGTAAGATTTTTACCAAGGCTGCATTTATTTGATCAAAGTACAGTAAAAACAGTAATATTATGATATGTAATTTATTACAATATAATGGAATTGTTTTCTATTTTAATGTATTTATAAATTATTTCCTGTGATGCCAAAGCATCCAGTAACCCAGTCTTCAGTGTCACATGATCCTTCCGAAATCATTCCAATATGCTGATTTGGTGCTCAAGAAAATGTCTTATCCTGCCATCCAGTCTGAATGCTCTAATCTGTTAAAATGGGAGCTCAAAAATATGCACTGCTTATGCATCCAGTGTGAAACAGGCCTTAAACTTAAAAAAAAAAATGCCCAGCTCAAAGTTTTGTAATTCCTTCTTCTTTCAGTTTGAATTTGACAATTCCTCAGCACCAGTGGTCTTATGGGGAAAAAGTTTCTATGTATTGCACATTTCAAAATCTCAGCAAATGCTGTATGTTAGATATTGGGTATGATTGGGGGAGGTTTGCACATTGAGATACAGGGCCAGTCCTGATTTTCTTCTTCTTTTTTTTTTTTTTTTTTTTTACATTTCCTGCCACCAATAATCAATTCACAACATAAACATTGCAGTACGTTACTTGAATTGATTTATCTTTGAGTGGTGATGTCAGACTGGACAGGCAAACACTGTTGAGTGAGCTATATTCCAGTGGGTTAGTTTTATTTGTATGATGTACTGTACGAGTTATTTTTTATGCTGATCACCTGGAGAAATAGATAGTAATCGTTTTTTTTTTTATATATTTTAAATTGTTTTAATTTTATAGACAGGAACAGCGATACAAGAAATGATATAGAAGGAGATTGGATAATGATGTACAGTATGCCAGACTCCGATTACTAGATTACTATGTCTAATGCACTTGTGCATTCAAATACAAGCAGAATTGGGAACACAGACACACCTGTTGCTCAAACAGAAGAGAATGTCGCTAACAATGCCAAAGCCATGTTCTTAACAATGCCAAAGCCATGTTCTTTCTGTTCCTAAAGAAAGCATGAACTGATCAAATGTGAATGTGTTATAAGTCGCTTTAGATAAGCGTAAATGTAAGTGAATACCATATTCATGTACCATGGTATTTACATGATAGATTCAGGCCATTATAAATAATACTGCAGTACTGCCATGCTAACACAAATAACACGGTGATTTGTTCGTTTTAATTAAAGACACAACATGACGTGCAGGTGTACATGCACACACAGCCGTATGTGAGAAGTCAGTGTGAAGTAAAATGTACATTTCCAAATCATGGTATGTTAATATACAATGCTGTCTATATTAGTGCTGAGCTGAGGCACAAACACACACACACGGTAACAGGGCTCATAATTTTACCTACTGTATATAAAAATGATTTATGACAGCCTAAACCTAACCCTTCATGTAATCCCAAATAATCAATAGAAATGTTTTGTTGGTCAAAGTTTGCTCTTTCATTGCTCATGAGATTAATTGAGTTCTCAATTTATGTTCATTTAAATAAAAAAGACATTGGTCTCAGATATTTTTGCTAAAATTAATTAGAAGTGATAAAAATAGACATAAATCACACAATGGTTAACATGAAAGAATAGAGAGTTTTTGGGATATAAAATGAGAGTGAATAGATGATTTAGTCTTGGATAATTTTAATTTTAATAAGAAATGTTTGACTTCATGTTAAGAGATCTGACCTTTGATTGCAGACTGAACATCTAAACATGGTTTGAGATATTTTTGAAATCTCTTCTGAAACACATTAGAGACATGTGAGGTTATATACTGGAGCCCTTTTCTCAGTAGAAATAAAGCTGGCTGCTTTTCATTTTGCTCACTGTATTGTCAAATTTATCATTTTTCATTTTTATAGGTGGTACATGGTTTGTTTCATATTTCCTAAATCTACAGTATGAAGTGGGGAACATGATTATGAATTCTCAGATTTAGCAGTGTTTTTGTTTGTGTTTTGATTGATTGTTTGAGCACTGACTGACAGCATCCTTCACACAAACACCAGTGAAATATTACCAGATGCAATCAGACTCACAGTGACTGTTATTAAATCTCTCTGTTTCACACACACAGATATTCACACATTTGACTGGGGGATACCCACTAAAAACAGCTTGGTCTACATTAGCATGGATGGCTACACTAACGCCAATGTTTTAAAATTAGCAGCACTGGAAAGAGTTGTTTGAAGGAGAGAAGGAAAACAAATGAAATGTGCTTTGCTTCTCTCTAGCAATAGATTTTTATGTTTAGCTTCATAATGTTTCCAGAGAGAGAATAGTTTAGACAGATTCTCTCCCTCTCTGCAAAACCCTCTTACATGCAATTATTCTGTCAATAATTCTATCCCTTTTGACTGACTCATTTCTCTTGCTGTGAACGCTCGGTAAATTGTCATGTTGTTCATCAACATCATTTTCTTTTTATATCAATGGAGGGAGTCTTTAGCTCTGTAGGGAATTCAACAACTCATTTTTATCACTGTGAATGGCTCCTTAGCACAGTTGTGTGATAATTGTAATGAAAATCTTCTTTGTCAGTATGTATACGGTATGTGCATTTTTGAGAGGGTAAAAAAAAAAAAAAAAATTATATAAAGGAAAATAAAACTGTAACCATAAGAAAAGAATAGTTTTCATAAATAATTGACTTCTGTAAGATATTTACAGGGGTATGTAAGATATTTTAATATATAGAAACTGGGATACGCTCCGGACCTATGACCTTAGAAGACCATATACTGTATATATATATATATATATATATATATATATATATATATATATATATATATATATATATATATATATATATATGAAGAGATCAGATGCAAAAGCCTCTAAATGCCATTTGAAATTTTCTTCTTTAATGATGATTTTTTTTTATCAAACTTGTATATTTAAGTTCAGTAATTTCACTTAAATGGCAATGACAATTACCTATTAATTGTTATTTAAGTGAAATTACTGAACTTAAATATACAAGTTTGATAAAAATCATCATTAAAGAAGAAAATTTCAAATGGCATTTAGAGGCTTTTGCATCTGAACTCTTCATATATATATATATATATATATATATATATATATATATATATATAATGACATTTTTAATATTGACCTTAATTGATAATATTGACCTTTTTAATATTATGTAGTTAACCACAATGTAAGACCGAGTAAAAGCCACAAAACTTGTTTATTTCATGGGATCTTTAATGAAGCAGGGATGAAGATTTTGTTGATTTTCCACAAATGTATTTCAGGAAAATATAAAAGGAGAAATTAATGATGACAAAATGAAGAAATCCATAGATTTGAGAGTGCATAAGTAGCACAAAGCTAAATACACCAGAATGAGTCATGAAACATCACCTTACCTGTGTGCGTGTTTGTGGCTTTTATGACATGGAGACCAATAGAACTCTTCCGTTCAATCTCTCTCTCCTTCTCAACCTGAGTCACCACGTCAAACCCGTTGAAGTCTTTTTCTGACTCATCTCTCTCTTTCACCTCCTGCCTCAGTGATACTGTTAGTTTTACCTCTGCTCCTCCATCCCATCATTTCAGGGTCTGAGTCACCAGTCTTTATATTCAACATCTCTTAACTCGCTCCATCCTTATTTTTATCCTCCATCGATCATATATCTCTCTGTTTAGCCTTGTTTCACAATGTAGACATCAATCTAGTGCCCTCTTCACCACTAAAACATCAGTGGTCATTTTGAACCTTGTAAAGCCTTGGATGTAGCTATAAATGTAGTTAATCAAAAGAGAAAGTTCAGTCATCGTTTACTTACCCTCATGACGTTCCAAACCTATATGCCTTTCTTTTCTATTTAGTACATATAGCCTTGATATGAAAAAATATATGTTAGCTTTAATTAACTTTTTTATGTAAACAGGTTCCACATAACTGGGTTATGTTAAACAAACATGATTTGTTCATGTAACTTCAATATCATGGCCTTCATGGTCATTTTAAGCCACCCAATTTAACTCTGAGCTGAATGTTAAATGAGCACTGAAGCAGTGTTAAAGTTAATTAGATAATTAAGTGAATAATTGAGTGATGATTGAGCATTACAAGACACCTAATGTTAACAAGCAAAATCATTGAAGGAGAAAACCGGAATTTTAAGTCACCATTGTGGTGATCAGTGTTTTATTTAGGCTCTTGACCCTTACAGCATTAACTTTATTTTGTTTGGCTGCTGTACATGAGTTATAACAGCTAGATGAACAAATATGAAAGGTGATCTGATGGTGTTTGGTTGTGTTTTAACATAATCATTATTTCACAATCATTTGACCCGAACTCATATAGTTAATTTTACCTTATGAATTTAAGGAGCACTATCATTGTAGAGCATACCATTTTTAGCATTTTCAATGATCATATCAATAATAATAATAATAATAATAATAATAAACAATAATTGTTCTAAAAACAATTGTATGCAGGCACACACAGACCTCAAGAATTCTCGCAGAAAGAAAATCTTAGCAATGATGACAAACAGATCACCTCTGAACATAAGCTCATTATTTATTCATGCAGCAATGCAGGATGGGAGCCATTAATTAGTTTTGATTGGTGGCATCCAGAATGCATTGCAACATGCTTTATAATTGTCACCATTGTTGAGATTCACAGTCTGATTCTTGATATCTGTGTGTGCCTACATTAATTAGTTTTTTCCTTAGAAGTTTCTTTTTGATTGATTTGATCATTTGGACTTCTTTGAAAAGGCTAAACTATCAATGTCAACTATCAACTATCAACTATCACTATCAACTACAATGGCGCTGCTGCAATAACCCATGAGGTAAACTTACTTAATTAAAAAGTTAATTAAAGCCAACATATCAAAACCTGTTGACATAAAAAAGTTAATTAAAGCCAACATATCATTTTTTTGAGTGTGATGAAGTTACATAAACAAATTATGTTTGTTTAACGTAACCCAGATATGTGGAACCTGTTGACAAAAAAAAAAAAAAAGATTTATGGAACCCTATACATAAAGTTAATTAAAGCCAACATATAATTTTTTTTTTTTTTTTAAGTTTATTAGGATTTTTTTTCCGGTATTTTGTTTACAATAAAAGTCAATGTTAGTCTGGGGCTGCCAATCTTGAAAATGACAACACATTTATTGATCTCATTCTCATTCAAGTCAAATTTCATTTGTATCTTTTCATGTGTTTTCAAATATGGTGTGTCATACCAAGTTTGACATAACAATGTTGCCAATTATCAATAGATCTTGTGTGTTTAGTAACTGATTTAAACACTCAAAATGTCTCCACATGCACAAATGAGATTTGAGGATTTTTTTATTTATTTTTTTTTATTGTGGGACAGAGCTTTTCCATGACTTTAGGAGATGGCGAATATAGTTCACAAGTCATGTGGACCTCTTTTCTCTAATACTTTTATTGTTTTTAACAGTTTAATTTAATTGCATCTAATTTCTTCATTTGATTACTGTTAGATTGTGACACTGGGTAAAGATAACCAAGGCTTCAGAAATAAGGCTAAAACACACTTTTTGGTGCACAGGAAAAAATCGCTAAAGTAATGTTTTACAGAGGCCCTACAGAGGCCCTATTGCTATTTTGAGCTTGTGGTTTATCTGCTAGTTGATGTTCATCTTAATAACAAGCCCAAGTGCAGTCGATATATAGCTTGTGGTTTAATCTTGGGAAGTCGTGCATTGGTCTATGTGTGTGCTCTCTGTGTCCACCCCAGGCACTATTGAACATATTAAATCCTGTACATGTGGGTTGAATGCCCATGTTTGTAAACACAATTTAACTAAGTGCAGTTAAGAGTCAATCAAGCATGCAGATTACTCCTATGACCAATCCTCCTTTAACCGTACATACACTCAAACACTTGCTTTAACAAACCGTCCTTTCTTGAGTGTCCATCATCACTAACCACTGTCTGTGTTAAATCCCTTGATGTTTTATTAGTGATTAGGGGTTTGTTCTACAACGTTCTGTCTTTTTCCTTTGAACTGAAGATGATAATATAGGCCAATAGAAGTCTATGTCTATGACCGTTTGATTGCTCTGTTCCTGTTGTTTAAAGCTTCATGCATAAAATGTCTCTGCTTCCTGGCAGATATCACTAAAATACTGTAGATTAGATGTCCTTAGAAATCACACCTTTCTCTGTGACTGCTTTAAAAAAAATCTGAGTATGGCCCACGCATGTTACCCAAAAAACCCTGGAGGCACCTCTGCCTGTCAGTCATTTTGTATGTTTGGTTATATTGACACTGTCTCTGGACAGTGGTGTTTCGGAGAGAGACTGTATAGTTGAAGTTAGTATTGTGAAATGAAAATTGTGAAAAGCCTGGGAGTGTTTGCATTGAAAACAAAGATCACATTTATGCATTCGGTTGGCATTTATTTAATGTAAAGGCAGGATACAAGAACGCAAGCTTGTTTGTTGTCAACTAAACTACAGCTGTGCATTTATATTTGTGCTTTAGATGTAGGCCTGTAATAAGATATGTGGAAAATATACACTACAGTTCAAAAGTTTGGTGTAAATGAATTTTTTTAAAAATATGTTGTTTTTTTCAAAGAATTATCTCATGCTGTATTTATTAAAATACAGTACAAACAGGATATTGTGAAATATCATTACATTTTAATATATTCCTGTGATGACAAATCTGATTTTTTTTTTTAGCAGTCATTGCTCCAGTATTCAGAGTCCTTCTGAAATCATTCTAATAGATGCTGAATGTGTGCTTAAGAAACATTTCTTATTATTATAAATTTGGAAACTGAGGATTATTTCAAGATTATTTAATGAAGAGAAAGTTCAAAAAATCAGAATTTATTTTAAAATAAATCTTTTGTATAAAAATGGGTGTCTTTTCCCACACTTTTCATCTTGCTATACAAACTTATTCTGTGGTCTGAACTACACTGAATGATTTTGACCTTGTTTCTGTCTTGATAGCATTTCCCTCCTTTTTGATGATCTGTATTTTACAGTATTTTGAAGTGATCGGACACAGCTACACATTTTTAGATAAGAGAAGAGACAAATGGCATCATACATTTTATGTTCCCACCGTCTTGTTCAATTGCTGTGTGTGTGTGGACTGCTGAGATAAATCATTAAGCACATTACTAGAGGAAGATCTGTTTAAAACTGGGTGAGGAGCTGCTTTTAGAGTCTAATCTGTTAATGTCACTTTATGAGTTAATGTACTCGTGCCACAGATTCACTCTCTCTCTCTCTCTCTCTCTCTCTCGCTCTCTCTTTATTTCTTTCACTAACACACACAAAAGTAGGTAAAAATATACCTTTAGACCATTTATACTTGAGCCGCATACTGTACACTAAATGCTGTCTATCTGTATAATCCAGTTTGCTGTATGGAACGTGTCGAAAGTGCATATGACCATTTACAACCTTCAAATTTCGATCAGAATTTCATTGTAAATGACTGTCCTTTTTTCCTTGACTTTGGGATGTCATCAGTCTAGGAAGGCCAGGAGTGGACTGTCATTGTCAGCATGAGAGTGGGGCGGCCGTTCTCCAGCTGCAGTTTCTCATCAATGAGGTACCAAACACCCACACACATAAGGCACACATATATTACAGCCCATTTTCATGTGCGCAGCATATGCAGAAAGCACGTAGGAGGCCAGAGTGCATATGTGTGTTTTAATCTGTATTTTAGAATAGACAGCGTCTGTATATGAATACTGCATAAGTAAATGCATGCTTAGCTCTGCAGAGGAATACGTTTAGGTCAAGAGCTTCTCTTCTTCTTTGCCCTGTGGTGTTAATGCAGTCAGTCATTATTTCCCATCAGACGTGTCAAGTGCTGAACGTTTCTCAGCCTCTCTGTCTCGCTCTTACGCACATGCACCATATCAACTCATGAATAACAAGAAGTTAGAGCGTTAACAAAAAAAGAAAAGTGTGAGAGTTGACAACGCTGGCCATTTTGGACTACAACAATTTAGGAATGCTCTCCACTTTTTCATCTCTGTCCATTATTGTCTTCCTTTAATAGCCTATAAAAATATCTGAAAAAAAAACAGTAGAAAGTGTCATTTAAACTACTTTACTTTTGTAATGAGTGAAGTAGAACATTGAACAGAACAACATTTAGGGCTTGATTTTATCCATGAGGAATTCATTGGTCGGTGATTAGTGGAGTCGGACCGGAATGTGAGATGGCAGTCAGTTGTGGAGATGATGAAATCTTCGCCCCAGGAATCAGACCATATATATTTTAGTTTCTTGCCTACTGAGAACTGAGATGGTACTGAAGACGGTGAATGTGATTTCAACAAGTGCAACGTTACTGGATCAACATCTTTGTTCAGTGTTTCCAACATGATTTTTGTGAAATTGTGGTCAGTGGTCCTCGTCCCTCATATTGCGGCGGCCCTCCACAGATAAATCAATGTATGGGAAACACTGTTGATCCTGGAATAGCTTTTCAATTAACTCATCAGATATGAAGAACAAGTTTACAGTTTATGTCAAGTTTAGGCTTACAACCAGGGTTAAGTGCTTCTATATCAGTGTTATTCATCAATCATATCCCTTTGATTTTAGTGATAAGTTATGGCTAGGGTTAGGTTTAGGGGTAGAGTTTGGATTAGGACTCAATTTTTGGACAGGAATGTTGTTCGAGGTTCAACAAAACATGTTGATTCAGGAACATGTCTTGCTTGGCAAAATTATTGTGACCATTTTTATACTTGCTGATTCTTTATAAAATTAATTTTAAGCAACATTAATGTATTGTATGACATTAAGTGGCAAGATTTCATAAAGGCGTTAAAGCAGTAGTTTGACTCTGAAATGATAGCTAAATAGATAATTTGCTATTGGTTAACATTATTTTGCCTAGGTGATGTCAGCAAAAAAGGATAGTTGCTAAGGAAAGGAAACAAAGGCTAAATGCATTTTGACAAACATGTTTTTTTGTTTTCCTGTTTTTTTTTTATTTGGAATGACATGCTCTGATGATTTGATCACAATTAGACACATACGTTATAACACGATTAAAATCATCTAATTTAGTGAGAGATGAGACTGTAGGAAGTCTGTATTGTGCTTGCACACTCTTGACATTTTATCCTGAGGTGCATTACTCAGATATTACACTTTATAGTTTCAGCTTTCATTCATATTGATTTCATTAATAACACTGAGTTATGTAAATAACATTCATCACAAGGGATGGTACCTCACTAAACTAGATGGTTGCATTCATACAATAAATCCCATGTCTTCTCACTTTTAGTAGATTACAGCACATTTCTCTTTCTAATTAAATTTTCTTATAGTAAACACTCAATCAAAATAACCATATTAACTTTGAATATATATTCCAGGTCTTATTGTGAATATGATCCATCATTGTATGTCTTATAACCTCTTTCCTTTCCAGCTGACATCTCAGGCAATTCAAGATATTGCATAATATTAATCAACTGCCAAAACAGCCATTTATGTTTTGTTTTAGCGAACTCTCATCAGTGTTAGATTAGTGTTGTATACTATTATTGTATTTATTACTATTCCTAAATTATTTTAATGTTAAGATTTAATTTTTATTTTAGGTTTGCCCTTTTGTTATGTGTTTTTGACAGTTGTATTAGTTAGTTTTCATTTATGGTTTCTATAATTTAGTACTTCAACTTTAGTTTCTAAGGCAACATCATAAAGGTTTTTCGTCAAATACTTATATATTTTTTCATTTTATTTCAATTAGCGAAAACCAATTGTAATAATTTTAGCTTCAGTTAACAGGCCGTCATTTGGTCTGGCTTGATTTGGAAACCACAGATATATATGCTATACGTAAGCAATCCGCCATATTGGAACAGTCAAAGCCGGTCTGTTAACATTTTAAGAGTAAGTTGACTGACCGTATGCAACCGTAGTTAACCCTTTAATACACAAGCTATGGATACCCCTTCTAATGCACAACATGGGTCTAAAAAGACCTGTATTCATTTCCTATGTTTTTTCATGCATGGCTTGGCATTTTTTTGTTTCACCTTTTGAAATCACTTTGAGCATTTAATATTTCATGATCTATAAATTTCAAGATTTATGAATTTTTTATGAATTATCACAAATCCATGTTAATATTTCCTAGGTTTTGTGTTAATACATCAAGTTTACACACATGATTCTAAAATGACCCATGCAAGTGTGATAAACCAAATGAATAAAGAAAACTATTTTGTTAAAATAGCCAATGTCAGTGTTACTGTAACACTTGAAATATGTTTACTGGCCACTTTGTCACACATAACACACATAGGCAATCCGATAACACTGAAATTGAACTGTAGTGTAGTGCAACTGTAGGGGTATCTCCCCACCACCACCAATGTGTAGTATCAATGTGTATATTATGCGACAGCAGCCATAGTGCACCAGAACGCCACCACACGACGGCTTATGTGACCGATAGCATTGATTTATGACCACAAATTAAAATGAATATGGAGGTGCAAGGGTTCTGTCCGACAGTGACAATATATACTTGTGTATATTTAACTTTATATTGCAACTTTTATTTTGTTGACCTAGCTATTAAATAAAATAGATTATGTTGACCGCAAGCTAGCTAATGGTATTTGACATGTTTCTCTTTTGCACTAGTAATGGATTTCATGGTCAAGGTAACCTTAGCCTAAACGTTCAAATATTAGGCCATATCTAGATGTCATTCACAATATATCAAATATTTTCTGTGACAAAAAAAAATGTATTAAATAAAACTTACATGCATGAAATATACAAAATCAGCCGTGTTGAATTGTGAAATTTGTGGCAGGTGAATAGTTTTCTGCAGTAAATATATTTATACTATTTATAAATATCAAAGGTTTCTATATGGGTCATTTTTGACCCATGTGTGTAAAATTGATGAAGAAATACAAGAAACGTGTTTATTTATAAAGTAAGAAAGGAAAAATAAATATTACGATTTGTGAAACTCAAAATATATTTAATGAATACCTGGATTAATAAATGATAATGCATTTCTTTCAAATATTCAGTAAAGAAACATGAATACGGGCCTTTTTAGACACATTAGAAGGGTAGTGACGCACAAAAAATTTTTTTATTCGAAAAGTAAGAAAGGAAAAATTTGTAGGAAAGAAAGGATTTGTAATGATCTAAAACAAATTAATTGAGGAATAGCTGCAATACTGAATGATGAAATTAATTTTTTGCAAAGATATAAAAAATTAAATCTCAGTCAGGTCTATTTAGACCCATGATGTGCATCAAAGGATTAAGTGGTGTATGAATATTTATATATGAAATAGACTTCAACAGATGAATTTGCTCAACTTTCACAATACAACAAGACCCCAGCGTTAGCAAACATGGCATTAAAAAGTTACCATAATAAAAGTAAAAACATATAATATTGAGTTAATACTGTACATATAAAAACACAAACCAACATTCACAAGGTTATCCCATTTCTTCAAGAGTTCAAATCTCGGGTGTTTCTCAACGAGATGCCACACAATGTTGATGACAACATGCTAACCACTGGAATCTACATAAATATCTATGATGCAAACACTCATTTTTGATAACATTGACTTACCATCTAATCAAATTCCAAAGAATTCAATGTAGTCATACCCTACTTCGTTTTTCTTGTTGATTGACTTGGAAATCTTCACAAATGAAGTAAAATGGGAATACTGACTTCAAAACAGCAAAACTAAAGTTTCTTTTTGATGTCTGTTTTTCCCTGCCTTTGTCCTTTGGTGCGCTGGTGCAGTCTGTGTTTACTTAAACACCATCTCCATGGAAACGCAATTGTCAGTCATCTGAACTAAACTAGGATTCAGTGCACTGAGAGAAACAGACATGAGAATAAAGATGGAACCAAAACTACACAATCATGAGGAACATAAACTTATAGACTTATATACTTGCTATTGGCATATGACCACCCTCATATTAGGCAATGATTTGATAAAACATTTTCAGATTAATACTACCATTTTCTCATCCAGAACCTGAAATGTCACTTATTGTTCCAGGTTACAAGCTGAATTATTTGCTTCCTGAGCATTGTGCCTGGCTTTGAATAGAAAATTCGATACAGACTTCAAAATTATATAGGTCGTCGTCCAGATAAACCGGGTCAGAAAGACTTTTGTCATTCTGACAGTGTTAGGCATACTGAAAAAGAGATTTTCTCATTCACACTTTTAGGGACTTTCATCACTTTTTGCTCTCTCTCCTCGTTCTCCATTAACCATGAAAACCATCCTGAGCTCTGTTATACATAGAGCATGTCTTTTTCAGACTATTGCGGTCTCTATCCAAGGAGGACTTTAATATCATGAAATATGCATGAAATGCATGGGAAAACAGCAGAGTTGTACAGACTGAAACATATCAATGTGACAAAATAAATTATGGTTTATCATTTCCTTGCAAATATATGAGGAAATTCCTATTTCAATTGTGACCTGGAAGAAGCATCGTATGCCGTATCATTTTCTACATCATAGAAAGTGAATAAAAGCATTTCAATTACATGTCTGAGAAGTTTGTTATTAGGTACATAGTATATACAATGCATGATTTTTAGGTCAGAAATAGAAAACTGACTATATTTAACTGAATTTGAATGATCTCCAAGCGGGTTTTCTGACAAATGAAGAAGCAAAATGGTTGATATCATCAGCTGAAATAAAACACCAGTCACAAACTTATACACTTTGATTATAACTTACAAAGAATGGTGTAAATTTGCCACCTCATTGCTCGGATTGAGTGTTGTTGTTACACTTATGTATCCATAGGGGGCACTGGTCACAGCCTGTGCGGACGACACGCTGCATCTCTGGAATTTACGACAGCGACGTCCGGCTATCCTACACTCTCTCAAATTCAACAGAGAGCGGTGAGTATAGCCATTAATATAACATACTCGGTTACTAATAGCGCTTTTCCACTGCATGGTACAGCTCGGTTCGGCTCAGTACGGTTCGACTCGGCGCGGAACAGTTCGCATCGCTTCGCCTCGCTTCGCTTTTCCACTGCGTGGTACGACTCGACTCGGTACGGATCGGTTCGGTTCGCTTTAGCTCGGTTGATTTTCCACTGCAGTAGTGGGTGGGACTGATCGTTATTTGCACGCGCCTCTACTGTCATGACATCATCTTAAACACGCCACATTTTCAAACCCACAACACAGGAACAATGGAGCCTATCGAGGGGATGGTGTTCCTGATTCTCGGCATGTGGATGTTTTTAACTGCTAGATGGAAAAATGTAAGGTTAAGTAACCTCGGTTCCCCCTAGAAGAGAAAAGTGCGGCTTATTTTTGACATTGAAAGTGAGAATCCATCAGAATATTTGTTGATGTTCTTCTCCAGAAAATGCAATGGACATAGTCCAGTATGTATTAAATAAAAATATCACATCCATCATAAAATGTAGCATTAACCTTATACTGTGCAACCCTACATTTGGCACTAACTTACGTTTTAAAACTTAAGACTGCCGTCTTAAAACTTTTGAACTCATTTCGATTTTCATGTGGTCTTTTTTCCTTTTATGTATAATATTTATTTATACATAATACTGTATATTATTTTAATTTGTAATATTGTATAATTGTTATGTATAATTATACAAGTACATAATACATACTTTTAAGTTGAAATATTTTTTTAAAGTAATGTCCCTTATAATTTAATATTTTAAATAATAGTTGAAGAGTGTGTGTGTATATATATATACTCTTCAACTGTGAGTGATGGAATTTAAACAAAAATCCAGAAAATTACATTGTATGATTTTTAAGTATTTAATTTGCATTTTATTGCATGACAAAAGTATTTGATCACCTAAAACCAATAACAATTCCGGCTCTCACAGACCTGCTAGTTTCTCTTTAAGAAGCCCTCCTGTTCTCCACTCATTACCTATATTAACTACACCTGTTTGAACCATTTACCTGTATAAAAGACACCTGTCCACACACTCAATCAAACAGACTCCAACCTCTCCACAATTGCCAAGACCAGAGAATGTAAGGATTTCAGGGATAAAATTACTTCATTTAAGGACATCAGGGATAAAATTGTAGACCTGCACAAGGCTGGGATGGGTTACAGGACAAATAGGCAAGCAGCTTGGTGTGAAGGCAACAACAGTTGGCACAATCATTAGAAAATGTAAGAAGTTCAAGATGATGTCAATTTCCCTCGGTCTGGGGCTCCATGCAAGATCTCGTCTCATGGGGCATCATTGATCATGAAGAAGGTGAGGGATCATCCCATAACTACATGGAAGGACCTGGTCAATGACCTGAACAGAGCTGGGACCACAGTCTCAAAGAAAACCATTTGTAACACTAAGCCGTCAAGGATTGGAGCACACCCGAGGCCCCCCCTGCTCAAGCCAAGTGCATGTCCAGGCCCTAACCATCTGGATGATCCAGAGGAGGAATGGGAGAAGGTCATGTGTTCCGATGAGACAAAAATAGAGCTTTTTTGTCTAAACTTGCTGTGTTTGGAGGAAGAAGAAGGGGGATGAGTACAACCCCAAGAACACCATCCCAACAATGAAGCATGGAGGTGGAAACATCATTCATTGGGGATGGTTTTCTGGTACGACTGCACCGTATTGAGGGGAGGATGGATCATGGGGCCATGTATCGTGAGATCTTGGCCAACAACCTCCTTTTCTCAGTAAGAGCATTGAAGATGGGTCGTGGCTGGGTCTTCCAGCATGACATGACCCGAAACACACAGCCAGGACAACTAAGGAGTGGCTCTGTAAGAAGCATCTCAAGCTCCTGGAGTGGCCTAACCAGTCTCCAGACCTGAACCCAATAGAAAATCTTTGGATGGGAGGCTGAAAGTCCGTATTGCCCAGCGACAGCCCCAAAACCTGAAGGATCTGCAGAAGGTCTGTATAGACCATTTCACAAGATGTAAACAACACTGGTCCAGAAGCACTTCCTGTTTCAGTTTTTTAACACTACATAAAAGCTGGGACAAAATGCAACCAACAGAACATTTAAAACTGAATCAAAAAGTTAAACAAACATCTTTAAGATGTTTTCTTTACATGTGAAATAAAGAAAACAGTTACAAACTAAAACAGGAAGTGCTTCTGGACCAGTGTTGTTTACATCTTGGTCTATAGATGAGCGAGCCAAAATACCTGCTGCAGTGTGTGCAAACCTGGCCAAGAACTACAGGATACATATGATCTCTGTAACTGCAAACAAAGGTTTCTGTGCCAAATATTAAGGTCTGCTGTTATGATGTTACAAATACTTGTCATTCAATAAAATGCAAATGAATTACTTAAATATCATATGATGTGATTTTCAGAATTTTTGTTTTAGATTCCATTACTCAGTTGAAGAGTACATATCTATGATAAAAATTACAGACTTCTACATGCTATGTAAGTGGGAAAACCTGCAAAAAACATGCTTACTCCCCCCTGTCTATATATATATATATATATAAATGAGTCAGGGTGAGCTCTAATAAATGTCGCTCTCATTCAAAGGTATGAAATGTTATGGTTGCATTATGGGCAACCTTAATGCACAAGCTTCTTGTAATTATAAAGAAGTAAAGAAACCTTTCTGGAAGTCATAACAGAAAAACTGATGAATTCTGCACAAACAGAAAGACCTTGAGTGAATTGAAGGGAAAGTCATGAACAGCTTTTCTTTTTTATATATATATTTGTTCCCTTCCCACCTAATCATTTAGAGTGAAGTGAGAAGACCTTGTCCAAATGTGGCTTATTGCTGTGGAAAAGGAAATAAAAAACAAAACAAATTTTTTGTAATATTTGAACCAGAGATAAATATAACTGACTCACCCTCAACTGAAATGCATGTGATAGCAGACAGACAATGAATAATGAATTATGATGATTTCACATTATAGCAGCATGATCATTTCAGTCGGATTTTAACAATTTTTGTGTCACGTCTTACAATGTAATCAGGCTATCGTGAGCTTAGAATTATAAGGTTCTATCTCCGTTTAGGGTAGTCTTGAGATATTGAGCATCAAAGTTTTTACATCCCAGCTTGCAAAACTGTTATGTAGTATAATCTTCTATTATAGCTTTATCTATTATTATTATTATTTATTTATTTTTTTACAAAAATGACACCACACAGGCATTAATAAACACCTATTGGATCAGATTATGTCAAACTCAATTTCGACCAAAAGTGGAGATAGAACCTTATAATTCTAAGCTCACGCTATATTTGATCTGACAGTAAACTTGTAGCTTGTATGAGAGTATGATAGAGGTGGTAGAATTATATACAAATAGGGTGTTTATATTAAAATCACAAAGACACAGCAGCAAAAAAGGTTTAATTGCCAGAGTCAGAGAGAAGGTGGAAATCGGTCATGAGAAAAGAAAATTGGCTGTTTTTGACTCGAGTATCCTTGAGGCAAAACAGCTAAATGACAAAATGCTCTGTGACATTTTGTAGCTCACATAAGTCCAGAGGATGCCAAATGAAAATTCAATGTGTTGTCTTTCCACATTTCTGTTAAGTTAGCGTCTTCATAACATCCAGTGAATGATGATTTTTTTCAGACTACTGTATATCTAGCAAACATGTACATTAGCTGCTTTCTAATGTGTTTGCATTGTGATGCCAGGGGCGGTGTGTATCATTTAGCTAGCAATGTTGTCAGCTGTGCTCTACATGCCTTCCTCTGAATGAAATCAGCATGGCAATGCATGCGTTTGCATGTATGTGTGAAAGAAGAAAATATTTATTACATGTATTTTTTTTTTTGATGCCATGATTAATGTAAAAAAAAATGATGTTAAGATAAAAACCAAAAACATCTAAAATATATAATACATTTAATTTCTATTTAAAATTAAATTAATTTTAAGGATATATTGATAAATTAAATCTAGAAAGCCTAAAAAAACAAGTGTGTGAACGTAGTAGAGCCGCAGTAGATCGCGTTTGAAAAACAATTAAAACTTAATAGTGGACAAATGCTAAAGAGAGCGGAATGGAGGTACGCAGCAAGCTAACAGACTCGATTAAAAGGACAGGAAAAATTATACATCAGTGCATGTGCAATCGCTGAAAACCACTGAGTACTGTCACTAAAAAACAATCTTTTACTGCTGCTGTTATTTACTGCCTTTATATTTAGTGCTTCACTTTGTAAGCACAGTTTTAATTTAACCTATTTCTGCAGCAGCGCTATTTTAATTCATCACTTATGTTGCAAGTGAACTGATTGTGCAACCTGATGCTCGAGACCAAATAGACCTAGTGGGGCGGTCCTGAAGTTAGTAAACGTAGCTTTTTACAAAGTAGCATTACATTAGACCATACAATTTTCACATCTTCATATAATGAGGATATACAGTACAGTTTTTGCTTACCATGCTGATGTTTCATTCGTGACACTAACGTGTTAGTGCATCACTGTGGTACTTCCATGCCACACAAGCTCATTAACTTGCAGGTTACAGTCTTTTTCTTCTGCCATGCCTTAGGTGACTTTGGGCGCACACTTTTTTTCTGCCGCCGATTGTTCTGTACTCTCTGCCATTTTGCATGTGACTGTTGTCATGAAAGTGACGTCATCAGTAAACGCTCCCCTGACAACCCGGTCTCATCCCAAATCGTCATATAACTGACGTTTTGGGACGTCTTTTGACCATACGTCAATATTCGCCTTTTTAGGGCCCCCTTAAACGTCGGTAGATGAGGTTATGGGATCCTAACTCTACCCCATACCTAAACTTAACCCTAAACCTAACCCGTCACCTAACTGACGTTAAAGGTAAAGCGTCAGTTGTATGACGGCCCGGGATCGCCATCTACCGACGTTTAAGGGGGCCCTAAAAAGGCGGATATTGACGTATGGTCAAAATACGTCCCAAAACGTCAGTTATATGACGATTTGGGATGAGACTGTGTTACCCCTGACGTGAGCAGCCCAACTAATCGATAATGACATTCGTTGACACCGATTTTCATAATCGATTATTATCGATTAGTTGTTGCAGCCCTACTCTGAAGTTGATGTAAAATTGATTGTTTTTGTTGCCGTCACTGCATTTCAGGCATGAACGAGGAGAGAAAAGATCTAAATTTAGCACTTTATTATAAGCGAATACAAAAAAAGATAATCCACGAGAGAAATGACAAGAAGATCGCAGCAGTAAACACGCGACAGCATTAGCAATAGTGATGGGTCGGTCATGAACGATTCGTTAATTTTGAATAAATCTTTAATATGACTCGGGACTACCGTTTTTATCTCAAAGAGTGATTCGTTCATTTTGTAATGACCTATAGGTTCTGTACTGTAAACAGAAATTATTAGTTAATCTCTCGAATCTTCGGGTTCGGGTCAGAGTCTTGCTTTCTTCCTGTCAGTCTCTTTTGTCAGTTAGCCTGCTGCGTTTTTGGACTCAAATTATAGCTTTTTTTTTGTTTGAATTAATGATTTTTTAGAATTTCTGTCATGGTTCTTTTCCATATGAATGTGGTACTAAATAGTTGTTCATTCTTTTAAACTTTATCTATGATGGGGAAAATCACTTTGATAAAGATACCAATGTACAGCCTAATAACAATATGCACTTACGTGACATAAAACCGAACGACTCGAACCCAAAGACTCAAAAGATGAACTAATCAGTTCTGTATCTGGTACCGACTGCATAGCTCAGCGTATGTGGCTTTCACAGGATGTATGAACGACTCAAACCCGAAGTCGATAGACTCAACTTGAACTAATCAATTCTGTATCCGGTACTACAGACTACATAGCTCAAAGTATGAGGATGTCACAGAATAAATGAACGACTAAGATCGGGAGGTGAGTTAAACTAACAGACAGCATAGCTGTTCTGAAGACCCAGATAAATGAATTAATCCTTTCTGTTTCTCATAATTTTGCCTTTTCCTTGCATTGCAATGTTTTTGTTATTCTAAATGAGAGCAACATTTGATTTGTTTGAGGAATGTGGCTATTAACATGTAATATTTTAAATACATTCTGCTGAAATTAACGAAATGTCTTGAAAAATTTGTTCATTTTGATGAACGAGATTCAAGATCTGAATCGGTAAAATCCGAACTTCCCTACTAATTAGCAACACAAGACAAAAAACTGAACAAACTAAGGGCTATGCATAGGGTTATGTGAACTAAACTAGAAACAGGTGTACAACATAATCCTATAATTCTAATTCCTATAGAAACAAACTTGCAAACAGAACAAAGGAAACACAAGAAATAATGATATACAAACTAAGAGTCCATCAAAACGAAACAGAAAACCAACACTGAACACGATAGTTTCAAATCAATACATTAATAATATACATGACATTGTCTATCCAGACTTGTATGAAACCACACTTCATGTATGAATACCTATAAATGCTACTAAAGAGATTTTGTTGTGTCAGTAAATTTGAAAGGTAGACTGCATATTTCAGGTTGCTCCCCTGATGCTTTTTTTATTGTTTACAGAGAGCCTTGGGCTGTCACGCGGGATGGTTGTTTCTCAGAACTCTTATTTTAGTGATAGCTCAGCCCATTCTCACCCCCAAGGCGTCACTTAAGTGGACATTTGGACATGCTTCAATATCTGACGCTTTAGGCAGCCTTTAGCGTCAGTTAGATGACGCCCTAGGATCGCGTGTACCCTACCCCCACCCCACACCTAAACCTAACCGCGTCCTCTAACTGACGCTTTCCTTTAGCGTCAGTTAGATGACGCCGTAGAATCGCGTCATGTAAGTGACGCTAAAGGGCGCCTAAAACGTCAAATATTGAAGCATGGTCAAAGGTGACGCCTTGGGGTGAGAATGCGTTGGATATCTGCAAGGTAGAAGGGACATTTCATGTGTGGTTTACATGCATGAGTGGTCTGACAGGCTATTTAAGCTGTTTTGAATGGAATTGATGGCACAAATTTGCTGTCAATAAGTTGTTTTTTTTCTTTAAAGAAATTGATATTTTTAGTCAGTAAGTATGCATGCATCTAGATGTTGACAGTAAAGTCTTTGTTACAACAATTTTCCATTTCAAATAAACAGATTGCTCGTGAAGTTCTTATTCATCAAAGAATCCTGAAAATAAATGTAACATGTTTTCCACAAACATATTAAGCAGCATTCAACATGACTTTTCAACATTCTTAAAAATAAGCAAAGTTCTTCAGCCACAAATCAGCATATTATAATCATTTCTGAAAGATGATGTAACACTGAAGACTGGACTAATGAAGCTGAAAATGCATCCCATACATAAATTACTTTATAAAATATATAGAGAACACTTATTCTTTTATATAAAAAGCTGTTATATTACATTGTAATAATATTTCACAATATGCCTGTTTTGACTGTATTTTGAATCAAATAAATAAATCCTTGGTGAACATAAACTACTTTCAAAACCATTAAAAAAATCTTACTGACCCCAACATTGTAATGGTAGTGTAATTGACCATTGTTATCTTTTACATTGATCTTTTTCCATGTGGAGTTTTATGATCGATTATAGTACTCAGAAACCGCATCAGCCACATGGGACAAAATCATTAGATCGGCATCAAACTGAGAAGCCTGATAAGGAGTGTCATAGAGCATATTGTGCAACAGAACTGAAATATTGCATTCAAATTATTGTTAAAGATGGGGCTACCCTAGTTCATACTCATCTAAAACATAAAAGCTTATGAATAGCAGTACAAGGTGGTATGTGATACAGGTTCTTTTTACGTGCTGTGTTTTCTGGGTATGATTATGTTCATCACCGCAACAAACAAAGTCATGCTTTCGCCCTCCACGACAGTTTCACTCACATCAACAAGGATTTTTTTCTTATGTATGTGCTTTCACCCTAAAGTGTTTTATATTTGGCTTTATTAAAATTATGCAAATTCACATGTAATGAGAAATGCTTTCTCAGATCAGCAGGTGCCTGTCTGAGTGTGTGTGCGTGCACGGTTGGGTGCATACTTTTGTGCACGGCTATGTCAGATGACAGAGATTTTCAGCTCAGCAGGGTCAGGAGACAGGCTCTGGGGGGCTATAAGCCTGATTCAAGACACCCAGCATGCTTGTCTGATACAAAAAACAAGGCACTTTGCATCACAGAAAGAACAGAAATTTGTAGTCCTTCAATATTTTAGCTGATCAATTAAGTTGAGGCATTTTTGGCCCAAAACACACAGTATGCAAGCACAAAAGCTTATATTTAGGGGTACGTTTTTTTATTTTTGTTTTCTCTCTAATCGCTGAATTTCAGTATCATTACTCCAGTCTTTAGTGTCACATAATCCTTCAGACATTATTCTAATATGCTATAAAATAAGCTAATATTTTATAGCATATTAGAATAATGTCTGAAGGATTATGTGACACTATGCTAATATGCTAATAATAAAATACAGTATTTTTTTCAGGATTCTTTGCTTTTAGGAAGTTCGAAATAAATATTTTATAACATTATTCATTTAATGCATCTAATTTTAGAAAATTAGAAATTTCACACTGACCCTAAACCTTTGAACGACAGTTTACAGCACACATTTAAAATGTACACTTTCTCTTTTTCTAAGAAACTGAACAAAAATATGAATGACTCTAATTTTGTCTAATTTGACGTGTTCATCTTACCCACAGAACCTGCAAAAGAGCATTTTGGAACAGTTGCTCCCTAAAAGCCCTTAACACCATGACAGTCATTTTCTCATCTGGGCTTACAATGCGTTGCAATCAGAAACGAGTAAACACACGGTAGCATGGCCAGGTGCCCCATTAGCATTCTAACCCTGACAAGTTTAGCTGTCTGTCCAGCATCTCGCAACCTTCATTTCCAATCATCCCGATTGTCTGAGGACCCCGGGGCCTTGAGGCGAGGAAAACAGAGAGGGATGTAATGAGTGTGGACAGCAGTGAATTACCGTGTGCTGGTCTTTATTTTCTAGTTAACCTGCTTATAAGGATGATGGATGATGCCACTGGATAGATTCCAGCGTGATGTCTCAAACAGACCCTTAGTTATGTGATAGTTTTATTGATCATTTTCATAATTACTTATAATTTAAGGAATGAAGTTACCAAACCTTAAATGAGTAGTTCACTTTTTAACAAAAACTTTTGCTGATAATTTACTCACTCACCCCATGTCATCCAAGATGTCCATGTCTTTCTTTCTTCAGTCGAAAAGAAATAAAGGTTTTTGATGAAAACAATCCAGCTGGATTTTTGTCCATATAATGCACTTTAATGGGAACCAAATGTTTCAAGGTCCAATAGACAGTTTCAGTGCAAACTGCAAACCGTTCAAAGGGCTTTAAACGATTCCAGACGATGAATAAGGGTCTTATCAAGTGTAACGATCGCTCATTTAAAAAAAAAGCTTATTTTATAAGCTCAAATGTTCGCCTTGCTGTTCTGTGATGCATTTTCATGACTTTCCTGTTCGAACATGTTCATCAAGATGAACGGATCTTTTTTCGAGTCATTTGGTTCATTCAACAAACGAAATGAATGAATTGACTCGGAAAAAGATTTGTTCATTTTGATGAACGAGTTCGTACAAACGCGCATCATAGAACTGAGCAAGGCGAGTGTTTGAGCTTATAAAACTTAAACTTTATTTTTTTATTTTTTTAAAAATGATCGATCGTTTCGCTTGATAAGACCCTTATTCATCGTCTGGAATCATATGAAGCCATTTGAACAGTTTGCAGTTTGCACTGAAACTGTCTTTTGGACCTTGAACCGTTTGGTTCCCATTAAAGTGCATTATATGGAGAAAAATGCTGGAATGTTTTTATCAAAAACCTTAATTTCTTTTCGACTGAAGAAAGAAAGACATGGACATCTTGGATGACCTGGGGGTGAGTAAATTATCAGCAAAAGTTTTTTTGAAAAGTGAACTACTTGTCTTGTCACCCTCTTCCATTTTGATTGAACAAGGTAGTCTCGTCCAAAACTTAACAATGGTTGAGCCAGAATATGAAATGTTGTTAGGCATTTTCCACACTTATGCCTTTTCATTCGAAAAAACATCTTTTCTCTCCATTTTGGCCTTCTGTCCACTCTGAGACGGCGTGTTTGTCCTGCAAAAACTGAGCTTTTATCGCAAGTGGATAAATTTGAAAACGGCGTTTTGGCGTTATAGTGTGGACTGTGAAAACTGAAGTATTTTATAACAATGACACATGTTTAGTCATGTGATGTATATTGGACCGATAAATACTGTATCTGTTTATAATCCTATTTTGCCTGTTGTGTTATAT
This sequence comes from Pimephales promelas, assembly GCF_016745375.1. The sequence goes on along the minus strand of NW_024121266.1, from coordinate 6,074,996 downwards.
TCACTTTCTCACTGTTCATATCGCATTCCTGTAAATATGGCAGAAAATATACTTGTAATTGAGGTCATGGGGCAAAATATGAGGGCAATTGCGTTTTAGAATGTAGAGCATAGCCTATAGTGGAGACCTCCTGGACACATCAGTAAGTGGTGAGACAATTTGCTAAATAAAAAGATGATGCCAGAAGAATAGCACGAGAGCATTATGTCTGTTCCCTCTGGATCATATCAGTGAGCTTTTATGAGCTTTTACGCATGCACATAATGGTGAATTTAATCCATTTAATCAGTGTGAATGAAAAACTTTTGCAAAATGCTAGTGTGGACGGAGAGCATTTTGAAACGAAAATGCCATTTTCAAATGTATCTGGATTAGAGAGGGACAGTTAACCACGGAAAATCTTTATAATATATGAACAGTCACAAATAAGCTGTTGAATTATAAAATGTCATGTTAAGCATTAATAACAAGTGCACATGTTTACATGTGTATAAATATGTGGCGTGTTATTAGACGCATTCCCTGGAGAGTTTCTGTTGTGACAGTAGCAGAGATAAATCAGAGTTCTAACAGGCTGCCTAATTTTGGTAATTATTTCGCAATTAACATAGTGAGCATCATCCAAATATCTTACTATTTTAACCTTTTACACTGGAGACTAGGGAATACTATGGAAACAAACAACACACCAGCACGAGGGAATCATTTTATGTCATATACGTGGTTTGCCTGAATAGAGAAAACAGAGTCAGTCAGTCTAAGAGTCTCTTCTCATTTCATTCACGTCTCATTAGCTCTTTTGTCTTGAGGTAATCGTGTTCCAATTAATTGCTGCATCCCAAAATAAACACAAGTGTACCCAAGAGGGGCTGACGTTTGACTGGCACAAGCCTTAGAGCAGATCCAAACCAGGCAACACTCTGAACAAGTGTGACAAGTGTTACTTCCAACTGCTAAAGAAACAGAGCCACATAGAGCTATGAATCACTGCCTCTGAACATGAACGACACAGAATAGGGCTGTAAGATTTGAGCTCTGTTTAAAAAAACAATTAATCAAATTTAATGCATAATTAAATTATCATTATTCACAACCAATCAAATATTGTTTATCAATATTTTCTGACATAAACCCCCAAATGAAGATAATTGACATTAAATTGCAGGGTTACACTTTATTTCGATAGTCACTTTAGACGTTCTACTAATTGTAAGTAACTTTTCAACTACATGTCAACTAACTCTCATTAGAGTATTAGTATATTATAGTAGACTGTCAGTAGACTGTTATGGTTAGGTGTAAGGCTTCGGGTTAGGAGAATAAGTTTACTTGTAGTCGCCAAGTTACTTGTAGTCAGTTGAATGTCTGTTGGGGGGACCAACAAAATAAAGTGTTAGCAGGTATTAAGCAGACAGTCTACTAATACTCTAATGACAGTTAGTTGACATGTAGTTGAAAAGTTAGTTATAATTAGTAGAATGTCTAAAGTGGACTTGTCACAGAGCTACCCTCAGTTCTTTGTGACCCCTGGTTAGCTCTTCCACAAAACACAGGAAGACATACTTGGTTTTTAAAGACTCTTTATTTACCTTAGTGTACCAACAACATGAGAGATGGATTGTCCACACAAATGTATTCACAACTGTACTGTTGTGTCTCAGACTGGCCACCTGACCACTAATCCTGAGGACATTTAACGTTTGTTGCAGACTGTTGATTGTCACCTGGAGCAGCATACAGGGTGGTGGCCATCTTGAATTGGGTAAAAGACTGGAATGGACTTTTCTTATGTTTTTTTATACCTGTGCTGTGTTGCATCATGGGAAGTGGGAGATACCAAGTATGGTGTTAAGGGAAGGGGAATTGGGATGTTAATGTGAACTTCTTTTAATTATTGTTGAAATTTAGTGAAGTTGTGCTGTTATTTAACTTTGTGTGGTGAAGAAAATGAAGTTACTTGATCACATATTTTTAATTGATATTTATTAGCTGTTCATGATCTTTATTACTTCCCCATGTGATTATTGGTGAGAAATGGTTGCCCCTAGGGGTATAAATTCTCACAGAAAGAAGTGATCAGGAGGGTAAAGACTGTTGGTAGTGAATGCTGTATCAACTGACTGCTGTGATTGAAGTAGTAGGCCTGATGCAAGGCTGTTTTTGGTATATTGACTTTATTTTTTTTCACCACACAAAGTTAAATAACAGCACAACTTCACTAAATTTCAACAATAATTAAAAGAAGTTCACATTAACATCCCAATTCCCCTTCCCTTAACACCATACTTGGTATCTCCCACTTCCCATGATGCAACACAGCACAGGTATAAAAAACATAAGAAAAGTCCATTCTAGTCTTTTACCCAATTCAAGATGGCCACCACCCTGTATGCTGCTCCAGGTGACACTCAACAGTCTGCAACAAACGTTAAATGTCCTCAGGATTAGTGCTCAGGTGGCCAGTCTAAAACACAACAGTACAGTTGTGAATACATTTGTGTGGACAATCCATCTCTCATGTTGCTGGTACACTAAGGTAAATAAAGAGTCTTTAAAAACCAAGTATGTGTTTCTGTGTTTTGTGGAAGAGCTAACCAGGGGTCACAAAGAACTGAGGGTAGCTCTGTGACCGGACTATCGAAATAAAGTGTTACCAATTGCATTGTATAGAGTTTACAAAATGTGTCTTTTAGATGTCAATAAATTGTTAATTTCCATATTACTGAATGTAAGAATGTTTTCACGGACGTACAGGACACAGCAAATCATTTAAAGTAAACCGTGTGAGGTAGATTTAGGGTTTATTTCACACATCGTCCTCGTATTCCCTCTGTGGTGTTTTCTAATTGTTGGTCTATGTAAATGTGTGCTATAAACCAACAAATGTGTTTGTTGGTACTTTGGATGGAAGAGGATGAACTGCCCTTAAATTTGGTTTAGCAAGGCATATTTCTTGTGGGATTGCCACAAGTAATTACATTCTTTTTAAGACATAATAATATTTTTTTAATAATAACTGCAGTAAAGTTAACACAGTAAAGATTTGGTATTTTTGTCGTTATGCTTCCAATTTGAACAGTGATGGGATAAATGTTATAAACATCTCATAGTGCTGCTCCTAGCACAACCTAAAAGAAAAGGCATAAAGGCATACTTTTTTCTATTCAGCCAAAGGTTTTCTTTAAAGGATTCAAGTGTTTTTTGAAGCCTGTGTAGCCCGGTGAGCCCTTGAGCCCTAAATTCACTAAATTACTGTTGGAAAGAAATGTTTATTTACATTTATCAATCTGTGTATTTTACTTATTCTGTGCCTTTACAGTGTTTTCAGATGTCTGTATATAGTTAAATATTTGTATATAATATTATTTAATGTTTAATGTTTTATTTACGTACTCACGTATGACGCAATGAAGGGGCGTGGTGTGGTGAAGGAGGAAGAAAGAGAGAAGACGAGTCGGAGGAGAAAAGACGATTGTAGAGGCTGAATAAAGGGATTTTCACACGATAATCCTGTAATTACAGACTGAATCCGTCATTAGTATTTGTATTTGGCTAGTAATAACTTTATTTAGCAGTTATTGGTGATATTCGTCATGGATTTCACTCAGCACGTTTACTCCATGCGGTCGTGCGGTGATTAGCACGAGGGACGAGCCGGATCAGATTCATCAGAGTGGAGGCCGACCAGATAGCGCTCCAGGTGACCGGAAAAGCCTGGAGTTCCTCTGGCAACGAGGGATAGATCGCCACAACAGATAGCGCTCCAGGTGACCGGAAAAGCCTGGAGTTCCTCTGTTGCCTCGCGGGAGAGAAAGACAGCCGCTCGGGTGAGCCAACGCCACGACATCATCATCATCGTCGCGGGACCCGTCGCGTTCTGGAAAACATCAGGCCTGCAACGTTGGGTGTGTGTGTGAGTGAGAGCGTGATTGTGGGCCCACTTAAGTGAGTTTAATCTAAGTTACTGATTATTCATTGGGTTTATTTCCAATTGGAAGACTGTGTTATTGAGTTGTGCATTCATATCTTTCAGGGAGTTTAACACTTGTGAAGTGTTGGGTTTATTTCAACAAATTGTAACTCATTGAAAAGGATTTAATTTGATATTTTATTTTATTTTATTTTGAAAGAGTGTGTTTTCCCATTTTTATTACTTTTCACATTGCTTTATTTTATTTATTGATTTAGTCAAATATATATAAAGACTCATCAAACCAGTATTGGATTCAATAGTCTTTATTGCTGCTGAAGGGAATGGTAAATACATTTGATTATCCCAGGTAATCAAAACAGTGAAACATCTATTTACCCAGGCCCCAGCTTTAACGTAGCGGGTATCATTACTGGGGTTACATAAATTGGAGGCACCGCTGGGATTCCATTTCCCTTATTACTACAGCAGCATTAATTGAGAAAAAAAAAAAGTTTCTAGTACAAAGTAACAGTTTAGCTCTAGCTATGGCTCATTCGCAGACTCCTTTCTCAGTCCCTGACTTAAAAAGTTGGTGTCGAGGTGAAGGCATCGATCCAGATTATGCCATCATTGTGAGTGGAATTCCAGAAGAGACGGATGTTTCTAAAATTGAAGAGACTATGCATTCTATTAAAGCCCTTGGAAGAGTCAGGGTAAGAGGACGGATGTATAGCCAATCATCTCAGTCTCTGATAGTGCTCTGTGAATGTCGTGAGAAGGTGCCTGCAGAGAGACTCCCTCTGGATGTATTGCCTGCTGATGGATCAGACCCATGGATCCTGAGTGCTAAGGGAATGGAGGGTAGTGACGCAGGTTCACCTAACTTGTTAAATGCTTCAACGCCTGAGTCTATCATCAGGGCAGTGGGTGAATTGCTTGCTAAAACCACCAAAACCTCAAGTGATAACAGTTCCTTCAGACGGCTGAGAACCTTTTCAGGTATCACTCCCCTTCCTGCTGGAGAGGATAATTTAGAGAATTGGATGGAACAAGCAATGCTCATGATTGAGGAAAGTGATCGTTCCGAAAAAGAAAAGAAGTTAAGGATTGTGGAGAGTTTGCGTGGACCAGCCTTGGAGATTATTCAAGCAGTAAGGTTTACCAATGCTGAAGCATCTCCAAAAGAGTACTTAACAGCTATAGAAAGTGCTTTTGGGAGCTCAGAGTCTGGTGAAGATCTGTATTTCAAGTTCAGAGCACTACGGCAACGTCATGGAGAATGCTTGTCGGATTTCCTGAGGAGGCTGGAGAAAATCTTAATCAGAGTTGTACAAAAGGGAGGGCTATCTGCCCAGTCTGCTGGAAAAGCCCGTCTGGAGCAACTCATTAGAGGAGCAACCCAGTCTGACATTTTGCTGCTTCAGTTACGGATAAGGGAACGTAAGAGTAACCCACCTGATTTCCTAGATCTGCTACAGGAGATTCGGGAAGAGGAGGTACGAGAAGCTGAAAGACAAAGGTCTAATCCAACAGTTCGTCAAGTGCAAGTTGGAAGTGAAAATAACAAAACCCCATTCTTTCAAGAGCTCGCAACTGAGATCAAAGACTTACAAACTATGGTGGCAGAGTTAACCGTTAAGTCAAAGGATGATGCGATTTCTGAAAAGGAACCAAAAAACCCGCCATCATTGAAGTTAACGGATGAAAGTTGTGAAGTACAAGCTTTGAAGAAAGAAGTGAAAAAACTTAGACAACAAGTGAAAGTGATGGCTGTGCAATCGACACCTAAAGCGGAGAAAGAAACTACTGCAGAGAGAAACGATGCATGTTTCGTGAAATTCACCCGATCAAAAGTACCCGGATCTTCAAAGAGCGCAGAAGATTACTTCTGCTACAGGTGTGGAGGTGACGGACACATTGCTTCCAAATGCAAAGCTCCTGTAAATGAGAAGAAAGTGATTCAGAAACTCATTCAATCTTTGCGGAAGGCTAAAGGGAAACAGAGGTGTGAGGAGGATCCTGAAGAGGAATATAACTGCTCTGTGAAGAGAAGCGCGGTTCAAGTCAAACCAACCATCAGTATCCCAGAAGGACTAGTGGGACCATCTTCCGTTATTCCGGTGAAGGTAAATGGAACGCCTTGTCAAGCTTTGCTGGATAGTGGATCAGTGGTAACCATTGTATTTGAAGAATGGTATAACCAACACCTGGCTGATACTCCGATTCACCCTATTTCTGGACTAGCTGTCTGGGGCTTGAGTGATTCCAGTTTTCCATATCGTGGCTATGTGGAAGTAGAGCTGCAATTTCCGGAGAAGTTGACAGGAGTGCAACAGTCCATCAGTGTACTGGCATTAGTGTGTCCAGAGCCTCATGGACCCAAACAGGTTCCATTACTCATTGGTACCAATGCTAGTATGTTCCAACGGTTGGCACAGCTTTGTAAAGAGTCTTCTGGAGTAGACATTGTTCGTACGATGCCAGTAAATCTTCAGAAATCAAAGACGTTCAGAATGGAAGCCAGAGAACAGAGAAACGCAGAAGATGCTGTGGCAGAAATCCAATGGTCAGGTCCAGGCCCACTCCGTATTCCACCAAGGAGTGAGTGTCAAGCTACATGCAAAGTCAAGGTGATGCAATCCATTGACAAGAGCATTTTAGTTGTTGATCAACCGTCAACTTCTAGTAGTCCTGCTGAGATACTAGTAAAGCCTACTATCGTTCCCTCATCAGCGATCCAAGTGAACCGATTTCCTGTGTTACTGAGGAATGTTTCGCAGAAGGAAGTTTGTATTCCTATGGGTTCTGTGGTGGCGCACGGTTTTACCACCGAAGTGGCTACTACTGTGGAGAAAGACCATTCAGCAAAGTCATCACCTGTAGATCCATGCTTGTTTAATTTCGGAGATTCACCGATTCCACAACATTGGAGGGATAGGCTATCTCAAAAACTGGCAGAGAGAACTAATGTATTTTCGCTCCATGAATGGGATGTGGGATGTGCGAAGGGAGTGGAACATCACATTCGGTTGAGTGACAACACCCCATTTCGAGAGAGATCCCGTAGGCTTGCGCCTGCCGACATTGATGACATACGCCGTCATCTTCATGAGTTGTTGGCCGCTGGAATTATCAAAGAGTCCAGGAGCTCATATGCTTCCCCTATTGTTGTGGCCAGGAAGAAGAACGGAACGGTGCGTATGTGTATCGACTATAGAACCCTAAATACAAGAACCATCCCAGATCAATACACTGTGCCAAGGATTGACGAAGCTTTAGATTGTCTTACGGGCAGCAGATGGTTCTCCGTTTTAGACCTGCGGAGCGGGTATTATCAGATCCAGATGGCTGATGAAGATAAGGACAAGACCGCTTTCATTTGTCCCCTTGGGTTCTATCAGTTTGAAAGGATGCCGCAAGGAATCTCTGGAGCCCCTGCTACGTTCCAGAGATTAATGGAGAAGGCCGTAGGGGATATGAATCTGCTGGAAGTACTTGTGTACTTGGACGATCTTATAGTGTTTGGCAAAACACTAGAAGAACATGAAGAACGTCTGCTAAAAGTCCTTGATAGACTTGAAGAAAGTGGATTAAAAGTTTCACTTGACAAGTGTCAGTTCTGTCAACCTCAGGTAAAATATGTGGGGCATATCATTTCTGAGAAGGGTATTGCCACTGATCCAGCAAAGGTTGAAGCTGTGACCAATTGGAAGCAACCTACTGATTTGAAATCCCTCAGATCATTCCTGGGATTTTGTGGGTACTACAGGCGATTCATAGCGAACTACTCCGCTATAGTCAGACCCCTTACTGAGCTTACCAAAGGATATCCGCCTACTCAGCATGGGAAGAGTGCTGCAAAGAACAAAGGGATGTACTACAAGGAGTCTGAAGCTTTTGGGGGTAGGTGGACAGAAGAATGTACAGAGGCATTCCAGAATATCATTCGTTGTCTTACTAACGCACCTGTCTTGGCATTTGCTGATTCAAGCAGGCCCTACGTTCTCCATGTCGACGCCAGCCTGAATGGTTTGGGAGCAGTTTTAAACCAGGAGTACCCAGAAGGCTTAAGGCCAGTAGCATTTGCCAGCCGCAAGCTGAAGTCATCTGAACAGCGTTACCCTGTCCACCAACTTGAGTTTTTAGCACTCAAGTGGGCAGTGGTAGACAAGTTTCATGATTACTTGTATGGTGCACGATTTACAGTAAGGACAGACAACAACCCACTTACTTACATCCTTACCACTGCAAAACTCAATGCAGCGGGTCATCGGTGGTTAGCTGCACTATCCACATACAACTTCAACATACAGTATAAACCTGGAAAAAACAACATCGACGCTGATGCTCTATCGCGCAACTTTTCTTCCACTACAGAAGAACAAGATTGGCAGGAAATATCACCTTCTGGTATTCAGGCCCTGTGCAAAACGATGAATACTCGACAATGTGTAGAGCAGTTGGGAGTGTCGCCTGAAGTCATACCTGAATGCTATGCCTTTCCCACCAGACTAGACGTTGGTTCTCTGGAGCATTTGAGTTCCCATGACTTAATGCAAGCTCAGGAAGAAGATCCTGCTATTTCTCCAGTGAGACATGCTGTGAAAAAAGGGCAGTTGTTTTCATTATCCAGGGACAAAGATCCTGAAGTACACTTACTACAGAAAGAGGGATCCAAACTTGAAGTAAGAAGAGGACTATTATTCCGGGTGGTACGGAGACAACAACATGAAGAATGTCTTCAACTTGTTTTACCGCAAAAGTATCGATCTATGGTCTTACAGTCCCTACATGATGAGACTGGCCATCTAGGAGTAGATAAGACCACTGCTCTAATAAAAGATCGTTTCTATTGGCCAAAGATGTCAAATGAAATTGACCAGTATGTGAAGAACTGCGGAAAGTGTATTCTTCGTAAGACACAACCCCAAAGAGCTGCCCCGTTGAATCAGATAACCAGCAATGGTCCCATGGATCTTGTTTGTATCGATTTCTTGTCTCTGGAGCCTGACTCAAAAGGAGTGTTCAACATCCTTGTAGTCACTGATCACTACACTAGGTACGCTCAAGCTTTTCCGACAAAGGACCAAAAAGCTCTCACGGTTGCCAAAGTGTTATGTGAAAGGTATTTTGTTCATTACGGATTACCAGCACGTATACACTCGGATCAGGGACGTGACTTCGAAAGCAAGTTAATTCGTGAGTTGCTGAAAACGTTGGGGATTCAGAAGTCAAGAACGACTCCATATCATCCTCAGGGGGATCCGCAGCCTGAGAGATTCAATAGAACTTTGCTGTCGATGCTTGGGACCCTTGACAAGTCTCAGAAGCAAAAGTGGAGTCAGCATGTCAGTCAACTAGTACATGCTTATAATTGTACGCGAAACGACGCAACTGGATATTCCCCCTATGTCCTCATGTTTGGACGGGAAGCAAGACTCCCAATTGATCTCTGTTTCTCTGTCTCATCTGAAGGCGAAGCCGAAAGTTACCAGCGATATGTATCTAAGCTAAGAACAGATCTAAAAAGGGCCTACCAAGTAGCTTCAGATGCTGCAGACAAGAGCCACCAGAAGAACAAAAGACTTCATGATAAAAGAGTTCGAGATCAAGTACTTGAAGAAGGAGATCGGGTTCTAATGAGAAATCTAGGAGTCGCTGGAAAGAACAAGCTGGGAAACAAATGGAGTTCCTTACCGTATGTGGTAGTTAGTAAGATGCCAAACTTACCTGTCTATCGGATAAAACCTGAGAAAGGTAAGGGACCTGTCAAGACATTGCATAGAAATCACCTTCTGCCAATCGGATACCTGGTGAGATTGCCAAAAGAGACAGAAGAAAAGAAAGTACCTCAGAGACCAGCGACAAGGTCCCAGACTCTTCAGCAACCTCTGCTCCATGAATCAGGAACAGCCGAGGTATCTGTGGAAGGAAGTTATGATGAGGATGAGTTATCCTCAGATTGCGAGGATGGGGATGCATACATACCTCAAGAAACCATGGAAGAACTTCGAAGACTACCAGAATCCCAGAATCTGAGATCTGTCCTGCAGGAAAGAAGAGTGTCTGTTCCTGTAGATAGTGAACCATTCAGGAGCTGTGAGCGGAAAGAAATATGCTCTATTGAGGATTCTGAGCCAAAGATGATGGATGATACTCTGGAAAGGGAAAGACCTGATAATGTAACAATGCAAGAAGTTGAAAGACCTAGCTCTCCGGTGGTAGAAGGGAATAACTTACCTTTTCCTGAGGAACCTGACGGTGAAGAGAATCCAAATGGTCTGGAGCCTGCTAGAGAAATTAGGTCTAAACGAGAAATAAAGCCTGTAGTAAAACTCAGTTATGATGAGTTGGGTAAATCTACAAACCGCCCAATATATACCATTACCCATGGTATGCCAGTGCACTGCAGTTTTATTTCAGAGGGTAGGAGAAGTAATTGTAACACTGTTTGGTGCCACCCTCTTGCTACTTGCCGTAAATGTAGTAGAGTACCTGAGAGGAAGAGAATTAAACACCTGTAAAGTCCCAAAAAGTTTGATGAGGACCTCAAACATTTAGAAGGGGGAGGGTGTAGCCCGGTGAGCCCTTGAGCCCTAAATTCACTAAATTACTGTTGGAAAGAAATGTTTATTTACATTTATCAATCTGTGTATTTTACTTATTCTGTGCCTTTACAGTGTTTTCAGATGTCTGTATATAGTTAAATATTTGTATATAATATTATTTAATGTTTAATGTTTTATTTACGTACTCACGTATGACGCAATGAAGGGGCGTGGTGTGGTGAAGGAGGAAGAAAGAGAGAAGACGAGTCGGAGGAGAAAAGACGATTGTAGAGGCTGAATAAAGGGATTTTCACACGATAATCCTGTAATTACAGACTGAATCCGTCATTAGTATTTGTATTTGGCTAGTAATAACTTTATTTAGCAGTTATTGGTGATATTCGTCATGGATTTCACTCAGCACGTTTACTCCATGCGGTCGTGCGGTGATTAGCACGAGGGACGAGCCGGATCAGATTCATCAGAGTGGAGGCCGACCAGATAGCGCTCCAGGTGACCGGAAAAGCCTGGAGTTCCTCTGGCAACGAGGGATAGATCGCCACAACAGATAGCGCTCCAGGTGACCGGAAAAGCCTGGAGTTCCTCTGTTGCCTCGCGGGAGAGAAAGACAGCCGCTCGGGTGAGCCAACGCCACGACATCATCATCATCGTCGCGGGACCCGTCGCGTTCTGGAAAACATCAGGCCTGCAACGTTGGGTGTGTGTGTGAGTGAGAGCGTGATTGTGGGCCCACTTAAGTGAGTTTAATCTAAGTTACTGATTATTCATTGGGTTTATTTCCAATTGGAAGACTGTGTTATTGAGTTGTGCATTCATATCTTTCAGGGAGTTTAACACTTGTGAAGTGTTGGGTTTATTTCAACAAATTGTAACTCATTGAAAAGGATTTAATTTGATATTTTATTTTATTTTATTTTGAAAGAGTGTGTTTTCCCATTTTTATTACTTTTCACATTGCTTTATTTTATTTATTGATTTAGTCAAATATATATAAAGACTCATCAAACCAGTATTGGATTCAATAGTCTTTATTGCTGCTGAAGGGAATGGTAAATACATTTGATTATCCCAGGTAATCAAAACAGTGAAACATCTATTTACCCAGGCCCCAGCTTTAACGTAGCGGGTATCATTACTGGGGTTACACCTGTGTATTTGACCATGTTTTTTTTTCTTTCTTTCTGTCTTTTTTCTTTTTTGTCAACCCCTCCTCTGTTCACATAACTCGTCTCTGTCTGGTTTGTGAAGTAATTTACAAAAGGAATTTCATGAATGTTTTTTTGCACATGCGTGTTATGGGCAAGCTTCACCAAAGGAAAGCAAACTCAAACCAACTCTAGTGATGAAGTGTGTGAAAACATCCTATCATGAGTCCCAAGCGTGCTTGTGTAATAGTCGAGAGACTAAAGAAAGCAGTGCCCCTTCACTTTGCAGCCCATCGTGCATCCAGGCCCTATATTTGTTTCATTCAGTTAATGCCTTTTTCCTCTTTAATAATCATACAAGGTCATTTTGTGCTTCATATTTCAGTTGACAGTTCATCCTTTGCTCAAAAGATGAGCAAGGGCATGTTGAAAAATATTTGAGTTGGAGCAGAACTTTAAACTTGCACATTTAATTTGGCTTGTTTAGTTTTTGCACGGTTCACTGTCTAATTACATTCTGGAAATGAGTATGTACAATAATACACATTACACTCTCATCTGTATTTAATTCTGCAGCTTTCTGAAGAAAATTGTGGCTGCAATGTAATGTGTTTGTTGTGAACATGAATAAAAACAGTTATGACTATTAGTTAGATTGGTAATTATTGACTTACTGGTTCTACTTTAACATGATGCTGACACCCTGTGTGATCTCTTATTCTCTCTTGCACAAATATAATTCCTCCATTTTCCATCTCTCTTTTAGGATCACGTTTTGTCATCTTCCGTTTCAAAGTAAATGGCTTTATGTGGGGACAGAGCGTGGAAATACACACATAGTGAACATCGAATCCTTCGTTTTGTCTGGATATGTCATCATGTGGAACAAGGCCATAGAACTGTGAGTACAAGTACAGTACATATAAAAGTTATTTTATTTTAATAGAAAAAGTCAATGCAGCTAACATGACTAATAAAGAGGTAATCAATAGAATGCCAGAGCGCCCACGCTATCAAATAATACATGTATCTTATAAAGATGATGATGTGATAATAAGACATCTGGAATATGAAACAATTATAAATGCAATTATAAATTTAAGTCTGCAATTTCATGGAGGGATATTGGAGGGTTAGCACAACTATACTCCTAAAGGAATAATTCATCCAAAAATGAGAATTTAACAGGTTTGGAACATTGCTGAGATTTGACAGCATCATTAACAACCCTCATGTCGTTCCAAACCTGTAAGAATGTCTTATGTGGAGCACCAAAGAAGATTTAATGCAGGATTTATTTAGTGCTCTTTTGCATAATAGCAAACGGTGCTGTCATACTCTGACAAGAGTAATAATAAAATGACCAGAAATAATTAATGAATGGGGGAAAAAAAATATAAATGCAATTGGAAAATAAATGATACCATCTCTTCTGTTTATATATACAGTATATATATATATATATATATATATTTTATTTTATTTTGTCAATTGAATTATGCTTCCAGAATCCATATATTGTATTTATTATTTGTTCAACTTTATGTTCCAAGTTTCTTGAATCATGACTTTTTTTTTTTGAGTGAGGACAAATACTGAAACTTGAGTCATCATTCACTGTAAATCGTTTTTTCCTTGTTTACAATGAAAGAAAGACGGTCAGTCTCACATCATATGGATCAATAGGGTGAGTAAATTAGTCTAAGTAATGACAAAATTTTCATTCTTTGTTCACATTTATTGTTTGTAAGTGTCACAATGAAATAATTTTCAAATCTTGGGGGGGCAGTGGATCAGTGGTTCTTGGTGGTTCAATACCCGGTTCCACCTGACCAAGTGTCGAGGTGTCCATGACCAAGACACACAACCCCAACCGTCGGTGTATGAATGGGTGAATGTGAGGCAAAATGTAAAGTGCTTTGGTGGCCATTGGGTCTGTGAAAGCGCTATATAAATGCAGTCCATTTACCATTTTCATTCTTTATAGATCGAAAGGGGGTATAGCCTAAACAGATCTTTCACAAAATCCACAAATGTAAACTACATCCTTGCTGAAAAATAAACAAAATGTCACTTTTAAACATGTTAAACCCCAGATGATCCCTTTTACCTGTCTGTCTACAGTTACACACTTAGACACACTGAAACACACAAACAACGGTTGGTTTGCACTCATCTACGGCTCTTTTCATGAATAAATGTGTTAGTCAACACCAACACCTCACTGCCATGAGTGATAATCTGACAAGCAAATAGCTTGTGAGTGTCTATCAAGTCTCCTTCTACACAAGAGGCTCTTGGCGGCATCCCTGCTTACAGGCATTAACATTAGCAGTAACTGTGGATGCATTTCTGAAGGACATGCAGATCTCCTATTGCCTGCTTGCGACCCACTACAAATACTTTACCCACAATCCCCTTACCTCTTCAAGTAGCTCAGTGGCACATTGAGTGTGTGCGCTAGTACATCTGTATTTTTTAAATGAGAGAACTTGATCCTTGTGTTTGATTATGCTGAAGGGCTATTTAAAGGTGCTTGATGGTAAATGCATAATTTTCTTTGCCGTTTGTGTGGTTTGACTGGTCGAGACTAGTTTTTCAAAGATGGCTCCTGCCTGTATACGCGAAGTGGCCTGTTTTTATAAAATATCTTCTTATTAAACTTTCTGTACACTAATAGTGTTCTCAATGCTTCGGTTTGCATGTAAGGACCTTCATTATGTTACCGTGTCAGTGTGGGGCTATTTTGAGCCTTGTTAGTGGTATTAACTAGCAATTTTTATTTTTCATTACTCTGTGCCCTATATACTAGCATTATAAGCGAAACAGTTTTTAGAGATAAAACTTTTTACTTTTTAATTATTATGAAAAAAAATCTCAGGAGAACGGTTAACTAGGTACCAATGTGTTATTAGACCAAAGGTTCATTTTGCGCTGGAGTTGTCCTTTGAGTGAAAAACTTAAAATGTACTTGTATCTCTGTACGTAAGAATTACAGTATTTCTCATGTCATGAGACACATCATTGTTTTTGTGGAATGCATGTGGATTGCCCAGCTGTTTGTACATGGTGCTCTCTGCCATGGCTTTCATGATAGTGCTCGCTTGTTCTACAAACCTGTCAGTTTTTAAACAAGAAAGAATCACTTTTTTCCAGTGATGTTTGAGAATAGGTAAAGATGAATGCATGCACATACTCCTGGTATTGAGAGAATTCCCCTTTAAAGAGGCAAAGTGCAGCTCATTTCAATAAATAAATATGAATAAATATGAACTCGGCCCCTGTGCGCCGACAGCAAGCGTCATCTGATGGAAATCAAGTACAAGGATGGAAGAGAAGCCCGAGATTTGTTTTTCTTCCTCTTGTCTCGAACATGAATAAGTAAGGGAGATGAAAACTGGAGAGGGATTCAACGGGGTCTGAAGGATTAACTGAGATCCTGTAACCTCACAACCTCCAACAATTCCACGCTGCGCTACACTGAAATCAGTTTCCTTCAGCCTGTATTGCTCGCTCCATCAGATCTGTTTTTCATCTTTTTTTTTTTTTTTTTTTGTGTGACATCCTTCAATTGTGCAGCTCCTCAAACCATAAGGAACTTCGCTGCATGTTGTGTGCGCTAGTCTCGATTCTGCACAGTTTATCTTAAAGCTCTGTGCCTGTTCTGAAGATATCTGAAGGGCTTGCTGAGCATGCTGGGAACCCTGATCCTAAACATAATCAGTACTCCACGGATCTGCCTCGCAGCAGTAAGCTAACGTCACGCCTACATTTCCAAGTAATCTGTTTGAGACTTTCAACATCTTTGGAAATGCCATGAAAGAATTTCATGTTCTAGGTCATGCTGCACGTTCTAAAGTGTGGATTGTCTGTTATGATGTTCAAATCTTTTTATACAAGACTGATGTTTTTACATAACTTCGCTTCTAATGATTCTCAGGAAATTTCAGACACGCGTCAGTGCCTCTCAAGCCTATTAAAGCTTTTAATGGTTTTAATTTCCCAGAATTTCCCTTCATGTTGATCCTAACTAGGTTTGTCAACCCTCATGAAGCTATAATAACAAAAAATGTGATTCTCGAAGTATGATTTAACTGATGTATGTAATCTTCCTACAAATAGATAGACAGACAGACAGATAGATGGATAGAGAGACAGACAGACACACAGCTACAACAATCAGATGCACAAGGGTAAAAATCTTATTTGTATAAAGATGTTGTACAAACATATCTATCCAGCAGAAAATACTCTTCAGTACCCTCAAGCTTTTCAAATCACCAAATTGCTACCAACCAATTTCCGGATCTTCACCATAATATCCAAAGCTATTATCCTGAATGAGATTGCTGCCACCATTGCCACGGCAACCACTGCAAGCACTGAAAGCACTTCAGTGACTCTTATCATAGCCTTTGAAGTTGGACTCAAACAGAGAGAACGCGCTCACAGCTAGCGAGCTAACGTTAGCATGCTCCTCACGTTTGCTTTCAAACGATGAGTTAACAATAAATGAGAGCTTTTGGATTTGATGACCAAATAGGATGCGAAAGACAGCCGCGCTCTAGACCGTGACTCTGATCCAGCCATGAGTCGCTGCATATGCATCTCTGAGTATTTTTTCCTGAGGCTTATGTGATCACACAGGTAGTGAGGGAAGATAACAGTGAGGGAGAAGAGGCTTGTTTTTCAGCTGATAAGCAGGGACCTCCTGTTCTCAATTTACTCTTCTGTTCTTTGTAAACATACACACACTCACTTACACATATCTTGTGCTTTTTTACTGTTAGACTAGCCCACACACACACACACACACACACACACACACCCAGCCAGACAGTGTCTCATGATGTGTTTAATTTAGTCTGTCTGCTTGCTTGAAGAGAAGCTAGGTTCGGAGGTGAGGATGTGCTTGATTGTAAGACAATGGAAAATGCTCATGAACATAAGCTTATGACTATTAATTAGTTTTTATTAATTAGAATATTGAAATTTTAAGTTGAAACCATACCAAAATCGTTAAAACCAAAATGTTAAACCACAATTTCTGTAGCACTTTTCAACTACATTTAAACTATCTCTCTTTAGTAAACTATTAGGATAGGATAAGTTGACATAGGGGAGAGTGGGCTTTTTGACTCTCAGTTTGAGTAAACCTACTTGGGGTTTAGAGTATTAATTTTTTCCCACGTTAATTTCACACGTCTAGTACAATTATGTGTTTTTATTAAAACACAATGTATACCTTTTTCTTGATATACCCCAAAAGAATGTAAGTGTAATGTGAAAACATGCCCCATAGGTGGGCTACGTTGTAACATGACCATATGACAGTTCATATGTTATCTGATCTAATCAAAAAATATGACACAAAATAAAATGTTCTCAATAAAATACAATTATTAGCCTTTTCATATAAAATAATGACTTTTTTTTAAGATTTTAAAATAAACAATTTTTTTGAGTTTGACAATAAACACCGCAAAACTATGCAGCATAGTTCAAAACATAATAATAAATCATTATTTTTTGAATACTGGCTCTGTCTTTATTCAACTTTTTCTCATGGTTTCATTGTTTCTCAAGGGCACATTGTTATGCAATGTTACAACGTTCCACATCTGCGCAACTGAGATTTAAACCCTGCTTGTGTCTCTCAACTGTAACAGATTGGAGATTAAATAAAATCAGATTTGTCTAATTTTACATAAACACAAAAAAACAGAGATGAAAAATAAACAATAAATTTACTTTTGATATGGTTAAATAAATGTTCAGTCATATCTTCCAAAGATTTCTGATTTTTTTTGTCTCTATGTAGTGTTGATATGGCATCTAGTTGCATGCGTCATGCTAGCATGTGTGGAAGTATTTAAAATAAATGTGTTATAATTAGCCCCACGTTAGGTTGTGCACTACTTGCTGAGTTCATAGTCAGTAAAATGCCTGTATGGGAACCATCAAAATAAACTGTTAGCAGATATTAAGCAGACAGACTGCTAATGGTAGTTGGAAAGTTACTTCTAGTCGTTCAGAGAGAGAAGTTAAATGGCCTGCTCTGTGTTCTTCTAGATAGAGATGAACAGAGGAAGAGGAGTGCATTATGGCACTGTCATGATGAATATCAGTGTGTTTGATCACAATAACAGGCATCATGGAAAGAGCAGAGACAAAGTAAGTAAAGCTGAATAGAGACTCAACACTGTGCTGGACATTCCATCAAACTGAAAGTATATTTGAAGCCCAGCAAGACAGAGACTCGTTTAGGGATGACATATCTGTCCTTTATCCGTTCTGCCTTTGTCTTTCTGTAATAGAATTACTCTATTTCATCATTTCCTGACACTGCAAACAAACGAAATACTCTCCAAAGGTTGCCCTCCCCTCTCTCTAGGCGATGTCTCACTGGCTGACTCAAAACTACTTGAATTTGGTCACAACTTTCTAATGGTTGAATATTTCACCTGTTAGCTTGGCCCAGTTAGGCCCTACTGGTAAATGCAATGGTGAATCGGTCATAAATGAATCGGTTTGTTTGGACATTTTATGTATTTGTATGTAATAAATGTAAAAAGTAAAATAAAATAAACAATGTCACAACATTTACAGTATTTTTAAAAAAGCTTTTTGTTTTTCTGTTAGATTTTTTTTTGCTTTTGTTTTTAGCGTAAATTATATGTTCATTGTTCTTACCCTAATCAAGACTAATTCATAAACCTTAATTGTTTAAATTAGAGAAATCTATATATGTAAAATAATTTAATTTTATTTAAGATAAAAGCTTTATTGTATTTACCTTACTGGTATAAAATGTAGAATGAGGAAGAGGAGGAAGAAAAATAAATAATAGCACTGCATAAACCCAGAGTCAAGAAAAGAGTTGTTGCAGAAATGGAGTTAGTGTGATGGACAGGTCGTGTTCTGGTGGAGTTGAAGGTCAGTCGATTATGAGAAGTGGTGCGGATCGAAGCAGCCTTTGTGAGAAACATGCAGTAGACAAAGGGACTGCGGGCTGAAGATAAAGGACTACTGGAGTGGATGAGGTGTTTGAGGAGGCATGAGTTTTTGTGCTGTGGCTGTAAGGCGATGTGATGTAACAACACAGAAAAGCTGTCTTGTAGATTAGATGCACTGTGTATACAGAATCACCTGCACTGAGACAATGAAATGATTTTCTGAATGCTTCCTCTTCACTGCTTGATTGTAATCAATCAAAGAATCATGGTCAATACATGATTATAAACTATAGAGGGTCTTCTTTGTTGTGTGCACTCTTATTAACATCAAAACCTTGTGTTTTTGTAAAATGGTGCGT
Source organism: Pimephales promelas (assembly GCF_016745375.1). The sequence continues at coordinate 6,056,054 of NW_024121266.1, read as the reverse complement.
TTTGAGCTCTCTCTGTCTCTGCAAAAATCTTTCTGAAACGCGTCCGAAAAATGAACTGTAACTCAGTAAATACTTGTCACGAAATATTTCTCTTTATGAAGCTGAAATTCTCTTCTTTTAAACGAAGTAATTTATATAAAAAAGCAACTATTCTCAGATGTAATCTAAATGAAAAGAGAGAGATGTCAGTCTTTTTCCTTTCACCTATTATAGCATACGACGTCTTAATGTGACCCCGCAAGCCATGAAAACACCCACATCAGCTGGATAAAACATCCAGTTTATCACAAATCTAACCTTTACCTAGTCTTGCTGCGCTGTGAGGAATAATATTGTCATAATCCTTTCATTTCGAGGAGCACACGGATGTAACTGATGTAAGTTGTTTATTCTTAAGTGTTTTCTGCTCACATGTTAAATATATACTATGTTTTGTAACTAATCGACTGTTATCCAATGTAAGCTATCAAAATAATGAATCCTTAACTTGTAACTTCTTCTAACTATGTATGAAAAAATGTAAATGGGCTACTTTAAAAACAATTTTTTATATGGAAAAAGAATTTTCTTTTCAAGATGTTTCCAACTCTAACTTTGAACCAATTCTACACAATGACCTATGTAACCTATTTGACCAGGATTTGTTTCCATGTATGACTGAAAATGGATTTTTGACTTTCCTTTATAATTTGATTTTATATTTAAATATGTTGTCTTTTCAAATTTATTTTGTCTGACTCACCTGAATGAAAGGCTCATTATTATGTGTGTCTTTGTCTCTCTCAGGTGAAAATCACCTAATTATACATGATGAGGTCTGGCATGTTCACTTCCATTCACATATTGTCTTGGCAAAAAAAAAAAATGTTTTTCACAATATAACCCAATTCACAGTGTTATGTGAACGATTAGACAGGATGATTTTCAGATCATTGTGAAGAAAAAACTCTAGGCCACAACATCCATTAGTCAAAAGTCTTGTGGATGCATATTTTTTATGTGTTTTGTGGCCTAATTCCAGAAACCTTTATTTTTAGTTTTTTTCAATAACCACACAAACAATATTTTCTCCAATAGACAAACATGTACATGTTGCTCACATATTATGGTAGCCCTGTCACATATTATGGTATCCTATCCTATGGCAAATTTATATAAACCATCTTGGTCTGAGTGTCTGTTGCAAGAGTGGACTGAAATTGTCACGTAATAGCTTGTCCACTTGTCCTCTTATTTTGCTCTTGGCAACTCTTGCAGACTCAGCAGCATTGATACAAAAATGATGAGTTGACAAAAGTATCCTCAGCATTCTGGAGGCGACACGTGATGAATGTTTTCACGGGGAAGCCCACTAACATGACAAAGTGAAACGAGCCGAGAAAGAAAAGATCGAATAGTTCTCTTGGTCTTTAGCGTATTGTTCATTTACAGAAGCATTATGAGATACTCTGTTTTTTGTTGGCCAACCATCTCTGTAATGACTAGTCCAATAACATTTACAGCAGGAGAGGCAGACAGAGATGTGTATCTACTGTCATGTGTGTCTCAAGTTCAATATAATGTATATGCCAGACATGTTTGTCTCATGGTACACTTTTCATTTAGCATTCCAAACTTCAAATCCCAACCTAATATATAACTTTTTTTAATAATCCAAGCACATTTGAACTTGACAACTACTGACCACCACATATTTTTGTTCCTGACATTTTTTATAATAAATCTGTGGCGTGTTGGAGTGACATGAGGGTGATGATGATGACAGATTTTTTTTAGTATGCCTATAAAGCAAGTGACGTGCGGAAGGTGCAAACTTTTTTTCTGCAGTAATTCTGCAGCTTAAGTTTTAAGTTTAAGATAAGTTGTAATAAAGGAAAGTATTACATCTAAATATACATTTTTAGGCTTATTAGCATATAATTAATGATATATATTTTTTAAAGTAATAATTAAAATATTCTTCAGCTATTTACATCTTTATTTCTCCTTACTTGGACAAGAAAACGTCAGAAAACACTTAGGTTCATGAACAAGAATTTTATTTTGGGTATGTCCTTGTTAGGTTTGAAAGAATCATTACAATTCATTTGAAATACAAAATTTATATGCCATATACACCAGGAAAGATTAGGCAAATAGTAGCTCAAATAAGTATGCCAACATGTTAATGATAAGCTCCAAAATACATGTTATTTCAGTTAAATAATTATCATAGCATTTATATTTCTGCATAATGTTATATTCTTATGTTAGTAAGTGGTGCTAAAACGTGTGCTGTGGAGTACTGCAGACCAGGGACCGTATTCACAAGCAATTTTATGGCTAAAAGTAGCTCCTAACTGGCAAATTTATTTATTTTGTATTTATGCCTATTTTTTTTTTCACTAAGAGTAATTCACAAAGCATTTTAGCCATAAAAGTTGAGTAGTAAAAGTAAAAGTAGTAGCCCTTAGTTTTGCTTGATATCCCAGTGCCGAATTTCCCTTTTATTATATTGTTTTTTTGTTTTTCATTTTGGCGAGTTCATTATCCACCGTCATTCAACTGTTACGTTACTTCAATAGGAGCAACATTTCCTTGCTTTAAGTAGTCTATTTAGGCTTCACACAACGGTTCTATTTATCACTGTGCAACACTGCAGTTCCTATGTAGTTTTTATTTGAGCTTTCATACATATTACACATTGGAACGTTGTTGCTGTTCACGGTCAGGGACTATTTATTTATTTTTTTTCTAGCAGAAGGAAGGCTTTTAGTGATTTTACTTCATGATAGTTGCACTAATACATATATATATTTTTTTTACTTTAATATTTTCATGGTGTGGTAGCCATTTTATAAAAGCAATAAGGTTACTCGAGGCAAGTGCTGAATAAGTAACGGCTAAAGTGTTCGTGTCGTGCCAACTGCCAAGGGCTGAACAACGCCCTTCAGGCCCTTGTACCTTATTGCTTACGTATAAAACTCCTTTGTGTCCATCTCACTCTGACCGTCACTTTAATATTTTCCTCTTGTACTTGGCACATCCTCACACAATACCAAGGAAGTCATTTCACTGGAGGCTGTCAGAGCACATTTTCTGACCTGTCGCTCTGTGCCTGTGAAATTCTGCTGAAAAGAAGACCTTGATGTGCCCAATTTTGCTGAAACACTTTCAGAACTTTCTGGCATTTACCAGTTCCCTGTAGTTTGACAAAAATCGAATTCTCCTTATTATTCGTATTCTTCTATAGATCTCTGTTCAAATTAATGTTTGAAAAACTGCCTACACGTTTTATGCTCTGGCTAAAAGCAAAGAGATTACTGCAAAACCAGAGATATGGTTGTTACTTAATTGACTTTGGTAATATTGTTCCTAAAAGACCCCATGAATGATATGACAGTGTAATGTGTTTGTGTCTTAATGTATTTCCTATTGAAACTATTCTAGCTAACAACTTAACAATATGCTTTTTGCTATGCATGGTCACCCCTGAACAAAAGAGGATTTCATTAATAGTTTTGGTCCATTTCCCAGGAAGAGAAAGACTGTAGGCTACTGTACATTTCAAGTGTGTGTGTTTTATTTTTTTTAGTAGTAAGTTTATTTTGACAATTTTTATGTGAATGCTAGCATATAAATGACCTCAGAGCTAACAGACATGATCTACAAACCACAAGCACAGAGAATGTGTCATTCATAATCCTGTTAGCTTTGGAAGGAGTTTTTTCTTTTTCTCTCTCCCTCTCAGATCAACGAAGACACATCCAGGCCCTGTTGTTCATCTAAGTGACAGTCCAAAAGATGAGGGAAAGGTGAGGAATGCATTTCTTTTTTCTCTCTCTCTCTCTTTCTCTCATTTTTCTATTGAATCAAGAGCTCAAAACTTTTTTAAACAACCAAGAACTAGTGAGCACAAAGCCTTCTCAATATGAAAAAAAAAAAAAATGCATTAGTGTTCTTTAGCATGACTGCTGGAGTTCTTTATAAAAGCTACTTTGCATGCGTTGGCACAGTTCTGATTCATTAACACTCATCAGGATACACACACACGCACGCACACACTTGTTATGTGACCTGATGTTCACCCCAACTACTGGTGTTAACATCTTGTGTTGAGGATACATGCTAAACTTCTCTCTCACATGCATTCAAATTCACAATTGTTTAAAGGATAAACGACAATTTTATCATCATATCCCTCATATTTTCTGACTCTGTATGACTTTCTTTCTTCCATGGAACAAAATAGGAGATGTTTGACAGAAAGTCTGAGCAGTACAATGGAAGTGGATAATGATTTATATTTCCAAGCTCCAAAAAGGACAAATATGTCTTTTGGTGCTTCACAGTATAATTCACCATCCACTTTTCAAGGTATGGAAATGAACAGCTTGGACATTCTGCCTCATCTCTTGTGCTTCCTAGAATAACATAAGACAAGATGAACTTAATACAGGGATAGAACGAAAAAGAGGTGAGTGATGAAATGTTAATTTCTGGGTTAACGATTCCTTTAAAGCATTTCCTGATCTGCCATCTCCAGGAGGAGCCATGGCATTTTGGAGTGGATACTGCAAGGGTCATCTTCCAAGAAAATAATTGGAGAAAATCGCTGTGGTTACATGCTGCAGTAGTCACAGAAGATCAAATGCATTGTGGGAATTGATACGGATGAGCTTGGGAAACCGATAAGGTTTTGAAAACGTATACAAAATAGAAAATATGCTGTAGCACAGACAATAATAAAGGTGGAGACAGTCCCATGTCTGATTGATAGGATGCAGAATTTGAATCTGAATTTGCTTTAAAGGAAAAACTGTTAAAATGTGATGACATTTATTTTCCTTTCGTTCCAATTCAAACTCCAGTTCAGCTTATTATAAGGTGTGGCTTATTAAATTCAAATTCACACTCGTGAACTGAGAAGGAACCAATTTTGAAATTCAGTATTTTTGTCCAACACATTCTGCCAATGTTTGTGACAGCTAGAGGATTCCCAGTATCAAGCAAGGGTGCGTTTTTATCTGCACTTGCTCCTTCATGTCCGGTTAAATAATAAGTATGCCCAATAAGCAGTGTGTCAGTTCTAAACCAAAACACCCAAAAAGCTCTTGACATTTGTAACACAGCTCTGTTTCTACTATTTATTGCCATCCATTTGGTATTTATAGACTCCTGCTTTCTCTCTCTCTCTCTCTCTCTCTCTCTCTCTCTCTCTCTCTCTCTCCTCTGTGTGTGTCCCTCAGTTGCTGATAGGTTTTGAGAGCGGTACAATAGTAATGTGGGACCTGAGGGTCAAAAGAGCTGACTTCAGGATATACTATGATGAGGTGAGTGTCAAGTGATTGTAACTTTATTTTTTTGCGGAAAACTTCCATAATAATAGATTATAATATGTACACTACTGTTCAAATTGGGTTGTTAAATGGATACTCCACTTTTTTTGGAAATAGGCTCATTTTACAACTCCCCCAGAGTTAGACAGTTGAGTTTCACCGCCGATTTTCTGATATTTAGAAGAATATGAGACCAGAAACTGTCTGGTTATTGATATTCTTCTAAATATCAGAAAATCAGCTAAATGCATTTCAAAACGGTAAAACTCAATTGTTTAACTCTGGGGGAGTTGTAAAATGAGCCTATTTCCAAAAAAAGTGAAGTATCCCTTTAAGATTTTCTAAGTTTTATATAATATTGTGAAATAATATTACAGTTTAAAATGTAATTTTATTCCTGTGATGGCAATTATTTTTCAGCTTTTTTTTTTTTAACTTTCTATTCATCAACAAATCCTGAAAAACATGCATCACAGCCTCTTTAAGAAATAGTTCTATACAGTATATAAATAATGTTTTTCTGTATAATTTCATAAAGTTTTTACAGTACACACAGTGTTTGTCAGTACACACATGTGTGATTTTTACATACATATTATTTTTTGTGTCTCATCCTCTCTCTCTCTGTGTGTGCGGATCTGTGACCCACAAGCTCCGGTTTATTATCTTGTTATAATCCAGCCCTCAGCCAAAAACAAGACAAACAAAAATAAATTGGAGAAAAAACAAAACAACTAAGCTATATAAGTAAAAAAAATGACGTCTCTCTGGCTCTCCATTGTCCAAGTAAATTTACTTTTGGTACGAAGCACTTGGCTCATCTGCTCATTTTTCCCCCCACATTGTTGCTGATTTACAACAACACTGAGCACAAGTCACTTCTCTGATTTAATTTCCCGCCTTGTGCCATGTGGATGTGTTTGGCATAATCACTGCTTGGCACACAACTTTATCTTCCTTTTGAAACGGGAACTGCCTCCTGCAGCCAGCTGCTCGCATTCATCCTTCCAAAACATGTTTCAATCACAGCGCCCCTTGGCTCACAGCGGCACGCACGAAACCTTCCAAAAACTCGCCCTTTTCTCCTTCCAACCCTTTACTGCGGGCTTCAGTTGGGTGACGGCACCCTCTGATCATCTGTCAGCGCTGCCTGTGCGGAGGGAATCTCAGGCACAGTCGCTCGGCAAGCGTTTGTCAGAGTGGATAAATGGAAATGTCTAGGGGTCTGCTAATTGCTGCTTTAGATGCCCGCCTGGTATGCACACGTGTGGGGAAAAATGTACTTTAAATAGAAAGCCTTTTGAACGAGAGAGTGAGAAAAGATGCCTGTTAGTGGGAATGAAACAAAAGATACAAAAGGACATGTAATTTAATGTTTTATGGATTAGATTAGGAAAGGTACTGAAATCTCTTTCCCTCTCATTCATTGAAAGTCTACTAAACATCACCCTCAAACACTTTAAACCCTCTTTCATACACACTCCCAACTAACATCAAAGAAATCTGACTGTGCCAATATCATTTCACTTATTATTTACTGTGTGACATTAGCGAGTAGATGAGTGGAGATCAGGCTGCTTTGATGGTGGAGTAATTACTGATATCGGATTATTGACTCTTAGATGGATGAAGGTCAGAGAGAGAGAGAGAGAGAGAGAGAGAGAGAGATTCACCTGCAGGAACTATTAGTCATGTCTTCAGTTCTCTAATTTCTGGAGCCAAATTGTGGATGCACACATTTCATTATACCTCTTTTCACTTCTCTTACTTTTTTCAATTGTTACTTCTGTCTTTTTCCCTCAGTAAGATTTTTTTTTTTTTTTTTTGGAATTGTTTTTTGACGGAAGTCTCTTATGTTCACTGATGTCCACTTAGGCCTCGTTTACACTGCATGGTTCAAGTGACCAAAATCCGATTTTTTCCTCTCATGTGGCACAGATCGGATATGACCGGTGAACGTGTAATCAGGAAAAAAACCCCGCATGGATTCCGATTTTCTCAGACCGGATTCAGGCCTCATTCATATGTGGCAATAAATCACATGTGAATCGGATACGTGCATTTGCCTGTGCCATGTAAGCAGACAAATCGGATTTTCCCTAGCAAATCCGATTCGTACGTTATTAAAATAGTGCTCGATTATAGGCGCGATGGAAGACAAAGGATACACACAGTGGAGCAATACAGAGGTTTCATGTCTTTTGAGTGTTTGGGGCGAAGAGTGCAAGCAAAAATGCAGGGTTGTTACAGAAATAAATCCTTATTTGAAGACATTTCGCAACATATGGGGAGGCACAGTTTGATGCGCTCGTGGCTACAGTGCCTCTCCTGTTTTTTGGGGGGTTTTTTTTCCGCCGTACGAGATCAATGTTTTGATGACTTTTCAAAATATTGTGTAAAGAAAAACACTGGATAATTTTATTCGCATCTGCATCCATTGCATTTCGTGCTGTTTTACTTAATTTTCTGGGTCTGATTGTCTACGTTTGGTAGGTTCAGCAGTGTATAGTGTAAGTGCAAAAATCGGATACGGTTCACTTTTAAAAGATGATGTAAGCGGGTCGTCAAAAAAATTGGATATTGTCAGAAAATCGGATTTGGGTATCAATACTTGCAGTGTAAATGCAGCCAATATTGATCCAAAAATACAGTAAAAACATAATACTGTGAAACATTATTACAACATGAAATAACTTGTTTTCTATCTTAACATATTTTAATATGTAATTTATTGCGGTGATGCAAAGCTGAATTTTCAGCATCATTACTCCAGTCTTCTACATGATCCTTCAAAAATCATTCTAATCATTTGGAAGAACTGTTCACATTATTATATAACTTGTTCCACATGTATATGAAGAGTTCAGATGCAAAAGCCTCTAAGTGCCATTTGAAATTTTCTTCTAGAATAATCATTTTTATCAAGCTTGTATATTTAAGTTCAGTGATTTCACTTAAATTGCAATGATAATTACCTATTAATTGTTATTTAAGTGAAATTACTGAACTTAAATATACAAGTTTGATAAAAATCATCATTAAAGAAGAAAATTTCAAATGGCATTTAGAGGCTTTTGCATCTGAACTCTTCATATACACATACTGTACACATACTATGCAGTTCTTTAGTTCTTTAGTTCCTTATTTCCTGTCCTCTCACAAAGGCCACAAATTAACAATATGAAATAAATGAGCCATGTTGGTAACACTTTATAATAACTACACGCTAATAATCATTAGTTAAGCATGAGTAAACCATTAATTCATCATTCATAAAGCATTAATAGACATTAATAAGCAGTTCATAAATACAGCTATAAATGCTTTCTTCTTGATTTAAAAGCATATCTATAATTTGTTTAATAATTGTATTTTCATCCTTTATTAATGATCAATTTATCATTTCTAAATGAAGAATTGCATTTTTTATAAACCAGTTGTTTAAGAGTTGTCCGTGGTTCATACGATTACTTAGAGCGAGTAAGTAAATGATTAATAAACTATTTAAATGTACATTCATACATCTTATTATTCAGACATATAGTGATGGTTACTTAATGTGTTAATAAATGCTTTATTAACATGTATTAATGTTGTAATTAAGGATTAATTTGGGTAGTTATAAAGCATTTAGTAGTGGTCAGTTAACTATTTTTGTGACCTAATCTAAAGTGAGGACTAGTCATGCCTTGTAAAGCATTTTTAACTCTTTCCCCGCCAAACACGGAATTTTCCGGGTTTAATGAAAAAACGCATCTGCGCCAAACACGGAATTTTCCGGGTATCCGTGTTTTAGGTGGTATACGGTAAGGAAGACCCGCGCGCATGTCCTGAATGAGTGCGCAACTCTTTGATCAGAGAAACAGATTGCAATCGTCTCAAACAGTGGAGTAGTGAGAATGCATCAGACAGACAATGCAGAGGTATATGGCTGAAGTACTGGAGGTTAATGGACTCGGAGTCCGATCACTCTTTATTTGATAATTCTGAATCTGATCGGGACGAAGTAGTCAGTGAGAGAGATGCACATGTTGTCACAGAAAGTTCTAGCCATGGACGTGCCGCAGATAGATCGTATAATATTATGACACTATAATATGTATGTGTGTGTGCAGGCATTTATGTGTGGCTGTCTAAATATGAAGGTGTAATTGTCAAATTATTTCTCTCTTTGTGCACATTTACCACATTGTAATATGTATTTGTGTGTGTGTGTGTGTGTGTGTCTAGGCCTGTTTATTGTAATTCCAATTATTCATTATTCACAGGTAGAACACAGAGAGGCAGAGGCAGAAGTTTTATTGCAAAAGTTACATTTCCCTTACATCCTGGGAAATTTGATATATTTTACATTTATTTTATGTTTTTAATTTATTTTGGAAAGTTTTATATATGAAGGAAACAACATCTGAATGTATTCTGCTTTTAAATGCACTTGTTTGATAAAAATACCTTTTTCGCAGTTTTTTGTCCAAAATGTTGTGTTTTTGACAAAACCTACCTCTGTTCAAGAGGCAATAAAAAAAGAACAGATAAAGAACAGATGAAGATAAAATAAAAAAAAAATTTTTGCCTAAAAGCAGAGGCTCAGATCTTTATTTTTATATACATCATCCTCATATATTCATGGAAGAAAATATTCAGCGGGGCATTCAAATTTAGCGAAAATCGTCAAAAACCCTGGCGGTGGCTGGCAACTTTTTTTAAAAACGCTGGCGGGGATTAAAGGCTGTTAAATATTTCTATGTTCTGTATTACTGTGTTGTGTTTGTTACATTTTTACTGTTTAGAAGATTGACGAGTCTTTAAATCGCCTTTATAAATGCTTTACAAAGCATGAATAGTCCTCACTTTAGATTAGCTCACAAAAATAGTTAACTGACCACTAATAAATGCTTTATAACTACCTGTATTTACTACATTTACTTACACTTTCTAAGTGGTCTTATAAATGACTGACAACTCTTAAACAACTGGTTTGCAAATAATGTTATACTTCATTTAGAAATTATTAATTGATCATTAACAAAGTATGAAAATACAATCATTAAACGCATTATAGATATGCTTATAAATCAAGAAAAAAGCATGTATAGCTATATTTATAAACTGCATATTAATGTCTATTACTGTTTTATAAATGATGTATTAACTGTTTACTCATGCTTAACTAATGATTAATAGCGTGCAGTTATTATAAAGTGTTACCTTAGTGTTCACAATTGGGAAAAAATTGAAATGTTTGTTAATGCAATCCTGCTTGCTTCTCTATTCTCTCTGTCAGGCCATTCACTCAGTAAGCTGGCATCACGAGGGCCGGCAGTTCATGTGCAGTCATTCGGATGGCAGTCTGAGCATGTGGAATTTGAGAAACACAGCCAAACCTTTTCAAGTCACCTTCCCTCATGGTGGGTACACACATAAAGCATGTTTTTTTTTTTTTTTTTTTTTTTTTAAATATTAATAACAATCTTATTCAAAGCTGATTCACTGTTGTTTAAAATAAACATTTACACATTTTAATGTGCTTCGTTAAATTTAAGGATAGTTGAATATCAATGAATTTTTACTGAAATAAAAAATACAGTCATGCTCCGTTTAAATTATGTTTTTATTTAATTTTATTTAATTTTATTTAATTTAATTAAATTTTATTTAATTATGGTTTCAGTTGCATTCTCGCTATAGTGTAATATGTGATATTTTAGTTAGAAAAAAGTGTTGCTTGTGTATCATCCTTTGTTTTATATCCTACAGTATATACTTAATGGGGACATAACATAGACTTACATAGACCATAGAATATATATATATATATATATATATATATATATATATATATATAAAGGTGACCTTACTTGACTTGTACTGCATACATACAAAGCCATTCATATTTTCAACATACTAATCTGAACCCACACCCAAAATAACCTTTAACTCTTTCCCCGCACCCTCCTCTAGCCTTTTTTTTAATCATTTTCACAAAACTTTAATGCTCCCCAGAATATTCTGTTGTATGAATATCTGAACGTGCAATATATATATAAGAACGCCTCTGCTTAAAAAAAAAAAAAAAAAACGTTGACTGTCTTGCAGTTTCATTAAAAAAAAATGAAATTGTTTGTGTCTAAGTAACACAGTCTCATCCCAAGACGTCATATAACTGACGTCTTGGGACGTCTTTTGACCATACGTCAATATCCGCCTTTTTAGGGCCCCATTAAACGTCGGTAGATGGCGATCCCGGGCCGTCATACAACTGATGCTTTACCTTTAACGTCAGTTAGGTGACGGGTTAGGTTTAGGGTTAGGTTTAGGTCCCATAACCTCATCTACCGACGTTTAAGGGGTCCCTAAAAAGGCGAATATTGACGTATGGTCAAAAGACGTCCCAAAAAGTCAGTTATATGACGTCTTGGGATGAGACCGGGTTGGTCTAAGAATACATTACCCCTTGCCTTATAGCAGTAAAAACATGGATTGGCAGAAAATTCCATCAATGGCATGAAACTGTTGTTTCATAAATGATGGGAAATGAATTGTTGTTTTATTAATGAATTGTTTTTTTGTTTTGTTTTTTCAAAATAAGGATGTCCTCAACAAATTTGTCCAAAAAATTAGGTTTTGTCAGGCTTGACTCACTTCTGGGGCCACATTTTGATCCCAAAGTATAGCTACGTAAACCCACAGGGACAGTTAAAGACCCCATCTCCCATGACTCACTATCTATTAGTGAAATCTGACTCTGACGTAGTCAGCAAAAACACCCCCTCACCAGGTGTGTTCATTATGGAGGATGATTCAGTGTGTGGGTTCGCTGTGTGTGTGCAAGTTTGATTTGACTGGAAATAAGTGATTCACTCTCAATCTTTGCTGCTATGTTTGGGGTCCTGGCCTTGAGCTCAGTGGTTATATAAAGATGATCACACTCGCACTGGGAAAAGCGTTTATTAATCAGAAAGTTCTAGACATAAACGTAATAAAGGTTTAGGTGAAAATGTGATGCATTTTAAACTTGTTTTTTTTTTTTCTTCAGGCAAGTCTCAGAGAGACGGTAGAAAAGAGTCATGTAAACCCATTCTCAAGGTCGAATACAAGACCTCCAGAAACAGGTAAGAGAACACACTAAAAAGTCACATCAGTAGCAAACTGTGACTCTTGAGCCTTGACCCCCTCACCCCTCAGCCTAAAATTAGCCTAGCTTACCGCGTCTTCTTCTATAGCACTGCACGAGTTACCTTTGATAAGAAATGCAACAATCAATCAGCACAGTGAGTTTGAGAGTTGTTACCAAAATAAAACAATGCCATTAAAGGGATAGCTCACTTTGAAATTAATTTTTGATATGTTTTAGCTTACCTCTAGGGCATCCAAGATGTAGGTGTCTTTGTTTCCACAGTATTTTCAATTTTGATATTTTTCGATCAAACCGTTGTTGTCTATCAGTCATATAATGCAGGTTTAGGGGGTCCACCCTGGGTCCACCTCAAAGAGCATGCACAGAGAAGTCAAAATTAAACATGATTTAATGACTCGTAAATGTAAGTACACATTGATGGCCTAAGACACGAAACGAGTGGTTTGTTTGAGAAAATGAACATTATTTATATCGTTTTTACCTTGTGTAACCATAGCCACGTCCAACTGATCTGAAGGCATGGGTGCTTCGGTCTGCGCATGCGCCGGAAGTGATCACTTGCGAGTACGTCACTCAGTGTTTACACAGAGATTTCGGAAGTTTTACCTTTTACCCCAAACAAGAACGTCACTCCAAACAGAACGCCGCCATATTTACGACTGATCTCGCTCGGTATGGCCGACCAAACTGCCCATTTGAATGAGAGAGAGAGACGGAGGGACCTCGAGAAAATTTCAATTTCAATTGACTTGGCTTTCATGATATGTACATATATCTTGTGCATAACCCCTCCCCATAGGCTACAGTGGGGATCGCTTGAAGGTTTTCAAGAGCACCGATGCATATCAATGTGCTGTGGCTGGATGAGTAAAAGTGCGGCACCTGGCCACCAAGGATTAATATTTAATAATGGGAAATGTAATACGTATTATTAAAATACAATCAAATGTATGATTTTGGTGGTTGTTTGTTCTGACTAGGTAGCGTTAGTTAAGTGGCAAACAGCTGGTAGCTTGCCAGCTGTTAGTCACAGCTCACGGCTAACATTAGCTGTCATCAATCTGGATTTGGCCTGTCGCGATAGTCAATAAATCATTTAATCACACGTTAAAAAAAGCTTGATAAGTTTTCCGGCCGCGATCATTTCCATTTGCATGATTGTTTGTTTTCCTCATCTCTCTCTATACCAAAGAGACTGGATGATAGCTATGTTAAACACATAACCGACTTATTTTACGTGAATTCTCTCCAAAACAGACATTTAAACATAAAGTTGTGTGTGTCCATTCAGACACAAAACAGAGCTCAATTATTACATTAAAGATGGCGGCGCAAAGCTACAGTGACGTCATGTGACCCGAACGAATAGGGAGATTTGAAGGGTTTATTTCCTCAAAAAAGATTGAGAAGTTTATTGTCAATTTATGAATTCCTGAAATAACATTAGAATGGCTTTTTATTAAAAAAGTTTTTAACTTTTTAAACCATCATTTATAAGTTCGTAAATATATATTTTTTACAATAGTTTAGACCCTCTCTGACAGCCTGGGCCCTGATGGTTCGACTCTGAGACTAATGGTTTATTCCATTTACCTTGAAATAATGTTGTCGGGGACTGGAATGACAGTAGACAGGTCGGAAAACAATATGTTACTACTGTTTCACTATGATTGATGTGTTAAGCAGTCATATTGAATTCCCCAGAGTTTCCCAGTCTCTACTCTAACTTGAGGGGAGCGTTCCAGTTAAAAGTTCCTACTGGGGACCAGGAATTTCCCCCCTATAAGGATAAATGGAATGCAACACAAAATACAGGGAATGATTAATTGAATCCTGCATGTGATAGATGTGCCACTCAAGAACCATTACTGCTGTTTTATCTTTTCACAAAACAATTCAAGTTTACTGCCTGTTTTTATGAAGCCTGTTTTCCTCGGGAGATGAGCAGCAAAACATAATTTGAAGAAACTTCCATCTTTGATTGATTGTTTGTTTTTTCCCGACCCCTATGCTGTGTTCAAAGAAGTGGTCGTAAGTGGCCGCCTCAGTTTTAATGACATTTTAAATTAGTTTGGCTGTAATGTTGTTTTTCCCCTTTTGTTTCTTCCTATTTTGTATTAATATTCCAGGGTTGTGAATAAGACTTTAAATTGAAACAATGCAATGTATTGAGAGGACCTTCGAAATCCAAGCAAGGTTGTTTTGGGTGGCTTAAAAGTCTTCTCCTAATAAGATAGAAGCTATGGGTCTTGACATGATGAAAAAATAATTTCAGACAGACAAAATGGGGTTTTCCATTTACACTTTTTTATTTTCTCTGTATTCCAGCAGTGAAGCCTTTGTAATCTTTTCCGGAGGACTTTCGTATGATAAGGCAGGACGGAGACCCACCTTAACCATCATGCATGGCAAAGCCATCACAGTGTTAGAGATGGACTATCCAATAGTGGACTTCATGGTGCTCTGTGACACTCCCTATCTCAACGGTGAGTATGCTGGGCGCTTCAGTCTCCTGTCTTCCATATCAGTTATCTTGTTATTGGTGGAACACTGATTAAACTTAAGTTTTAAG